>CM050508.1:151156601-151826601 GCA_027563665.1 Antrozous pallidus | reverse complement strand
CTGCATGTGTTCTGGGTAGAATGTAATCATGTAACCTTCTTTGAAACAAATGATTTTTATGTGTTTTTATATATTTTTATTGATTTCAGAGAGGAAGAGAGAGGGGCAGAGTGGTAGAAACATCAATGATGAGAGAGAATCAGTGATGGGCTGCCTCCTGCAAGCCCCACACTGGAGATCTAGCCCAGAACCCAGGCACATGCCCTGACCAGGAATTGAGCCTTGACGTCCTAGTTCGTAGGCTGACACTCAGCCACTGAGCCATGCCGGATGGGCCAAAAATGAGATTTAGAGGGGGGAAAAAGGGTCTTTTAAGTACACTGTCCCCAACATCCCTGACTAGAAATGCATTCTCTTTCAGTCCCCTGTCCCATTCTGCCATTGCCTTACAGCAAGTAACGCAGCATTCCTAGGGCACTCACTGAAATAAGAATGAATGTCCTATCTCTGAGTCTCCTGAAGATAAGTTTCTCTTGAGTATTTACAAATATTCTTTATCACATGTATAAAAAAGACACACAGAATTCATTTCAATCCCTCTCACAGCCAACTTCACAAGAAAACTACTTTCCTCCTGACACTTTTAGCCTCTATCTCTGACCAGAGGAGTGAACCAGTTTGCTTTCTGCCAAAAGAGAGAAGTATTCTGGAAGTTTTCTGGAAATTCTTGTTGCCCACATCACACCTAGAGCATTCTCTCTCTCTCTCTCTCTCTCTCTCTCTCTCTCTCTCTCTCTCTCTCTCTCTCTCTCTCTCTCTCCCTATCTCTCTAACTTCACCTCCCCCTCTTTTGTCTCAAATGCATGATGATTTTTCTGTTATGCATCAACTTCCAGTAAAAAATAAATAAAAACTGTGCTCAGGTGACAGAATAGATGTTTTTTAGGAAAGGAGTTTTCAGCAATATCAGTGCTACAAGTAAGGAGAAGGGGCACAAGCAAAGGACTGAAGAGTGTGGTTGAGTAACTCCTAAGAATATGGGACCATATGGAAAGGAAGCCATTCATTGTTAGTGATGCTAATCTTTGGAGATGTGGAGATCTACTACATATGTATGTGAAATGATAAACTTTGTAAACTTTCTCATAAAATATGTTAGTAAGGCTATTCCATGGTCATTTTAGTTCTCCAGCAGGCTTTTTGTCTGTATGAGTTAGCCTAGTCATAGTACTAAGAAAATTCAAAATATAGTTTAGTTCAACAACTCATATACTGTTGTACCAAACTTAAATAAAAACATTCTTGAAACATTTTAATATGACAATTATTTAAAGAAAGTACACTTCAATTTGCTTGAATGATATTAATATAGTACACATTTTGCTTGACCTGAAAATTTTTACATTACTATCTGATGGTTTGAAACTTAACGCATTTCAATAAAATAAAAGTGGTACTAAAAACGAATAAGCTTAAGACAAAATCCTCTGTGTTAAAAATAATAAAGGTCTTTATGATAAGACTATTAACATTATTTAATCATGAATGCAATTGAACTTTCTCATGGATATATTTAGAAGATTGTTAGTTTAGAATTAATTTTTAAGTTGAAAATCATTAGTAAAAGGTCCTCTTTTAGGTTAAAAGAAGGCATTTTAAACTGCACTTAAAAATTAGCAGTGAAATATATGCAGAAAAATATGGTAGTAACTAAAAATTTATAAAACACAATATGTATGTTTAAATGAATCTATTATTTATTTAATTTAAGACAAGGAAATTCAATTTCTGTTCTATGGAGAAATGAGCCATTAGAAACATTTGTGTTTAATCTCAACCATTAGAACTGAACTTCTTAATGAATAAAAAAAATTGTTTACTGAGTAGATTGAAGGAGATCTCAACCCAAATTGTGATCCTTTGTCTTGGCCAGATACAGTTAAAGTAACTATATATTACTATTTTGGTATAAAGCCTGCAGGAGAGCTTTGTAATTATTTATACCTTGGGGCAAGGTTGAAACCGCAATTTGGTGAAGTTTTAGCTTCATGGAGTTTAGCACAAGTGACACCATTTTGGGGCCATAGTGTTCTCTTTAATAGTGGAAATTAAAGAAGGTGTGTAAGTAAAGTTAAGAAATAATTTTATGTGCAATTAGGCTAAGTAATACTGATTAAAATTATAGACTTCAAGTATCATCTGTAAAGAGTTCATAGCTGAAATCATAGGAATAAAGAAAATTCTTCAAAATTTTATGTAATAAAGAGGTAATATGCAGTTTGACCATCACTCCAACAAACAAGACGGCTGTCCCCATGTGGTCAAAGATGGCCACCCACATGTGGCCACAAGATGGCTGTCACAAGATGGCCAGCAGGGGAGGGCAGTGGGAGGGACCAGTCCTGCAAGGGAGGGCAATTGCAGGCAATGAGGCCAGTAGGGGAAAGCAGTTAAGGGCAACTAGGCTGGCAACAAAGGGCAGTTAAGGGCGACTAGGCCAGCAGAGGAGGGCAGTTGTGGGGGGCAACCAGGCTTGCAGGAGAGGACAGTTAGGGTCAACCAGGCTGGCAAGGGAGGGCAGTTAGGGGCAACCAGTCCTGCAGGGGAGGGCAGTTAGGGGTGACCAGGCCAGCAGAGGAGAGAAGTTGGGGACAAACAGGCTGGCAGGGGAGCAATTAGGCATCAATAATCAGCCTGGCAGGGGAGTGATTAGGGAGTGATCAAGCTAGCAGGCAGAAGCAGTTACTGGCAATAAGGCAGGCAGGCAGTTGAGCGGTTGGAAGCCAGCAGTTCTGGATTGTTTAGAAGGATCCCAGATTAGAGAGGATGAAGGCTGGACTGAGTGACACCCCCGCACCTCATGCATGAATTTTATGCACCGGGCCTGTAGTTAGTATATAAATGTAGAAGAGTAAAAGGAGAAATGAATATAGGATACCAGCACAAATGAGTGGATAAAGAAGCTCCTATGAAGATGAGAAATGAAGAATGGTTTATAATTTTTAAATTGACCAAAAATCCGACAAAAATTAGAAAAGAGTAATGTGGCAGAAATCAATTGACTAACCAACCAACCACTCAACAATAAAACACACACACACATAGACACACACATCACAAAATTGACATAAAAATCGTATTTAATGTATAGTTTTGAAACAAAAATGAAAGATTTAGGCCTGGTATTATTATAATTATCCTCAACTAATTTCTCAATCATCTGCGTATTTCCAAAGCTTCTTTGAAATTTATTTAGAGCTTGAAGCCCAGATTAGTTCAATAAATTACAAAAGACAAAATAAAAAATGAATACAAAGAAAAAGCTTTGTAGTGGTTCTTTAATATTTTCATATTTAGTGTTGACCTATGATGCTCCAATAACATAGTTCCCTGCCCAGGGAGTTAACTATTGTTTAAGCACTGAGGTTGATTTTAAAACACCTTCCCTACTATTAGAATGATTTATTTTAGTTACCATCAAAAACATAGAAAGTTAATACTTAAACATGAGTAAATCAATGATATCCCAGGCTTAAAAGTGTGTCACATGTTTATAAATATAGAATCCTTGATATTAGTCAATCATTCATCTTTATTCCCTACATTCTATTTACAGTTAAGTACAAAGAAATTGGATGCAATTTTAATGCTGTGAAATCTCTGTAAACATTTTCTTATAGCAATCAAGGTGCATATTCTAGTAAATCAAATTTTCCTGCATTAGGTAAGAGTTTAAACATTGGTTTTATGAAGAACCATTAAGGACATACATCAAGTATGCATGATTGTGGTATAGAATTGATTTATTTAAAAAACCTCTGCATTTTAGACAAAAAATGAAATATAATTTCATATAAATGTTCTTATAATACAAGTTTATTGTATTACAGAAATACAAATAATAACAGATTTTATGAGTTGTCATGAAATATTTATTGTACATATTTCTTATGCATCATAATAAAATGTTTATTCCAAATACAGTATATAAAATTCACAGAGTATGATTCAGGGTACTTATATTCTTTCTACATTAACTTTTTAAACATTTCATTGCATTTTTTTATAAGTAACGTCATGATCTATAATACCACTGTTGCCACTTAAAAAAGTGATAAGATTACAACTTTATGTGATATGCATATGCCTGGATTAGTTTCTTAAAGGCTGATAATATGATGCTGTATAAGAAAAAAAATTGAAAAAATATATATTCAAAATACCATTGGAGATTTTATTACTCTTGAACAAAATTCTCTTTAAAAGTTTGATGAAACAAATAATCTGTTTATTAAGAAACTGTATAATTTCTTATCCACTCTAGTAGATAATATATTCCATAGATGTGGATTGAAAAGAAATCATTAAAAGTCATCCATGCTTCCTTTACTGTGTCCCTTTCTGTTCATTTAAGAATAACAGCTGCAAGGAGCAGGCTTATTGTTATGCTAAGAAGTTTTGCTGTCTCTATAACTGTATTTAATTTTTATGTCAAGTGAGAGCCATGTAGTCATGATAATAAAAATAAATTTTCATAGCAGCTGCCTTTAGGAATTAATTGTAATACATTAACTGTTTTGATCTGTGCTCACCAAAGAGTAAATTTTCCAGATTCTTTTTAACATGGTAGAATCAATAATCAGGTTTCAAGTCATCATATCAATTTTTAGTTAAAATCAATTAAATGTTCAAATAAAGTTTGTGGAAACAGTTCAAACTTTACATGAGTGTAATAAAATAAAATTGATTTAAATAATCATTTCTATTAGAATAAGATTCTCTAAAGCTTTTTATTTTATTTTTCTTTTGGCAAATCTACTTTCAATATCAAGCATAAAAAAAGATGTACAACCTCCTATCAAAACCTCTAAGTACACTGAAGTATGCCTGAACATGTTTTATTCTTTCATAACTCAGCTTAAGTTTTACTGAATCCTCTAAAATCCTTTTTAGAACCCAAAATAACAAATGAGCATAGAATTAAGTGATAATAACTGCTATTTATAGCTATTTACCATGTTTCAGACTCTTGTCTAAATTATTTACTATAATGCTTCCAAAGCCTTAAAAAGATGCTATTGCCATAGAAATTTTTCTTATGAGAAAACCATGATTTAATAACTTGGTTATTTTTCTATGGCTCATAAGTTATAGGGCTTGAATATTATCTCAAGTAATTCATTCATCCAACAAATGGTGTTTCTCTTTATCTGACACTGTCCAAGGGACAAGGTTGCAAAGATTCATAAGATAGTTCCCTGCCACCAAAAAGCTGAGAGTATATTTGATTCTAAAGCTCCTGACCTTTACCTGATGTAATGTTGCCAACTCCAGGCACATTTCATCTGAATCTTTGATGTATAATTTTATAACCCCTTATTCTATCCAAAAATGAATTCTTATTCAATATATTTAAAATGCAACTAAGGGGGTTAGATTCGTGCACCAGTGAGGATCAGAATAGTCCTATCTAATAAAGAGGGAATATGCTAATTGACTGTCATGTCTTCATAAAGATGATGGTGCCCACAGCCAATAAGAAGGGAATATGCTAATTGACTGCCATGCCCTCAAAAATGGTGGCGCCCACAGCCACAAGATGGTGGTGCCCAATCCTCTTAGCTCCGCTGGGGTGGCAGGTGTATGGCACAACCGGGCCTGCCTCCAGGTGAGTCCGGCTGCTCCACAGACCTGCCTCTGGAGTCTCCCAGTCCCCTAATTCCCCTAGCTGGCCCTTTTCAGATGCTCAGGCAACCCTCAGGTGGCAGCTGCCCAGCTGTCCAAGGCTGACCTGAGGAACAGGCAAGCCTCAGATGTCGGCTGCCCAGCCATCCAGAGCCAGCCCAAGGGGCAACCAAATGACTAAACAAGCAGGCTGCATGCGCGGGGGGGGGGGGGGCAGTTGGGGGTGACCAGGCTGGCAGGGGGCACAGTTAGGAGTGACCAGGTTGGCAGGGAGGGGGCAGTTGGGGGTGACCTGGCTATCAGTGGGTGGCAGTTAGGGGCTATCAGGCTGGCATGCAGAGTTACTGTAGGGTGATCAGGCCAGCAGGGGAGGGCAGTTAGGGGCAACCAGGCCCTTAGGCAGGTGAGCGATTAGGAGCCAGCAGTCCAGGCTTATGAGAAGGATGTCTAATTGTCAATCTAGACTGGCAGTCTGACATCCCCTGAGTTGTCCTGGATTGGAGAGGGTGCAGGCTTGGCAAAGGGAACTCCCCCATGCACAAATTTCATGCAATAGGTCTCTAGTTATAAAATAAGCACATTAATTATTCTTATTTACAAAGTAATTGTAACATGAAGTCAATAAACCGTATCTGTATCTATGTAAGAAATCTCCTTTAGCATGACATTAATGTCAATATATGTAAAATTACAGTGATATATTTTGGTACTTAAATTTTCCATGTGACAAAACAAGACAAAAAAAATCTAGAAACATTTCTATAATAAACTTGATAATCACAAGTTTAATATCTTTAAATATATTTTATTGATTTTTTACAGAGTGGAAGGGAGAGGGATAGAAGGTCAGAAACATTGATGAGAGAGAAACATTGATCAGCTGCCTCCCGCACGCCTCCTACTGGGGATGTGCCTGCAGCCAAGGTACATGCCCTTGACCGGAATCGAACCTAGGACCCTTCAGTTCGCAATCCGACGCTCTATCCACTGAGCCAAACCGGTCTCGGCACAAGTGTAATATCTTTAATATATAAGACAATAAATTTTCATTTTGAATGTCCAACAGAATAATTCATTATCATTTTTAATATAAGAAAGAAAAATTAATGAGAATGTCCATAGATTGTAGCAGAGGTGGAAGAAAATCATCTCCAAGTTTAAAAGCTGGTTTGCAAGTTGGGTAGATGGATAGTTATGTAAGATATATTTATAAATCTGCAAGGAAATAAAAGCTTTCTATAAATATATGAAAAGCTAATATGCAAATTGTTCCCTTGGGAGTTCAACCAGGAAACCAGGAGTTCAATCGCTCACTATGAAGAGTGCTGACCACGAGGTTGGGGAGGGAATAAAGGAAGGCCCCTGCTGGCAGTGGAAGGCCCCAATTAGCCCTGATCATTGGCCATGCCTAGGGACCCTACCCATGCACAAATTTCACACACCTGGCCTCTAGTACAGAATAATGGGCAATGTATATAAACAGGCATTCAGACAAAGATTAAATATATGTGTGACAAGTAAGCCTTAAAAAACGCTCAACTTCATTAGTATGAACATCAAGAAGGTCCCCCTGGTGTTGTAAAAAATAATTCCTCTGATCATCATAGCCTAAAGGTCCTGTCCAGATAGCAAGATAGTTCTCTGACACAAATATTATATAACTTTTACTACTTAATTTATAATTTATAGCTTTTTTATTATCTACTTTTTTAAACTATATTTTTTTTATTGATTTTACAGAGGAAAGGAGAGAGAGATGGAAACATCAATGATAAGAGAGAATCATTGATTGCCTCTTTCTACATGCCCCCTACCGGGGATTGAACACGCAACCCAGGCATGTGCCCTGACCAGGAATCGAACTCTGACTTCCTGGTTCACAGGTCAATACTCAACCACTGAGCTATGACAGATGGTCCTATTTAATTACTTATATGTTATTTACCTAATCAGAGAAAACCATAGAGTAATTTATTTATTCATTTATTCAATATTTATTGAAATCCTAATACATGCCAGGCATTGTGTGAAGCACGAGGCTGTAAAATGATACACTGCTTGCTTTCAAAAAAGTTTCAATCTAATGAGGCACAGGAGTATTTGCTGAACTAAGTATTCATTTAATGCCAATTATGAACAAGGACTAGTGTAGGTTTTGGGATATGCAGAATAAAGCAAAGCCCCTGCTATCATGAAAATTATATCCTACTTTATTCAAATAATCCAATAATAAATGCCATAAAACTAGATAAAGACTGAGTTGAGAAATTATCACAAAGTATTATCTAAACCTGAAGGGATGGTCATGGTGGTAGGGAGATAAAAAGCTTTGCTCCTTGCCAAAACTGGTTTGGCTCAATAGATAGAGCATCAGCCTGTGGACTGAAGAATCCCAGGTTCGATTTGGATCAAGGGCATGTACCTTGGTTGTGGATATATATATTAAAAGCTTTGGTCCTTAAACCTAAATTTAAGCACTAACTTAGGGGATAAGTAGCAATTAGCTAATTTAATGGAGGGAAAATGAGAATACCATCCCCAGGAACAGTCATCAGAAAGTGCCTGAGGTTTATAAAGTTTGCTACATTCAAGGAACCCCAGGGAATCCAATGTGTCTGAAACTGAGTGAAAATGGCAAAGACAGGGCTCAGAGACAAGCAGGGGCCAGGCCACATGGAGCACTATGAGGCATGGTATGAGTGTGGATTTCATTCTCAACAACATGGAGAGTCATTGATGGATTTTTTTTCCTTATTCTTAGTGTCACTTTTTATTTATTTGTTTTCCAAATTTCTTTATTGATTAAGATATTACATATGTGTCCTTATCCCTCTATAACCTGCCCCAACCCTCTCCCCACTCATGCCCTCACCCCCTAGTGTTCATGTCCATTGGTTAGGCTTATATTCATGCATACAAGTCCTTTGGTTGATCTCTCCTCCTTCCCCCCTCCCTCTTGTACCTTCTCCCTGAGGTCCAGCATTCTGTTCCTTGCTTCTTTGCCTCTGGATCTGTCCCTGTTCATCAGTTTATGTTGTTCATTATATTCCACAAATGAGTAAGATCATGTGGTATTTGTCTTTCTCTGACTGGCTTATTTCATTTACCATAATGCTTTCCAGTTCCATCCATGCTGTTGCAAATGATAAGAACTCCTTCGTTTTTACTGCAGCGTAGTATTCCATTGTGTACATACACCACAGTTTTTTAATCCAATCATCTGCTGATGGGCACTTAGGCTCTTTCCAAATCTTAGCTATGGTGAATTGTGCTGCAATGAACATAGGAGTGCATAAGTCCTTTCTGATTTATGTTTCTAATTTCTTGGGATATATTCCTAATAGTGGGATCACTGGGTCAAATGGGAGTTCCATTTTTAGTTTTTTGAGGAAACTCCATACTGTTCTCTACAGTAGCTGCACCAGTCTGCATTCCTACCAGCAGTGCAAGAGTTCTTTTTCTCCGCATCCTCGCCAACACATGTCGTTTGTTGTTTTGTTGATTATTGCCATTCTGACAGGTGTGAGATGATACCTCATTGTTGTTTTGATTTGCATCTCTCGGATAATTAGTGACTTTGAGCATGTTTTCATATGTCTCTTAGCCTTCCTTCTTTCCTCCTTCAAAGAGTGTCTATTTAGGTCAATTGCCCATTTTTTGATTGGGTTGTTTATCCTCCTTTTGTTAACTTGTGTGAGTAGATTGCTTTAGGTAGTATGGACATTTTGGTGATATGGATTCTACCAATCCATGAACACGGTACATTCTTCCATCTATTTATGTCTTCCTCTATTTCTTTTTTCAGTGTCCCATAGTTTTTCGCATACAGGTCTTTTACCTCCTTAGTTAAGTTTATTCCTAGGTATCTTAATTTTTTTTTCTGCAATGGTAAATGGGATTGTTTTTTTAGTGTCTCTTTCTATAAGTTCACTATTGGTATAAAGGAATGCTATAGATTTCTTGGTATTAATTTTTTATCCTGCTACATTGTTTAATTCATTTATTAAGTCTGATATTTTTTATGGAGTCTTTAGGGTTTTCTATGTACAGTACATGTTATCTGCAAATAAGGGCAGTTTTACTTCTTCTATTCCAATTTGGATGCCTTTTATTTCTTCTTCTTGCCTGATCGCAATGGCTAGTACTTCCAGTACTATGTTGAACAGGAGTGGTGAGAGTGGGCATCCCTGTCTTATTCCTGTTCTTAGGGGAAATGATTTCAGTTTTTGTCCATTGAGTATGATGTTACTAAGGGTTTTCATATATAGCTTTTATTATGTTGAAGTATGACCCTTCTATTATCACCTTGTTGAATGTTTTGATCAAGAAGGGATGTTGGATTTTGTCAATTTTTTTTCTGCATCAATTGAGATGATTATGTGATTTTTATCTCTCAATTTGTTTATGTGATGTATCACGTTTATTGTTTTGCGGATATTGAACCATTCTTGCATCCCCAGGATAAATCCTACTTGGTCATGGTGTATGATCTTTCTGATGTCCTGCTGGATCTGATTTGCTAGAATTTTGTTGAGGATTTTGGCATCTATGTTCATGAGGGATATTGGTCTCATTCATTGTGTTGTCTTTATCTGGTTTTGGTATTAGGGTGATGCTGGCTTCATAGAATGAGCTTGGGAGTGTTCCTTCCTCTTGAATTTTTTGGAATAGTCTGAGGAGGATAATTTTAAGTTTTTCCTTGAATGTTTGGTAAAACTCCCCAGTGAAGCCATTTGGCCCCAGGGTTTTGTTTGCTGGGAGCTTTTTGATGATTGCTTCAGTTTTTCCATAGTTATCGGACTATTGAGATTTTTTAGAATCTTCCTGATTAAGTTTTGAAATGTCTCTCAATTCTGATTTTGTTTATATGATTCCTCTCTCTTTGCTTCTTGGTGAGCCTGGCTAGAGGTTCATCAATCTTGTTTATCCTTTCAAAAAACCAGCTTTTGGTTTCATTGATCTTTTTTTTTTTTTTGTCTCTGTGTCATTTATTTCTGATATGATCTTTATTATCTCCTTCCTTCTGCTCACTCTGGGCTTTTCTTGTTTTTCTCTTTCTAATTGTAGAAAGAGAGTTGTAGATTTAGGTTGTTTACTGCCATTTTTTCCTGATTTTTGAGGTAGGCTTGTAGAGCTCTAAACTTCCCTCTTAAGACTGCTTTCATTGTATTCCATAGATTTTGGATTGTTTTAGATTAGGATGCTTTTAATTTCTTATTTGATTTCATTGATAACCCAATCATTGTTTAATAGCATGGAATTCAGTTTCCAAGTATTTGAAATTTTTGAATTGTTTTTATTGTAGTTTATTTCTAATTTTATGGCATTGTGGTCTGAGAAGATGCTTGATATGATTTCAATCTTCTTGAATTTTGGGAGACTTTGCTTGTGACCCAGTATGTGGCCTATTTTTGAACATGTCCCATGTGAACTTGAGAAGAATGTATATTCCATGGCTTTTGAATGAAATGTTCTGAAGATGTCAGTTAAGTCCATCTATTCTAGTGAATCATTTAGGATTTCTTTGTCTTTGCTGATTTTTTTGTCTAGAGGATTTATCCAGTGATGTCAATGGTGTATTAAAGTCTCCTATGATGATTGTATTGTTGTCGATCTCTCACTTGATATCTTCTAAGAGTTTTGTTATGTATTTGGCTGCATATATGTTTATCAGGGTTATATCCTCTTGTATCAATCCATTTAATATTATAAAGTGGCCTTCCTTATCTCTTGTTATGACATTTACTTTAAATTCTATTTTGTCAGATATAAGTATTGCTACCCCAGCTTTTTTTTATTTCCATTTGCCTGAAAGATATTTCCATCCCTCCCTTTCAATCTGTGTGAGTCTCTTATTCTGAGGTGGGATTCTTGTAGACAGCATATATATGGGTTCTGTTTTTTTTTTATCCATTCAGCCACTCAGTGTCTTTTGCTTGGGGCATTTAGTCATTTACCTTTAAAAGTTATTACTGAAAGGTATTTGTTTGAAGTCATATCTATTTTTGTGTCTGCATTCCTTCTTACCTGTTTATTTCTTCTTTTTACAGTATTCCCTTTAGCATTTCTTGCATTGCTGGTTTGGTGGTGATAAACTCTCTAAGCCTCTTTTTGTCTGTGAAGCTCCTGATTTCCCCTTCAATTTTGATTGATAATCTTTCTGGATAGAATATTCTTGGATTCAGTCCTTTGCTTTGCAACACTTTATATACCTCCTTCCAATCCATTCTAGCCTGATGTGTTTCTGTTGGAAAATCATTTGATAATCTAATGGAGGTTCCTTTGTAGGAAACTCTTTGTCTCTCTCTTGCTGCCTTTAAGATTCTCTCTTTGTTGTTGACATTTGCCATTGAAACTATGATATGTCTTGCTGTGGGTCTTTTCGGGTTGATCCTGCTTGGGACTCTGTAGTTGTGTAACTTTTTTTTACCCATATCCAGGAAATTTTCGGTCATTATTTCTTCAAATAGATTTTCTAATCCTTGCTGCTCCTCTTGTCCTTCTGGCAACCCTATGTATGTTACTTCGTTTCATGTTGTCCAAAAGCTCCCGTTGGTTTTTCTCCTGTTATTTTTTTTTAATTTTTTCTCCAATTGCTGTTCAGTTTGAGCTTGTTTCTGTACCTGATCCTCTAACTCACTAATTCAGCCCTCTGTTTCTTCTAGTCTACTGTTGAAACTTTCCATGGTGTTTTTGATTGTAGCTATATCATTTTTCATTTCTTCCTGATTCTTGATAGGTTGTTGATTTTCTCATCATCCGATGTATAAATTCGATGACCATTACTCTGAATTCTTTTTTAGTCATGCTGCAAGCGTCAGTTTCACTATTTTCCTTTCTTTGTGACTCCTCATTTTCTTCCTTCTGGGTATTGTGTCATCTCCCCATTCTGACTATCACCAGAAGGTTCATACTTTGAGTTGCGTGGATCTGGGGTGTGTGCCATGGGAACTTCACACCACCTGAGTGTCACTGAAGTGCTCCGACACTAGGGCATGTGGGTGCTGTGGTTCGGTCGGAACCAGGCTTGCCCAGGGTCAGTGTTCCCAGCATTTTGTGTGGTCTCGTGTGCACACCTGGAATCAAGGACCCTGCCTTCACTGTGCTCTTGGTGTGTGTTTAAATGGTGCCAGGAGCCCAAAAATCGAGTATCAGAGTCTGTGACCTTGTGAGGTTTCTCGTTGAAGATCAGGGTCCTTGTGTGTGCATATACCAAGAATTGGAGTCACTGGCTTTTAGTGTGGATGCACTGTGAGTCGGGGTTTCCAGGTACATTAGGTAAGAAACAGAGTCAAGTCAGTGGTGCTCAGTGCTGCCTCTTGCTGGGAGAATTTGGGTCTTCATCACAATGGGGGACTGGGTTGCACAATAGCTCTGTGGTGTGCCTGCACTGTGGAAGACTGACTTCCATGTTTGTTTCCCTGTAACCAGGTCAAGTGGCACTGCTGCCCTGTGGGTTTGGTCGCCCATTTGCAATTGCATTGCAGGAGGCCACCTCAAGTCTCTCAAATTCCCTTAGCAGTACTGAGGCCCCAAGCTCCACAGTCCTATTCCCTGTCTGGGAGTTTCGGCCACAGGAATTCACAAAAGCCTGGATTGTGTTTCCAAGCCCAAGTTCCCCTAGGGTAGCTGGGAAACAAATTTCAAGTTCCAATCTCTAATTACTATGTGGAGCGTTGGCCACAGGCGTGTGTGCACAAGTGGGGCATGTTCTCAAGCCCAAGTTTCCCTGGGACAGCTGGTAAACTGAGTTTTCAAGTTCCTAGCTCCAATTACTGTCTGGGCGCTTCAGCCACAGGCGTGCGTGCACAAGGGGAGCATGTTCCCAAACCCAAGTTCCCTTGGGGTAGCTGAGAAGGTGAGTTCTCAAGCTCCAAGCAAGTGTGGTTCCCTGTAGGGGCGGGGGAGTTGTGGTTTGGATGGTTCCAGCCGGGAGTGGGTCTATTGGTTACTGTGGAGCTATCCGTGATCCTGCAGGGGGGAGGATAGGCTCCTTGACTCACAGAAATCTGCGGCTGGGAAGTCTGGACTCCTGCTGTCTGTTGGTCTGAAGCTATGGCTGCAATTCTCTGTCCTCAGCAGCTGCAGGTCCTTGGCCTGTGTCTGAGATTCGACTGAGTGAGGGCAGGGTCCCAGTCCGAGGCAGTTCCGTTTCTCAAGATGGCATGGTCTCCTCTGCCCCACTAGCCAGCTGACCAGGAGTGTCCGCCTTGTTCAGGGGGCTCCGCCGTCCAGGAATGCCTGGGTTGACAGCCCCTTAAAGGACCTGCAGAGTCTAACTGTCCCTAGTTCATACACACACACAGCACTCACGTCTACCCTCTCCTATATGGGTTCCTTACTCTCTCACACACTCTCCCTCCTTACCTTCCCACCAGTCGCCATCTTCTCTTCTCCACTGATGGATTTTGAAGCAAGGATTGAATGGGCTGACATGCAATAATAATAATTCTAATGGCATTAACAATTACAATAACTAATATTTTCTAGAGGGCATGCTAGACAGTGTGCTATGTGGTTTTGTACACTAACACTCACAAGAAAACTATGAGGTAGATATCAATGTCTTCATTTTACAGTTGAAATTGGGTTCAGTGAAGTTATATAATTTGTCCAAGATTGCATAGCTAGTGTAGAAGAGTCTGAATTCAAGTAAAATCAGTCTGATTCTATACCCTAATTAATGCTTTCTGATTCCAAATCAGAACTCTTTCAAGAATGAGCCTTTGTAAAATTATTAAAAGGCCAAAAAAAGAAAGCACTAATTCTGGTTTCTTTTGAACCTCAAGATCTACTAGGGGAAGATTTAGGATGGAGTTTAACATTCTGAGCCTCTCACTTGCAAGGACTTTTTCTTATGGAGGCCCCAATTGTCACCCTAAGTTGTGCATGATACAGGCAGGGTACTACAATCTTACTTACACAAGCATACTGAATTATTCTAAATAAGAAATCAACTCACAAAAGAAAGCCATTGGAGAAAAATGAAAGACATACAGAGTAAAAGTACCATATTCCCATTAAAGGCAAAGAATCTGTCACACATTTGCAAGTAACAAAGATAACAAGGTTGGTGGAGGCCCAATCAAGACCCTTGAAAATAAGTGAGTTTTGATGATCAATCTCTGTGATGAAGGCTGTGCCCGCTAGGAAGCCGAATAGGGAGTGCTTCTTGGATCAAAACCTGTGGAAGGGAGAAGTTGAGCTTCATTTTGGGCCAGAGAGGTTCAGTATGCACAGTCCTAAGAATTAGAGCAGGGCATCGTGGAATGCCATGTGAGAATTCTGCTGTTTCTGTCACAACTACTCAAATCTTCAAGCTACACTGTGAAAGCTGCCAGAAAACAAAAAGAACAAAATAAAACAAAATAAAAAACCCAAAAACATAAATGAAAGGGGTCACTATTCTCTAATAAAACTTTACTTATAAAAATAGGTGTTGAGCTGGATTTAGCCCTTAGGCCATAGTCTTTGTCAATCCCTGGTCTAGCCAAGCAACAAAAACAGAATTCTTAAAAATATATTCACAATAACTGTATATTAAATGGGATTCAGCTGAACAAATTCCAGGCAAGACAATTTGAGGAATAAAAATGATCAAGTATCTTCAGTGATTTACTTGAGAGGAAATAATAGAAAATGTGTCAGCTCCTGTAACCATCAATAAGTCTTTCAATGCTGAAATGTTGAAGTTTAGAATAAGTTTTAGCAATTATTATGTAAAAAAAAACACAAACATTTACAAAAGTTTGTAACCAAATATATTTATAAGTATTGCCTGCAATCAGGTTTTAGATAATTAAGGATTAAAAGCTTTTGAAAATTAAAGAGGTTCTATAAAATAATGTGAGAAACTAGATTTTAGGTAAGCAGTTATAGAATGAAAAGGGACATAAAATTTAAAGTCCCTATTCTGCCAAGAATTACATCTATATAGCCCTAGCTGGTTTGTCTCAATAGATAGAGCATCGGCTGAAGGGTCCATGGCTTGATTCCAGTCAAGGGCACATGCCTGGGTATTGGGCATGCAGAAGGCAGCTGATCAATGAGTCTCTCTCATCATTGATATTTCTATCTCTTTCTCCCTCTCCCTTCCTTTCTAAAATCAACAAAAAAGTATATTAAAAAATAAATACTTCTATATAATCAAGTGTTAATATACTAGTAAACACTGCATATATTTAGTCATGATTGTGTTACATCATATATTGATTATTATATATTTTAATTACAAATCCTAATAATCTCTTCTATGATCTAAAATAATGTTTATATTATTTACTTCTAAAATATAAATTCCTCTAGTGCAACGAATGTATTATGCCCCTCACTTCATTACTTAAGAGTTTGCATAGAAATAAGAAATTGATTAGCTATAAAGAAATATAAAATTGTCTGGATTTGAAAATGAGATTATATTTTAGATTATATATTTTTTTAAAAAATGAGAAACAATGCTTTTAATCTTTTTTTCCTATTGTATCAGAATAAATCTGACCATAGTAGATGCATAATCAGTTGTGAGTATTTTTTAATTATTTTCCACTAAGTTGCAACATCAATGACAACAACAGAATCCAAATTATTGTACTTGAATTCTATATTGATTGTTAGGAATTTGAGGTTCCTGGTTCATCAAAGAGCGTACACAACTCTTATGCAAAGGTTATAAAAATATAAAATAAATGATACTATTTAATTGAATGTAGCCCATTTTCCTAATACAGAGATCACATACTATAAGAAAAATAAATAATGATTTGGTCCTAAAACTCTGTCCCTCTTCTCTTCTTCAACAATGGGTCACCTAAAAAAGAAAAATCCAAAACACACATTGGCTAAGTAGGAAGTGATTACCTATTGCAAAACATCATTAATGTGAACATATTATAGCAAATATATTATACCTATAGCTTTTAAAATGTGGTATGCAGAATTCCAAAACATTCATATTATGTAAATATTTATCTAAATGTATTGTTTATTTAACACATTTACTTAATTTTTAAAAATAAAATCTATAATTTTTTTTCTGTTTTATTTTTCATGAACTGACTATAAGCCTAAGTGATACTTGTTCCAATTTTTCATACTTCAGGTCTATTCTAATAGAACACTGTCCAAAATAAGCCATCCTTTTTTGCTTGTTTTATATTTTAGTAACTTTACTAAGGTAACATTAATAAAATTATATATTTTTAGTGTACAGTTCTATAATGAATCACCTGTGTATTGTGTGCCTACCAACAAAAGCATAGTCTCTTTCCATCACCATATTTCTGACCCACTTTAACCTATTCAGTCTTCCCCAACACATTCCTCTCTATTAACCACCATACTGTTGTTTGTGCCTAGGAGGTTTTTTATTTATTTGTTTATTGCTTTCTGTTTTTTATCCCATAGATGAGTGAAAGCAGGATAATTGGATAAAGATGTGTTACAAATCTATATCTATCTATATCTATATCTATATCTATCTATATATCTCTATCTATCTTCTATCTATCTATCTATCTATCTATCTATCTATCATCATCATCTATCTATCTATCATCATCTATCTATATAGGATTGGACCTAAACGGGCAGTCAGATATCCCTCTCACAATCCAGGACTGCTGGCTCCCTATTGTTCGCCTGCCTGCCAGCCTGATCACCCCCTAATCACTCCCCTGCCAGCCTGATTGATGCCTAATTACTCCCCTGACAGCTTAATCACCCCTAACTGCCCTCCCCTGTAGGCCTGGTCCTTCCCAACTGGCCTTCCCTGCTGGCCATTTTGTGGTGGCCATCTTGTGTCCACATGAGGGCACCCATCTTTGACCTCATGGGGACAGCCATCTTGTGTGTTGGAGAGATGGTCAATTTGGATATTACTCTTTTATCAGATAAGATAGAGGCCTGTTTCATGGGTGTGGGCCAGCTGGTTTGCCCTTAGGGTGTTCCAAATCAGGGTGGAAGATTCCCTTGGAGCATGGGGCAGCTGGGAGAGGGGCCTGTGTTGTTTTGCAGGATGGCCATGACACCTGGTGACCCAAGCAGAGGTCCTGGTATCTTGGATTTATTTATCTTCTATAATTGAAACTTTGTAGCCTTGAGTGGAGGCCAGGGCCAGCCAGGAAGTTTGGCTTTTTCCATCGCCAGAGAATCCCAAGCCTCCTGCTTGCTCTGTGGCAACAGCCATCTTGATTGAGTTAACTTGCATACTTGCTCCTGATTGGCTTGCAGGCAGAGCAGAGTTATGGTCAATTTGCATGTTTCTTTTTTAGTAGTGGAGAAAAGGCTAAGTTGCTGACTGTCCATCCATCTGACTGGCCAACCAATCAGCTGGCCAGCACCTATGACATGCACTGTCAATTTAAAAATAAATGATTCACATACACACAATACATATAAAGCTCTCACTAGTTTAATTGCATGCGTGTTTCCATCTGTCCTTGACAATCTTGAATTTGGTTGTTTTTGTTGACATTCTGAAGCTGAAAGAAAGTGATATTGATAGAATATGTCTAAAGACCAACCAACTATTGGCAAAATGTACTTCTGAAGCTGTAAGAAGCCAGTCTCATCAACAGAATGTATCTGAAGACCAATATACCTCTGAAGCTGAAAGAAATAAATTTCTGATATTCTAGATGGAGATTTTCACACCTATTTGAATGATGATCCCATTGATTCAACAGATGATGCGGAAAAGGAAAATTTTCCCATCGAATTTTTTAATAGTATTATTCCATTCCAGGAATGTCGTGTTATAGACTAAAATTGAAAGTAAGTGCAATTATGCTACTGAGATATCTTAATAGTAAATGGGTTTTTTGTAATGGTACTAGATTTATTATCAAAAGATTGAGACCTAACATAATCTAAGCTGAAGTATTAACAGAAACTGTGGAAGGAGAGGTTGTTCTGATTCCAAGAATTGTTTTTTCCCTGTCTGATACTGTCCGCCCATTTAAATTAATTTGAAGATAACTTTCCATGATACCATCATTTGCAATGACTATTAATAAGTCATACAGACAAACTCAAGACAGAGTAGGAATATTCCTACCTAAACCCATTTTTGGACAAGGTCAATTATATGTTGCTTTCTCTGGAGTTCGACGAGCGTGTGACATTATAATTAAAGTTGTAAATATTTAATCACAAGGAAAATTAGTCAAGCACTCTAAAAGTATTTTTACTCTTAATGTGGTGTACAATAAGTTAAATCAATTTATCAGTCATTGTTCTTATCAATGTTGTTTTTATTGTTTTAGATCATATTTTTTTTGTTTTATATCATGTCTTTGTTGTATTTATATCATGTTGTAATCATGATTTGTTAATCAAGTTATATATTATTTCATATTCATTTTACTGATTTTCTTTCATCTCTGACACTTCTATTAGAAAGAGCAAATAGAAATATTAAAATATTTCTTCTAATTTCCTTTTAATGTGCAATAATCCATGCACCAGGCCATTATTAAAAACATTCTACTCAACCATAAGAAAAAATGAAGTCCTGCCATTAAAATAATATCTATGGATCTTGAGAAAATCACACTAAGCAAAATAAATCAGTCAGAAAAGTACAAGAACCAAATAACTTCTCTCATATGTAGAATAGAAAACAATTCTTAATTTTTATACAAATTCAGTTTCTTAGTGCTTAAACTTTAAAATAACAACTTTCATGTGTTTTATTTTAGCAGAATTTTTTAGTAGAAGTTCCAATTTCAGATTTTTGTTTTCTGGCATTTTATCAGTCAGGTTTCAAGATGAGAAACCAAATAAGTAGATTAATAAATAGAAATGTATTGCCAGGAATTGACTTATACAGTTGTGGAGGCTGACTAAGGAAATACAAAGTCTGTGGGGTAGGCAATAAGAAAGAGGAGATGATAATTAAGCTGCAAACGCCTGGATGTGATCTGAATTTTGTTGTCCAGACGCAGTGAGAAAGGAATATCCATAGGAGAAGGCAGAAAAATTGCTGACTCAGCTGCTCTTTGGAATCTCTGCTCTTAGGAAAGGACTTTGTCCTCTTTTAAAAGCCTTTAAAGCCAAGATCACCCACGATAATCTTCCTTTTGATTATCTGATTAGAGATTTTAATTATTTCTGCAAAATCCTGTCACTGCAATATCTAGATTAGTGTTGGATTGAATAACTGTGGGAAGGTATGAGTGTGATTAAAAATGGCCACTGACTCATTTCCCTGCTCCAATTCTCACAAGAGATTATCTTTTGTATCAAATCATAACATCATAGTATCACCCCAGACCAAGGTCATGGAGCATTATAATTCAGCCTTATCACATTTACACATCAAGAACTAGCACAGAAATGTGCTGCTTTTCGCCTTATAAATATCAGAATAACTAGCCAATGTTCAAATAAAACTGGTCAATGTTCAAATTTCAAATGTTTAATTTAAAAAATTTCAAAATTTCAATGTTCAATTTTAAAAATTGTAAAACATCTGTTTGGTTTAACCAGAATCACCTTTTATGATAATATCCTTAGTTAACCTAGGTACCTTGCCCTCTCACTAAAAAATATAGGAACACCCATGGACACAGAAAACAGTTTGGTAAAGGCCTGGGGCAGGAGGAGAGGGTGAGCTGGAAAAGGTCAATGAGGGGGAATATATTTGTATAGTTTTCAAGAATAAAGATAAGCCCTAAGCAGTTTGGCTCAGTGGATAGAGTGTCGGCCTATGGACTGAAGGGTCCCAGGTTTGATTCTTGGTTACAGGCACATCCCTGGTAGGGAGTGTGCAGGAGGCAGCTGATTGATGTTTCTCTCTCATTGATGTTTCTAACACTCTGTCCCTCTTCCATCTTCGGTGTAAAAAAAAATCAATAATATATATTTTAAAATAAGAATAAAGATAAATTTAATTATAAATAAAGAATCAAAAGTACATAAGACATAAAAATGAGTAGGATAAGGAGATTAAATAGTATATGCGACAATGTTTAAATTCTTACTTAAAGAGAATTTAAAGTTTAAATACTGAAATTAATATATATATATATATATATGGCTCAATGATCTATACTTTCTAAGGAGTTTGAAAGGTAGGAAAGCATATTTTCCTAAAATACCAATGACTGCAACAATTTGCAAGATAAGTTTGAAAGACCACATCAAGTCAGGAAAGTAGCCAGTTTACCTTGGCAAATCATTCCATATGAAAATCATAGTTTGCTTGAACTTGCAGTAGAGTATTTCTCAGTACTGTGCTAGCAACTCAGAGACAAAGAAATACTTATTCCTGACATGATAGATCCATATCACCATTTATTTATACATATATTTATTTATGTCAATATTTACTATGATCAAATTCTGTGCAAAGCATGATTTCTGGAGTTTAATATATGTATCTGAAATATAATAAGAAAAAATAATCCTATATAATAAAAGCCTAATGTGCTATGTGCCCAGCTATTCATTCGACCATTCAAACAGTCGCTATGATGTGCATTGACCATCAGGGGACAGATGCCCCAACCAGTAGGTTAGCTGGCTGCTGTGGTCCAGCCAATCAGGATTGGGCGAGGTGGGCTGGACATGCCCTGGAGCCAACCTCCAGCCATTCCTCCTAGGCCAGCCAATCTCCCACATTTCCTCCCTGGCCTCTAAAATATGTCTTCTAATTAATTTCTTTTCAATGTGCATGAATCCATGCATCAGGCCTCTAAGGAAAGAATAAAATGAATGACAGAGTTAGGGAGAGAAAGAGTGGAGGAGGAAGAGAAAAAAGAAAGAGATAGGACATCAGAGGATGTAGGAGGTGAGAAGGTAGAGGATAAGAACATTTAAATCAGGATTTTTTTCTCTCTTAGTGGTCCAATTCTATCACCTATGAGTAGGGCTTAAAGGATCTCCCCAGAATAAGGAGGTGTGTAGTAAAAGAACCAACCTCCGTGGAAAAGCCAGACCCTCAGATGCTTTTGCAGACACTTGTGCTCTTCCACAGTTTGACAAAAAGGTATTAGATATATTTTTGAGGTCAGATTATCTTTGTGGACATTTCAATGAAATAGTTTTGAGGCATATATGATGTCACAGTTCAAAAATATCATTCTCTGAGGAAATGTTTTTTTCTGACAATGTATTCTAGAAGACTTCTTGACTTAATAATGAGGATATTGCAAAACATCACAGTAACCTGAAAAGGCAATATATAAAGGCATATTTATTCTTAGAGCTCCTCTGTGCTGAGCTATATTTGTCTACTTTGGTGGACAAAGATATGAGTGAGTCAGTGGTGGGCTAGAGCCCTAGCAACTGCTGGTGAGAGCCAACTGTGCTCATCTAGTAATTAGGAAAATGGAAAAGCTTCCTCCCCACCTCCCCAACAAAGATGTTTCAAAATTATTATCCAAGAATTTTTTAATGTAGAGAATATTCTTGTCAATTTTTTTTCTGGGTTATTTTTCCTTGTTTCATTTCCAAAACAAAAACTCACAGAAAGGGTTTATGAGTGATTTTCCTGAATAATGAAGGAGAAGAAATAACTGGTCTCATAGGACCTCCAGAGCAAATAAGACATTTACCTAAGTCCCCAGTTTCTTGAAACTTACAAAGATCAAAATAGTGAAGTTCATGCTGTGGTAACACTCTTATTCCTTCATTCTTCAGATTGAATTTTTAAAGAGAAAAAGGACACTGTAGTGTGGGAATCCTTTTCAGGTCCCAAGTGTCCAGGGTTCCAATGTCAGGGTTCAGAATCTGGAGAAGACTGCACACAAATGAAAAGAGACTGGAAAAGCATCAATTTGGGGAATAATGGGGATCAGGCAAGAGTCCACCTCTAGGGGGAGGACACCACCGCACTGGCCTTGCTATCCCCTTTTATTAATATTACTAGGGTCCTGGCACATGAAAGTCATGCACTGGACGTGGGTGATCCCTCACCCCAACCTTCCTGCTCATACAAACTGGGAGCCCTCAGGGGATGTCCTACTGATTAGTCACCCCCAGCCTGCCCAAGGCCTAACGCCTCTGGCTGAGGCGTTAGGCCTTGGGCATCCAGCTATTGCCCTTCAATGGGCTGATGGCTGGCTCTGTTCCAGCCACGCACCCCCCACCCCCACCAGCCCAGGCCTTCACCCCAGCTAGCTCCTGACCAGCTAGCAAGGGCCTCAGCCCCGCCCCCTGGGCCCAGACTTTCTCCCTGGCCAGCATGTGCTGGCTTCCTTAACCCCGCCCCTTCAAGGCCCTGGCCGCCTCAGCCCTGCCCCCCATGGCCTGGGCAGACTAAGCTCTACCCCTCACAGCCCAGGCTGCCTCAGCCACGTCCCCCCATGGCTCGGGCCACCTTGGCCCCGCCCCACTTTGGCTCTGGCAGCCTTGGCCCCACCTGCTGCAGCTTCGGCCACCTTGACCTCACCCCAGGTCCTGATTGGCTGGTGCACATGGCTGGTGGGCATGGTTTGTGGGTGTAGGGAAGGCACAGTCAATTTGCATATTATTGTTTTATTAGATAGGATGTGACATCCAGGTCCTTTAGGTCAGGAAATTCCAACAGTGAGTCAATCAGCAAGAATTAACATAAGACTAATACATGGAAGCTTCTTCCACTACCAATGTGTCACCTCAACTGTGAGTGAAAAGTTCAGACTTAAAGAGCTATTAAGATTGACCAGCTTTCCTGCTTGTTCTATTTACATCTCTATTAGTGAGGCAATGACTGGTTTCCTGCACTGTAGAAGTTTTATTTATTTATGTGAGGCATTTCTGTCTTTGTGTGTATCTGTCTGAATGGCCCAGATTGGTTCATATGTACATATTTGTGTGTGTGTGTGTGTGTTGTGTGTGTGCATGTAAATCAATTTGTGTAGTAGGGTAATAAGAAAAAGGGCACTATCTAGAAAACTTGAAATAAAAATATATTTTAGACATGATCCTGGACTTAAATTCTAGTGTAATTTTACTGCTGAGGAAACAGGTTTGGAAAACTGAATGAGAATTCAAAATTGTCATTTGAGTCAACAGCCCCAGTGTTTTCCACTAAATGACATGGTATATGAAGTATATTCGGTATATGTTCTACATATTAAGTATATCACAGATTCTTATTTTACACATGGTGAAAATGGGATATATACAAGAATCTCACAATTTTCCATCAGATTCAAAAACCTGAGTCCCCAAATAAGGAAGGATGTGGAAAACAGTTCTTTATCAATAGTTCTCTGTCTACATAAAAAAATATGTTGGACTTCAGTAACATTATATAGATTGTTGGGGCTGGATTCCAGAGATCTTTCTTTCATAGACCTAAGGAAACTAAATTAGCCAGCAGATGAGCATGTGATTCTGACAGAAATCATTCCCATTCCCATGCTCATGTTAAAACACACTGCTGAGGGAGATTATCAAGGTTTTCTGGTGGGTGAAATCAAAACCCAAACCAATGGCTCACCACTGAGGCAGAGAAATCTGCTTCTCAGAGCCATAACCACTCACACCTGAACATTTAACATTGTCTTTAGAAAAATGTTTACATGATCAACAAGGTTTCTTGTTCTTCAAATCCAGGGTGGAAAAAATAATTGCAAAAAGGAGTAATCCTGGTGGGAAGTAACTAAGTATCTTGGTATCAGTCCAGTATGGAATTCCCAATATATTTGAATGCCCATTTCCCCATCACTCTGATATATAGATACACAATTTATTTTCAATATGTCATCTCCTAACTAAAACCTCACATTTTGAGAATCACTTTTATGAATAAATATTATGGCTAAAGTTCAAATAAGTTACATAAAGGATTTATTTGGTCTCATGACAAGAAGCCAGAGGCCAAACACCAAATGCATTTATCTTTTCTGAAAATCCCAATCATAGCCCTTCATTTTCACACATGAGACAAATTAACCAATAATTAGAAGACTTTAATATGGTTATAAATATATGTAATTCTTTAAAATATTTCTAACTTATTAATTTGAAAAAATTGACAATAAACAATAACAAAGAAATTATAAATTTAAACATGATCATAAGATGAAATGGGTAAGCAAAGAGGACATCTTCCTCCATGATGTAGTTTCTTCTCTAAAGAATATGTTGGTTGTTATTTTAGCAGAATATTGTACATACACCATCTTCTCAATAATTTTGTTATATAGAAGGGGGATAGTCAAACAGCCTCAGTATTCTCATGAGTAATTATCCCCTTGACTATAAAATACTTCAAGCATCACCTGACATTATAGTGATTTCACTGGAATGCCCAAGGGACACATACTTGTGGATGGCCAAAATGCAAGTCAATATTGTGATTGAAAAATTCTGATATCAAAATAACTCTTGCAGGAAGTAAATATCAGTTTGTTTTTTAACATATGAATTAATTATGTGAATCATAATGTTTCATTTATTTTTATTGATTTAATAGAATAAGGAAAAGGGAGAGAGGTAGGAACATAAATTTTGAGAGAGAATCATTGATTTGAGAGAGAATCATGCTTCCTGCATGCCCCATACAGTTGATTGAGCTGGCAACTCGAGCATGTGCTCTGACCAATTCAAACCATGATCTCTTGGTTCACAGGTCAATGCTCAATCACTGAACCACCAAGGCCAGATGAATCATAATTTTTGAGAAATCCACTGGGGCATGGGGGCGGGGATGTCAAAATAAAATGTGCTCCATAAGTATAAAAATTAACCGTTCATTTCTGCTAATTGTGTTTTGAGACAGGCACTCATACAATATTGCCAAACTTTAGAACTTCAGAAAGAAAATGTATTAACTTTATAAAACTATGCATATACCTAGATCAAGATATTTTATGTGTAGGTTCTGACCCTAAAGTAGGAGACAGCAATCTTTTTCTGTAAAGGGCCAGTGAGTAATGCTAGGTTTTGTGGGCCACGGTTTTTCACACAACTCTTCAATTCCTGTATCATGCAAGTTGCCATAGACAAACATAAACACATGAGCATGGCTGAGCTCTGATAAAGTGTTCATTACAAAAACAGGCCACAAGCCATAGTTTGCTGACCTCTGTCTTACGAAATTAAGCAGAATTAGCAAGATTTATTATACAAATATTCTAAAAGATACTTTTTATGAAACCAAGAATTAAATACAACTGAAATGTCCAATAAAATAAAAATGATTATAATAATTAATTTAAGTCTACATAATGGCATAATATTGGTTTGTTTAAACTATGTAATGTTATGTCAATAAAACAGAATATAAAATTACACATGTAATCTTGATTCCAGATTAGATATATTCAATATGAGGATTTTAAAGAAAATTTATAAAATATTGACAATGAATATTTTTTCTTTACCATTTCCCCTTTTATCCACAATTTCTACAAGTAGTCAATATTATCTTTGTTGTCAAAATATGTTCTTAATATAAAGCTAAGTCTACCACATCTAAATTTAACAAAAAGTAACTAATTAGCATTTTCATTAAAAATGAGAAATAAACACGTTGTGATGGGGTTTTAGTTGAAATATATGACAACAAAATTAAGTAAATACAAAAATAAGCCAAATTAATGTGTGGAAAATATTAATGTGAAGAGGTTGTCACCATTCCCAATATTAATCTTTAAATGCAATATAATACCTATAAATGTCACAACTGATTTTCTTGGAACTTGTCAAAGAAACAGGAAGAGTCAAAATGATTTTAAAGAGAAATAACAAGGCCGTTATGAGATTTTAAAAAATGTTATAAAACTATTATAATTTAAAAAGTTCAATATTGATACATGAATAGAGTGATTGATAACCTGGGAATAAGCTCCAGCCTTATAGAAAACTTATAAAATTAGCGTGGCATTCACATTGTTAGGTATAAAAATGTCAAATCACTCACTGTATTGTACACCTGAACCTAATATAATTCACATAAAATTGAATCACAATTCTACATAAATACAAAAAATAAGATAAAATAAAATGTTAAAAATTACTATAAAGGAGTTTATTATAAGTGCCAATGGTCACTTTGATCTGAGACCTGTACAAAGTAGCAATGGTGGTAATTGACCACACTACCATTTTGTGTCTGAAATCCCCCTACACTTTTGTGTTCAAGGACCTGGTGAGCCTTAAATATGCCCTCCCATAGCCCCAAATAAGACCATTCTGTTTTCTTCCTCATGACTCCTGAAATTTGAAAAGATGACTCTTTTGTTCACTCCCTTTACTTTGAGGTGCTCCTCATTAATTTTCTTTCAACTGTTATAGCCTATAGGATAAAATAATCTTAAATCTTCAGAATATTTTTTTCTTTCACAAAAATCAAGTGGGAAAATATGAACCATTCAATATATGGGCTTGGAAAATTGGCTACCTCTGTGCTTGAAAATAAAAAAAGTGACCTTTCTTCACAAGATAAATATACATTTCTATAGGTATAAAAATATGTTATAAAAAGTAAACTTTAAATTCTTTGGGGAAATATAAAAGGATAACTTTATGGCTTTGAGATAAGAAAATATTTCCCTAAACAAAACACAAAAAATGCAAATAATAAAGGAAGAGTGATAAATGTGTGTATAATAGAACTAAAAGTCATGTACTTCAAGAGCTAATAAAAAATGAAAAACAGTAAATACAAATGAATACGAAATTCACCGTGGAGTTTGTTATATGGCTTGCTACAGTTATTTTGTGTCAGAATAATTGTATAATAAAATATCAAGCAAGTTTGAGATTTAATCTTTGGCTAGCTCTAGAGTAGAAAATTTAAATTACTTAGAACGCTCAGTAATTAGTCATCAGCCCTGTCTTAGATCAAAGAATGTCCAGGCTAGAATTATAGTTTGTGTGTTTTAATAGTCTGATTTTAAATCTCTTTTAAAAATCACGGGGAAGATCCCTAACTGGTTTGACTCAGTGGATAGACTATTGGCCTGCAGACTGAAGGGTACCAGATTCAATTCCAGTCAAGGGCTTGTTCCTTGGGTGTGGGCACATCCCAGTAGGAGATGTGTAGGAGGCAGCTGTTGGATGTTTCTCTCTCATCATCGATGTTTCTAACTCCCTATCCTTCTCCCTTCCTTTCTGTAAAAAAAGTCAATAAAATATACATTTTTAAAAACCACGGGGAAGAGACAATAGTCTGAATTTCAAACCTTTTGATCTGGTTATAGGCATTTTTTCAGCCCAGTTGCCTCTCTCAGAGCCCCTGGTATTTTTTCTGGGTCCTGTCCAACTCCTGGCAGCGCAGAGCCTGCCTGCACATTTACCATGGTCATCTCTCCACACAGGGAGCTGTAACAGCGCAACTCTTTTCTCCTGCAGTGGGTAGCTTAGCATTCTCTCAAGGGTACAGAAACATCTCCAAGATCCAGTTTGCTCTTAGTGATAATGACATAATGTATCTATAAAAAGGGTATACAAAAGATAAGCTCTGCTTTGAGAAAAATGTAGAAAAAATGAGGATGGTAGAAAAGGCTTCCTACTGATAAATGAATTCAGTGGTGTGGAACAGAGTAATAAAACTGCACTGAATTTGAATATCATTGTTTCTTCCTAAGAATGCTGAGGGCTTTCTCATTCTATTATTTCCTTTTATCCTTGTAAATAGGTGCCCAGGGGAGATTGGAGCTTAAGATTTTGAAGTCAGAAAGCTGCCAAATGGAGGTTATAAGCAGTTTCTGCCTTATTGGCTGGAAATGGATGTTGGGAGGCAGGGGTGGGGTGGGCATACCTTTCTTTTTTCTGGGAAGCACAACTTGGATGATCCAGTGCTTAAGATATATAAATATTAGGCATATAGGTAAGTACTTAAATTAGTTTTGGAAATTCCTAAAGTAAACTAAATTAAGAGACTTGTCTGTTAAATGAGACTATTGAGAGAGAGAGAGAGAGAGAGAGAGAGAGAGAGAGAGAGAGAGAGAGAGAGAGAGAGAGATTGAAACATTGATTTTTCTCAGAGAGGAAGAAGGAGGAGGAGGAGGAGAGGGAGGAAGAGGAGGAGGAGGAAGAAGCAGCAGCAGCTTTGGTTCAACCTGTTGCTTTGTTTTTATAAGCAACCTAGACCAGACTTAGGCTAGATAATCAGATCAGATTTTCACTTGATGTTCTACTGTTTGAAAGAAAATTAAAGAAGCCAGAATGAGGTGTCTCACATAAGGTGTGATTGAATACAACATATTTGAATTGGGCAATACCCTGTCAGTTATTGAAATTACTGCATTCTCTTACTGTGGCACAGACCACACCATAGTCATGCATGTGGACTCTACACTCTAAAGTAAAGGGTACTTTTACTGCCAATCATTCTAAAAATAAGTTAAGTGGCAGCAAATGAGCTAGAACTTGGACTCTAGGAGAGTCAGCAGTTTAGGGATAGCCTCCTGTCTCTGGGAAAGAAGTAAAGTTGGCCCAGTGTTCTGGACATAGAGATAATGTATATTTTCTTTGATGAGAGATGAGCCAGAGCCCAGAATGTAAATGCCTGTGTACAGTTAGGCAATGGTTTGAGAGTTCTATTAGACCTAAGGATGGCCCCTCGCTAGTAGTGGTTTCAAGCTACATGTATTTCATACTTACCTTAACATTAAATTGTTTCCAATTCTTGATAAATGTTTCCTCCCAGTGTGAGTTGTGCTGTGAAGAACTAGGTGGAACAGTAGGATTATTTGTTTCCATGGCCAGAGAAGAAAACCACATGTAGCAGGAAACCTGCTGTAAATGCAGGAATGTAATGGCAAAATGAGATGAGAGGAACAGGGTGGCAGTTCTCTGAAGCTTTCTCTGAGACCCCTCTGAAATATATAGGTGGTTATTAAGAAGTCCAAATTTTTGAGAACTGTAGCTTTAATAATTTGGATATTCAAACCATATCATTTTTATGTCATCTTTATTAGTGAGCTTATATTCTCACAATTTCCAGTTGTGTCTGGCAGATGGTAGGTACTCAACAGATATGCCTCAATTAAGCATCCTATCTATTTTAAAGTTAGGGCAAGTGAAGAATGGAAAAGTTAATAAGTTGAAGAGCTAGTATGAGAGAGATTGAGACTTTAGTACATGAATCTGTGGTAGTTGGTCTCCAAAGGTGGAGACCAATTTCTCACCTGTCTGAACATAGATGTCATTCCTCAATTCAAAAAATAGAACTTACTTTTTTTGCTCTTCTTGAATTTTGGTTTGCATATGGCTGTTCTGATGAACAGAATGTTGGTTGACATTACAGCCTGGTCATTAAGTGACCAGAACATAAGAGGACTCACAGCTTCTTCCCCTTTCTTCTTTAATGGTTAATTCTTGAACTGCCCCACCCCATATTACTAGAAGCCACATGTAGCATCAATGCAGAAGAAAACTGAAGTGCTCTGATTAATGACTTCAGCTCTGCTCAAGAACCATCAGCAACTGCCAAGCCTTTGAATGAGCTGTTTTGAACATTCCAGTCCAAGCCCCAAAGAAAAAAGCAGTCCCACCAAACTTAATGTGGAAAAGAGCAACTGCTCAATGGAGTCCCCCATCCCACACAATTACAAAAGGCAATACATTTTTGTTTTATGTTGGGGAGGGGAAGAGCTGTGATTTGTTACACAGCAATGAGTTACTAAAACACATCCTCGTAGCCTTAGAATTAAGCTGTTGAAACTACTCAGTGCAGAAAAAGAAAGTATTTTGTTCCATATAAAATTCAAACTAATGTGCTTTTGTTACTTTTTGCCATTGCACAACACAGAGAAAACATTTCATAATACTCTGAAATTGATGGGATGCTGATGATCAGATGACAAAAATCTTCTGAATATCATCAAACTGCAGTAGCCTTTTCAGGCAAAAGCTCTTTTACAGACATCTGTTATTTTTATGTCCTCTCTATATATGGGACTTGAGCGACATAATAATGCCAATGAAAGTAATTTATAAATTTCTACTTTCTCTATTTTTATAAGATCCTAGTTGTTCATTGTCTCAATTATTATTGTTTAAACCTGATTTTAAAATATGTGTAACTCAATTCAATATAGAATCCAAAAGGTCACACCTCATTATTTGCATGACATTATTATAAGCCCAGGAAAAGTGAGCTGTATGCAGTTTATTACTTTTATTTGTTCAAGGACCAAAATCCTGGTCTCTGTCTTTAATTAGGGATAGGAATTGTTGGGAATTTGCTGTCCATAAAGTGCTTGGCAAAATAAAGGTTAGATATGTAGAAAGCATTGTGTGAAGAAGATAGTTATGTATGCAAACTTGAGTGTCATTCATCATTGACAAGTTATTCACAAAGTGGCAAATTATATTTTATATGAAAAACATAGAATGGCAATCAACTTAATTGTAACAACTGTATGCTTTTTTTCAGAAACTTCAGCTATGATTACTTCTCCCTCAAAAACTTTACATTGAATGAAAATGATATCATAATGCCTGAAAGTATAATAAGTAATAGACTCCAAAAAAAATCAGGACTCTTTAGAGACTATCAATTAAAGATCTATAAATATTTTTTAACAAATGAGCCATTTAAAAGCAGGTTTTATTAAACAATTTTATAAAATGTCTGTCTTTTCATATGATTCACAATAAACTGCCTTGATAAAATGGGAAAATATCTCTGACACTTTTTTTTGGTATAATGTAGAAGATTCTCTGATTTATAGTGTGATATGTTTAGCAAGGTTGATTAAATTTAGTGCTACCCCTTAACTAAAACCATTTAATTCTTCACTCTTCATCCACCAAAAACAAGCCAAATTAGCATACTGAAAGATAAAATGATCAATGGTCAAATACAATAAAATAAACACCAATAAAAAATTATCCTTTGATTTTCTTTACTTATTCTGAGCTATTTTTTTGGAAGAATAGTTTATTTTTCAGTCTTCAGAGACTAAAATCTACTACATAGTCCTTCACATGATTGAAGAAAGGGTAAACATCCCAAAACATTGTTTTTGCTATAATTCAATCTTTTTTCTTATTGATCAGACAAATAGCACTAATGAGCTAAATTAAATTATCTGGGACATTTGTTTTTATGATTAATTATAGCATCCCAATTTTAAAACTATATTTGCTTCAACAGCAGAACTCATGGCCTGTGAATGTCATTTATTATGCTATTTGATATTGGAAAAATAAAGTTTCTATGCAAAAAATCTAACATAATACAATAATTATATTTCTTAATACAAGTCATGTGTACATGAATGTCCATTTCATTATTTTTCTTCTAATGGTACTTGAATATTTTATTTGACATGTTATTATATATGCTATGTTTTAGAAATATGAATTATATATTTTACTTCAATAAAATGAAGTAATTTAGTTCTCTTCTTTGTGTATGGAAATTCCATAAGACTAGATATATTTTAACTCTTAATATTAAAAGATACACTATTTTTATGCATATTACACAAGATATCAGTTTTAATCTAAAAATAACACAATCATTTAGACTTTTTAAAGCAGAAGTTTTAAAACACCTATAGCCAACTACTGTAGACCATAGAATAATTAATGTATCACCAAACTACCCCAATTTCTAGGGGTGTGCACAAAATCATGATAATCACTGAAATCCTGTATTGGTTACTCATTGCTTTGTAACAAGCCACCACGTAACTTAATAGCTAAAAATTCTCATTCTTGCTTACAATTATTTGGGCCTATCATTAAGCAGGCTCATCTCTGCTCCATGGCTACATTGCCAGGGCTGACTTTGCCTAAGGCTGGAGGAATCACATGATATCACTCATGTATCTGCCATGAGTGTTGTCTTAGCACAAAATGAGTGAGGCTGGCTAGGACAGCTGTGTTACTCCTTTCCTTGGTGTTGGCTGGGCTTTCTCATATGTCTGTGGCTTTGGTTCTCCTTCAGAGAGCCTCTCTTTCACTTGCTTCCTTATCAGAACTCTACCTCCCTTGGCTTCTCACTACATCATAATAACCTAGATTTCTTTACCTGCTGACTGAATCTGAGTAAAAGCAGAAGCAAAAGCCTCATAATTTTTTGTTAATTTAATAAATCTTTATTGTTCAGATTATTACAATTGTTTCTCTTTTTTCCTCTGATAGCTCCCCTCCACCCAGTACCTACCCCACTTTCTGCCCTTACCCCCCCACTATCCTCATCCATAGATTTATGATTTTTGTCCAGTCTCTTCTTGCACCTCCCACACCCCTTACCCCTGAGAATTGTCAGTCCACTCACTTTCTATGGCCCTGATTATATTATATTCACCAGTTTATTCTGTTCATCAGATGTTTTATTCACTTGATTTTTAGACTCACTTGTTGATAGACATGTATTTGTTGTTCATAATTTTTATCTTTAACTTTTACTTCTTCTTTTTCTTAAAGAATACCTTTCAGTATTTCATATAATACTGGTTTGGTAGTGATGAACATCTTTAGCTTTTTCTTACCTGTGAAGCGCTTTATTTGACCTTCAATTCTGAATGATAGCTTTGCTGGGTGGAGTGATCTTGGTTGTAGGTTCTTGCTATTCATTACTTTGAATATTTCTTGCCATTCCCATCTAGTCTGCATAGTTTATGTTGACAAATCAGCTGACAATTGTATAGGTGCTCCCTTGTAGATAACTAACTTCTTTTTTTGTTTTGCTGCTTTTAATATTCTCTCTGTTTTTTACTCTTGACATTTTAATTATGATGTGACTTGGTGTGGTCCTCTTTGGATTCCTTTTGTTTGGGATTCTGTGTGCTTCCTGGACTTTTAAGTCTCTTTTTTTCACCAGGTGGGGGAAAGTTTTCAGTCATTATTCCTTCAAATAGGTTTTCAGTATCTTGCTCTCTCTTGTTTTCTGGCACCTCCATAATTCAGATGTTGGTATGCTTGAGAGGCTCCTTACACTATCTTCAATTTTTTGGATTCTTTTTTCTTTTGCTTTTCCAGCTGAGTGTTTTTTGTTTCTTTCTTTTTCAAATCTTTGGCTTGATACTTGTGATCCTCTAGTCTGCTGTTACGTCTCTGTATAATATATTTTTTTTATTTCAGTCATTGTATGATTAATTTCTACTTGGTCCTCTTTCATATCCTTGAAGATCTCATTAAATTTATCAGGCTTTTCTAGGAAATTCTTGAAAAACATATAACCATGATTTTGAACTCTATGTCCAGTCATTTGTTTTCTTCCATTTCTTTCAATTGTGATATGTTTCCTTGTCTTCACATTTTTGCTGCTTCCCTGAGTTGGTCGAGTAGCTTTGTGTGGTAGGTGTCCTCTAGGGGACAGTGGCTCAGCTTCCCCAGTTACCTGAGGTGGATACTCTTGGTGCACCCCTTTATAGGCTGCACTGTTGTCTTGTAGTTAAGCCTAGATTGTTGTTAGTATCACTGGGGCATTGCCCTCCAGGCCAGCTGGCTGTGAGGATCAGCTGTGGGAGAGCTTCTGTGCTCAGCTTGGAAGGGGCGGAGTCTCAGGGCTGAGCAGTCAGCCTTGGTTTCTCATCAGCCCCTCCCTAACTGGTGCCTGGGTCTCCATGTTCCACAGCAATGCCTGCATGCACCTCTGAGAGAAAGCTGCCCTTGAGTTTTGCCTGCTGCAGACAGTCCAGTTTCTCCCCAAATGAGTCTGGATACCTAAAGTCTCACCCAGAACTGGAGTACAGTGTAGTTGGGAGTTTTTGTTTTCCTCCCAAATGATAGAGCCAGCCACGCGCTCAGCTGTGCGCCCTCTCAGTGAGCTCGCACACCTCTGCAGATCCAGAGTCTCAGTGTACTTCCTCCTGACAGTCCAGTTTCATCCCATATGAGTCTGAGTTCCCCGAGACTTGCCTGTAACTGGATTTCAGTGCAGTGGGAACCCTTGTCTCCCTCCCATTTGAGAAAACAGCCACATATCCAGCCGCCTGCCCTTTCCACTCATGCACATCTCCTCATCTCCACACCTCTGCCCTCCGTACCTCTTCTGAGTCTCAGTGTCCTTTTAGCTGTCCTTCTAGTTGTAGAATTCCACTTAGCCAGCTTTTCTATGGTTCTGAAATTGTTTCGTGAAGCAGCAGTATAGGTATTTTGAAATTGTTGTGTGAGGCAGCAGTATAAGTGTTTGCCTATGCCACCATCTTGGTTCCCCCTCCATTACTTTTAAAAAATATTTTTATTCATTTCAGAGAGGAAGGGAAGGGAGAGAGAGAGATAGAAACATCAATGATGAAAGAGAATCATTGGTTGCTACCTTTTGTACTCTACTCCCCCTACTGGTGATAGAGCCCACAACCTAATAGGTGTCCTTAACTGGAATTGAACCTGGGACAGCCTTAGCCTGCAGGCTGATGTTCTATCCACTGAGCCAAATCAGCTAGGGCAAATCTCTTAAATTTTTGTCTCCAAAGTTTCAGAGCATCAGTCTGTGGATTGTATTAGTAAGAGAGTCTCAAGGCTGCATACAACAAAGGATGGGGAAAATGTCCACTACTTTTTGATTGTAGGAGCAGCAAAGACATGGTTAAAAAACTTCTCAATTTTTTTTCCACTTCAAACAAAATCCCTAAACCTAAGAGTATGAATTAGCTAAATGTTTGTTACTTTGTTTTGTTTTATTCCTGTGCGCTTAAACTATGAATGTGGTAGAAAAATTTTCCTTTTATTACTTTAAACTTCTACTTCAAGCCTGCAGAGCAAAAGAAAATGTTTAATTTTTAAAAATTATGGTGAGTATTTGAAATATTCTTGGAATCTAATTACAAAACTTATACAGTTGAAAATTAGGAAATATTCAGAAGCAATTTCTTATTTGTTTTTATTTTTCCCTTTGGTAGTGAGAAGTATAGGTTTTAGGGATTTTTTTCCCCTTTTACCTTATTTTAACCTTCTCACACTTGCTTTTTAACTTCTCTTTTTTTCCTAGCCCTCTTATTTTTCAGTTTAACTAAAATAAGTATTCTAAGATTTTATTATTAAACCTCAAAGTGTAAAGACAACATAGTGTTTATGTATACATTATCTATTCATTTTCTTGAAATAGATTGATCATATTCTATGTCTCATATACTGTTTAATTCCATAAAACATGTTCTTTTACCCTAAATTATTTCTACTGGGAAAGGTAAAAAAGTGACCCCTTCAATGTGATACAATGTAATTATTGCAATCATTGTAGTCAAAATAAGTGTATTGAGAAAAATATATAAGGCAAAGATTTTGGGCAAATTTCAGTGGAATCACTTGTCTCAGGTTGGAACTCACAGCAGAAGTGTCAACAGATATACACTGTTGGCTGTTCTCTCTTTTGGCTAATTCTATTGGGTTCTCAGAAAAGCATATACAATTTTGAATATTCATCCAGGCTCTTTCTCAGTGCTTGTCTATACAAGCTTGCCCTAATGGCCCTTTCTATTTTACTCTTCGACTACCAAGGTGGTGTGAGGAAAACTTCAAAGACTGGTTGGACTCCAAATTATGATATAATGATGCAAAAGGTCCTTGTGTTCTTGGATCCCAGATCACAGTTCCATTTAGGATTCTTGTACCTTGGAGTATGACTCTAGGAGGAGCGCTGAGTGTGCTCTCACATAAATATGACAGTGGCTAATGTTATTGCTCTTCTTTCTGATCTTTCTCCTTCCTTTTCTACATTGAATAAGCTTGTAGTTTGTAATGATCATCATTCTTTATACCAATTGCTTAGGGTAGGACTTCTAGGCACTAGATGCCCCAGTAAAACAGGTGTTTTATATTAAGAGAGCCTAAATACTTATTTTCTTATTATTTATTGTCCTTAAAATTCTGTATCAATAACCCTACCTGAAGGGTAATACAAATTGAATTTCTTAGCAACTTAACAGAGAAAGGAGAGTGTTCTTATCAAGACTGAGCAGAATAGAAGCCAGGATGGTGAAAGGATGGGTAGAAATTATTTGGAAAAACTTCTACAGTATCAGTCTGACCCAGATAGATTTCAGTGAAGAATGAGTCTGATCACCAGTATTTGACTATGCTACATGAAAGAATACAAAAGAAAGCATGGTCCAAGTAACTTGACAGTGCAATTCATTTAAGTGGACAGCAGGGATAAAAGCAGATTTGGGGAAAGATGATGAGGTAGACCAGAACTCAAATTGTAGTTTTAGGAAAAATAATAGTCTAGGTTTGAGATTTTTGTCATTCAGTGTGTTTCTGAAGGTTATGCATTAGAAAAAGTATAAGTAACTCAATATACCATCGAGAAACCCAGTGCCAAATCTTATTTTTGGTACGTCTGGGGCAAAATTTGCTCCTAAAGACAAATAATTCCCAGGAAAATCAGCAAATAATAGAAATAATAGGAAGTTTCCTTGTCTCAATGCATGGGAGGTATCTCTTCAAGAAATTTTGTCAATTCTAAAAATATAAGAGTAGCCTCATTGGCATGGCTCAGTAGTCCAATGTCACGGTCACTGTTGGATTCCCACTCAGGGCACGTGCCCCAATTGTGGGCTGAATCCCAGTGTGGGGCCTGCAGGAGGCAGTTTATCAATGTTTCTCTCCCATCATTGATATTTCTATCTCCCTCTTCCACTTCCTTCCTCTCTGATATCAATAAAAAATAAAAATAAAAGCATAAAAGAGAAATGTTTCATTTCCTAAATAATTTACTAGCAAAAACTATTAGCAATCTTTTAAGATATTCTCTTTCCTTCTTCCAGAGTAATATGTATGAAATTTCTTATTTTTATCTCAGTACTCTGAAAAAAAATGTTTTCCTTGCTGTTCAATATCCCGGACAATATGACTTAGTTCTATCCCATGAGATGTAAGGGAGGTATTTCATGTTTCCTCTGCTACCTTCCTAAAAATATAGGTAAATGTATACTTTGTCCCATCTTCATCATCCCTTCCTTCTTAAAACATGTTGGGATATCAGTCTTTTAGAATTATGAATTGACCTTGAGAAGGGAGAATGGACATGAGAGAATGGACAGGCGAGAGATTGACTGACATTCTAAGGACATTGTAGAATGAAGTTTCCATTAAGGTCTAGACAATCTATGCTAGACTCATATGTGAGAGAGAAGTAAGATTCTTTCTTGAGTAAGCTCCTCCTTTTGGAATTTCTACTTCTCAGACCACAAACTAATCATAAGTTATATATTCACTGACTTTCTTTTTTCAGGATAAGTTGAACTTTGTATGGAAAACTAATAGGAAAAGCAGGTAGGCATGGGTTAAGCATTAACAAAAGATCTGACTACTGGATCTTAGTTCCTCTCTAGAGACAGATTCTGAATTTGACATGAAGTCAATTTATTTGGCAAATCATTGTATTCATTTTTGTTGATTCCCTTGGTATGATATTTCTATTTGTTGCTGATACAATATAGGTTAAAACTGGGATCTTCACACTCTCCTATGATTTAATATATATATTTTTAAATTTCCTCTTGGTCCCATATTTACCTTTACTTTTTCTTATTGTTTAAAGTATTACAAATAGTAGTACACATGTCTCCTTTATGTCCCCATTGACCTCCTCTCGGCCTCCCCTACACTCCCCTCCCCCAGTACATGTCCTGACCTGCCCCACCCCAGTGTCTTGGATCCATTGGTTATGCTTATATGCATGCATACAAGTTCTTCTGTTGATCTCTTACAATGCCCATCCCCAACCTCCTCGGCCTTCCCGCTGTAGTTTGATAGTCTGTTCGATGCTCCTTTGCCTCTGTATCTATTTTTTCCCATTTCTTTTCTTAAAAAAATCTTGCCTCTGCTGATTAAAAATAAACATATAATAACAAAAAATGTTTGAGTCCCAATTTTAATGTCCAACAGTTCTGAATCCTAGTTTCAATGTCAAACAGTTCCTTATGTGTACATGTCGCAATGATAACTGGGATGGCAGACACATGGTGGGAATGCAGGTCTGACCCTCTCTGGTTTGGTCGTAGGCAACCTGTAGTGGTGCATAGCTGCTGACTGGTAGCAGGGCAAGGCGTTGTCAGCATCTTCCACCTCTGGACTGTTTCTCCTCTTGTCTTCGTGGTTGGAGCAGACTTGTTAATTCCTCTCTGTTGCAGGAATCCTCATAGTCTTAGAGTTGTTTTCTGAAAACATACAAACATATTCTCAACCAAAAGTTAATAAAGGAATATTTGCTATAAAATTGACTTGGAATCTTTTTTTTATTTTTGCCTAAATGATTTTCCTATGGCTTATTTTGACAGCATGTATGTTTTCCAAGGTGTCCTGCTGTTAGCATTACAAATGAAAATTAATTTTGTAAAATAAAAATTTCCCAGATATAATTTACTTATAGGATATTTTTCCTCACATGATATTACCCTTCTATCCCCCCTTTTTTTATTAATGGAGGCTTTTGTAAATTTTATAATGCAGTCTTGATAACTTTAAATTTTAATTTTTGCAGAAAAATATGACTGCTTTTGGTTCATTGCATGTTAAGCAATTTTACCATGCGATGAACTACCAACAGAAAGTTTAGTTAATACTTTAGGAACAGCTTTTTGTCCAGTACAATTAAATTTTCTTGAATAGTCACTTATTTCAATTAACAAATTTAAATTAATCTGAAAACTTAATTACTATTTTACTGTCAAATTGAATACTCTACCAACAGACAAAGACTTGGCCCAGCTCAGATAGGAACCCAGGTAACAGACAGAAGTTTCACTAATAGCAGCTGCCCTATATCTAAATCTAGACTAGCACCAGGATTGCTCAAGGCCTACTCAAGAATGCAAATAATCCTTTTCACTAATATTTACAAGGTAAACTAATATTGTTGGTAGAGTATTAAATTTGACAGTAAAATGATTTAATATATTTGCTTACATCATCTTAAACCAAATCATATATAATATACTTAGCTAATTTTACTGATTGATCTTTTTATATTTCTCTCAAGCTCTGAAATCTATGGCATCAAAGATTTCCACCTTCCATACATCTGAATGATCTAAAACAATTACTAATTTACCACTGTAGTACTTTTTTTTGTCTCCTTGAAAACTGTAGTGCTTTAGTGTGGTGAGCTTTGGGGTCTCACTGTCTTCGTTTCACCATTTACTAGCTATTAACCTTAGGCAAATTACTTCTCAACTCTAAAACTCCTTTTTTTTCTTAAATACAAAATGGAGTATTAATGGAAATACAATTAACTAATCCATGTAAAGCAATTAGCAGAGGCCCAGCCAGAATAAATGCCCATGTGAACTAATTGAAAATAATAATGGGTTTTATTTCCACTTTGCAATCTTCAAAAAAAATAAATAAATACCTACAATCTTCTGTCAATTATTCTTTTAAGATAACATTGTGTACATTATTTTTTTATTCAGCATATAGTTCTGTCTTATTTTTTTTCCAGGTATTGAAATACTGTGTAATAGACAAACTTGGCCCTCACCATCAGATATCTTGCATTTGCCTATTACATATAAAATTCACTGGCCAAATAAATGATGTACCGTACTGGCTAAAAGTTCTTTCAGGAGTGTTGTGTTTTTTATATGTCTCTTTTGATATGTTCACACTGTCTCTTGGCAATGATCTGGGTAAATAATGCATATTTGAGTTGCTTTAATACATTTTTCTAAGAGTGTGTGAATGTATTCATTTAATTAAAGATAATTATTTGAGTGATAACATAAATAAAAGAGAGGAAAGAAAACCTGAAATAATGGTATGAAACTAGTAGTTTTTTACATTTTTTCCAAAATTCAGATTCCAGTGAAACCTTAGATTGACTACTTAGTTTATTTATATTTCTGTTTCTCATTTTAAAAAGTAGGTTGTGAAAGTTTAGTTTTTTTCTTAGAAACAGTTTGGATATTTTAAATGAAACATTTCAGAAGTCTTTGCAGCTTCTCTTTGTGCTAAGAAAGGAATATGGGCCACCAGGAAAAGGCTCAGCACACATTAAATGCCTATGGCCTTCACATAAGGCTTATCCGACAAGGCAATGCTTCCAGTTCCCCTCCCCCTGCCCTTACATAGCTTCTCATGCCTTTCATTACAACCCCCTCCCCAACAAAAAATTGTCATTTTTTTATTTGTTGTCAAGTCATTGCTGCTAATCTAGATAAAAAGAGACTTTAATTTTCCTAGTTGATGCAAAATGTGGAAAGAAAAACATTCTTTTTGCTAGATGAACTTTATTTTAGTCCTATTTTTTTTCTCCCTCACCAATGAAAGAAGTAAAATGTGAAAAATTTCAGTCAGAAACTTGAAAATGGTATTAGTGGAGAGATACCAATGAATCACAAAGGACATCACCAGATTTGCACCCAAAAATCTTTCCTACTTGAGATCATAAAGACCATTTATTAAAAATCTGCAGCATATCACATTATGCAGGATAAATCAATATAATGTGATATGATCAGACATCAAGTTAAAAAAGTGCCTTTTCTGCTTCTGCTGAGACCATATGTTCAAATTATTAAAAATACCCACAAATGCTTTTTGTTTTTAACAAGCCCAAGCTTCTCTCATATACTCATCAATTGTTTTGATTTACATTATTGTTTAGGCAGATAATTGCTTTTTCTTCTTCTGTAATTTATTATCATTTCTTTTACTGGTAATGTCTTGATATTTTTTTTTGCAGGAGAGCTTTTATAAAAGAAACATGTATGTATAAACATAACTGTTAACAGGAAGTAAATGGCTATTAAAAAGCAAGGTGCTAACGGATACTGAAGAAATAAAACTTATTTGTGAAATAGTTTCTTTGTGGTATCAGACACTCATATAGTAAAAACTTCTGAGATCCATCCTTATTTTGGACTTCTAATATCTTACAATAAGTCATTGAATATCCTAATGTGATTGCCTGTTCATTGTCACTAATTTTGACCTGAATTCTGATTACTGAGCAATCTCTAAAAAACCTGCTCACTCATGGGTATAAAGCAACTTAGCTCTCTATATATAAATGTAAAATTCCATCCCTTTTATGGGAAAACAGCCAAGTTGGCAAGTTTAAAAACACACACACAAATGCTGGAACATCTTGACTGGGCTGATGACATGACAGCATTATAGTGTACTACCAGCTGGGAGCTGGCTGAGGTTCAGAAATGGACTCAAGATAGCAGAATGCACAAGGAGGCAGCCACTAGTGTGACTGCTTTGTTGAAACCAGCAAGAAGACAGACCATTTGCTACACCAGCTTTCTCTCCCTCTGCCCTTAGCTGATTTCTTGTCGGCAATAGAAAAAATGTGACATAAGGGGATACAAATGCATGTGAAGTGATACTGCACAATCTGCTCGAGCTTCCATCGCAGTCTCCAGGCCTTTTGCTCATCTTGCTCTGGATCCCCCCTGAGCTGATGCAAGCATGGAGTTCCTGTGGACTGGGGCAAAAGGGCTCCATTCTTCTAGCAGGTTAAAGCATAGGAAGGTGGGAGAGGAGCTGAGGGGTAGGATATGTGAACCAGTACAAGTTTATTCTTTTACTATGGTTTCCTTAAAATAAAAATCAATAGACTGTCAGGTAAAAGCAATATTAATAATAATAATAATAATAACAACATCATAAACTCAGCTCATTTAACAGTACTAGTATAAGGATTTTGAAAGCTCACTTTTGGCATTTTAATGTCTCTGCACTTCTGTTTTTTTTTTCATCTCTTTTTAAGCGGACCCAGAGAATGCTGAAAAAGCAGTGAACGGCCATGCTTGTATTTTCAGTCCAAGAAGCAACATGATGCACTCAAAATCTTGCAAAATAGGTCTTTCCCCCAGACTTGCAGTTCAGTTTTGCAAACACCAGAATTTCCATAGTTTTGATAAAGTTCAAGTAAGCATCCTCCAAACTTCAGTATTTATCTGGACCAGTGTGAATGTTGCATTTTCACCCAGCACTAATTACCTTAATAATTGAGATAGCAACCACTGATCTGTAATCTTTCCCAGGGAAAAATAATCTGAGGTTCCCATAATAGCTTTGTATTAATATCTTTGAGGATCTTGAAACATTGGGTATTGTTATATCAGCATAACTGTGTATCTTTTTTGGGCAGAGAAATTAACTATCTGGCATTACTTATACAGCAGGAGAATTTCTGAGGTCTTTTGATGAGAGGAAAGTATAACTGTAATGAAAATTTAAGGTGTTTTTTTTTCTCCTTATCTTTTCCTTCTCAATTTGTATTGCAGCATCTCTGGCCATTAGGAAAGTGAAGGAAATAGTACACATTTCTTAATATCTAAATGAGACCTGAAATAGACCTGCAAACTTAAAAGTCTATAACCCTAAGCTTAAATAGATATGAACTACCTTCTAGCATTCCTTTAGAAATGCCAGCTCTGCATTTAAAGTAATGATAAAGCTTGGAAAAGTATACGTTTTAATTTCATAGTTAAGTATTATTTAAAAATATTCTACTAATCCTTCTTGCTTGGTGAGCCATGAAAAATGAAATGCTGAAAATCTCACAATCACTTATCTGAATGTGTTTGGCATTGTGTACCCCACTTTATTTTTTAAATGCTAATTTGGATGTATAAATTAATATATGTAAGGTAAATAAACTACATTCTAATTGCCTTATCTATGAAATGAAGGACTCTCCTTCACTGAAGTGTTGATAACTCCTCCAGAGAGCTGCCCTTGAGTAGCTGGATAAAACTTTCAACTCAGTCAGCTTGCACTTTTTTTCTGGTAGAAATTCTCTGCCTTAATTGACTTTTTTCTCTGTACCTTATGAATGTTTTTCTTCTCATTTGTATTATGTTATATTTCTTCTTTGCTATCTCAGCTCCCAGCTTGATTTCACTCATCTTGTTTTAACCTTTTGATTCAAAATAGATAATAATAATGATAATAATAGTAATAATGAGAAGGAGAAGAGAAGAAAAAGAAGAGGAGCATCAAGCTATGATTTATTGATGATTATATGTGGTACTTTGTGCTTGATAGATCTCATTTATTTCTCATAATAATCCAATACCTCCAATGAAGGTAGTCAATGTCATCTACATTTAAGAAATTAGTAAATTAAGTATCAAAGAACTTAAGTATCATTCAGCAACAAAACAGGGTTGGTGCATATTAAAACTAGAAATGAAACCTTGGTCTCTCCAACTTTGACACTTATACTCAGCAATATTTTTTGCTTATTAATAGATTTTTATCCCCAGTCTTAAAAATGATATTAAGAAATTTCTTCCCAGATTATAAATAAATTAATATCTTATACTACTTTTTTAAAAAATCCAACTAGCCCTGCACAGCAGACTTCATGTTTGTATCCTGTGATGATGCCAAATGTATGTGTGAGATATAAACCTGACAGTAACAACAACCCATAGAACTCAGATACTTTTTTAAAATCTTTTCTTTATTTTTATGTAATTCAGCTTAATTTCTATCATTAGCTCCCATTACTGCATGATAGCAGAACATTTTATCTACTTAATTCTGTTTTGCTTTTTATAGTCTAATCCAGTGACTACTTAGTCATAATAGGTTAACAACATAGTCCCATTTATACTTAAATCTATCTCCAATGTGTCTTTTCCTTCCTCATGAAACTCTGAGATTGTATCATTTCAGAATTTGGATTGAATATAGGAATATCATATTGGTCTTCTTGAGTCTCATTTCTCTTCTTACCTGCATTCCATTAAAAATTATCTTCTCAGGCCATTTGTAGAATAATAAAATGGTTTCCTGGATGTCTGTATGTCTAAATTATCTTTTAGTTGGCTAAATCTGTCATAGTCAATCCACTGAAATTTCAGCTATATTCTAATTCCATCTCCAGCAGGGAATGTATGGTTGTATCCTATGACTCATTGCCTCCTAACTTTTACCAGGTCTCCAAGAAGTCTTGCTGGCATGCTTTCTCTATCAAGTGTCAACAGTATTCTACTTGAAAACCAAAGAAACTTTGGGGTGTGCTTACAAAATATCTCTTTGGGCCCTCTTGTTTTCAAGGTGGAGTAAACTATTCTCCTTGAGAGTGAACTGAACTTTATGCCTATATTAAAAAATAAAGGGAAGAGATAAACATCTATAGTGTATAAACATCTCATGTACCCCTCCGCTCCAAATAAGAGATGGATTAAGGTTAACAGCAAAGATAAGCCATGTGTATATTATGAATCATGATGTTAAGCACAATTTATCTCCCTGGTATTCTTCTGAAAACCCATGAGAAACCATTAGGCAAATCCAAATCAGGAAACATTCTGAAAAATATCTGACATTACTCTTCAAAATGGTCAAGGCCATAAAAAAAGGAAAAATTCAGAAACTAATGTAACATGACAATTAAGAGCAATGTGGTATCCTGCAACGGATCCTGGAAAAGGAAACAGACATTATTTAATGAAAACAAAAGAAAGAAAGAAAAAGAAATACCTGTGAAATCTGTAGCTTAGTTACTAGTATTATACCAATGTTACCTTCTTAGTTTTGACAAATATAGCATATTTTTTAATAAATTAACATTACGGAAAATTGAGTGGAGCACATATGAAAACTCTCTGTACTGTCTCTGCAACACTTCTGTAAATCAAAAATTCTTGCAAAATAAAAAGTCCAAAAATGGAATTTGTACATATCAGGTATAGCGGATGATTTAATTGAGATGTAAGAAGGAAAAAAAAGTGAGTCATCCTTAGTTACAGTGAGATGATCACCTGGCACATACTATAAATATTTTGAAAAGAGTATATACTTTTAAAGAAAAGCTTGTATACCACACAGAGATACTTCACTTATGAGACTGCACTTAAGGAGTTGCCAGCATTAATGATGAGTTATATATTTTTTTCTTTACAAAAATAAGTATTCCACAATTGCCCATTTTTTTATACCAAGTAAGAAGATTGTTGCTTTTCAAACAAACTGCTGCTTGGAGAGAACAATTTGAAAAGTGACATTTGTAAATATATCTGTCTTAAGGTAAATTTGTTGCTGAAAATAAAGTGTCACCTATAACAATTCTATCAGCATGCTTTAAAAGCTTAGAATTCTAATTATCTCATCTGATTACAAATCTTCCAAATGAATTTCTATGACTGGCTTTGAACTTATTTTATAAAATTATTAAAGTATAGCACTTACCTATGCAAAAGAAAAAAAAACGGATGAATATTAGGGAAACTCAAAACCTAGTGGCAAATTAAAAAATATATGTATTTTCAATATTAGAGAATGGGATTTAGTAAATGCAGGCAATGTGTATTTCTTCTCCTGGATCAATGAATTTTAACATTTGACTGTTTCATTAATAACAGTCATTAAACCAATAAATAGCATCTCAATAAAGAATACTTAGAAACAGAACTGTAAATCATTTTCTGGCATAAATCAAGATACTCATGATGCATATGTAATCATATTGAAAGCACCAATAAATCTAATAAGATATTTGACAGTTTTTTTTTAGCTCCACTGATAAATAGAATAGAATGTTTCAGAAAATGAATTTTATATATCTCATCCAATTGAGTTATAATGCTTTGTGTACATTATGTAACCACAAATCCTATATGATAACCCATATGATAATAGAAGGATATGCTAATTAGCCCAAATGCCATAACAGTCATGACTGGTAAGGAGTGGCTCCCAGTGGAAGCAGCCACCAGCAGAGGCCCACAGACTGCCCAGCCTGGAGGCCACCTGGCCAGGGGTCAGAAGCAGGCACACCATACTGCCTAGCCTGGGAGTGGCCCCCAGCGGAAGCAACCACCAGTGGGCGGTGCACACAGGTCCCTGGTGCCACCCAGCCCAGAGAACGCCAGGCTGTGGATCGTGAGCAGACCACCAGTGGAGGTGTGCGCAGGCCTGCCCACAGCTGAAGTCATGCTGCCTGCCTGCATGGCGCTGCCTGCGTGTGTCCCTGCCCAGTGCAGAGGTGAAGCTGCCTGTATCCCTGGCCAGGGACATGACGCTGCGTGCCTGTCAGTGTCCCTGACAAATAGCAATATTAAGATATTTCCTCTAATGAATTTCTTTTTAATGTGCATGAATTTCGTGTACCGGGCCACTAGTATATAATAATAATATACTTTGTGAAGATTTCATAAACACATTACTATTCATATAAAGTAAAATTACCTTTTATTTAATGCAAAACTTATTTCTCAAAAACACACACACACAAATACAAACACTTTGAAACAACTGCCTCTCATGAGCAATTGTTCTCCAGTCTGAGCTATCATCCAGATTTCTCTAATCTGCTTCATAAATTTAAGCAGATGTCCAATATCAAGTAGAACATGGCTAGTGACAAATTTTCTTTAATAGGCTCCTAACTCTTCTCTTTAAGCAATTTCTTATTAGAGAACAGGAAAAGAAAACTGGTTTTAGGCAGGTTATATATACCTTCAAACTTTTCTGGCTTACATCAACTCTTAAATTTACAGGTATGATGTGGGCATTATTATTCATTTTCTTTTACCTTGATGCTTCTTTTCTGGGGAACATAGCAGCCGCATATCTTCACTTTAAATAGAGTGGTCCTCAGCCGAGACGGGTTTGGCTCAGTGGATAGAGTGTCAGACTGTGGACTGAAGTGTCCTGGGTTCAATTCCAGTTGAGGGCATGTACCTTGGCTGCGGGCACATCCCCAGTAGGGGGCGTGCAAGAGGCGGCTGATTGATGTTTCTCTCTCATAGATGTTTCTGACTTTCTATCCCTCTCCCTTCTGCTCTATAAAAAATCAATAAAATATATATAAAAAATAAATGGAGTGGTCCTCATAAATAAGAGAATTTACAATCAATGTTAATGTTTCAACTCATTTACACACAGTTCGGATGAGAAATGACTCTAATATTATTTATGGAGCAAAATCTGTCATAAGGCAGGTCCATCCTAGATAATTCACAAAGAAATGTTTTCCTGAATTTACAAGATAACCTCAGCCAAGCCCAGGACAAGAAGGTGAAAAGCAGTCAGGCATCAGGGTATTGCAACCTGGAGTGGGTGTGCTTTGGTACAAAAGAAAATCATCATGCAAACTGCACGTGTCAGTGTGGCACAGATTTTAAAGAATGAACCCTCAGGCCCTGAGAAAAATTAATGAGTTCTGCCTCTCCTTTCCATGACCTTTCAGTTAGGTTTTCCTGGGAATTTGTTTCCTTTGTTTTAGTCGGAGCTGTTCTGTGAAGTGTCTCAGTGGGACAGTGAATCTGCAAAAGTGCTCTCATGGCACAAATTTTGCAATTGACCACTGCGTTGCTGGCTTTTGAGTACTTGAAAGTCTTGACCTAAGTAAATTCATGTAGAAGTTAAACATTCTCTCACTAAATCCGAGCCAGGGGTCCTCTTTCTAGGTGTTTTCCTCTTTGAGTTTCTTTTCTTTCCTTTTTTTTCCCCTGTAAGGAGCCTATTTATCATCTCTCTCTCTCTTTTTTTATCTTTCAAACCATACTTTTATTAACAGATCAGCTGAACTCATTCAATATGTCACAAGAGAATAGAAAACAGGGACAGGAAGAATGAACCTGAGGTCATATAACTGGTCTAAAAATCTGACATTGCCACTGTCATGAGCTTGAGATCAAATTAATTGCATTTTGAGCCTCAGTTTCTGTTGTATGACATAGGGCTAGTGGCCTCTGCCTTGATTCTCACAGAAGTTGTGTACATTGTGTTCCTGCATCCCTTCCACATTGTTCCCTCTCCCCACTCAGCAGTTAGTGAGATTTGAATGGGATCCAGATCCAGAGTGAGTCCCTGCTGGGTCTAAATTTATCAGCTAATTTCATCCCATCTGCTATGAAGGCTGGCTCCTGGATAGTTAGTAAGTTAGGATTATGTGAAGAGGCCCAATTCTTCCCACAGCAATTGGTTGAGGAGTGGGTTTAAAAACTCAATTTGTCCAACCAGCACAAAAAGAGCACCTCTTTTTTTAAATTGTATGTTGTGTGGCTCTGAACCCTGGTCAGATATAAAGATTACTCAGAGGTTTGGAATTAATCATGGTAATATTAAAATTATCTTTTATTCCTTAATTGCCTTTGTAGCACATACCCTGCAACAATACCCTTAAAGCTATTAGGAATTTCTATTAATTCAGCCTGAGCCCAGCCCCATAAGCTCAGTGGTCGGCAAACTCATTAGTCAACAGAGCAGCAAACCACGGCTTGCGAGATACATGTGGCTTGCGAGCCGCAGTTTGCTGACCACTGCCACAGGCAATCATAAGGCTTGCAAAAATATACTTTTTGCTTGTTCATCTATTTATTACCAAATGTTTCTGTTTTAGTTGACTTAGCTTAAAAGCAATTTTATTTTTTTTATTTTTTTATTGATTAAGGTATTACATATGTGTCCTTAGTCCCCTATTAACCCCCACCTCCCATTCATGTCCCTACCCTCTGTTGTCGGTGTCCATTGATTAGGCTTATATGCATGCATACAAGTCCCTTTGGTTAATCTCTCCCTGTTGCACCCACTGTCCTCTACCTTCCCTGAGGTTTGACATTCTGATTGATGTTTCTCTGAATCTATTTTTATTGATCAGTTTATATAGTGCATTATATTCCACAACTGAGTGTGATCATGTGATATTTATCTTTCTTCTATTTTTTTTAAGAATTCAGAAACTATAAAATGAGAATATGAACTAGAAATAGTGAAAGAGGAAAGGATAACAAAGTTAGAAATGTAGACTTGAGATAAGAGAAAGAGTAATTAAAACATACTCTGCATCTATACACATATGCAAAGTGTAGATGATACATTTTTATAAGCCAGAATAGTTTGTTTTATATAAAAATAAAGTCTTATAATTTGGAGATATTCACCTATAGTACTTTGTTGCAAAATACTTTTTACTCAATCTTATTTCTTAAGGAATGGATGGATAGTAGTTATTATGAATAAATACTGTCATCCAAAAAGGAAAGTGTAGGTCTAAGATATTGGGAGACAATTCTTATGTTTCTGTTCATCAGTGATAGTCTTTGTGTAGGAAGCAGCCTTATAAAATATATATAGTGGCTTCCTTTGGAGCAAAGGGCAGGTATAAATAATATTCTGCTTAATAAAGATCATGTCTCACTCTGGGCATGGGTCAAGCAGGTTTACTGTCAATAAAATATTTTGTTTTCTATCCTGGAGGTTTCCTTCTTATAACAGAACACCTTGTATGTGCAGAGAGGTTCAATCACCTGGCCTTCTCTACATCACTCTGTGGGAAATCATGTGGTTCAGGCAACCCACACAGATCATGATACTCTGGCTTCTGCAATTGCTGAAAATAGAAAAGCCATGTGTCAATGGACTAGGAGTCTCATCTCCTCTAGCAGTATGTATAAAACACTAGCATGTTAAATTAGGAAGCAAGTAGAGTAAGCTTTCAGACCCTTTACAACTTTTGGCATAATCCTATCTAAAAAAAGAATACTATGCAAATTAACCATCACTATGTTACAGCCACAAGCCATGCCCACAAGCCACTACCACAAGCGAATCAGGAGCAAGTAGGCAAATTAACCAAACCAAAATGGCTGCAGCCATAGTCAGAGAAGGAGGGAGGCTAGGTTTTTCCCGGTGATGGAGGAAGCCAAGCTTTCCACACACCCTGGTCAGCCCAGGCATCTACTCCAGGCTAAAATGTTTCAATTATAGAAGATAAATAAATCCCAAGAAAAATGCCAACAGCCACAAAGCTGGAGAAAACAGAAGGCTAGGGTAGTTCCCAGCAATAGAGAAAGCCAAGCTTCTGCAACCATGGCCTGCCTTGGCTTCCACAAAAGCTACAAAGTTTAAATTATAGAAGATAAATAAATCCCAGATACCAGGGCCTCCACTTGGGTTGCCGGGAAATGTGACTGGCCTGCAAACCACCACAGGCCCTTCACCCAGGCTGCTTCATGCCCCAAGGGAACCCCTCCCCTGATGCAGAACACCTTTCAGGGCAAACCAGCTGACCCCCATCTGTGTATCAGGTCTCTATCCTATCTAATAAAAGAGTAATATGCAGATTGACCATCAATCCAATACACAAGATGGCTGCCCCCATGTGGTCAAAGATCCTGCCCCCATGTGGACACAAGATGGCCAGCAGGGCAGGGCAGTTGGGAGGGACCAGACCTTCAAGGGAGGGCAGTTGTGGGCAATCAAGCTTAGGAGTGATCAGGCCAGCAGAGGAGGGAAGTTGAAGATTACTGGGTCTGCAGGGAAGGGCAGTTGTGGGGGACCCAGGTCTGCAGAAAAGGGTAGTTAGGCCTGCAGGGGAGGGCAGTTAGAGTCAAACAGGCTATCAGGGGAGCAGTTAGGTATCAATCAGGCTGGCACGGGAATGATTAGGGGGTAATCAGGCTGGCAGGCAGAAGCAGTTAGGGGCAATCAGGAAGGCAGGCAGATGAGCAGTTCAGCAGTCCTGGTGTGAGATGGATGTCCGACTGCCTGTTTAGGCCCGATCCAACTGGGATAGGGCCTAAACGGGCAGTCGGACATACCGCAAGGGGTCCCAGATTAGAGAGGTTGCAGGCTGGGCTGAGGGACAACCCCCCTGCATAAATTTTGTGCACTGAGCCTATAGTAGTCTGTATTTGTTTTATTTGGCCGCATAACAGATTATCCCAAACTCAGTGGCTTAAACAAAACCTACTTATTAGCTCATAGTTCTTTAGGTCAGAAGACCAGGCATAGTGTGGCTAAATTTCTCCTCAGGTTTTATAAGACAAAATCAAAGTGTTGGCCAGGATTTGTTCATTTCTGGTATCTCCAGGAGGGAGGGAGAGGAATGCCCTTCAAGTTTAGTTACGTTTTGGAAAAATTTAGTTTCTTACAGATATAGAATGGAGGTACCCATTTTCTTGCTGGGGGCTGTTCTTAGCTCCTTGAGTCCACCTATATTCCTTTTTACATGGTCCCACCTATCTTCAAAACCAGAACAGAGACTATAAATCAAATGGAATCCTTTTCACTAATTTTGTGTTTGACCTCCTTCACCTCTGATTTCTAGATCCATATTCAAAAGGCTCTTATGATTAAGTAAACCCACTAAGATAATCTACCTATCTTAATATCTACTAATAAGGAACCTTGATTATACCTGCAAAATCTCATCTCTAAAAGTTCCACCCATATTCAAATATACAAGAAAATATGTACAAAGATGAGGGTCAATGGGGGTCATGGAATGCCACCTCTATAGCATCCCGATATTTACCATCCTTGACTATTCTGGAAAGCTCACATATATTTCTCCTATTACTACCACTGCACTTCACTTCTGACTCAAGACATGTGGGTTTTTCCCACATTCAAGCCATTTACCATGACACCAACTGGATTTCCTATAATCCAATCCAAATTTGACACTAACTGGAGCTAACAAAGACCCACACAATTTAAGGGCTCAGTCCCACAAGACTCCATACCACACCACCTTACACATTAGTCATAACCCCAGGTTGTCACTTGTGCTTCTGACCAACCAGCTATAAATCAAAGGTTCCTATGGCCACCCTATTTGGGTTTGATAATTTGATGATCCATAAAACTCAGAGGATCACTCACTTATATTTACCGGTTTATTATATAGTAAAAGATGTGACAAAAGACACAGATGAAGTCAGTAAAGACATGCATATGAAGAGGTCCAAAAGGGTCTTGAGAGCAAGAACTTCTATTACCTTGTAGTTGGTGTATACTACCATCCTGGTATATGAATTTTTTCACCAAAACCCATACTTTGGTAATTTTTATAGTTTTCATCACATAGGCATGATCAATCACTAATCAATTCTCCAGCCTCTATCTCTTTTCTGAAGGATGGCAAGTGAGGCTAGAGGTTGCAAGTATTTAAGCATGGCTTGATCTTTCCGGTGATTAGCCCAGAAGCCATCTGGGAGCCTACAAAGTCACCTCATCTGAACAGGAAACATTGTTATAATACAGGACATTTTAAGGGAAAATTACAACAAAAGATACTCTTAGTCCTCTTTTCACTCAGTAAATTGTAAGTGTTTTAGGAATCTTGTGCGAGAAACTTGGGGGCAAAGATATATCTACACTAATAAAAGAGAAAGATAAAAATTGATTGTACCTTCACAATGCCCACCATTCAATCAGGAGTGAGTATGCAAATTAACCCAACAAAGGTGGTGGGTAATTCGCATACACAGATGCTGAGCTGCCAGGGACAGGGTAGGATGCTTGTGTGATAGCCATGGCAATGACACAGGTTTTATGCACTGTCCCAGCAGTGTCCGGCCTCTGGGCACCATGGGAAGTCAGAAGGCAGCTCTCTGCTGAAGCAAAAGGCAGAAAGGCAGCTCCAGGCCCAGAGCAAAGGTGGAAAAGGGGCTCTGGCCAAAGAGAAGGCAGTGTAAGCAGCCAAGGGAAGGAAGGCCCATTCATTCTTGCACTGATATTCATGCATTGGGTCTCTATTATATATATCTTATCTAATAATAGAGTAATATGCAAATTGACCATTACTCCACTATGCCCACCAGGCACACCCACCAGCCACACCCACCAAGCAATCAGGAGCAAATATGCAAATAAACCCAACCAAGATGGCTTCAATCAGGCTGGCAGGGAAGTGGCTAGTGTGTGATCAGGTTGGCAGCCAGAAGCAGTTAGAGGGAATCAGGAAGGAAGGCCAGAAGTTGGGAGCCAGCAGTCCTGGATTGTGAGAGGGATATTCTGGTCTGACCTAAATGAGCAGTCAAACATCTCTCAAGTGGTCCCAGATTAGAAAGGGTGCAGCCTGGGCTGAGGGACACTCACATTCATCTCCTGTGCATGAATTTTGTGCATTGGGTCTCTAGTATACCTATAATAATAAAAGCATAATATGCTAATTAGTCTAGACATCTGTCCAGATGAAGCCGAGGCTGCGAGAAAAGCCAGTGGTCCCACGTAACTGCTGGCAGCCAGAGGCAAGCCCAGGTCCCAGATGCCAGAGGGAATCCTAGGTCCCAGGTGCCAGCAGCCAAGGGAAGGAAAGTCTACTCTTTCATGAATTTCATGCATCAGGCCTCTAGTCTTAATATATAAAAAACCTAGGATGTTAACAACCAGTATCGACCAGAGGCTGACCAACCAGAAGTCAGTGCTGGCCCCACCCCAAAGCAAGCAATAAGGGGCAATTAGGCAGGCAGGCCAGTGGTTAGGGGTGATCAAGTAGGCAGGCAAGTGTTTAGGGGAGATCAGGTAGTCAGACAGTTCCTCACTGGGCTGGCCCTGCCCCCAAGCAAGTGTTAGGGGCAATCAGGCAGGCAGGCAGAATGGTTAGGGATGATCAGGTAGGCAGACCAGTGGTTAGGGGTGATCAGGTAGGAAGATGAGTAGTTATGGGCAAGCATGTAACCAGACAGCCCCTCACAGGGCTGGCCCCACATCCCAGCAAAGAAAGTGGGAGGCCCAGGCCAGTCAAGCCATTGTACCCCAGCCTGTCACCTGTAGAGGAGGCCCACTGGTGTCAGGGGAAGGAAGGCAGCACTACACAGATGGCAAGCAGTGGCAGTGGTCAAGGTGGGGCCAATTGCCTGCAGCATTGGGAAGGAAAGCCCCTATAGGCCCTGATCTCAGGATGGGACTAGGGACCATATCTGAGGGGTCTCAGATTGTGAGAGGGTTCAGGCTGTGGAGGGACACCCCCCCAAAAAAAGCATGAATTTTCATATACTGGGCTTCTAGTATATATATAAACTCAGGTAGTTTACATGGATATAAGTTTTCAAGCAATCAGAATAAACTGCATAGTGAAATCAGTTATTAAAATAATACTATCCTGAGTTGAAAATGAGCCAATTAATTAGAGCAACAACTTAATTCAAAAATTTTACCAATAGTTCAGCCAGTGTGGCTCAGTGGTTGGGTGTTGACCCAGAAACCAGGTGGTCATGGTTCAATTCCCAGTCAGAGCACATGCCCAAGTTATGGCTTTGATCTCCAGTAGGGGATATGCAGGAGGAAGCTGATCAATGATTTCTTTCATCATTGATATTTCAATCTCTCTCTGAAATCAATAAAAATATGTTTATAATAGTAATAATATTGTAAATAAAGTTTTTTATTATCTATAACTAGAGGCCTGTTGCATAAAATTCATGAACTGGGGGAGTTGGGGGAGGTGTTCCTTAGCCAAGCCTGCACCTTCTTCAATCTGGGACTTCTTGGGGGATGTTTGACAACTGGTAGTCAGACATCCCTCTCACAATCTGGGACTACTGGCTCTTAACCATTCACCCGCCTACCTGCCTGATTGTCTCTAACCACTCTACCTCCCAGTCTGATAGTCCTCTAATAACACCCCTGCCTGCATGATTGACACCTAACTGCTCCCCTGTTGGGCCGATCACCCCTAACTGCCCTCCCTTTCTGGCCATCTTGTGACAATGTGGGGGTGGCAATCTTGTGATGAAATGGGTTGGCCATCTTGTGACAACTTGGGGGAAGCCATCTTGTGCAAATGTGGAGATGGCCATCTTGTGATGACATAGGGTGGCCATCTTGTGATAATATGGGAATGGTTATTTTGTGATGCAAGGTCATGAGGGTCAATTTGTATATTACCTCTTTATTATCTATACTAGAGGGCGTTGCAGGAAGATTCCTACAATAAGGCCTCCTGCAGTGGTCTCTGCTGCCTCACCTGCTTCCCTCCCTTCTCTGCAGCTCCACCTGCCTCCCTCCCATCTTCCCCACCTCACCTGCTTCCCTCCCTTCTCTGTTGCCCTGCTTGCTTGCTTCTCCACAGCTTCCATCCTTTCTCCAGTGCTTGGCTTCCTTCTACACTGTCTTCAGTCTTCACTCTTTAAATATGCAAATTAACTGCCATCTTGGATGAGTTAATTCACTCCTGATTGGCTTTTTGGTGTAGTAGAAGTACAGTCAATTTGCATGTTTCTTTTTTATTAGATAGGATATAGAAAAGTCTAAGCAACTATCTGATTGTTCGAACATTCAACTGGTAGCTATGACACACAATGACCACCAGGAGACAGATGTTCAATTAACAGGCATGGAAACATGGAACAGGCTGATGAATCTCAGAGGGGAGGGGGAAGAAGGAGGGCATGAAAAGATTAACCAATGATCTTGTGTGCATACTAGAGGCCCAGTGTGTGGATTTGTGCACCTGTGAGGTCCTTCGGCTTGGCCTGTGGGAATAAGGCTGAAACTGTCAATCTAACATCCCCCAAGGGGTCCTGGGTTGCGAGAGTGTGAAGGCCAGGCCAAGGGACACCACAGGTGCCCGAATCTGTGCACTGAGCCTCTAGTGTTATTTATAAAAGTACAATTAGAAAAACACTTCTATTCAAGAACCAGGTTTAAAGAAGTTTCATAGGGGAAGCACAATGTCTTCCATATAGAAGGTGGTCAGTAAATATCACTGAGTTAATTAAAAAGAAATGTTTGAGATTTCTTCAATCCATATCTAAACAAACAACAACAAAAAACCACTCTAGAGAATGTATTTGAAAAAATTTTTAAAGTCAATTTTGCTAGTATCTATAACAATAAAAGTTTAATATGCTAATTAGACCAGGCAGTCAAACAACCATCTGGACATCATTTTGGACATCCTTCTGGACGAAGTTGCTGTGACACAGGCCAAGGCACAGGTGGTTGGGGGAGATCAGGCAGGCAGGCAGAGTGGTTAGGGATGATCAGGTGGGCAGGCGAACAGTTAGGGGCATCAGACATCCAGGCAGAGTGATTAGGGGCGATCAGGCAGGCAGACAGAGGCAGTTAGGGGCAATCAGACAGGCAGCCAAATAGTTAGGGGTGATTTAGGCAGGCAGACAAAGCAGTTAGGAACCAGAGGTCCCAGATTACAAGAGTAATGTCAGACTGCTAGTTTAGGCCCAATCCCATTGCGAATCGGGCTTATACCAGCAGGTGGACATCCCCCCAGTAGTCCCAGATTGCAAGAGGGTGCAGGCTGGGCTGAAGGACCACCTCATACACAAATTTTGTGCACCAGGTCTCTACTAGAATAATAAAAGTGTACATAATATGCCAATTAGACCAGACCATTGAATAACCTTACAGATGACATTCCAGACGAAGCTGGGGCTACAAAGGCCAAGCCCCTTGCATGAATTTTATACATCAGGCCTCTAGTCCTATATGATAAAAGGCTAGTATCCTAAGTGTCTGGTTGTCCAGTCATCCAGTTGTCTATTTAACCAATCAAAGGGTAATATGCTAATGATATGTTAAGGCCACTCAACTGCCCATTATTATGTACACTGACCACCAGATGCTCCAACTGATAGGTCAGCTTGCTAGACAGGCCAGACATGCCCTAGAGCCCTCCTCCAGTCCCACCCCAACTGGCCAACTTCCTGTGTTTCTCCCTGGCCCCCATCATGCACAGTGCCCTCTTACAATCCAGGACCCCTCAGGAGATGTCAGAGAGCTAATTTTGGCCTGAACCTGCTCATGCAAGAGCTGGCCCCCTGGTGGTCAGTGAACTCCCATAGGGGGAGTGCTGCTTAACTAGAAGCCAGGCTCATGGCTGGCGTGCACAGTGGTGGTGGCGGAATCAGGCCCACTCCCTGTAGGACATAAATTGGGCATCCTCTGAGGGCTCTGGATTGTGTGATGGTCAGGCTGAGGCATCCCCTCCCTCGAGTGCATAAATTTTGTGCAGCAAGCATCTCATCATTTCATAAAAGGAATACTGTTTGTTCTAATGTATAATAACCTGAACAACCTTCTTACCCTGATTATCTTGAGAGGATCTACAGGTGTATTTCTTATAACATCTTTCAGAATTGACTAGTGAAAACACCTATTCAGCAAAAGAAACTGTATAAGGACTCATTTGAATAATCCATACGCAGGGTACTTTGCTAGTTAGTGTTAACATAAAGACAGTGACCCAGTGATCCCACTTCTAGGAAAATATCCCAAGGAACTAGAAACATCAATCAGAAAGGATATATGCACCCTTATGTTCATAGCAGCACAATTTAGTACAATTGCTAATATTTGGAAACAGCCTAAGTGCCCATTAGCAGATGAGTAGATTAAAAAACTGTGGTATATCTACACAATGGTATACTACACTACGATAAAAAAGAAGGATTTTTTTTTTATATCTGCAATAGCATGGACGAAACTGGAGATCATTATGCTAAGTGAAATAAGCCAGTCAGAGAAAGATAAATATCACATGATCTCACTCATTTGTGGAATATAATGTACAACATAAACTGATGAACAAAAATGGATCCAGAGACAGAGAAGCATCTATCAGATTGTCAAACCTCAGAGGGAAGGTAGGAATTAGGGGGAGAGATCAACCAAAGGACTTGTATGCATAGATATAAGCCTAACCCATAGTCACAGACACCAGGGGTTGAGGGCATGAGAGGGGCAGAGAGGGCAATGGGAGGATAAGGATACATATGTAATACCTTAATCAACAAATAAAAAAAAGATATCTGTAGCAGGTTAATATGGTGAAAAGATGGCTGGTGTTGCTCAGTGGTTGAGCATGAACCTGTGAATCAGGAGGTCACTATTCAATTCCCAATCATGGCACATGCCAGGTTGAGGGCTCAGTCTCTAGTAGGAGGCATGCGGGAGGCAGGTGATCAATGATTCTCTCTCATCATTGTTGTTTCTGTTTCTCTCTCCCTCTCCCTTCCTCTCTGAAATCAATAAGAAAATTTTGTTTTAAAGAACCAGGCAAATAGCATAGTGATGAAGACAATAGAGAGTGGTGGTGGCACCTGAGATTAAGTAGAAAGAATGCAATAATCATTTAAAAAACACTACACCTGGCACAAAAAACATATCTTCAGAGTGCAAAGAGGCAGTTCTAAGTTGTAACCTGTAATAAATCTTTGTGTCATTCAAACTATCTCCTATTGTCAACTTACTTGGACTTGAGATTACACTTGTCAGTGAGTTCAAGTTCATATGTCTTAGAAAACACATGGAGCATAGTAACCAAGCAAAAGTCAGATATAACTCAAATAAAGCTTATTATTAATTTTCAATTTTTAGTAATTTCTTGGTGATATTTTTTTCAAATTTGGTTGATGATTTTATTGATATTCAAATCAGAAATTAATGTTGAGCTTCTGACAAAGTTGATTTAAAAATCAGTAAGAATTTCACATTTAAGTTTAATTTATAAATATTTTGTATCAAATGTCTAAGCTTGTGCTGAGTCAAGTTATAAGAAATGGAGAACTTATAATTAAATATAATTTGATGCTGACAAAATATATTTTGTGTCAGTGCCATGTTAACTGTCTACTCAAAATCTCCTAACATTTTACAAACATCTCAAGTTTTATTATTTCCTCAAACTCAAAGTCAAGTCTTCCTTCATTCAGTAAAAAGCACCCCACACATTGGTGGAAAATTCTCTCCTTCTTTAACTCACCATAACTAATCATAAAGTATGGCCTTTAGATAGCACCTCTAACATATAGCATAGTAATCTATCTCAGATTCTACCATCCTTATTCTGGTCATAATCATCTCTCTCTCTGAATTGTACAAAACCATCTTCATTACATTTCTATTCCATTCTTGAGCTTTTCCCTCCATTGTCCAAATCCTACAAAAGTTTTCTTCTTAACTACTAATCGACTGTCACGACCTCACTTCAAACCCTTTAATTGCTTCTTCATCACACCAAGTGCACTTCTACTTGAGGGCGTTGGTGTCTGATGTCCCCTCTGCCTGGGACATCTTCCCTTAGATGTCCTCCAGGCGCCCTATCTTATTGTGCTTAGGTATATTCATGCTCCTTCCTCAGTGAGATTTTCTAGGACATCCTACCTAAACAAATGGCTTCCCTGCATCTCCTAACTTCCAGATTTCCTCAGCTCTTCTATGTATGATACTATATTTATATCTTTTACATATTTATTTTGTTTTTTGTTTGTCTCCTCCTCCAGAGTATACACTTAATGGTGATAAAGGTTTAGCCTAGGTTACTCCCTGCTAGAATATCTTGCTCTCATTCTTGTTATGGTAGTGCTATCTCTTTCTTTAACACTCAGTTTAAATACAAAATATCCTGGGAGAATAAATCTTTTTGACCATTCCACCTAAAGTCAGTTCACTTTATCTTCTTAGACATTTAAAAAAACTATCATAGTATAACCTAAAATAATTTTCCATGGCTGGATCCACCACAAATTAGCAAAATATTTTTCAAATGAATAACTGAATAAGTAAATGAAGAAATGGATAAAGTGTAGAATAGAAATCATGACTGATGATGGGTTTAGTGAAAAATTATATATAAATAAATTTGCTATCATGTAAATTTAAAATCCACTTATTGATTTAATTTTTTCCAATAACATTATGTTATTATTATATTATTATTATTATTACATATATTTTATTGATTTCTTACAGAGAGGAAGGGAGAGGGATAGAGATTTAGAAACATCGATGAGAGATTAATCAGCTGCCTCCTGCATACTCCTCACTGGGGATGTTCCCACAACCAAAGTACATGCCCTTGACTGGAATTGAACCTGGCACCCTTCCTTCTGCAGGCCGACACTCTATTCACTGAGCCAAACTGGTTAAGCCTAACCATTACCGCATTATTTTTAACAATAAACCTTACACACAAAGATCCCACGTTGTGATACTTGGAATACATCTCAGAATTAAATTCCCATTCTAATTCTTCTTAGCTATGCAGCCATGGACAAGTCACTGAACATTAATTTCTTTAATAATATAGCCAAGATAATTATATCTTCATTATAAGTTTAAACGTGTTAGCATTCAATTAATTGTTCTGTTTTTTGTTGTTAATAGTGTAAAAGAAAGTGCTCATAGAGGTGGGTGAAAGCTCTTTTGAATAAGAAATAAAATATATGCTCGCACAGCACTGAGCACCCTGGGGATAGATAAGTTGTAAAGATTAGGGTTTGCATAATTGGGGTAACTTCTAGCTAGTGTGAGTTAACCTTTTGAAGGGCAGACATTTTTCATAGGTGTTGGGAATAATGTTAAAGAATAGCAAAACCTAAGCCCTAACAATCATGAAAGTTAGCATGGGTTATTAAGCTAATTAAAACACGGGGGCTCTAGAGACCTGAATTTTAATACACATTTTGCCACTAACTTATAATGTAACCCTAGGCAAGAAAGCAGGTCCCTTTATTCCTTGCGTTCTTCATCTGCGAAGTGAGCATTACCTTTCAGAGTTGGTTGTGCTGCATGGCAATGAACTGATGTAAAATACACTGTGAGAATGGCATCCTTACAATAATTGCTAAAAAATAAACTAAAAGGAATGTAACATAGTTTAAAGAAACCTACAGATAGACAGGCTACATCTTATCTCTTTAATTAGTTTACTGTTCACAAAGGGAGTGGATCTCTTTTTGCTGTCTCTATGTAGTCTGCATCTCTCCACCATCGCTCCCATCCCTTTCAAACAGCATTCAACATTAAATCATAAAATTTGGCAAATATTCCAACAACATAAAGACTAGAATATTTATGGCCAGCAAATGTTAATTAAGTTCATGCTTTCACCTAATTTACTTTAAAATGTGAGGAACACAGACTTACTTCCATCAGAGCACTCATATGTATTGCTCTTTAATTAAAGCTCTGATGTTAACCCACTGTTACTCCTGACTAAGACCCGAAGAAGCATAACTGGGAAGTAAGATTATGGTACTAGATGATGAATGAGTGTAGCACTCCCCTTCCTAAGTGCTGTACCAGAATATAAAATGGATAGATGTCATCATGGTGTAAAATATAGGCTTGGGTTTAAGATAAATTAGTCTACCTGTGGCACATTACAAATTTCTTTATAAAATTAATTTATTTTACCTGCCAAATTACTGTACACTTATTAATTTTTTTCAGGTTATTCATATTATTAAGATACATTTTCTATAGAATAGTTAGGTGATTTTCGATTGCTATTTTTTATTTGATTACATTGTAACTTTAAATTCTGTTTTGACATCTTGCAAATTTGCTATCAACATGAAGAGATAAGATAGAAATTCAGAAAGTTCTTATTCATTTATATTTAAACACCTTAAGCAAAAAATATATTTCTACTCTTTAGAAAAACATATAGGTTAATGTCTATAAAGCCCAAACTATATTCAAGAATGACTCATGTCTTTCAAAAGAACTAAATTTATTTTTCTTATTAATTCACACTTAGATGGTTTATTGTAACACAGTCATAGATTACTGATTTGGGTATATTATTTTATACTATATGACCTCCTTTGAAAGCCTTACGCATAAAGAAAATGAAAATAGAGCATACAAAACTTATGGAACATTAAATAAGAATGTTTAATAGCTACTATTTGAAATCTCCATCATACCAAATTGTTGCAAAAATAAAAGTAAACAGTATTGTTTAGTTCAATGTAAGGGACTTTTTGACATTAAAAAAAAACACACACACACACAGAAATAAAGAAAATATAGAAAAAGAGGAGTAGCCCAGCTTGTTCTGAAACAGACATTTCTCTGTAAAAATCATAAATACAAATTCATTTAGTAATAAGTGATCATAAGTGAATCATGTTTATTTTGAAGTAAATTGTGGCATTATTAGCAATATCACATATATCTAAAGGCATAATAAGTACCCATCACAGTTCTGAATATTTCCTGCACTTCCTCAGAAAAGACATCCTCAAGTACTTATCTATCCCTCTAATGTTATTTGTTTTATAGTGCTAGCAGAGCTCTTAAAACTATTAGGCATTCTGGAAAGAAGAATGAATACATTAAACCTTTTATTAAGGTATTCCAAATTATTGGTTTCATTTGCTTTTTCAATAAACTAAGTCATAAGTTGATGTCAACTTTATTTGACCTTCATGCAAAGGTTGTGCTCTGAGGATGGAATGTGGGATGACTCTCTGTAAATGTTTTGTTTGAAAATACAGTCCAATAACATTGATTTACAGCAATGCCTAATCACAAAACCCTTATGACTACAACATTCGAAATGAACAGGACAGTGACTGTACATCATCCTGGCCAAGGGTAAGATGAATCATAGACATGTATAACTGGTGTCACTTAACACACATCCATATTAAGAAATGTAGTTTACATTTTAGAGTTAATTCAGTATGTAAACATTGCATTTCAACTTTACAGTGCACACCTACTCAACAAAGAAGGCATGTAGTAAAGGCTTTAAACATAAAAATAGTCATTGACTTTTACCCCTGTATCAATGATAATCTCAACTAATAATAATAATACTTAACTTATGACCATAGCAAAACTATAATTGATTACCAAGTAATTTCAGAGAACTTATCAGTTTTCAAAGTTAAAGATTTATTATTTTATGTTATAGAAAGCTTATATTGGCAACATTCAAGATACATTTTAGGTTGTCAAACTTCAGAGGAAAAGTAGGGGAGGGTGGGGGTTAGAGGGAGAGATCAACCAAAGAACTTGTATGCATGCATATAAGCCTAACCAATGGACATAGACAACAGAGGGGTGAGGGCATGAGTGGGGGTGGGGAGTTGTGAGGAGTAATGCGGGGATAAGGACCCATATGTAATATCTTAATAAATAAATTTTTAAAAGATACATTTAAAGATTTGTGACTACCTATTTCTCAAAGGAATGTGAACTATATATGTGTGTGTGTATATATATATATATATATATATATATATATATATATATAATCTAATTATACAAAAGTAAATAACAGCTAGAGATTTTGGTGCTAAATTTTTCTAGGTTAAAATATTTCTTTCCTCTGGAGAATAAAAAGAGAATATTGATAATTGACAAATAGTTCTCTACATACAACATGCCCAAGAATGGACAGAAAAAAATTAGTGGTGTAACATAGATATTAGAAAGCAGCTTAAAGCAGCTTGTTAGTTAAATTGAACAATAGGAAAACCTACAGTTTAACAGCTTTGCTAGCAAGTGTCTTTGCTATCATAGTAAAATGCTGCATTTTAGTTAATAACGATGATAATATGATGGTGTTAACCCAAAATTGTTTGTAAAATTTCAAGCAATAAAAACACATTATGGTTTTGTTATTACTCTAGTATTGCTTTAAACTATGTGCCCCAAAGATGTTCTCTTTGAAAAGTGTCTCTTACTTAGATCAAAGAAAAATTTATCATTTTGAAATGAAATTAGATTTAACCTTATACATGTTGTTAGAATCACTATCTGTATTTTTTTCTTAGCTATTCCACAAGTCATTAACAATGTAAAAGACTTACCAAAATTTTTTTGTCACCTACATTTACAGTACCTAGTTATAATAAAGAGAAATATTGCATTTCTTACCAGGCTTTCAGATGATACAGACTCTTCTCTAATTGTACATGTTTATCCTTAGAATTTTATAGACTTAAGAAAGCTTTACCTCAGAGCAAGTTAAATCAGCTCTGACATCTAAAAAAAAAAAGCACATTAGTTAAGCATGGGGGAAGCCATCTTGAGTGTTAGAGTGATGGTCAATTTTCATATTACTCTCTTATTAGATAGGATTATTAGATGGATAGAGGCCTGATGCAAGGGTAAGGGCCAGCTGGTTTGCCCAGAAAGGTGTCCTGGATCAGGATCAGGGTGGGAGTTCCCTTGGGATGTGAAGTGACCTGAGAAAGGGGCCTGTGGTGGTTTGCAGGTCGGCCATGCCTCTTAGTGAACCAAGTGGAGGCCCTGGTATCTGGAATTTATTTATCTTCTATAATTGAAACTTTGTAGCCTTGAGGGCTTGCAAGGGTGTAGGAAAAGCTTGGCTTTTGCCATTGCCAGGGAAACCCAAGCCTCCTGCTCACTCCTTGGCTGCAGCCATCTTGGTTGGGTTAATGTGAATACTTGCTTCTGATTGGCGGGTGGGGATGGCTTGTGTTTGTTGCGGAGGTGCAGTCAATTTCCATATTACTGTTTTATTAGATAGGATTATTGATTGTACTTTTTGAAAATCTATTTTCCAAATTCTTTAATCAGTCAGACTGTGTGTTAATAAAGAGACTGAGTGGAGAATTATCATTTTTATACAGATAATCTAGAGAGAGTAGGAAATTATGGCAGGAGTAGAAACACAGATGCCTGAATTATCAATATGTCTGTTATATTGTTCAAGTTTTCTAGTTACTCTAAAAACTATATTCTACACGGAGAGTGCTAATACCACCAAATTACCATTTCAGTTTTTTTGCTTTGTTTTGTTTTGTAAGTACAAAATAGTTTACTGGACTTCATTGCCACTTATTTGTAGATGTTTAAATCCAATATTACCAGCAAAATATCTATAATAAAAAATAAAGGCTATATTTTTTAGATTTTAAACAATTGACAGTATTAAAAGAATATTGATAAAAATGTGAAAAAGTACCATAAATCCCTAAAACAAATGATTTTATCACAAATTATCTTCCTGTTCTGTTCATACAAACATCTTTGATATCATTACAATCATATATGTTATCTTTTATTTCCCATATTTTTAAAGTATTTTAAAACCTGTGTCTTTTATTTTCATTATCTCATAGTATTTTTAATGGTTTAAAATTTTTGTCCTACACATTTATAAATGAAATGCTATGAATAATATCATAATAACTTTGTACAGTGACAGGTAATAATTAGACTTATCATAGTGATCATCTAAGGTATATAAATGTTGAATCACTATCTTGTACACCTAAACTAATATAATATTGTATGTCAAAATTAATAAAATTTTCCAGAAAACCAAAGCTGATTATTTTTATAGTACATTAATAGAATCAACATGAATAGACCATCAAGACTTTTACTTAATATATTTAAATAAGCAATGGATATTTAATGGTGTGCATAATGGTATTATACTTTGGAAAACAATGAATATGTATGTGCTTGTAGATGTGTGTTACATATCTCTATTGCAAGTGGCTACATAAAATATATACACATAAATATAACTAAATATTAAAAATATAGAAAACTTATAAAACTCAGCAGCAAAAAACAAACAACCCAATAAATAAATGGACAGAGGACCTGAAAAGACACTCTCCCAACAGCACATACAAATAGCCAACATTGGTATGAAAAGATGACGAAGTTCACTATCTATTAGGAAAATGCAAGAAAAAACCACAATGAGATACCACTTCATACCTTTAAGATGGTTATTATCAACAAGACAAATAGTAAGTGTTGGAGGGGTTATGGAATAAAAGGAATATTCATATACTGCTGTGGGAATGTAAATTGGTATAGCAACAGTAGAGAAATTCCTTTAAAAAATAAGAAGGATATGACCCAGCAATCCCTATTCTAGGTATTGATTTCTCTATGTTCATTGTATCATTATTCACAGTAGCCAAGACATGAAAACAACTGAAATGTCCTTTGGTAGATAATGGGAAAAAGATGTGGCATGTATATACAATGGAATACTACTCAGCCAATGGAAAAGACGACTGTCATTTGCTACACTATGGATGGATCTTGAGAATATCATGCTAAAGAGGAATAAGTCAGACAGAAAAAGTGAGGAGCCAAAAGATTTCACACATATATGGAATATAAAATTTAAAACAACAAATGAATAAATGAAGGAAACAAACAAAACCTCATAAACACAGACAGCAATAAAGTGGTTACCAGAGGGAAATGGTGGGACGAAGTAGGAAAGGGGTAAAGGTATCATATATATGGTGATAGAAGATGATTGATTTTGGATGGTAGGACACAATGCAATATACAGAATGTATTATAGAATTGTACATTTGAGACCACATAATTTTATTAACAATGTCACTCTAATAAGTTTAACAAAATGAATATAGTAGACTATTTGAACTAATATAGTAGAATCATACAACCACTTTGAGTAGAAAGGCAAATTGCATTATTCATCTGAACATAATGAGCTATTTTTTTGCTGGATATAAAAATTTTAAGTACAGTATAAAGAACATTGTTATGACAATTGAGTAGAACAGTATAATTAAATATAGATCGTATTTTAAATAAGTGATACTATAATATCGTTGTTAAATGGAAGAATTCAATTGTTTGTTTTTGTTTTTTGGTGAAACAAGTATTGAAGTGTAAAGTTGTAAAGTTTATGTTGTCCACAACAACATCTTCTTATAAATATAAGATGATACTGTTAAAGCCATGCTCATAGAAGAAGGTTTGAATACAACTATATAAAAAAGAGTTAATTACCCAAGTTAACATGTATCTTTGTTTGAAGGACTGTGTGCCCTGAAAATAGATAATTTAAATGCATCAATCTATCCTGAATGAAACTGATCATTCATTTAGCCCAAAATAAAGTATAAATTATCCCTCCAAATATGTTTCATAACTAAAAGTGAATGTAACTATTTTTTTCATAAATGTGTACATATTCTTTAAGGAATCTACATAAGACAGGAAGTAGAAGAATGGGGATAAATATTCAGCTAACTATTTTAAAGTGTGAAATATCTGAAAATATTGTGAAAATACGAAAACTACCCTGCATAAATAAAGATTGCAAATCTGAGACAGAGGCATAAAATATAAATGATAGAGAATTTGAACTATTTATTTTACCTTTTTTGTTAATTGTGGTCTACAAAATAAAAATATATATATTTTTTATTTTAACTAATATTAAATAGCAGCTTGGTGAAGTGGAATTGGCAGGAAATTTGGAATAGATTAATAACTGTGTTATAGTTCATAAGTATAAAAATGAGCATTTCTTGGTATTACATAAGCCCTATAGGTTAGTGAACCAAAAAAATGAATAAAAGATTAACAATGTAACAATAGATTTTTTAAAAAATGAAAGTGTATCTAATTGGTAGAATTCTGTTAAACTGATATTCTGAAATAATTATTCATGATTCCAGGGAACTGAAAAAAGGCATAGATATTCAGAAATATTCAGTTACATAGAAATCTTTACATAACCTTAGAATTTAAAATAGAATGTACAAAATATAGGAGAAATGGTATATATTGAAGGGCAATAAAATGTAACAAACTTTTATAAGGAAGTTTGGAAGGAAAATATATCCTAGTATAAGCTAATACATGAGGGAAAATACTTAAACAAACAACAACAAAACCTTTGGGTATGTTAGCAATATAAGCAAAAAGAAAAAAAATAGAAAGACATACTTCTAAGTAAAGAAGTATAATATTAATAGATGATAATGAAAAAATAGCTATTTAAATTCTTTGTTCTGTATCAAAGAAAACTATCTTAAAATTGTCAAGAGTTGAACAAAAATTGTTTGAGTGAACTTGAAAAACCTGAGAAAAGTACCTGTATTCTATACTTCTAAGTAGGAAGTATGATAATACCATATATTAAGCTAGATTTAAAATGCACTGGCAAAGCTTAAAAATGGGTATACGGAACAGATAGAGGCCTGGTGCACAAGTTTCTGGGATCCCTCACAGTTCAGGACCCATCAGGGAATGTCCACCTGCCAGCTTAAGGGGGATCAGGCCTAAACTGGCAGTCAGACATCCTTCTTACAGTCCAGATCTCTCAGAGTCCAGGACTCCTTGGTCTTTATTGATCACCTGCAGCAGAGGCGAGAGAGGCTCCTGCCACCATCACTGAGCTTGCCACCCATGAGCCCAGCTTCTGGATGAGAGGCATTCCCTCTGTGGGAGCACACTGACCACCGGTGGCAGCTCCACCATTGTGCGTCTTCCCCCTGGTGGTCATTACATGCAATAGCGAACTGTCATTCTATCATTCGGTTGATTTGCATATTAAGCTTTTATTATATAGGATGAAACAGAAGAATAGACTCAAAAAATCAACCCATGCCACTGAGAAAAGTTAGCATAAAATGTAGGCAGATAGGGCAGGGGTCCAGTGGGAAACAAAGGCAGGTAGAAGATAGGCAGGGGAAGACATGGCAGTTTGAGCAAGCCTAATCACAGAAATCAGCAATGCTAAAATAATAGAATGTTTCTGGACTCAAAGCGGGAGGTATGTGAAACTAGGGAGGATTTGCAGCAGTAAAGTGAATAGATGCATACTAACAGAGAAAGTTCATGTACCTTTCTAGGCAAGAACAATGAGGAAATTAATCAGGTGATGAAATGGATAGATATAGAGCAGGCTTCTAGCAAATATATGGTCCTAGATTACAAGGCTTCAAACAGGCAGCTCATTATTGGGCTCCCCTCCCAGTTCAAGGAGTCTCAATCCTAATATATGAAAACTCTGGGTTGTAATGACCAGTAATGACCAAGGCTTGGCCAATCAAAAGTCAGTGTTGGCAACCCAGCACTGACTGCTTCTGCTGCAGGCTTGGTGCCCCATCACTGACTGCTGAGGGGGCTGCGAACCAGGTTCATAGAGAGGCCTAAAGAGAAAAGCAGGGACTGATCCATTACCTCTGTGGCAGCTTTTGATCAGCAATTGACTCTCTCTTTCTCTCCCAGTCTGGCCAGCAGCTGCACCTCCATTTCTCTCCAAGCCTCCACCAGGGTTGCTGATCAGCCCCACCTTTCTGATCAGGCCCCATTGATAGGCCCAGAGATGCTGTCTCATATAGAAATTGAACAATCAGAAACAAATGTGGGTGCTATGAAGAAAAAATGGCTGCACAGGATGTGGAAGTTTTAATATTGATTGGCATAGCAACCAACCAATCAGAACCAAATGTGAGTACTGTGAAGAACCAGTGGCTGCCTAGGAGACAGAGCTTCTGACGCTGATTGGCATGGACACTGACCAATCGGAACCAAATGTGGATGCCATGGGGAGCCAATGGTGTGGAGAAGACAGAGCTTCTGAAGCTGACTGGCATAAAAACTGACCATTTAGAACCAAATCTGGATGAATTGCAAAGAACCTATGGCTGCCTAAGAGGCAGAGCTTTTGATTGACTGGCATAGAAACCGACAAATCAGAACCAAATTGGCCAGCAGAGGAGGGAAGTTGGAGGCAAGATCAGGCTGGCAGGAGATGGCAGCTGGGGGCGAGATCAGGCCAGCAAGGAAAGGCAGTTGGGATCAACCATGTCATCAATGGAGAGCAGTTAGGGATGATCAGGCAGGCAAGCAAAGGCAGTTAGGGGCAACCAGGCTGGTAAAGTAGAGCAGTTAGAGTTGATCAGGCTGGAAAGCAGAGGCAGTTAGGGGCAATCAGGCAGGCAGGCAGTTGAGCAGTTAGGAGCCATTGTTTCCAGATTATGAGAGGGATATTCAATTGGAAAGAGTACAGGCTGGGCTTAGGAGCCACCCTCCATGTACAAATTTCTACTTATAGTACACTAGAGGCCAGTGCATGGATTCATGCACTGATGGGTCCCCCAGCCTGGCCTGCACCCTCTCTCAATCTGGAACCACTCGGGGGATATCGGACTGCCAATTTCCACCCAATCCCCACAGGCCAGGCTGGGCGACCCACTGGTGCATGAATGCATGCACAGGGCCTCTACTATGCATATTAAATGTTTAGTTAATCTCTTTCTGCCTTCCCCTGTTCACCATTATGGTCAATTAGTATTTGACAAAGGAGGTAGGAGTATACAATGGAGTCAAGACAGTCTCTTCAATAAATTATGTCTGGAAAATTAGACAGGTACACACAAAAAATGAAACTAGACTTCCAACTTACACCCACCATACACTAGAATAAACTGAAACTGCATAAGATACTATAAAAGTCCTAGAAGAAAACAGAGGCAATAAAATTTTAGATACCTCACATAGTAATGTTTTAGCTGATGTATTCCCTAGGGCAAGAGAAACAAAGTAAAAAATAAACAAATAAGACTACATCAAAATGCTTCTGCACAGCAAAAGAAAACATCAAGAAAATGAATAGGGTGTCCACTGTATAGGAGAACATATTAACTAACAATAAATCAGATAAGGGGTTAATCTCTAAAATATATCAAGAGCTCAGATAACTCAACACAAGGAAGACAAACAATATAATTTTAAAATGGTCAAAGGACACGAACAGACACTTTTCCAAAGAGGACATACAGATGGCCAATAAACAAATGAAAAAATGCTCAACATTACTGATCATCAAAGTCATGCAAATTAAAATCAAAGTGAGTTATCACAATTGTCAGAATGGCTATCATCAATAAATCAACAAATAAGTGCTGGAAAGGATATAGAGAAAAAGAAATTCAAGTGCACAATTGGTGGGAGTGCAGACTGGTGCAGTCACTGACAGAAACAATATGGAGTTTCCTCAAGAAATTACAAATGGCCCTAACTGGTTTGGCTTAGTGGATAGAGCGTCAGCCTGTAGACTCAAGGGTCCCAGGTTGGATTTTGGTCAAGGGCATGTACCTTGGTTGCGGGCACATAACCAGTGTGAAGTGTGCAGGAGGCAGCTGATCGATGTTTCTCTCTCATCCATGTTTCTATCTATCCCTCTCCCTTCCTCTCTGTAAAAAATCAATAAAATATATATTTTAAAAAATTAAAAATGGAACTGCCCTTTTACTCACTGATCCCCCTTCTAGGAATATATCCTAAAGAATTCTAAACACCAATTTTAAAGAATATATGCACCTCTATGTTCATAGCAGCATTATTTACCATAGCTAAGATCTGAAAACAGCCCTAGTACCCATCAGCAGATGAGTGGATAAAAAAGATGTCATACATTTACCAAATGGAATACTATAAGGCCATAAAAAGAATGAAATTGGCTCTTTTGCAATAGTATGAATGGACCTGGAGATTATTATGCTAAGTCAAATAAGCCAGTGAGAGAAATATAAATGCCATATGATCTCACTCATATAGCGAATATAATGAACAAAATAAACTGAGGGAACAATAGTAATAGAAGTGTGAGTACACACATAGAACAGACTGAAAGCTATCAGAAGGGAAGGGAAGGAGGGACTGGGTGAAAGAAGGTGAAGGGATGAGTCAAAGAACATATAGGTATAACCATTAACTCTGGTGATGGTCAGAGGGAAGAGAGGGGTGGAGGCTGAGTGGAGGTGGGTAAAGAGGGAGAAAATAGAGACATATATAATAGCGTCAACAATAAAAGAAATTCCTCATAACATGTGATAGTTTCCAATCTCCAACTCATCCCCTGCCCTACCCAATCCAGCTTTGGTCTGAGTGGTATCTTCAGGATCTCCTGCAACTAAGAAAGCATCATCCATTTTGATTCATTTAGAATAGATTTAAGAAGCATGATAGGAAACATAGAAATACAGATAAAATATATTTGTGATTTGTACTCTGTGGGGCAAGAATTCAATTTTTATTTCTTTCACATAATAAATTTGTGAAACTTTCTCAGAAACTACGAAGGAATTTTCATAGTTCATAATTTAATTATTAAGCCATGAACCTGTATGATCAGTTCTCGCTTTCTGCAGTGCATATTCTATAACAACATAATGCTGTAATCCCTCATCCCACATAGTTTATTTTCATGGGGACAGTGCTTTTCAAGATGGCTTAGAACCGCCTGTCTTCTTCAGCAACCATCTGGTACATGAGAAAGCTTTGTATAACTGGTATGCCCAACAATGGAAGTTTAGCTTACCTTTATGCTGCCCTTATTCCTTATTTTAAACTGTAGCTGGCAGCCTTCCATATCTTTAGAATTAAATAGCTGAAATTCAGGTAGTCATATCTTTTCACATGCCTTCCAAACTCCAGAGACCATGAAAATATCCTCGAAGAATTCACAGGGGCCCACCCGGTGTAGCTCAGTGTTTGGGCATCATCCTATGGACCAGGAGGTTACAGGTCAATTCGTAATCAAGGCACATGCCCAGATGGTGGGCTCAATTTCCAGTAGGAGGTGTGCAGGAGGCAGTCAATCAATGATTCTCTCTCATGACTGATGTTTCTATCAATTCTTCTCCCTCTCCCTTCCTCTCTGAAATCAGTAATATATATATTTCACCCAGGCTTCTCCAGAGGGCAAGTGCGATAAGCTCATTAGTTCTTATAGGATAACAAACATCCATTGTAAGATGGATAGCAAATATCTCTCTATATATACATTTTTTAATGTTTATGAATGGTTCCCTTTAATCCTACTCATTGTGTTTGAGAACACCAGCACCCTGACCATAGAGGTAAGAGGAGAAATCACAAATTATTTTCTTTTATATCTACAACTTCACAATCTCAAGTATTCCCTTTTAATTGCAGTTTTATCCTAGATGGGCTTGTAGGGGACAGTGAGTGGGAGAGACACAGGATAGTGTCTTGGTATTTTTTTGGGACACTCTGAAGGAAATAAAGAGTATCACAGTTTAATGCCATCATCTTCAGAATTTGAGGACCTTTATTATGTTATCCTTAAAAAAAAGGCAAATTCCTTTAACATTGCATTTCTGTCTATGCATCCACTTATATATTTATATATTTACATTTATTTTTATAAAAAGATATGGGTTGAATTTATGGCACTCAATGGGTTAATATAAAATTCAGTTCATTTGAACTAGCCAATGAAAGATCTAAATATGGAAAACTATAAAGAGACTATAATTTCTTGGTCATTACATGGCTATACTTGTCTCAAAATGTGACTTCACTTTTAGATCTTTAATTTATATTCAAAGTTGTAAATATTAGAGTTAAGCTTACCTTTGTACATTCATAAAAATTTATGGATTTCAATGACTCATAACTTTGAGCAAAATCCCTTTGGCTATTTTTAAACTAGAAGCAGGAAATAAGAGCATTTTTCCAATTTTAAGTTCAATTAAACTTGGTATGCTTCAATAATTCAGAAACCAATGAACTTTAAAAACTGAAGATTTTCATGAGTCCAATTTACTCCCAGTTAATATTAGTTCAGAAATTTAAGCAAAATATTTTTTAATTATTGAAAAGCAATATGTTACAAAAATTGTTCTCTGGGGTTTGTTTAATACAACACTGGATGATTATATTTCAAATATAAAATATGATATTAAGTAAAGCTTATGTATTTTGTAGTACAGTATAAGCAAAGAGATTAGATGTATATAGTTAAGATATTAGAATATGGAAAGTAAAAATCTTTATTTATACCAAAGCCTTTAAAAATAATAATTAGCATAAAATGAGAATATGCTGATATATTGGTTTATAATATTTTAAAATAATACTTATACTGATTTCATATTCCACATTCTATGTAAATTTTTAAAATACTGTGTTCAATAAAGTATACATTTTACGTTTTTAATAATATAACTCTAGAATATCACTTTCTAAAAGAACTGTCTGCAATGATGGAAATGTCTGATACCTGCATATTAACACAGCAGCTATGAGCCACATATGGTTATTCAGAACTTAAATGAGACTAGTTACATTGAATAACAAATAACAGAGTGTTTATTTTTATTTAGTTTTAATTAATTAAAAGATTAATCTATTCTGACACATGAGCCTAGTGGTTATCATATTGAACAATTAAGCTCTAGAATTAAGTCACCCTTAACATTCTCCTAAGATTTGCTTTTGCATCCTTGAAAATTACATTAGTTATAATACTTTGCAATCTTCAGAGACACAGAATATTAGAAGAGTCAAAGACTACTATAACATACCATTATTTTCAAAATGAAACTTCAAAAAAAAAACAAATTAATGCTATATATGAAAGGGTAGCAAATATCATTAGTATCTCTAAAAATCTGCCAAGGCATTGATTGTTGATGTCAATAATTGCTTTGAAACAAGACTCTATAACTTCATGCAATACAAGTTTTTCAGAATAGTACAATTTTTATATAGAAATTTATGTCAGAAGATTATCATGTAAATCTACTATTTTAAATTGTGAAAGTGCAATTATTTATCTTTAGGTACTTTTGTTTTTCCACTTCCACCTTCTTACCTCTACATAAATGTCTTTGTGTGTTTTCACATATTTATAGCTATTTAAATTAAGAAAATAGTAAGGTAAAAAATACTATAAATTTGGAAAATGTAAACAGCTTGTTTCTTCCATAACACATGTGTTCTCTACAGGGGAACTTTGTAGTGCTGACTAGCAGATCCCATAACCAATCTGCCCTTGGGACTATCTGTCTTGTTCTTCGTTCCAAAGATGAATATTTTCTATACTCTGCCCAACACCAGGAAGACTAGATTCATTCAAGGCCAAATTATTTAAAAGAATTTTTTGCACACCTCCTTTCAGAGAGTATGTATTTTATTCAGTTTCTTTTCAGTTTTCTTATATTCTGTAGTGATTTCCAGGATACAAACTACAAAGCAAGTACAAATAATATTTTAAATATTTTACTTAATAGTAAAGTCAATTGGGAAAGTGTGACACAAAATTCAGTACATTCATGTTTATTAGTGTTAATATCTTCTTTATATGATTGCTGTTGGTATTAAATAAGCTAATATAAATTAAACACTGGTAACAGCACCTGTCACATACAATTATTACTAATCTTTTTGTTTAAGGGAGACTCATTATACAGCTAATGTTAAATTTTACTCTCAGAAAAGTGTTAGAGATGAATTAGAATCTTCGCTAAAAGATGTACTAAGAGTGCTTCAAAGAAAAAAATAGTACTTTATTATTTTTAAAATATTTTTAATGATTTCAGAGAGGAAGGGAGAGGGAGAAAGAGATAGAAACATCAATGATGACAGAGAATCATTGATGCACTGCCTCCTGCACACCCTATACTGGGCATTTACTCTGACTGAGAATCAAACCATCACCTCCTGGTTTATAGGTTGTTAGTCAACCACTGAGCCATGCCGGACAGGCAAGAACTAGTACTGATGCATACTTTTGTTAAGAAAAATATAAATAACAATAATTAGTATTGTCTATTATAGACTCAAATAACTCCAAGGAGCCTCCTTCATTGAAGTAAGAGGGTTTTTTTTTAATTGATTTCAAAGAGGAAGGTAGAAAGAGCGACAGAAACCAGAAACATCAATGATAAGAGATAATCGTTAACCAGCTACCTACTGCACACTCTATACTCCACACTGGGATCCAGCCCGCAGCCTGAGCATGTGCCCTGACTGGGAACCAAACCATGACCTCCTGGTTCATAGGGTGCTCAACCACTGAGCCATGCTGGCTAGGCTGAAGTAAGAGTTTTAAACTATTTCTCTAATAATGGAAATTGATTTGTCCTGGTCCACCATGTGCCCAGCTCATCCAATGTCATGCTTTTGAAAGAGTGCTGACTAGCATTGGGAGAGAATACCTACTCCCAGTCATAATTAATTCAGGATTCGTGGTCAGTTGGCTAAATCATTTAAGTCTTTTGTCTAACTTTCAGTCTAGGTAAATCAAGAAAGCATGAAAAGTTTTTAAAATTATGGGTATTTCAGTTGGCAAGCTATGGGAAGTTTTTATACTTTTTCTCATAAAACTTTCTTAATTATAGTAAAGAAATATGTTGGCAGAATAGTATTTGTACTATCCTATCTAATAAAAGTAATACACTAACTGACCATACCTTCACTACACACAAGGCACACCCACAAGCCAATCAGGAGGAGTATGCAAATTAACCCAACCAAGATGGTGGTTAATTTGCATATTCATGCACAGAAGATGGTGTAGAAGGAAGCAAAGCACTGCAGAAAGGAGCAAAGCTGTGAGGAAGTGAGCAAGTGGGGTGGGGAGAAGGGAGGAAGCAAGGCACAGGAGACCAGAGGAAGGGAGGCAGCAGAGATGGGAGTGAGGCAGCAGAGAATGGAGGGAGCTTTGTTCAGGCCACAGGAAGCTCTATTCTTGCAGGAATATTCCTGCAGTGGGTCTCTAGTGTAAAATAAAATAATTCTTAAACTAACAGTTTTATACTACTTAATATTCAAACCAATTTTAAGAGAATACTAATTGAATTATTACTTTATAGTTTTAAAATGAATATGTAAATGCCATATACTATTTTCTATTTTACCCAAAAGTAGAGCATTCTTTCTTGAAAATAATACATCAATTAACAGTGAAATGGTATTTCCATGAAGTAAACTGTTAATGGAAATCATGAGGAAAGAAAATAATTTATTTTTTTATTTTCTTCAAGAAATTTAAAATCAAGTTGATATTAAAACACACTCACAAAAAACATTAAAATGTAATGAATGTTGTATGCCATAGGTATTAACTGCCTACTTCAGATATTACATGTAAAAAAGGTAAGACTTTATGTGTGTGGTAAATAATTTATTAACATCCATGGAAGAGTGAAGTCATGGAGAGTAATGCAAATAGTATAGTATATCAAGTAAATAAAAATAGTAGAGTATATATAGTATGAAAGGAGGATGGCAGATTTTGTATACCGTACACAGTCAAGGATTCTGTCATGGAGAAGTCTCAGGAAAGCAGACTGATTTCTTTTTTTAATAGACCAATATTTTTGTTTTGTATTTACTTATTTATAATTTAAATTATTTATTGTTGAAAGTATTATGTAAGTCTTCTTTACCTATGAGAGTCTTTACTAACACTTTTAGAAATTATAGTAACAAATGGACAAACATTAAAATTTAAAGGTGGGATTATTCTACATTGTCATTATCTTCAGGAAATTAGGTGGTTAAAAGCAGGGTGTATTTGAATAGAGAGACATGAAAGAGGGAGACAAATTTGGAAGTAGTAGGTGTAACTATTGTCTTTCACTTTAAAGTTGTTATTTGACAAAATCCCTTTACATATTGAACTCATATAATTGAGGAAGACTGACACGTGACTTATTTACAGTTGAAGTAAAGGAACATGAAAGAGGAGATAAATAGAAAGAGTTTTACTTGTTTGTTTTGTTTTGTTAGTAGGGGTTTGTGGGGTTTTTGTGTTTTTTTGTTTGCTTTTTATAGCAAAGACAAAGCATGGCAACAAGGTATCGCAAATAGCTCTAAAGTGATAAGAGAAATAGCAAGAAAAACAGAAACTAGTTTGATTAAAAATTCTTACTTATTTCCAGAGAGTTTTAAGTGACAGCAAAATATTAAAGTATAAATTCTTAGTAATTAATTAAATCTTTGCAACTTCATATATATTAGAAAGGTCAAGGCTAGAGAGGAGAATAAGTAATTCCCTAAGAATATCTTGAGAGAAAGAAAAAAATAGACTATAGTGGATTACTTTCTGGAGAGAAGGAATTCAAGAATTTGGAAAAGCCAAAGAATTTTAGTGCTATAGATATATCCATAGATATAATGAAACAAACAAAAAAAATTAGCAAAGAGAATAACTAATACCTTGGTCAAATTTTCAAAGATTCTGAATTAAAATGATTGAAAGAGGCCTTTTAGACTTGGAAGAACATTATTAATGATCTTACTGTGAGGAGTTGTGAAATCCCAGAGTGCAATAGAAATTATGAAGTGAATGATGGTGAGAATATTGGTCCAGGCAATATCAGAATAAAAAAAAATAAGAAAGAAATAATAGTAGTTTTATGGAGGCAGGAAGGTTTAAAGGCAATGAGATAAAAGAGTGCGACTCAACGTGCTAGAAATACTGGAACCAGCAGATAAACACAAGGTCCCTTCGCAGGCAGAGAACACCAGTTCAAAATCAGAGGGAGGAAATGCCTTTTTCTCATTCACATTCTTGATGTAGTCTCCTAATAGAGCCCATTGTCAGTATAATACCAACCAAAATATTATTTTAGGTAATTACTTACACAATAATAATTAATTTTATTGGTAACATTTGAACAATATGAAAAAAGGTAAAGGTAACATTTCACTCCTCCTGGAAACACACACTTAAGTCAAATGAGTTGCATCGCTATTCATACATCCATGTAACATTTTAGATCCCAAAAGTGAGCTCAAAGGGCAAGTACTCAAACCAGTGATAAAAAAAAATGCTGTTCAAAGGATTTTCGTATTACTAAGTCATATTTTTATATTCATATCCTGATGCTTATAAAATTGCCTTTTTCAAATAACACTCTTCTTAAATAGAATTTATAGTGTTGCATTCTTAATAAAAAACAAACAAACGAACAAAAAAACAAAAAAACACATGCCCTCTGATTTCACTAGTTTTATCCCATACTTGTTGCAATAGTCTTCATTTCCTTCTAACTACATAAGGTGAGACAACCTTCCTGTGAACAAGGATGCCAAGAAATACTTAATCCTAGTAGAACAACAAAACCCTAGGTGTCACAGTTAATAGAAGAAGAATGTTGCAGATAACTTCTTTCACCAGCAGAACTTTTCTGTAGCAGTGAACTGCACAGTACTCACTTTAGAATGCATTCACACCAGTTTTTGTTTCTGAGTTAAACAGCATTGGCAATATTAATAGCCCATTAAGACTGGAAAGTGCTATTTAAAAACAAAGAAGTGAGTTTATGTCAGACAAATAAAGTCTCTGTTCCAAAAGAAGACTTAAATAATAGTCAAAGTGAAATTTACCTTCTAAACTTCCCTAGTGTCAAAATCCATGGAGGATCAACTTTCTTAAACTCTTAGACCAAATTGACTACTCTTTTATGTTTTTGAGAGATAGCTTAAAGTTCAATATAGCTCTCAATCAGCCTTGATTTTCTTCAACTTCTCAGGACACTGAATATTTATTTATTTATTTATTTATTTACTTTTTTTCCAAGTTGTAAAGCACATATTATTGACTAGAAAATACCATCTAATTACCTATCTATAGTCTATCCACTTACTGTCCCAAGGGACATAAATATCAGTATATTAACTCTTTAACATCAGAAAGATACTTTTTAAATAGGATTGCTATTACTGATCATTTTTAGCTTGGGTCCATAGTACAAAATTTTTGTTCTCAGTTTTAACTAAAATTAAATACTTAGCTTCAAATTAGTGGCATTGGCAAAATATTGGCACAATGCCGATCTGCTTTTCAGGGCTAAAAATAATTTCATCTATTTTACTTACAATATGACTGATGCAATAACTTTCAAGAACTACTTTGCAAGTAAAGAGAAGGGTCATTCCTCATTATAGCATAATATACTTTTCAGTTTGCAAGAGTTTTGTCTATACCAATGTTCTGTGGCTAAATCCTTTTTTCAATTAAATTAAAAGACTGTGTTCTATCCAATGATTTAAAGGTATTGGAAGGAAATTGCTTGGCACAAAATAGTTGCTTAATAAAATCAGTAATATATTTGAAAAAAATAAATTTCAAAGTGATATTATTTTCTGAGCCTAATCAAATCATTTTTTTATTAAATGTACAGAGCATTGTTTTTTTTTTTGCAGAGAAAGAACAATTACTGGTATCTAATAAAATTCTACAAAGGAAATATTTTAAATACAATATTAGATAAAATAGATAATATTTTATAGCATATACTTTAGAAACAATTGAACACAGTTTTATTCACTGTTGATTTTCATAAGGCGCTTTTTAATTTTACTTAATTTAGTATGAAATTACTCTAGTGAGGAAGAAAAGTTCATCAAAATGTGAACTCCTATAAAACAAGCTGTGTAAAACAGACTTGCTCTCTACTAAATCTGATCAATTATAATTGGCTAAATAGTTAAGGAACACCATTGAATATGTAAATATTATCTTGATGTAATAGGGATGACATTCACTGAAACACTAAAATGTCAACTGAAAATACTTGGGATTATATAATATTGCATCTTTGTGCTAAGTCACAGTCCAAAAAAAAAATAATTAATGCAATTAAAACCAAACTTTTACTCACAGGCATAGTGGAATTCACCTTAGATCTTCTATTTTTACTTTTCACCATTTTATACATCAGTGCTAACTACTTCCCCCTAAAACACAATAATTTTAATTTTATTTCTTCTAATTTTTAGAAACCAATTCAAAACTTTATGGATGCTGAGTTTTATAGAATTTATATTTATCTTCCTATGCTACCTCTTTTCTTTTATGGCTAATATATTCTTTTTCCAAAGAGTTAACTTTGCCTTTGAAGTACAAACCAACCATTTCTATCTCTCCAGTTCTCCTTCTCTGCTCCCCTCTTTTCTCTTTCTCTTCCTCATTCCTCCCCTTCCTTCCTTTCAACTCACACCTCATGAGGTCTATATATAAAACTCTCAGGAATGGATTTCACAGTGGAAGAATTCTTCATTGAGTGAAAGAAAGAAGAATCTCCATAAACAAAGACAGATTTGCCTTTAGGCAATAAAGAATGTTTGGTTGTGGGATAGAATCTCTATATTTTCTTGTTAAATGTTTTTTATCTAATTATTACAAAAAGTTTTATATGAATATACCTAAGTCTAAAGTTTTATATGAACATGCTTAAGTCTAAACTAGAGTTTTTATCCTAAATTTTGGCTATAAAAATAGCAATGTTAAAAATAAACGTTTAACACCATGCTTAATGTCTCAGAAAATTCTGGAACTCAAAATAAGTAAAGACCCTTAGACACTGTGAAGGCAATAATCTCTCTATCCATGGAAATTTTATTTAAAGACTAAAGTTAATCATTTAAATTATGAGAATATCTGTCCATTTCCAGTTCTTGGTACCTAAGGACAGTGTTTTCCATAGATAAATTGTATTTTGACTTATGCAAAGAATGCATAAAAATAAATACAACTTTACTTAAATTTTGTGACAAAAAAGAAACTATTCTCAGAAATAATATTTTATACTGTACTACACTTTTCAGTTTCTATACCCAGTTCTCTTACAGTATTGCATTTGACCCACAGCACCCTGTGAGTTATGTATTATTTCAATTTCATAGACGTGGTAACTTGAGTTCAGAGAGGTTAAGTGACTTGCCCAAGTTCAGATAGTACCTGACAACAGGATTCGGAACCTATGACTTCTGAAGTTGTCTCTAAAGATATCTATTCATTTACACAGACAAAAACTAAGTCTAAAATGCATTATGTGGATATTGAGTTATTCATTGCCTTTCGTATTTACTCAAGAGGAAGAGAACACCAGGACATAGACACTTGACATGAAGAAAGTGATGCGGAGTAGAGAATTAAGCAAGCTGCTTGTACTGTTGGACCTCTATGTTTCCCTATATGGTGCCTTATGAATACTATGTGCCTTCTACCACAATAGCCCTTATATCTTGATTCCTTTTAATATATCATAAAAGATATAATGATTGAGTCTTTATAACTATGACAAATTGAATGCAAAGCCCAACCTTTTTTTTCTCCCCTTTCCATCCAATTTTTCGGGCTCATCCTATGATCACACACGCAATGGGGATTGCGGTTATAGCTCTGAATAAGGTTATGACCACATGGATGAGTGGCAATAGGGCCAAAACCCTCCTGGTCTCATTATTCTCCATCGCTGTGTTCTGAACACAGTGTCCGCCTAATAAGTGGCTGCCTGGCTGAAACATTAAATGAACACAAGAAAGTAGCTTCTGAAGCCCTCGCCATCTTTTTTTTTTTATTTATTGTTGAAAGTATTGAAGTGAGTTCCTTGAGATATTTATTCCCTCTCATGGACACTGAGTATTTACAAATTCCTGCTAAAGGTTCATCCTCACTAAAATCACAAAAAATTGGATCATTTATAGAGACCACACTATAGAGGGATTAATAATTAAGTGAGTTACAGACAGAATTCTCATTTTCCAAGCCTGCTTTGTAGTATATGTTCCCACCAATCTTTACTTAGTCTCTCCTCTTTGTAGGTGTTGCTTTGGGTAATATTTTTTACCTTTTTTTTCTTTCCAATATTTGTATCTCCTTTTGTTTGAGTGTAGGCAGAAAAGCTTTATCTCCTGAGTCCTGGACACAGCTTATAAAGAAAAGTTTATGATAGGAAAGCATTTTCTTCCTCTCTCTCTCTCTCTCTCTCTCTCTCTCCTCTCTCTCTCTCTCTCTCTCTCTCTCTCTCTCTCTCCCCAAATTGCATCCAGTTCCAATGATTTAGCAATGCACCTGATAAAGTAATTGACTTTAAAGCTTAAAACTTCCTTGCTTGTCAGTTCTTTTTTCTCCTATAAATCATTTAACAAAGAATTTGCTTTGATTAAACCCTTATAAGATGTTACATTGGCAAATATGTTCTCCCATGCTGTGGGTTTTCTTTTTGTTTTGTTGATGTTTTCCTTTGCTATGTAGAAGCATTTTACTTTGATATAGTCCTATTTGTTTATTTTCTCATTTGTTTCTTCTGTCCTAGGAGATGTGTCAGTAAACATATCGCTACAAGTGGCTATATCTGATATTTTTCTGCCTATATAATCTTCTAAGAATTTTTTGGTTTCCCATCTTATGTTTAAGTCTTTTATCCATTTTGAGTTTGTTTTTGTATATGGTGTAAGTTGATGGTCAAGTTTCATTATTTTGCAGGTATCTGTCCAATTTTCCCACACCATTTCTTGAAGTGACTGTCTTGACTCCATTGTATGCTCTTTCCTCCTTTGTCAAATATTAATTGAGCGTAATGGTTTGGGTCAGTTTCCAGGTTCTCTGTTCTCCAAAGTTTATGGGAAACTCATACAACATGACAAAAGGAAGACAAACAATCCAATCAAAAAATGGGCAAAGGACCTAAACAGACACTTTTTGAAAGAGGACATACAGAAGGCCAAGAGACATGAAAAAATGCTCAAAGTCACTAATCATGTGAGAGATGCAAGTTAAAACAACAATAAGGTACCACCTCAAACCAGTCAAAATGGCTATCATCAACAAATCAACAAACAACTACTGCTTGCAAGGATGTGGAGAAAAGGGAACACTCGTACACTGTTGGTGGGAATGCAGACTGGTGCAGCCACTATGGAAAACAGTATGGAGTTTCCTCACAAAACTAAAAATGGAACTCCCATTTGATCTAGTAATCCCTCTCCCAGGAATATATCACCAAAAATCAGAAACACCAATCAGAAAATATATATATATACCCCTATGTTCATCGCAACACAATTTTGTGCAATTGCTAAGATTTGGAAATAGTCTAAGGGCCTATCAGCAGATGAGTTAATTGAAAAACTGTGTTACATATTTACAATGTAGTACTACTCTGCTGTAAAAAGGAAAGAACTCTTACCATTTGCAACAGCATGGATGGACCTGGAGATCATTATGCTAAGTAAAATAAGCCAGTTGAGAAAGGTAAGTATCACATGATCTTGCTTATTTGTGGAATATAATGAAAAACATAAACTGACTAACAAAAATAGATCCAGAGACACAGAAACACTGAACAGACTGTCAAACCTCAGAGGGAAGGCAAGGTTGGGGATAGATAAAGAGATCAACCAAAGTACTTGTATGCGTATAAGCATAACCCATGGACTGAGGGGCAGGGACAGGCTAGGAGAGGACAATTGGGGGTGGGAGGAAGGAGACATATGTAATACTTTAAACAATAAATAATAAAAAATAACAAAGTAAATATAAGAATCATCATGTGAAAAGTGAAAAAAAAGAATTTGAGTCCTATTGAACCATGTAAGATGCTGCAAATTAATAAAAAAATAATTTTAACATTTATAAAGCAATATAATCAGCCAAAATACTACCCAGAATCTGTCCAAGGAGACAAAAATAATTATAAATGTCATTTAGATAGATAATTATCCTTTGCTCTCATTAGTTAAAAATGTGTAATTCTGGGAAAAGTTGAAAACCAAACTAAGGAGTACATTATATGAGAGGCAAACTTTCACAAATTAATTTATGAAATGAGTTAAGAAGCACATAGGCTACTATAAACATAATGATTCAGATTGTCTTAATTATTGTATTAGTATGAAGTAAAATGAAAATATTTTCTTTTATGGTTGGAATAGTTTATTGCCAAATATAAAGATGTTTGCTATTTTGTTTAAACAGGTGTTTTTGTATCCTGAGTTGCCCCTCATCACTTGAAGGAAACTAATATTTTTTTTCTTATATAACACTTCCAAAATACTCTTTAAGTAGGAGCTTTAAATTTGAAATAGAAGCTATTTGGAATAAAATCCTAGTGTTTTAATATATAGCAGCAATTTTCAACTGGTGTGCCATGAGAATTTTTAAAACTTATAATACTTTACTTTTAGTCAGGCACACTGATCCCTTTTCCCTTAGATTGTCAAATAATTTTTTTAAAAAATGACAAAAATCAGCACAACAATAGCCATCTGGTGTAAATGAATAAAAATTATACCCACATTTGTCATATTGGCAAAAATATATAATGTATTTTTTGGTGTCTTGCTGAATTTTAGCAATTAGTTTATATAAGCCATGAAATGAAAAAGGTTGAAAATCACTGATATATAGTATGCATGCAATCTTTTTTTAATTTAAATTATCATTATTTAAAATGTATAAACAGGGTATAATATATTGTATGTCATTGTGTGTCATTTATGTAATTTGTAGCTGGAAAAATATTTATTTAGAGATTTGGATTGCCTAAAATCAGTATCAAAATCTTCACCAATTTTCTCTATATTCAAATTCCAACTTCTCTCTTTCTCTCTCCTTTTCTTCCCTTCTCAGCCTGTTTCTCTCTCTTCTTCTCTGTTTTTATATTAATCTGTCTATTCTTTTATTTATCTATCTATCTCTGATACCTCTATTTCTGTATATCTTTTGTATTTTTCATCTCCTCTCAGCTAATAATCTGTGCTTATTGGACATTAATTCCTTCTGCAACTTGTCTCATCATTTACATTTGTCTCTATCTACATTCATCTTTACCTTTTTGCCATTTATAAGTAAGGTAGAAGGATTTACCCTCTTGTACATTATTGTTTCATTCCATCACATCTCTATAGGAAAAAGAAACAAAATACCTTGCTAACAATTAACCCCCTTTTTTTCTATCTTCAGTAATACCACTCTACTATTTTTTCTTTATATCATAGAAAGCTGATGAACCATTTTTATCCCCCAAAACAATGATTTTCCTTTTATCTTTGCACTCTAATTCTAGTCTATTTTGTTACATTTCTTTATATCTATAAATCGTAAAAGGTATCACTTTTGTCCTATACATTCTTTTATCTAGCTATCATATCCACATCTTTCACATAAAATATTATTCTACTGAAATCACTGCACTGATTGTTGAACACATTGGTTATCTCTCATTCCTAACTTTAGCTGAACTGTTTTCATATTTGTCAAGTTATGATTATATCACCTTCCAATTTGGTTTCTATGGTTCTTTTAATTCTTGGACTATTACATCTTAGTTTATTTCCCTGACTCGTGATTCCTATTAATCAAGTAGCCTTGGTGTTATTAAACATATTTTAGTAAAGTTTCTAGTGTATTATATCTAATATTGCATGATATTAAAATTAGTTTTTGATGCTTGTATCAAATTGATTGATTATATAATGAAATAATAGAAATAAAAGTGTTCATAAACACAAAATTACGCTATATATAAAATATTTATTTTAATTCAATTATGGTTGGAGAAGTACTAACTTACTATTGTACTGTATGTGTGTAATTTTACATGTGTCTAAATGATTACATAGCTACCTGTGAAAACAAAGGTAGGAAGTTTATCTTGCTCTTTCACTATTTAGATACATACTGGGCCATTAAAGAAACATCGTAAGAAAATCTAATAAAGCCAAGAATATTACTGTCCTGTCTAAACTTGCTCCTCTCATTGAGATATTTAGTTTAAACTCTATCATAATAAGAAATATCATAAATCTGTATCCTAAATAAAGTGATTATGACCAAAAACAACAAAAAATAAAGAAAACATCTCAGTAGTATACAACAATGAGTACTTACATACGGCTTATGTGTGTGTAGAATTAGTAGACTGTCAAAAGGTGACTATGCAGGTTTTAGCCTGCCTTGCTCAAATGTCTGAAAGCTGGCTAGTTATTGTTAAATTAAGCAAGGAGGCCATTGGAGTGAGGTCGCTCTATGCTATGGTGGCCTACCAAGCAAACCAAAATCTAAGTCTGTAAATGTCTCAGTCTTATAAAGTTAAAATCTAAAAACAACAAATCACAACAAATCAGTTAGATTTCACTAACTAATTACTAAACTAGGTTTGTAATGGAAAACCTAGGATGTGAACCCAGTCTGATGCTGAATGTTCTTCTTAACTACTGCTATGGTCTCACGAAGGCTCACTTAGAAAAAAAAAACAAAAAAAATCCTTGTAATGATTCTATCTTTTGCTAATACACGATTGCCATTTCTATTACACATAAAGAAAAATATAAAAGCAATAATATACTTACACATTATATGTTGCATGGGCTAATTCTTTTTATTAGTGAAATAATTATAATTATTTTTCACATTTACAAGACTATTATAGTTTTTAAAAATCTTAGTCTGACAATAAGAAGCTCCAAAACTATATTTACAATTCATAAATACACTTCAGTTATAAATCTTGCATTATAATCTCAAGTCTGGTGTTAAAATCAGCTGACAAGCAAGAACTGCCAAAGGCTTCAGCTGCTTGTATAAAATAGAAAGAAAAAAACACTGAAATTTATTAAGTCCTTACTACAGGCATTTTATCTTCAAAGTTGAAAACTGGCTTACGCCTGAACATTTCAAGAATTTTATAAGTTCGCCTGTAATTCGTTAGAAGAAAGAAAAAGAAATCACCAAAACGGAGTGACTTACTATACTGCAACAGGGGGAACAAAGACATTCACATATGATAGCATTGAATCAAAGGATTGTCTAGCAAATACAGTGAATCGTTATTTGAAATGAAAATTTGTGGTATGAAAACAATGTAATTTTAAGATTAAAACTCATGAAGTTATATGCATTATAAATAATGAGTTTATACATTGAAAATTAGATTGTCCTAAAAAATGACCAAAAAGAAAACAAACAAAAACACTTCTAATTATATTGACAGTCTTTTTTCCCTAAAGAATATGATGTACATAGTAAACATACGAAGAACTTCCAGAAAACTAAAGACACTTAGACACAATTAACTAAGCAGATGAACAAGAGGACTAGAATATTAATTGCTATGTTGCCTAATGCACTAATTGGGCCATGCTTTAGCAGGAAAAATGTGTTAATGTTTTTATAGTATTTACATGTTTAACAACTCATTTTGAAAGTTTTGGCTGTGTGGAATAATTTTACCAATTAGCTTAAAGAAGCGTGGCATCTTTCTTCAGCTAAACAAGACTCCTTATAGACTCAAAGTTAGTTATTTCATTAAGAATTTAATTGACTACTTAAAGATAAAAGTTAATAAATCTGTAACTCCTATATAATAGAATTCTTCCTACAGCATAAAATTATATGGATTAGTAGCATGAACTCCTCGATGTACATTTAAAAATACCTGTAGCCTATATATATATTTTCTGTCCTCCCACTATATCAGCTGGTGCCCAGTTTAAAGGATAAATAAAGCTTAGTAGTTGGTTGTCATTTCTTCAAAATGAGTAACAATGAATATAGTATGTCTCTGAACAATACCTAGTTCTCCTGAAGTAGAGGGCTTTCCAAGCACAGCTTAGCTTTCTATTTTTTTTTGCATTTATTTTACTTTAAATATGGAAGCACAAGTGACCAGTAATATAGAGTGTATTTCCACTCCAATTGGTTCTACCATTATTCTTTAAAATTAATCTGTTTAAAAGTGTCAAATCACTCAGCAACCCAGGATCTTTGAATCTCACTTTCATAATTGGTAACTAATAATAATAATAATAACAATAACAACAACAACTCCAGCTTAAATGTCAGTGATCATATTTATTTATTATTATTTTTTTTAATTTATTTATTTTTTTTAATTATTTTTATTGATTTTTTGCAGTATAATAGTAGTACATGTTTTCCTTTCCCCCTCCCCCTTATCCTCCCCCCACCCTCCCCCACCCCCCAGCACATATCCCCAGCTTCCCCCCTCCCCGCCCCAGTGTCTTTCATTCATTGGTTATGTTCATATGCATGCATACAAGTCCTTCCGTTGATCTCCCCCCGCATCTGCCTCCCATCCACCCAAGCCTCCCCCTGTAGCTTGACAGCCTGTTCAAGGCCATCCTGCCTCTATATCAATCACTCTCCCCTGTTTCTTTTCTTCAAAAATATCTTGCCTCTGCATACTAGAAATAAATGTATAAGAACAAAAAGTGTTTCAGTCTCGGTTTCAATGTCCAACTTATTCTGAGTCCCAGTTTCAGTGTCAAATAATTCATTATGTGTATAAGTCAGCAAGATGGTGTGCAGTGATCATATTTAATGACACCCACATTTTGTGTGTCAACCATGTAATTTAGTGGCATTCAGATAAAGGCTGTGTTTGCCACTTTTGTACACCTGGAAAATGAGAGTAGATTCTGTTAAATTAGTAAATAACTATGAGAGTTTAATACCTACATGTTTTACGAGTTAGGAATTATCATGAAAGCAGATTTGAAAATGGAATTTTGAAGCTGGATCAATGATTACTTAGCCATCAATGAGGATCTCATATTGTTTTTGGTAGATGGCAGGTGATATACTTAATCCATGCTATGTTGTAATAGAGCAAGTGTCAAAACTTAACTGGTTATAATCTGGAAATGTATATTGGTGTAAGAGAGTACATTAGCTGATACATTATATCAGACATTTAAAAATAGAGAGAAAGTAGTAATTTAAAAAATATTATTTTATTGACTTCAGAGAGAGGACAGGAGAATGATAGAAGCACCAATGAGAGAGAAACCTGCAACCTTCTGGTTGCTCAATCAACTGGGCCACATCAGCTGGGCAAGGAAGTAGTAATTTTAAGGAATATGAAATTGAATGTCTATTACTGAGTACTTTTGATACATTGGGGGAAAATGCAAGGCTGAGAATGAGCAATAATCTTTTTGAGCAATGTGTAAATGCCAGAAGACTTCCTTAGCAGAAACTATCACCTTTTGAAACTGAAGGGCAGAAAAAGCTGATCATGATACCCAAGACTTAAGAAGGATATTAGTAGATTTCCAAAGAGGTGAATCTTCAACCCTGTCAAGTCTCCGTATTCTAAGAACAAGACCTTGATTAGTAAAGTGTAAGAACCTGAAACTTGGAATAGAAAGAAATCAATGTACTTGAAATATCTAAAAAACCATATTTCCCTGTGTCTGCCAAAAAAAGTCCCTCTTCTCCTTTTATTGGATTGTTCTCTTGCCTAAAAATGAAATCTGCTTTTCAAAGCAGGTTTGAGGCTTGAAGCAAGTTCAGACCTGCAACCTGCTGACTGAAGGAGAACCTGGGTCTCTAGAGAGAACACTTCAGGGTATACTGAGAATTTTACACACAAAATGTGAATCCTCATAACATCACTGATCAAGAGAGACTCTTTATAGCAAAGCTGTGACACTGGCCACTTCATCATGGAATAGACACTTCATATCATATATTATAGCATGGAAGCCACTAGATTGATAAAGTAGCAGAATAGTTTCCTGAAGATGAAGCTATAATACCAACTCAAATATAAAATCATGTGAGGGTGGCTATAAATCCTGAGGACTTAGTAGATATCCTAAATTCAATGAACATAATATGGCCTCACATCTCCAGAAAGCAGGATATCTGTATTATTAAACCAAGGGGTGGATGCTAGAGTACCTCTACTTTACTTTCTGTAACCATGTGGGGAATATATCCTCACTCCCCATGACTTGAGACTCTGAGGGTAGAAGATCTGGTTCCCAGAAGGAACTTCCAGGAGGTATCCAGTAGGATTTCCATTCAGTTTTAGCCTGTGGCTCTCACTTCGTCACTTCAGGCTTCTCACACCCTGACAAAAGCAGTCAAGAAAAGAACCAATGTATTGGAATGGGTAAATGACTGCTCATTGGAAGAAGGTAGAGATGTGGTTAAAATGAAAAGTGAAGATTATATCCAACCTTGAGACCATCTATTGAAGCACCTTTTGATTATAGCCTTGCATGATTTTGATGGTAAATGGACAAAGGAACATACATATCCTGAGAAGGACATGATAACCAGGGAATTAGGCCTTGAAGAGATGAGGATCTATATTACTCCCAGAAGTAAATCTCATGGAGCACCAGTGGTGCTAGGTGAAGCTAAGGGAAGTCTAGCATGGATAGTAGAGGAGGCAGATCCTGAATATCAGTTTGAGCCTTAAACCAACAGCAGCAATAAGATACAAGGTTGTTCTAGTAACCTTCCTTTGATATATTTCCCCAGGAAAGGAGACAAATCAACACCTTGAACAATCTGTTTCTATAGAAGGCACAATTAAGAAATAGGTATATCCACATGGCCCAATGAGTGAAATGCAGTGAATATGGTGGTGTGCTACCCAGATAGCCTATCTTCAAGAATGAAGAATTTATTCATCAAGCCTCTGTGAGAAAGGTTCCCCACCAAATTGCCCTTCACTGTACTGGAGGAAGCTGCCTTGCCCCACTTCAACTCTGTCGCCTGGGGCAGCCTTTATCCAATGACTGGCATTTGTAAAAAACAAAGGCTGGACATTTTGCCTTAATTTGGGTAGTGGTGGAGGGAATTCCAGCTCAGTAACCCCTTTGTGGTCAACATAGTCCACGGTTGTTTCAGATCATAGTTCAACTCCACCCTCTGACTGATACTGCTTCCCAATTTGATTAGATATTTTTAAGTGAAATCCCTAAAAAATTCTGAATGCAAAGCTCCTTCTTTGATGTTGTTTTTAGGAAATGCAACCTAAGAGACTCTGCAAGTATTTCTTATTCTTATTACTTGGCAACAATCCTTCTATGCCTTCCTTTTATTTACATACTAAAACTCCAATTATGTTTGTCTTATGATTTATTTAATAGTTTTGGCTGTTTCAAAAATGTTACCCTATAGATTAAGGTGCTATAAACATTTCTAGGAAATTATACCAATAAATGTACTTAATCTTTAAATATTGGTAGTTTCATTGATTTTAATTTTTAGAAATCTAAAAGTTTCCTATGTCTTAGTTTCTGATAGGATTAAGTGATATAATTTTAAAGAAGTTATTTTAATATTATAAGGAGTTCTTTTTTTTTAGCCTTCCTTAATCTCCTGTTTTAGTTTTATTTGCACAGTTTAAATTACATGATCAATAAGAAAGTTCCCATTGCAACTTTTATCTTCCCATGTCTGATAAATCCAATTGCTTGTTTATTTTAATTTTTTAATACAACTAATACTCCTTGTTATAAAAATATTATAAAACTCTTCTGATATAATCTACAAACTAATATAAACTCTTTCACTGAAATATTGTTCTGTTCAGAAACCTCTTAATTTACTTTCTAAGAGAGTAAAATGCACAAATACATAAGTGCTAAGTGTAAAATATATTGAATTTTACATATAAACATACCAGTGTGACCACCACATCTATCAACATAAAATATTTGAGAACCAGAATTTTGTCTCGTGCCTCCTCCTGTTCACCTCCCTCTCCAGAAGAGATCGTTATTCAGATTTCTATCACCCATAGGTTACTTTTATGCACTCCTCAATTTCATGCATATATAATCAGAAAATACATACCCTTCTTTCTCTAATTTCTTTACTCTTCAAATATCATTGAGATTCATTCATGTTGCTGAGTTTAGAAATACTTATTTTTTATATTGCTATGTTGTTATGAAGTGTACAGAAAATACATTTGTGTTTCCAAGAATAAGAGCTTTCTAAATAAATTTTACTGAAAGCTTGGGATCCTAAGCAAAAAGAAAATCTTTGCAAATTAAATTCACACACACACACACACACACACACACACATGCACACATAATTCCAGAGATATTTACTTAACTCCAGAGGTATGTGTTTATGTTTCAAGAAAAAAAAGCCCCATGACTTTGGAGACTTCTCCAGATTGTGTGATCTAAAGACATCTGGAACTATCTAGACCTTGGAGAGATGTTATTTCTATTCCAAAGGTTGAATTGATAACTCAGAATCATTTATATCCTTTATGAATGTGAATGGACCAAAAGTTTCCTGCCCCCATTTTGGGAGAAGAAAGGGAGGCATCTCCCTCCTTCTCCTGCATATAAGTAGATAAAATCATTGCATATAAGTAAGTAATGATATTTTTAAGTGAATAATGATATTTTATGTACAGTTTAGATCACTTCTTGTGGACATTGGAGATAAAATTAGTAAATAATAATATTGGTAGCTCAACAGTAGCCTTTTACTTCATGAAAAATAAGAATGTATTTATCCTAATTTTTATGATACTTTCAATATGCAACTATTATGAAGAAAACTTCTATGAGCATTATTATACATACTAAAGGTCCAACGCATGAAATCTATACAAGAGTAGGCCATCGCAGTCACGGTGGCTGCATTGATCCCTCCCTTGTAGCCACAGCAGCTGCCTCAATTGCTTGCAGCCTTGTCAGCTGCCTCAATTCTACAGCTGCAGCCCCAGCTTCGTCCAGAAGGTCATCTGGACAGTCATTCTGCTGTTCGGCTATTTGATTGATTTGCATATTACACTTTCATTATAGAGCTAGTGGCCTGGTGCATGAAATTTGTGCACCAGGACAGGGGAGTGTCCCTCAGCCTGGCCTGCATACTGTCCAATATGGACCCCTGTGGAATCGGGCTAAACTGGTAGTCAGATAACCCCCTTGCAATCTGGGACCCCTGGCTCCTAACCGCTTACCTGCCTGCCTATTTAATCACCCCTAACCACTCAACATGCTGGTCTGCTCTCCCCCAACTGCCCCTCGCCAGCCTGATACTCCCAACTTCCCTCCCCTCCTGGCCTGTTCACCCCTAACCGCCTCTGCTTCAACCCTGCCACCATGGCTTTGTCTGGAAGGATGTCTGGAAGGTCTCATGGTCTAATTAGAATATTACCCTTTTATTAATATAAGTAGGATATGACAAACTGCTATAATTATAACTTATCTACTAATATCACTCTATGATAATATGTACTTCTTGCGGTAGGAAGGCATCTAATATATTACACAGTATATATTGTAAGTAGTAGGAAATACTGTATTCATAGCCATAATATACACCCTGTGACTTCCCTTCTTGATTTGGGAATGGTTCCCCAGTTTTTTGAATGTTTCCTGGCCCCTAATGTATTTTTATTTAGTCATTCACTGTAACTTTATTTACTGTTTATTGCACATGATTTGAGGTCTTTAATTTCTAACCACCAAAAATTCAGGACTATTTTTTCCATGAAGTTTAACACTAACATTAGTGAATTCATGTATTTATGTGTTTTCATTATAAATATCTTAATTATTCACATTGTCATAGATCCAGAACTTATAAGTTTGGAGCATGCATAAGCTGGCAGCAACACAGAAAGTCACTCTGCAAGGAAACAGATACTCTGCATAAGGAGAAAAGTCATAGCGCAACATTTAATGTCCAACCTGAGTCACCTCAGAATGTTATATATATATTGACTTCTTAATTCATACAGTATTGTGAACTCAACTGCTTGGTTGATGACAGGCTTGACCTGGTTTCAGGAGGATTATCCCTGAAACAATTAAGGAAAAGGGCCCTCAATCTTTCTTCTTGGTTTCTTGCTCCTCCTCAGCATCTTCGTCTTTCTTTTTGTCTCAGCTTCTTGGGCATCTTCTCCTTCACCTTCACCTCATTCTTTCTTCTTTTCATCCTCAAATTCTTCCTCTTATTCCTCTTCCTCTCCTTCCTCTTCCTCAGCCACTTCCTTCTCCTTCTCCTCCTTTTCAGCCTTTCCTTCATAGGGGGCTTCAACCTTAGCTTCATTGGCTTTTGCAGCCTCAATGGTCTCCTCCACCTCTATCGGCTCCTCCGGAACTTGACTGGTATATTAAGAAGGGAAGGATGAGTGGACATCAAGTAGGAGCTAGTCTGTAAACCACCATAGGCAGATTGACCAAATACCTGAGAACTCTTGGAGTAGCCACTGGCTATGCTTCCCATGCTTGTGAAACTGAGCCAGGTCTCCTCACTTTCCAAGAGTGAGCTGCAATGTCAATGTCCAAAGCCATCTTCACATTGAGGAGATCCTGGTATTATTTTTTAAATGTCATGCCATTTCACTCTTTGTAGTTCTCAACTCACTTTCTAATTTGTTGATTGTATCTTGCATAGCAATAACGTTGGTATTCTGCTTATCCCCCAGCTCTGGCAGCTGCTTTCCCAGCACTTCATTCATGCCCTGGCTTACTTCCATCTCCAGGGTCTTGGCCTTGAGCAAGCGGCAGCCCTCAGACATCTTGACCTTGGCAGCATGCACTACATAAGTGTTCTTGGCAGCGCTCTTGGTCAGCAAGGTGAAGCAGCTCTTACGCCATTCTTTGGCATTCTGCATGTTCTTGGAAGCCAGCTCCTCTTACTGGGCATGGATGTCCTTGAGCATAGCAGAGAGGTCAGATCTCCATGGAGATCTGAGCATACTGGATCTGTACCTGCAGTTCGGTGATCTCCTCTTCATGCATGTTCTTCAGAAAAGCAATTTAGTCCATCAGGCTGTCGATGCACTTTTCCAGCTCAGCACCAGCAAGAGCTGCCTATCTGTACCTTTGCATGCCTCCATCAGCCATCCCTCTGCATCCTCATGGTTCAACACCTCTTCCTGGTAGTGCACCTGAAGATTGCTCCCAGTCCCTTTTAACCCCCGGTGCCTCCTAACTTCCCACTTCCCTCTCCTCCCAAGGATGGTGGGCAAGCATCTCATTTTCATTAAAATGTTCAACCCTGGGCTTGCTCCACCAGTGTCAGTAGGTGGCCTGGGGGTAGACAGTGATCCCGGAGACCCTGGCCATCCCCACCTAACCAGGTCCCCAATCATGGCATGGACTCCACTGGCAATGTGTGGCACTGCCTGCTCTGCCTGCCCATCCCTAATTGTGGCCTGGATCCCACAAGTAGCACCTGGCACTGCCTGCCCTGCCTGCATATGCAAATTTACCCACTATATTTGTTGGATTAATTTCCATATCACTCCTGATTGGCTGTGGGCATAGTGGAAGTATGGTCAACTAGGATATTTCTCTTTTATTAGTGTAGATATTTTGATAGTAATATGTCATCATTTTTGGAGGGATATATAACTAGGAATGAAATTGCTGGGTTACAGGAAAATTAAATTTTTAACTTTTTAAAAATATATTTTATTGATTTTTTACAGCAGAAAGAAGGGAGAGGGATAGAAAGTCAGAAACATCGATGAGAGAGAGACATCATCAGCCGCCTCTTGCACGCCCCCTACTGGGGATGTGCCCGCAGCCAAGGTACATGCCCTTGCCGGAATCGAACCTGGGACCCTTCAGTCCACAGTCCGACGCTCTATCCACTGAGCCAAACCGGTCTCGGCTAAATTTTTAACTTTTGAATGAACGTAGTGCCAAATAACATTCCAAAGCAAGTTTGGCAATACACATTTTGGTCAATATGCAAGTGTTCTGTTTGTTCTACATCCTTAACAACAAATTTATGCTATTTCTAATATATAGTTATTTTTCAATGTTATAAAGATTCCATTGCATTATCATCTGGATTTCACAATATTGTGCAAAAGTTAGAAAATATCTTAATATTTTTTCTTTGAAGGAGTGTTTATTAATCCTCTGGCTACTTTTAATACTGTCTAGTTTTAGCAATCATCTTTGTACATAATTCAAAGTTATTCTCTCTATTGAAAAATCAGCTGATAATCTTATGGGAACTCTCTTATAGGTACTAACTGCCTTTCTCCTGCTTAAAGATTCTCTTTGTATTCTGCATTTTAATTATGATGTGTCTTGGTGGGTTCATCTTGTTTGGGAACCTCTGTATTTTCTGGATTTGCCTGTCTATTGACTTCATTAGGTTAGTAAAGTTTTATGCCATTATCTTTTCAAATATGTTTTCAATTTATTGCTCATTCTCTTCTTCTTCTAGCACCCCTAAAAATGAATGTTGTTACAGTTGAAGTTGTCCCAGAGCCTTGTTACATTATTTTCATTTTTTTGGATTATTATTTTTTTTTGCTATTCTGATTGGGTGGGTTTTGCTTTCTTTTATTCTAAATCACTGATCTGATTCTCAGTGTTGTCTGCTTTACAGTTGATTTACTATAAATTATTCTTTATTTCAGTTAGTGTTTACTTCATCTCTAACTGATTCATTGTCATTGTTTCCATGCATTTTGTTTATACTGTTGAAGTTATCATACATATCCTTATAACCAATGTTTTGAACTCAGCAACTAATAGATTGCTTGTCTCCATTTTGTTTAGTACTTTTTCTGGAGTTTTGTTCTGTGGTTTTATTTGAGACATGTTTCTTTGTCTCGTGTTGGCAGCCTTCTAGTGTTTGTTTCTATGGATTAATAGAGCTGCTGTCTCTTGGACTTCATAGAATGGCTTATGTATTTGGTCTTCTGCAGGGTCCAGTGGCACAGCCTCCCTGATCACTCAAAAGGGAACTTCGTAGGCTAGAAGGGATTGGCAAGAAATATTTGGTGTGATGAAAGGCAAAGACGTACATCCAATATTACTCTACTCAGCAAAGTTAACATTAAGAATTGAAGAACATATATAGAGCTTTCCAGATTAAAAAAAGTAACAGAATTCATCACCACCAAATAAGTATTACAGGAAATGTTATAGGGTCAAGATGAAGAGGAAGAAGAAGAAGGAGGAGAAGAAGAAGGAGAAGGAGGAGGAGGAGGAGGAGGAGGAGGAGAGGAGGACGAGAATATGAACAATAAATGAGCAATAAAAACTTATATATCAACAATTTAATATAAAAAAAACTAACAAAATAAACAAACAACCAGACCAAAGTAGACTCATAAATTCAGAGAATATTTTGATGTTTGACAGGGAGGAATGGTTGAAAAAGGTGAAGGGATTAAGAAATGGTTGTTATAGAACAGTCATGAGGATATAAAATACAGCATAAGGAATATAGTCAACAATATTCTAACAACTATGTATGGTGTCAGATGGGTATGAGATTTATTGAGGTGATCATTTAATAAGTTATTTAATATATAATCACTGGGGTGTACATCTGAAACTATATAATATTGTATGTTAACTGCAATTGAAAAATAAATAATTTAAATAAATTTTTAAAAATGTTAAATCTACCTCTCTTCTTAGTTCCACACTTGAGCACAAAACTATTAATTAACACTCCACTTGGCTCTGCTGCTGATTTCTCAAATTTGAGTCACCTGGAAATTAGGTATACTTGTTAAAAAGGTAGACTCTGGATACATTTAACTAAACATCATGCTGTCTACATTACAATTTTTAAGAAGAATAAATTTAGAGGCAACAATCTGGTTTCAAGTTCCTTGAAGAGAACAGCAATCAAATTAACTTAAAACCTAATGTTCATATCAAGCGTCTCATTCATCCATCGAAAAATACTTACTAGCACTTATTATCTTCCAAATAGTGATACATCAGTAAACAAAACAGATCTAAATATTTTTCTTATGAGGTTTACATTGATTCTGGGGAGATAAACAATAAACAATAACTAATGGATACATATGCAATATAAACACATTTATAATGTTAGAACATAATGGTAGGGTATGATAAGCATCTATATATATCTATAACTATATCTATATCTATATCTCTATGTATCTACCTCTATATCTATATCACACTAATATGCAAATAGACTGAACTGTGGAACAACTGAACAACAACATGACTGGTCACTATATGTGCTGACCACCAGGGTTTTCATGCAGAATGTTACAGACAATGGCAGCATGTAGCAGAGCTAAGAACATGGCAGGCATCAGCTATAGAAGGATGGTGGAGCAGGTGAACAGGGGCAGCAGAACAAGATGGGCAACAGTCGCTGTCATTGGGGCAAGCCTCTGGTCATTACTGAAAATTCTTTGTTCCCACATGCTATGGTCCCATCTGGTGTGAGTGGGCCAGTGCCTTCAGCATGTGGAACTGGCAACAGTAGGAGCTGGGCTGCTGGCAGACAGGGGACACAAGGACACAACAGGAGGAGCCTGGTGGGGGCACAGAAGATGGGGTGAGACCCACTTGTGTGCCCATGGAAGCCTTGTGCCTCACAGTTCCTTTAAGGGTGCACAAATTTGTGCACTGGGCCCCTAGTATTATATAAAGTTAGGACATTATAAAAGATGAATAAGCAGGTTAAAGAGAATTGAAAGAACTGTAATGCTGAAAATTAGCCTCAACACACACACACACACACACACACACACACACACACACACACCAAAAAACTACAAAACTGAAAACTAAACAAAAAATTAAAGTAGATAAATGAGGATTATATTAGATAAGTTTCTACCATAGAAACAAAACTGATATGATATGTATACCCTCATGGAGAAAGATGGACAGAGACAAAGAAACAGAAACAGGTAGGGAGGTGTGTGTGTGTGTGTGCGCGTGTGTGTGTGTGTGTGTGTGTGTGTGTGTGTGACTTTATTCAAGTCCCTTTGGTCATGTGTGCATATATATTCATGGATATATGTGTATTTTATTCACAGCAGGGTGTGCATATAATTTTCACTGTTCATAGATTCCATATCTGCAGATCAATAATCATGACATGTTTGTGGTAACTCAGACATGAACAGAGCACTAAAAAATTTTAATCACCAACACTGTGAATTCTCATTTTACCTCTCTGACTACAACAAATATACTTTTCATAATGTATTCAGTCCCACCTTACCTGTTTTGTTTTTTATTCTTGGTGATTTTACTGTTTAAAATGATTTATAATATTAAGGCACTATCCAGTTTTTCGTTGTATAAAAATTCTGTAGTGTGCTTTATTAAGAAAATGTTATATAATCTGTTTTGAGCATGAGTTATATTGATGCTTGCTATAAATTTTATGCTAATAAACCAGCCATATATATTAGAGGCCTGTTGCACAAAATTTGTGAAAGGGGGGAGGGGGAGACGACCCTCAGCCCAGCTTGCACCCTCTCCAATTTGGGACATTCTCTCACAATCTAAGACTGCTGGCTCTCAACTGCTCACCTGACTTCTTGCCTGATTGCCTCTAACCACTTATTCCTGCCAACCTCATCAGCCCCTAACCACTCCCCTGCCAGCCTGATCAATGCCTAACTTCTCCGCTGCAGGCCTGGCTGCCCCCAACTGCCCTCCCCTGCAGGCCTGGTTGCCCTCAACTGCCTTCCCCTGCTGGCCCAGTCACCCCTAATTACCTTCTCCTACAGGTCTAGTCACCCCTGACTGTCCTCCCCTGTATTCCTGGTTGCTCCCAACTGCCCTCCCCAGCTGGCCTGGTCACCCCTAGCTTCCATCAATTTCCAGCCTGGTCACCAACTGCCTCCCTTGCCAGCCCGATTACACCTAACTGCCTTCCCCTGCAGGCCTGGTCACCCCTGACTGCCCTCCCATGCCAGCCTTGTTGCCCCTAACTGCCTTCTTCTGCAGGCCTAGTCCCCTAACTGCCTCCCCTGAAGGCCTGGTCACCACGAACTTCCCTCCCCTGTAGGCCTGGTTTTCCCCAATGGTCCTCCCTTGCAGGCCTGGTTGCTCCCAACTGCCCTCCCCTGCTGACCAGGGCACCCCTAACTCTCTCCCCTGCCAGCCTGGTCACCCCTAACTGCCCTCCCCTGCAAGCCTGTGTCCCCCACAACTGCCGTCCTCTGCAGGCCTGATAGCCCCCAAGTGCCATATCCTGTAGACCTGCTCACTCCAAACTTCCCTCCATTTCAGGCCTTGTACCAATTGCCCTCCCATACTGGCCTGACACCTACAACTGCCCTCCCCTGCTGGCTGTCTTGTGTCCACATGTGGATGACCATCTTTGACCACATGGGGTGGTCATCTTGGGTTTTTGAGTGATGGTCAATTTGCATATTACCTCTTTATTATATAGGATAAGGTGTCTATAAACAGGAATACACACACATAAAATAAGGTTATGTGTTGATCATTTGATGAAAATGTTGTGACAAAGACTAACCTAATATCTCCCCTAGAAAAACAATCTAGTATTCACTAATTCTAATAGAACATCACTACCATGAATAACAAGAAATAGATATATTTGTATATGTTATTATTATATGAATATATATTTATTAGTGTTTTGTTATTAATACAAATTTCATCTATCTGTTTCTCTGTGTGGATACAGATAGATGATTTTTAAAAGACTAATATACATATTGGAGAGAGACAGAGAGATAATAAATTTATTGCAAGGAATTGGCTTACACATTCGGGCAGGAGATGATGCTGCAGGCAAAAGCAGAATTTCTTCTTTAGGGGAACAGTTCTGTTATTGCTTTCTAACCCATTTCATCAGGCACACTTAGATTGTCTAGAATAATTCATTTACTTAAATTTAACTGAATTTGGATGTTAAATATAACCTACAAAATACCAACACAGCAATACTTAGATTAACATTTGATTGAAAAACTGTAGAGCAGCTAAATGGACACATCAGATTGACCATAAGGAGAAGTAAATCTGAAGATATTCAGAAAGAGAGTATTCCAGATAGAGAAACTGACATTGGGTCCTTTTAACAAAATTTATTTTAATGCTGAAGGAAATGTGAATTTATTCTGCAATTTTTTAAGTAGAAGAAGGATGGGATTTGATGTATATTTTAGCAGTTCCCATTTAGCTGTGTGGACAATAGACTGAAGGACACCAAAGGCAGAATTGAGGAACATATTTAAGTAAAAGACTTTGATCGGGATTATAACAGTGATGATAAGAAATGATTAGAGTTTGGATATACTTTGTAGTTAGCATCAACAGGATCTGAGGAAGAATGAGTGAAAGAGTAACCAAAAATGGTTCTGTGACTTTTAATATGAATAACCAGAACAGAGTTGCCTTAAACTAAGATATGAAAGGCTCTTGAGTAGAGATGGTTTGAATTGGGAAAGAAATCAGAGGTGAAGCTTTGAAAAGCTTCAAGGTAACTAAAATGGAGATGTTGAGGGTAAGTTGGATAAATGAGTCTAAACATAAGGATGCCTAGTTTTAAGTAAATTTTGGAGTCTTCAACTTATATTTATATAATACATGAAACTGAAACATGATTGATGTAGTTTTTAAAAGATAATAGCAAGAGAGTGAATATATAGTAAGGATGTAAACAACTATTAGTTTGCTGTAGAAGTCAATAAACTTATTTATACATATAAACAAAGGATTTGATTATTGGTTGAGGGAAATAATCTCCTTCCTAGCCAGACTAAAGTTACCTTCTCTGAATGCTAGTCTTTGAATAAGCTTTATACAACAGTAAGAATTATTTTTCTCATATAGTTCTGGATAACTAGAGTTATCTACATTTTTCAAAATATTCTTATCTGCTCAAATCTTATTAATGCCATCTTATTAACTTATTATCTCATAATTTTCTTTGTAATAGTATAATTGCCTCATTTTCATCTAAATTTCTTATTTCAAATGTGCAATTTTCTTAATATTCAGTCATATTTTGATCTAGATTCAGTCATATTTTGATCAAATTATCTACATAATATTTGTAACTTTTCTTATTTCTGTTAGATTGAAAGCTACTAGAAAATTTTCTCTACTATTGTAATCTTAGTGCTTAGCATAATACCTTGCATGTAGTAGGTTTTAAATACATGTCTGCAAGATGAATGAGTAAAAATGATAGTTACTATTTATTGAATAAATAACTATTCCAGAAAAAAGGGCAAAAATTGGCAAAATATTTTGTATTTATTTTAACTAATCTTTATTTGGATAATATTAAAGGACTGAGTTAAAAAACATTCAAACATTGTTTTTGAGATTTTAATTGTTCAATTAATTGTATCTATTTCATTTTCTATGAATATATTCATTGTGATTTTTTTGCCTTTTTGCATAAATACATAGTTATATTTAACTCAGAGCCTCATTCAATTTGTCATTACAAGAAGTGGTTTTATGGCATAATGAACAACCTCATTTCCTGAAATTTTTAAAATAAGTTAACACTATTAAACTAAAATGTACTTGTATGATTCATTAATGACCATGCTTCTTTAAAATTTCATTACAGCAACTTTGTAGATAGTATAAAAATGTCCAATAATTATAACTCTTGTTTTAATCACATAAAATGAAATAAAGGCATGAAAGTTCTAAAAACTCTAGACACAGTAATATATATTATTTTATTTGTTTTAAAACATAAAACTAGTATGGTGATGCTGGAAATCATGTCAAGAATAGTGACCTTCATCATATATAACTAGGCTTTCTCACTAAAATATAGTCAAATATGATTTATCTCCCAAAGTGCCCAAAATGTTACATTCTAAGAAGGAAACACCCCATAAGCTTAGCTTGCATCATCAATTAGCTATAGCCAGTTAGCAAATATCGACCATTCGAAGCCTCCTTTATGTGTCAGGAGCAATTCTCAGAAAGCAAAAATTATTGATAGCTAGGGAAGCCACTGTCAGATATATAGTAATAAGTGTCTTTTAGAGGTTATTTTTAATTGTAAAAAAATGGATTTGTTTCCTATAGATATATTTAATGAGATTCTTCTCATTTATCCTTTAAAAAAATTTATTCCATTTTACAAAAAACAACTTCTCATATAGTCTTTGCATCATGTACCTGAGTAGGCATTAAAGTTAAAGGTAAATGATCACGTTCTTACTTTCAAGGAGCTTTTAGTTAAGCATGTGTGGAAGTATGTACACAAAGACTTAGACAATGATATGTTAACATTTTTGCAAGTTGTTGAACAAACACAGAGAAGGAAATAAGTTTTGTTGAGGGTTACTTTTAACTGTCAAAAAACATAAAATCCCTCCTTGTCCAATGATGGACAGCACATAGCCTCAAGATGCTAATCATTTTCAAATATTTTATAAAACTTGGGAGATGATCTTAAGTGAAAAGTTTGAAATCCCATTACCATTCTTTAAGCTTCTTAGTCTTTGAGAAGAATTTTTGATGGCACTTCTTCCATTCTACAAAATGATAAATAGCAGAATTTTACTGGAGTTTAAATATTTCTGAGAGAACAATTCTTCACTCCCTGCTGTTTACAAGTAAAACACTGTCTACAAATAATGCATTACATTAGCTGTCCTCTTTATCATAAAGCCATGTTGAATACTTGTAACATTTATAAAAAAGACACCAACTGATTGCAAGATGAGCGTTACCCTTGAGCAAATTATGAACACATTTATTTCAGTCTTATGCATTTGAAACTAATTTTCTGGTAATATCAAAAGTGTTCATAGAATTAATTTCCTGTCAGTTCAGCAGTATTCAAGTGAATATTTTATGATTTTGCATTAGCTGTATTTGTCTAGAGTTGTGACATGATCGAGTCATTCTCTGAGGGAAACACATTAATAATTAAACTCTGTCCAATGTGAAGTGCTAAAGATGACAGCATAATTGTACATTTCCAGAGACCATTTCGCAAGGCAGAGGAGAATTACCCTGCCACCATTTAAATGTCAATTTAGAATTTCTTTCTAAACTAAAACAGAGCTTAAGAAAAGAAAAGGGGGTTGGGGTCTGATGTCAAATTTGGAAACTACTCTCCTTACTTCCTCTTTATTTTAAAATCTGAGCTAAATGCAAATAGCTTCCTTCATTCTTACTTTCTCATGCTGAATAAACTGTCAGATGTTTTTTGCACTATAACATCATCAACGGTCTCTGAACCAAGACTCTTTAAATGATAAATACTATTTGCATAGATTATCTCCATAGGGAAGAGCACAGCTGACAGGAGAAACTTTGATTTCTTATATTTGAGTCTTTTTTAACTTAGGTAACTTCAGCAATAATTTAAGATTTTAATCTACTTCCCAGTAAAATAGTTGTAAATGAATCACTATATGTGCCCTTATTTGTGTTTCCTATTCTGATTATTAAAATAAAGTTATTGGAGTTTTAGAAGTGGAGATATTTAAAAATTTCTGATGCATGTATATTATACACAATAAAACTCATATTCATGTTTACTGCTTAGACAAACTGCAGTTAAGAATTACAAGTAGAGCCTGGCCAGCATGGCTCCATGGTTGAGCATCAGCCTATGAATCAGAAGGTGTTGGTTGGATTCCTGGTCAAGGAAAATGCCCAGCTTGCAAGATCAATCCCTATTGTGAGGTGTGCAGGAAGCAGCTGATTATTGACTCTCTCACCATCGATGTTTCTATCTTTTTCTCCCTCTTCCTTTCTCTCTGAAATCAATAAAAATATATTTTTAAAAAGAATTGTAACTAGAGAAATTTAAAATTGAATTTAACTGAAATTATGACTACACGCATACAAACGTTACAAAATAATTTGTTTTCAAATTTGCTATTGAGCAAAGAGCCTGGTGCAAACTTCTCAGTGAATTTCTGTTTATTTCAGACATACACAGTCTTTACCGATACTACATATTTTCTCATTATCTAACATTGGCTGAACGATTACAGTTTTTTATTTTTAATTTTATTTTTATTGTTGACAATATTACAGATGTCCCCATTTACCAGCCTTTGCCCACTTCCACCCGTCCCCTCTTCTGCCTTTTTAAAGACTACAATTATAGTCTTTAAAAAACCTATTTCTATGAATTTATCCTAAAGAAATAAAACCAGATTATTGAACCAAAATAAAGTTTCTGGCAGTATTGTTTATAAATGAAAAATGAAAAATGGGCAGTCAGACATCCCTTGAGGGGTCCCAGATTAGAGAGGGTGCAGGTTGGGCTGAGGGACACACACCCCTGTCACGAATTTCATGCACTGGACCTCTAGTATTGTACATAAATAAAATCAGTTGAGTTTTTTTTGTTTGTTTGTTTGCTTGTTTGTTTTTTATCATGGCTGTATCTTTATTATCACATTACTGGTTGCTCTTGCCCTCTTGGACCAGTCATTACCTGGGTTTGCAAGCCTTATTTATAATTAATTCCTTCACATTGTTTTTGTTTTTGTTTTGTTTTGTAATATAGAAGCTAGTCTATTGAGTACATAGGCGAGTGTGTGGTATAGAAAAAAAATGTATACTCGTATTTATATTTACATATCCCATGTTCCATATTTTCAAAAATCTCTATGAAAGCTACATTGTTTTTATATTGACAAAGAGAAATAATTAGCAAAAATTATATTTTAAAGATTATCCAGGAATTCAACAAGTTTGAAATTTTCTTTTTTTTTCTTTGTGTTAATCCTCACCTGAGGACATTTTTCCATTGATTTTTAGGGAGAGTGGGAGAGAGAGGGAAAGGCAGAGAGAAATAACATCGATGTGAGAGAAACACATCAACTGTTTGCCTATTGCGAAAGCCCCAACCAGGGCCGGCGCCAGGAGAAGCTTGCAACCATGGTACATGCTCTTGACCAGAACTGAGCCTGGGACCCTTCAGTGTGCCGGCCAATGTGCTATTCACTTAGCCAAACCAGCTGGGGCTTAGCTTAGAATTTTAAACTCACTTCAGCAAAACAAAGCCATTTCACACCCTGGCTAGTGTCACTCAATGGTTAGAGCATTGGCCCATGCACCAAAGGCTCATGGTTTTGATTCTGATCAAAAGCAAATACCTGGGTTCCAGGTTTGATTCCTGGCCCCAGTGAGGGCACATGTAGGAGGCAACCAATAAATGTGTCTCTCTCACATCTCTCTCTCTTTTTTTTCTGTTTCTCCCTCCCTCTCCTTCTTTTTCATTCGATGGAAAAAAATATCCTTGGGTGAGTATTAACAAAAATAAACAAACAGACAAAAAAAAAGCCATTTCTTAGTTTGCACTTTTTTATAATTTAGAGATGGGTTGACATTTCTTCTTTGTAGCAACAATATTAAAAGAGGCTTATGAAAGAGGTGAACCATACAAACAAAAAAACAAAGGGGTGAATCTATGTATTTCTTTTAAACCACTTCCAAGTACCATTAAACTCAAATTAAAAAAACTTCAATCTCTCAGAATAGTCCATTATTAGAAACTGTTATTGCTATTTTTATTTTGCATCATCAGCACCAACTTCTAGAAGAAAGAGGCAAATGACAAAAATATCTCTGGGCAATTTTTGGACTTTATTCAGAAAAATATCTTCCAGGCTAGGTTATGCTGTCAAAATACATTTTTACTTTCCCCACTTTCTACATCTACATTTACACAACTGTGCAATGATCACCAATATCTCGCAAAACCTAAGCTCCACGATTCCATTATGATCATCGAACCTGACTCATTTAGGAGGAAATGTGAAACACTGAATTATAGATTTATCTTCTCAGTATTCGGAAATTAAACTACATTTTCCAAAAGATTCAATTAATTGGACATACTCAATTTTGAAATCTGATATTAATTTTTTTTGCAGTCTATGAGTTTCTCTTTCAATACAAAAAATATGCAGTAATCACACAGTTCGCTATCATACTTGAAGGACCAATTATCTGATTATTTAATACAATTTTTCTGAAAAGTAACACATTTCAAGACTAAGTTAACAATTCTCAGAGTGTTTATATATAATAAAATCTGTAACAATAGAACAATACTATGTCTGTATTTAATAATTCAGAAAGCACCCTTAGGGATTAGAAGACTAATTGGAACATTTGTCATGACAGAATCACACTTTAAGAGACCTTAAAAAGTGCAAGCAGAAAAAAGACACGTGTTTCTAACAGGTTACATTTTATTTACATATTATCAGTTGTTGTATATGGTTCATATCATTATAAGATTATGGTTTCCTTCAATAGAATAATGTCCTGTATATATCTCCAAAGGCCAAATTATAAAGCTATACTCTGTGTGAACTCTATGGTAGATTTAGAGTAGTCCACAAAGATGATAGCTTTAAAAAACAGATTTTGTTGGCAGTTAAATTTTGTATATTTAAATAATTTTTATGGGTCATAAAACTAAATGTTCTATTGTAAAACTAGTAGTAAATTATTAAAATGTTGTCATCTATCTTTTAAGAGCAGGATAAGAATGTTCTAGGGCTAAAGAACTTAATTTGTAGCTATCATTAGGTGTCAAATGCTGGTCAATTTAGAAAAATGCTACCAGTATCTTTCTCAACGTCTTTATTCCCTGTGTTTAATTTAATAGCCTTCATTTCAGGGTCATTCCAGATACTGTCTTTGTTGCTTTTTACACTCCTACCACAGCCTTATCTGGGAAGGTCACACACACACACACACACACACACACACACACAAATTTTTTAAATGGAAAAATATGCTTTAAAATTATATATCTCTTCCTACTTCCCATGCACCCAAACCCCAAGTGAACTCCCCCAGAACTAAACCATGTTATTAGTCTGTTGTATATCTTTACCGAATTTTTATATGCCTGCATATCTGTGGCCGACTTACATCTATCTATAAATCCCCTTTCGTAGATTAATCAGAGTTTTATATACTATTCTGCATCTTCTTTATTTTCCTTACCAATAAATCTTGGCTATCTTTTTACATCAGTATCCTATCTAATAAGAGTACTATGCAAATTGATCAGACATTCCCTATGCCCAATAAGCCATGCCCACCAGCCACGTCCACCAGCCAATCACAGGGGTTAGGCTTGGGGTTAGGCCTGCTTGGCTGAGGGAGGCGAGGATACAGAGGGGGTGAGCCAGGCACACTGTGAACATGAACACCCACTGAGCAGGGGAGCAGCTGGTGTATATGTGCCTGAGGTCGTGTGGCTGGAGAAGGGCCGTGTCACGAGTTGAATCCAGGTGGGTCTCTGCCTGCAGCTCATCATCTTGCCACTGTGCCCAGCCGAGCTTGCCAAATGATGCCACCTGCGGATGGTGATGCTTGACAAGTCTATGCTGGGTCCTGAGGCTGGGGAGGTGGAAGGAGGGGAGCGTCCCAGCTCCTGCCTCCCAGAGCTCCCTGTCTCCAGTGAGATGCTAAGCGTGGGGGCAGGAGAGGAGCCAAGACACAGCCCCTGAGACAGAGGAGACCGAGCCACACAACCCAGCCCGGCCTGTGTGCAGAGCGGTGACAGGGAGTGCGGGAAAGGAAGTGAGAAAGGCGAGAGCTAACACACAAGCGGCTCCGACGGCTCCATGGGCCAGAAAGGCACTGGACCCAGACCATCTGCAGACCCAGGCCTGGACTCCGGCGAGCATGCGTGGCCCCACTCCTGGGGTAACTGGACCAGAGTTCCGCTCAGAACACCACCTTGGAGCTGGGCTCACTGCCGCCCTTACGGGACGGTGATGGTCTGGGTGCCGTGGGCACGCTGTGACCCAGGATCCAGAGCCTCACTCAGCCTGGGCACCGAGTCCAACCACCGGGTGAAGGAGCCCTGGTCGCTGTCCCCAGCGCTGGTTCTGACCCTGGGCCTCCTGCCTGTAACATCCAGAAATCCAGGAGACAGAGGGGTAAGCTCAGAGGCAAAAGCGAGCCCCAGGCCTCGGGCTGTCTGACTCAGGAAGAACTCACAAGCCAACACCTGGGAAACCTGTGGGCCCAGGGCGCTAAGGAAGCCGGTAAACAAAAGTCCCCACCTATGAGCAGGATAAATTCACCACAAGTAACGGGACCACGTGGTGAGGTCCGACAGAGACTTTAACACAAATCCACGGGGGAGGAGCCAAGAGCAAAACCAAGAAGCAGCTTCCACTCCCTCATCATTGATGCTTCTATCCCTCTCTCCCTGTCTTTTCCTCTCTGAAATAAAATTTTTAAAAAATTGATCACAGGGCCCTGCAATGGCCAGATGCTGGGCTGGGCTGTAGTCAGAAGAAAAGAGACACACTATACACAGGAATAAAGATTACAAAAGATTTCTCATCAGAATCAATGTAAGGGAGAAGATAGTAGAGCAACATCATTAAAGTACTCACAAGGGGGGAAATCCTCTCAATTTATAATTTTAGACTGAGTGAAAATATTTTTTAAATAGTCAAAATATATTTTAACTATTTTAAACTATTTTAGAAATAGTTAAAATATATTTATGTGTAAAAGATTGAATTTTTTAAATCACCAGCAGATTTGTAGTATAAGAAATGTTAAAAGAAGTCTTGCAAGCAGAAATAAAATTTTATTCACCACACTTTCATGCCATCATGCCATAATGGCTCAGACACTCAACACTGGGGAGAGAAGATTGGGGACCAGACAGGGTACTGACTGGGAGAGGAACAAGCCACCCACTCCACGGTCCCGGATGCCAACAGCTGTGCCTGCCTTTCTGGCCCAGGAGAGGGACAAGCCGCATGCCCAGTGGTCTTGGGTGACTGTGGCTGCCTGTGGCTGTGGCGGGCCTGAGTGAAGTTGGCCCAGGTCCTGGGTGCCTATAGCTGGCCAGAGGGAGGGAAGCCTGGGTCCCAGGTGTGGGGCAAGGCAGAAGCAGTTAGAAGCAATCAGGCCAGCAGGGGAGCACTTAAGGGTGATTAAGCTGGTAGGGGAGCAGTTAGGGTTGATCGCAGGCAGGCAGAGGTGGTTAGGGGTGATCAGGCAGGCAGGGCAATGAACAGATAGGAGCCAGTGGTCCTAGATTGCGAGAGGGATGTCCGACTGCCAACAGTCAGACTGCCAACAGACATCCTCAAAGGGGTCCCTGGTTGGTTGGAGAGGGTGCAGGCTGGGCTGAGGGGACCCCTGCCCCCCCCAACCCGTGCACAAATTTCATGCACCGGGCCACTAATGCATCAATAAACCCAGATAAAAATAAACAAACTAATGGCATACTAACTTATTGTATGTACATACTGAATTTATTTATTTATTTTCAGCTGGAATCTTAGGGTATTTCTAATCATTGTTATTAAAAACTTTGTTGTAATAAATTTTGTCTAAAAGGCTTTATGTACATATGCAATATTAAGTTTTCATATATGAGAACAAAATGTTTTTCAATTTTCTCAAGCCTACCTCCCCCTTCCCCTTTCTCAGGAGAGTGTGAGTTCTCTATATCTCTCTCCATACATGGAATGCTGTGTGACCCCTGTAAAGATGGACTCTGCTACATACCCAAATTCTGTACTCAGACTACTTTATTCTGTACACAGTTCCACCAGTTACTAGATCATGAACTATAGAAAGGTTAATTGACATTTCTGTGCCAAGGTTTCCTTATCTGTAAAACAGAAAATCACAGTAACTGCCTTGTGGGCTGGCATACCATGTATGAAAGTGTGGTTTGAAGAGTGCCAGACACCATAATTAGCACTTAATTAATATTAATTAGCATTAGAATAATTTCTACAATCATCATTTTATGTGTGCCTACATAATGTTAAGGCATTCCTACCTGTATTTTATTTAAAAGTGTTAATGAAGAAGATACATTAAAATATTTAAAATTCCTATTCTGTACCTATTGAAATGAGCATACTATTATCTTTCTTTACCTTCTTAGGAATTTGTAGATACTCATAGTTGAACGTCCGCACTTTGGGTTTTTATAAAACTACCTTTCTCAGTTGTTCATAGTAATGTCATGATTTCCTTATAAAACAGTGTGATGGTTTCTTTCTTCTTTATATGTTTAGTGGGACCATTTAAAAGCATTAAAAACACCTGCATGTGGACATTGATTAAAGTTCCCTCTGGATCCTTTTGCAACTGGTAAATGTGGCCGCATCTCTGTGATCGTTTTCCCAATTGTTTCTCACATCACCTAGGTCGTTTAGGTGTTTTGCTGCTTTGGTGAAAAATTTTACAAATTTATATTTCCTTGGACAAATATGTATGCCTTACAATTTATGAAGTACATTTATTTTCATAGAGCTGAATTCATGTTTCTGTCCTGGTGGTTTCAGATTTGTTCTCAAAAGATTTGCTGAGTTCTCTGCAATTAATGTTTTCCTCTTTGGGGAAAACCGAGATCTGTCTGGCTCTCAATCTACTCTTTCCTCCACCCCCACCTCATATCCCTTGCAATTAGAAGCTATTTCTGTGCTGATTTAGAATTTTTTGACTCATCCATGACCTGCCAAGGACACTGCTGATCCAGACATGAGATTTAGTCACCTCCTTATGTCTCTAGTTCTAAGAACACAGCACTTAAGATTTGTAGAGGTCTGTATCTGCTACCTGAGACTGTCCCCAGTTTTGTCTAACTTTTATAATATTTGACAGCTATTTTTTATAGCTAAAGGTTTAGGATTGTGACTAGCTCCTGCTTTCTTTGTTGATACCAATGTATTATTTTCTTACTAATTTTGTATTAACATTTTATTTGGCTTTAAAGAAAGAAGTGAAATAGACTACTTTTATTGCATCATATTATACTATCTTGTATATTTTAAGTTATTAAACTTAATTTTATCAATTTATTTCCTGAAGGCTTTCTACATCTCCCTATATTAAGAAATGTATTATTTAAAATCTTGTTTCTCCATATTTCTCCTCTTAGCTCTTATTACTTATGATTGTTTTCTTTGGTTGTGTTTTCCAAAAAGTTGCTAAATTGAGACACCAGGGACAATGTCAGTGTTCACCATAGCAACCCTAAAATAGAACCTAGCATGTAGTAGGCTCTTAATAAATCTGTTTTGAATAGTAAGCATATCCTCCCATGGTTGTTTGTTGTTTCTGTTAGCACATTATTTTTAGTATAATGGACAACATGATTTCACTGTTTGATAATGATACATTTTCAGTTTCTGGTTGGTAGAAGTTTTAGGTGTTAGAGCTCAGTCTAGTTCCCGTACCAGAGAATGGTGCAGGAGTTTGAATCTCTGAGGGCAGCCATCTCAACCCTTTCTTATACCAACTACCACTTGCCAATTTCCCCCAAACCATCCTGTATCATGTCACTAATACAGATGTTTTCTCTCCAGATCACACACTTTTATCCTAAATAATCAGACATGCATGAGCACACACATATCACGTGAATAAGTCTTCGTTTGCAGTTGCCAGTTATCAAAGGAGGTAATATTCTGAAGTCAGGTTGTGGAAGCTGGCTGGCAAGTATTTCAACACAAAATGGCTACTAACTGGCTCTATGAAATTTTAAGCAACTTGGTTAATCTCTCCAAATCTAGATTCTTCACTTAAAATATAATCATTACACTCATAGTAGTACTACCTACGTCTTGGAATTGTACTTATTACATGCAAAATGCTAAATGCAATGTCTAGCAGATTGTAAATGCAAAAATAAATGTTTATCAAACCATGTATTTAAACAATAGCAAACTGAGGGAGTTTCTTGAAAAGAAATTAGATCACAGTAAAGCATCACTAGGTTTGGGGAGAAGACGTGATTTGGTCAAAAAAATGAATGAACTTGTATACCTCCTTTTTGATTTTGTGAATTTGCCAAGGGCTTGCCCTGTTAGAACAAAGTAAATTGGATAAAACCAATGGCCTCCAGCTATCTTGAGTTCCCAGCCTCTTATCACACTTCTAAAGTTTTAGTGTTTTTAAAACAATCATAACCCTGACTTTCCTTAATATTAATTGCCATAGTTTTTAAATGCAAACTTCAAATTGTGCAGAAGGGAAATATATGGTTATGAAAGGTCAAATCATAAGAAAAAACTATAGCAGGACATTAGTGGTATCTGCAGCAAATGGGTCAATTCCTTTGTCACAGGCTTCTTAGAGTTACCCCTGAGGCTAGCTTAAACTTGACTCCTAGGAATTCCATGTTTTCATTCAAACAACTATCTTTGATTCACTCAGTGGCTGACTAATCAGATTTTGTATCTTCCATTTTTAGCCTGTAATCTAAAATCCTATAGGTTCACCAACTTAGGTGGTTTTCCAATCAGAACAAGGGAGAATAAATCAGATAAAATTTAAATTGGCCCATGTCATTATTTTATGGCTGCAGACTTTTTAAAAGGGTGAATAAACAGAGATTAATTTTAGAGTTAAAGGGAAGAGTTGAAATTTATTTATCCATTCATTTGCTGATTGCCCAAATAATGGCATGTCAGTGTTTCTCAGTTTATCATGGCACTGAAAGCACAGTGTCCCCATCCATTATTCGGTATAACTCGGAAATGTTGTTAAAGTCTTTCTGTCTTGGACACAAATTTAAAGGAACACTTTAATGTTAAAGCTTTACCCAGGATTAACTACAATGTGTCTCATTTTAGAACCATCTACTAGGGCACACATAATGAAAGTAGAAAGATGGAACAATGTGATAGCTGACTAGAGAACATCAGTCCAGGGAAGGATAGAGGAGAAAATTGAGAAGGAAGAGAAGAAGGGTAGCAACACAGAGTGGAAGGCCTAACAATTGACAAGAGGTTAAACCTACAAGACGATATTGTCCAATAAGGAATTTTTGCTGGTAGAATGACTGAAGGGCATTCATGGTATGTGCCCAATATCCACTTCTTATTTATTTATTTATTTATTTATTTATTTATTTATTTATAATGTTTTCTTATTGATTTCAGAAAGAGGATGGGAGAGGGAGAGAGAGAGAAAAAAACATTTATGATGATAAAGAAACATTGATTGGCTGCCTCCTGCATGCTCTCTACCTAGGGTTGAGCCAGCAAACCTGCATGTTCCCCGACAGGGAACGGATTATAACCTCCTGGTTCATAGGTTGACAAACATTGAGCTACACCTGTTCAGCTCACTTCTCATTTATTTACACTGTTTCCAACTCAAATGCTTCCATGCTTCCCAACTCAGCAGAGCCTGGTACATCGCATGCCTAGTGAAATCCTTGGGGGACACAGGAGATGGGCAGGGAGAACAAAATTATGTGTCTGAATTTCTTCCTTCTCTGGGTCAGTGGAAAACAAAACAGATAACAATAGCTGAAGATGAGATGCTGGGAAATCTAGACTTCACTATGAAAAATAGAATTCAGGAAAATAAGTGGAATGGAGACTGTTAGCTATCCCACAGAATATTGGGTCAGGAGTTCTTTAAAACTTCAGAATAAGAAATTATCCCAGCTGGGTGGCTCAATGGTTGAGCATTAACCCATGCACCTAGAGGTCACTAGTTAGATTCCTAGTGGGGCACATGCCCTGGTTCTGTGCTTGATCTCCAGGGATGGTTGTACAGGAGGAAGCTGATGGATGTTTCTCTTACATCAATGTTTCTATATCTTACTATCTTTTTCTTACTCTCTCTCTCTCTAAAAAAAAATCAATAAAAAAGATATTAAAATAAGAAATTAACTATATACTGAGATAGTTATAATACTATTAATGAAAAGTGAATCTTTCTCCATCTGTCTTCATTCTTTCCTCCTTCCTAAAGTTATTTCATTCTCATGTATTTCTAGGTACCTTAATTAACATTTAGAGCAATTCCAATTTAAAGGAACTTTTTAGTGCATAAAGAATAGTGTAAATCTCTAGCAAGGAAATATAGAAGTAAAAAGAAGACTAAAGTAGATTTAGGAAATGAAGGTATGGAGAAAGAGTTTAGCTATAATTTTTTGATGTGCAGATATCAAATTTCTTCTATTGCAACACAATAATTTGTCTAAAAGAATCACTGTCTCCCATAGTTTTGCTTGCCTGATGAATAAACACAGGAAGATGTTGGAGTTTTCTTCTCTTTTCCATGAGAGAAGAGTAGGGTCCAGTTACTGAGTAGATGAGCTTGGGATTGAGAAATAATAGAAAATAATAGATGACACAGTAGTAGAAAATAAAGCTGGTGCTGGGTGGAATCTCTGCTCTCTGATAGAGAGACAGAGAATTCTAACACAAATGCAGTGTGTTTATTTATACTAAAATAGAAAGGAGTTTCACCTGAAAAGACTTAAAATCAAAGGAGCTTAAGTGGGCCCAGGCTCCACTCAGTCCCTCATTCCCAGGGCTCTGCTGAATCTACATTTCAAGGCCCCTTCCCCCAACACTTGAAGCAAGCTAAAAATCAGTACTGAGTAATGCATCCAGCCATTTTGGTGGATGCCTTTCCAAGATGTGGCTTTGCCTGGTGCCTCGGATTCAGCTGACGCTGATTTAGAAAAATGCTCAGGTGCCTTCCCTGGGGGCCAGCCCTCTACAGGAAGGCAGATATTTGAAACAAAAACATGACATCTACTTAAACACTATGAATTTGGAGAAAATACAAAGGCATACTAATGATAGTGGCAATTACTAATAATTATCCCATGCTTCAATTTATTTATCTTTCCCCTTGAATAGATAATTAATTTTTTTTCAATCGGGGTTATAAATAATTCTCCTGTAAGCATGCCCTATACACTGATATCCTTTGGAAATAGGAATGTGAATTTTGGGTTTAGGAGGTAGGCATATATTTAACTTCAGAAGATAATAATTTCTCAAACCAATTTACAACCCCATCAAATATTTTTGAGAGTTTAGTTATTCCACTACCTCATCAACAAACCTATAGACAATCTTTTTTAAAACTGTTTACATTCTGATGGTTGATACATCATTATGGTTTTATATCACATTTCCTTGTTGAATAATGATGCCAGGTTCTTTTCATTTGACCGGGCTGTTTGAATATTCTCTTTTGAGAAGTGCCTGCTCTAGCATTCTGCAAACTTTTAAATTAGCTTATTTGTATTTTTCCTTATTGATTATATGTGTTTGTCATATATTGTGAGTTATTTTTCAGTTTTAGGTAGTGTGAAAATATTCTTTGAGCTTGTGACTTCTTTATCCATTTTCTTAATGATGGATATTTGGTAAACAGGAGATCTATATTCCTATATAATAAAAGAGAAACATGCAAATTTGACCATACCTTCGCTCCTGATTGGCTATGCTACCAGCCAATCAGGAGCGGAGGCTGGGCCAAGTGGCATGAGCTCCCGGCCCCAGGGGTGGAGATGAAATGATGGTGTTGGAGGCGAGTGCCCAGCCACTGGGTGCTGTGAACAGTGGTGGTGGCAGGGAGCGCCCAGCCCCCGGGTGCTGTGAACAGTAGTGGCAGGGAGTGCCCAGCCCTCGGAAGCCGGGTGGTCGCAGGCAGCTGGGGATGAGCTGAGCAGGGTGATGGCTGGGTGCCCAAAGCTTTAGACCTTGGGCAGGCTGGGGATGACCCATCAGTTGAACATCCCTGGAGGGCTCCCAGTATATGAGAGGGGGCAGATTGAGTTGAGGGAGCACTCACCCCAAGTGCACAAAGTTTGTGCACCGGGCCCCTAGTATCTAATAAAAGAGGAATTTGCAAATTAACCATCACTCTGCTACAAAATGGCAGTGCCCATAGCCACAAGATGGCGGTACTCAGTGCTCTCAGCTCCACTGGAGTCCCCCAGTCTGGCTGGGAAGCACTCATGCCCCCATGCACCAATACCTGGGTTATGTGGCTGAGAGGCGGCCAGAAGCCCATGCATCAATCTCTGCACCCACAGAGGCAGCTGGGGGTGTGTGGCTGGGAGGAGCCTGGGATGTCCAACCAGGGGTGCATGGGATGCACCCACTCAGGTAGCAGGATCAAGCCTGGCTGCTCTGTCGCCTCTGGAGTGTCTGGGGCTGAGCAGCAAGACTGGAGTGTTTGGGCCTATGGGTCCGGCCAGGCATCTTGGGGACCAAGTGGATAGGTGGGATCTGCCCACTCCAGTGGCAGATACAGCCTTACTGCTCCCCAGCCTCTGGCATGTCTGATCCTCCCAACCCCTCCATGAGGAAGGATGTTGCTTCCAGGGGACACACAAGTGGGCAGAGTGTTGACTCTGGGTCTTCTGGAGCAGGGGGGCTTGATACTGTGTCCCAATTTGTGCTGGCTCAGACTTTGACAGCAGGGAGGAGGAAGCCCAACCCCCACAGAATCAGCCAGAATCAGCCATTGGTCAGACACCTCTCAGTAGCCTGACAACCATCTGACAGCAGGAGGAGGAAGTCCCACCCCTAGAGAATTGTCCTTTGGTTAGACAACTCTCTGCCACCTGACAGCCAGGACTCTCATTCACCTGACAACAGGGAGGTGGGACTATGTCTAAACATCTACTATTGATACAAGGTAGTTCTGCAGCCAAAAGAAGCTGGCATTATTGACATAAAATGTCAGAAGACCAATGTGCTTTTGATCTTGAAAGAAGGCGGCACCTGTGACAGAATGTATCTGAAGAGCAACTATTGGAAAAATGTCGCTCTGAAGCCAAAATAATCCACCGTCATTGACAGAAAATGTCTAAAGCTCAACATGCCTCTGAACTTGAAAGAAGGCGGCAGTGTTGACAGAGTATATCCAAAGAACAGTCATCAACAAGTACTACCAATACTGGTAGGAACTGTCTTATCATAAAAAATGGGGTACATGAGGATGCAATTCTCGAACATACTTGTGGGTGGAATGACTGTTAGATGTCAATTTGCCTATCACTAAATTTCTCTGATAAAAAACCATCTGATGGGAAATTTACTTGATGTTGTAGCAAAGGTAAAGTCTGTCCAAATGATATCCATTTTCCAGAATACCCAGCATATTTAAAAAGATTAATGACAAATGAAGATTCTGACAGTAAAAATTTGATAGAAAAGATTTGTTCCATAAATAGTTCTTTTGCTTTTTCTTCCATGGGTACAAATATTGCATCACCATCAGGATATGGGCCATACTGTTTTAGAATACATGGACAAGTTTATCATATTACTGGATCTTTATATCCTTTGGATCGTGTTTCTTGGAAGTTTGCTCAACTCTATATTTTGGATACAGCTGAAGCAATAAGTAAAAGATTGGCAATGCCAGAAAACCAGGGCTGCTCAGAGTAACTCATGATCAACATCAACAAACTCATGCATGAAATAAATGAATTAACAAAATTGTACAAGATGTTACATGAGGTTGAAAAGGACGCCCAATCTGAAGCAGCAGCAAAAGGTATAGCTCCCACGGAAGTAACTATGGCATTCAAATATGATCATAACAGCGACCCAGGGAGATATAATTCTCCCCATGTAACTGAGGTTGCTGTCATATTCAGAAATAAAGATGGAGAACCTCCTTTGAAAGAGACTTGCTCATTCACTGTAAACCAGATCCTAATAATCCAAATGCTATTTAAATGACACAAATCAGTATCCTGTTTCCCACATTAGATGCAATTACATATTCTATTCTTTTTTCCACCTAGTCAAAAAGGCTGGGGAACAGATATTGCATTAAGACTCAGAGACAACAGTATACTCAACAATAGTACTAGACAAAATGTAAGAACACGAGTCACACAAATGCAGTATTATGGATTTCATCTCTCTGTGAAAGACATGTTCAATCCTATTTTAAACATAGGAAAGTTAGCTCAACAGTTTATTGTGGATTCATATTCAAAAATGAAGGCCAATTGGATAAATTTCATCAAAGCAAACCAATCTAAGTTGAGTTGAAAAATATAGTGGTTTGATTGATTATCTCAAATCTAGATCTTAAGTGACAATGTGCCAATTGGTAAAAAGATGATACTTCCATCATCTTTTGCAGGTAGTCCTGATACCCATCAGCCATATCAGGATGCAATGGCAATTATAAGGAAATATGGAAAGCCAGATTTATTTGTAACCATGACATGCAACCCCAAATGGGTAGATATTACAAACAATTTACAACACTGGCAAAAAGTTGAAAACAGACCTGACTTGGTAGCCAGAGTTTTTAATATTAAGCTGAATGGTCTTTTAAATGATATATGTAAGTTTCATTTATTTGCCAAAATAATAGTTAAAATTCATGTCATTTAATTTCAGAAACGTGACTGCCTCACACTCACATATTATTGATATTAGATAGTGAGTCCAAATTACAAATGGAAGATGACATTGACCATATAGTTAAGGCCAGTATCCTTGACTTTTACAAATGTAAAATCAAATATGGTACATGGATCATGTGGAATACAAAATCCAAATAGTCCATGTATGTAAAATAGAAAATGTGCAAAGGGATATGCAAAAGAATTTCAAAATGTGAGCATTGGAAATATTGATGCATAACCCAAATACAAATAAAGATCTGGTAGTGCCATCTCTATTGGAAATAAAGTTGTCAATAACACTTGGATTGTTCCTTATAACTCATATTTTTTTTCCTTAACTATAACTGTCAGATAAATGTTGAAGTATGTGCATAATTAAAAATGTCAAATGTTTATTTAAATACGTCTATAAAGAATACGATTGCGCAAATATTCAAATTTCTGAAAAAATATTATCAATCATGACGAAGTACAGGACTTCATTGACCCCATGTATGTGAGCACTCCTGAGGCTGTTTGGAGACTTTTTGCAATGTGAACGCATGACCAATCTCATGCAATCACAAGATTAGCTATTCATTTGCCAAAAGAACAAAATTTGTATTTTCATACTAATGATTTTGCTGAAGTTTTAGGTAGGGCTAAAAAGCATAACTCAACTTTGATTGCTTGGCTCTTATTGAATAGAGAATTTTCTGATGCACATAATTATTATTATTGGGAGATTCCACAGCATTATATGTTTAATAATTCTTTGTGGACAAAATGCCAAAAGGTTGGGAATAAAATATTATGTAAACTGTTCACTGTGAGCTTTAGAGAACCAGAACGATATTACCTTAGACTTTTTTCTTCTGCATGTAAAAGGTGTGATAAATTTTAAGGATCTGCGAACTGTAGGAGGTATAACTTATGATACATTTAATGAGCTGCAAAACACTGAGGATTATTATTTGACGACACTATCGGGAAAGATACGATTGATGATGCAATCATCCTTAATAAGCCCAAACAACTATGGCAACTTTTTGCATATGTATGTGTGTTTGGATGTCCTTTTGATGCAGACAAATTATGAGATGAGAATAAATCTCATTTTATTGAAGATTCCTGTTGGAAATTGCACTGAAGAGAAGGTGCCTGTGTGAACTGTGAAATGCATGTCCTTAACGAAACTCAGGAGGGATTCACATTGCATAGAATGAAATGTTCACATTTCAAACTTCCAAACTATCCTTTATTAATTAATGCAAATACATGGGATGAATCATACAAGGGACAACAGGCAGAGGTTTTGATAAATTCTCTTAATGATGAACAGTTGGCAGCCTTTCAGACTATAACTTCAGCCATATAAGATGAAACTGTACACCCCAAATGCTTTTTCTTGGATGGTTCAGGTGATAGTGGAAATCATATATGTATAGAGTTTTAATACATTATATTAGAGGTCATGGTAGTACTGTTTTACTCACAGCATCTACAGGAATTGTTGCAAATTTACTTCTTGGTGAAAGAACCTTTCATTCCCAATATAAATTACCAATTCCATTAAATGAAACTTCAATTTCTAGACTCGATATAAAGAGCAAAGTTGCTAAAACCATTAAAAAGACCCAACTTCTTATTATTGATGAATGGACTATGGTATCCAGTCATACTATAAACACCATAGACAGATTACTAAGAGAAATTATGAATTTGAATGTTGCATTTGGTGGGAAATTTCTCCTTCTCAGAGGGGATTTTTGATAATGTCTCGGTATTGTGTCACATGCTATGAGATCAGCCATAGTACAAACGAGTTTAAAGTACTGTGATGTTTGGGGATGTTTCAGACAGTTGTCTCTTAAAACAAATATGAGATCAGAGGATCCTGCTTATAGCAAATGGCTAGTAAGACTTGGAGATGGCAAACTTGATAGCAGTTTTTATTTAGGAATGTATATTATTGAAATCCCCCAGTAAATGATTTGTAACAAATCTATTATTGAAACTACCTTTGGAAATAGTATCTCTACAGGTAATGTTAAAAAATATATCTAAATGCACAATTCTTTGTCCAAAAAATGAGCATGCTCAAAATTTAAATAAAGAAATTTTGTATGTACTCAATGGAGATTTTCACACATATTTGAGTGATAATTTTATTGACTCAATAGATGATGCTGAAAGGGGAAATTTTTCCATTGAATTTCTTAATAGTTTTACTCCTTCAGAAATGCCATTTCATAAATTAAAAATGAAAGTTGGTACAATGATCATGCTATTGAGAAATCTTAATAGTAAACGGGGTCTTTGTAATGGTAACCATATTTATTATCAAAAGATTGTGAGAAAACATAATCGAAGCTGAAGTATTAACAGGATCTGCAGAGGGAGTGGTTGTTCTGATTCCAAGAATTGATTTGTCCCCATCTGACACTGGCCTCCCATTTAAATTAATTCAACAACAGTTTCCCATGATACCAGCATTTGCTATGAATATTAATAAATCACAAGGACAAACTCTAGATGGAGTAGGAATATTCTTTCCTGAACCCATTTTCACACATGGTCAGTTGTATGTTCCTTTCTCTCAAGTTCGAAAAGCATGTGATGTTAAAGTTAATGTTGTAAACACTTCATCACAAGGGAAATTAGTCAAGCACCCTGAAAGTGTTTTCACTCTTAATGTGGTATGCAGGGAGATATTAGAATCAGTTTCATCAGTTTATCAGTCATTGTTTGCATCAATGTTATTTTCATATTATATTTTTGTTGTTTTTATATAATATTTTTGCTGTTTTCATATGGTTTTTTGTTATTTTTATGTCTTTGTTGTTCTTATATCATTTTGTTATTGTCTATTAATAAAGTCATATATTATTTTCATATGCATTTTACTCATTTCTTTCATCTCTCATACATCCTATCTAATAAAAGAGTAATATGCAAATTGACCATACCTCTGATCAAGCCATGGTCACAGTCACGCCCATCAGCCAATCAGGAGCAAATTATGCAAATAAACCCCAACCAAGATGGCTGCAGCCCCTGAGAGCAGGAGGGAGGCTTGGGTTTCCCTGGTAATGGAGGAAGCTAAGCTTTCCACCTGCCCTTTCCAGTTTAGGCCTTCACTCAATGCTACAAAGTTTCAATTATAGAAGATATATACCAACAGAAATGGCAACAGCTACAGAGCTAGAGAGAGCAGAGGCTAGGGTTGCCCAGATGATAGAGGAAGCCAAGCTTCTGTAACCCTGGCCGGCCTAGACCTCCACTCTAGGCTACAAAGTTTCAATTATTGAAGGTAAATGTCCCAACAAAAATGGCTGCCACCATGGGGCAAGCAGAAGGCTTGGCTCCACTCCAGGCTACAAAGTTTCAATTGTAGAACATAAATTAATCCCAGGGCCTCCAATTGGGTTGCTGGGGGTTGTGGCCAGCCTACAAACTACCAGAGGCCCCTTGGCCAGGTTGCCCCATGCCCCAAGGGAATCTCCACCTTGATCTGGGAGAAACTTCAGGGCAAACCAGTTGACCCCCACCCATGTACCAAGCCTCTATCCTATCTAATAAAAGAGTAATTTGCAGATTGACCATCATTTCAATACACAAGAGGGCTGTCCCCATGTGGTCAAAGATCCTGCCCCCCATGTGGACACAAGATGGCCACTACAAGATGGCCATCAGGGGAGGGCCGTTGGGAGTGACCAGGCCTGCAAGGGAGGGGAGTTGTAGGCAATCAAGCCTGCAGGGGAGGGCACTTAGGGGTGACCAGGCCAGAAGAGGAGGGAAGTTGTGGGCAAACATGCTGACAGGGGAGCAGTTAGACATCAATTAGGCTGGCAGGGTAGTGGTTAGGGGGGTAACCAGCCTGGCAGGCAGAAGCAGTTAGGGGCAATCAGGGATACAGGCAGCCAAGCAGTTTGGTGCCAGCAGTCCTAGATTGGAGAGGGTGCATGCTGGGCTGAGGGACATCCCCCACCTCTCGTGCATGAATTTCATGCACTGGACTTCTAGTCTATTATAAAGGGCAAATAGCAATATTAACATATTTCCTCTAATTAAATCCTTTTTAATATGCACAAATTTCATGCACCTAGCTACTATGGGATCTCTGTGGGATGGGGCCTAAATAGGCAGTCATCCTCTGAGAGGTCCCAGACTGGAGAGGGTGCAGGTTGAGTTGAGGCACACCCCCCAGTGCACAATTTTGTTCGCCAGGCCTCTAGTGTTTAAAATAATGATTAGTGTTTTCTTCTGTCCATGTAAAGAAATATTTGTTACTCTGAAGCTATGAAGCATTTTGCTTTTTCTTCTAGAAGGTTTATTGTTTTTCTTCTCACAGTTATATAATCAACATGTAAACTAATAAATATATTATGGTATATTTATACAATGAAATAATATACAATAATAAAAATCTCTCTCTCTCTCTCTCTCTCTCTCTCTCTCTATATATATATATATATATATATATATATACACACACAGTATCTTAGATGACTCTCATAAACTTTATGTTGAGCAAAAGGGTACAGAAAGAAAGAGTATAAATACTACAGTATGTAAAATTCTAGAATTGGCAAACCTAAACTATGATTTAAAAAGTTACAATAATGCTGTGAGTAGATAGACAAAGAAACCTTTTGGAATGATGGAAATGTTCTATATTTTTTCTGGGCTTAGGTATGCATATGTTCATATTTTCCAACTTGTACACTTAATATTTATATACTTTTATGTAAATTATTCCTTAATTGAAAAAATGAGTGTCTCCACTAAAAAATCCAGGTGCTTTTCTAAATATTTTGATTTACTTTTCAGATCTTCCTTCAAGTTAAACATTTTATGTTCATTTATTGCACCTTAAGACATAAAACAATTTTCCTAACACCACAGGACTAATAAACATCAGAGCCACTTTCCTAATTGTAAAGTTTGACTTTTCAAAATGTTTTATAAAAAAAAAACATAAAAAAGAAAATGGAGTTTTTTTTTATTTGTAAGTATATCTTTAGGAGTAGCTTTTGATAACTTGTAATTTATTTTTACCAAAGTAAATTTTTAATATTTTCAATATAATTAATTTATTTTATTTTGTCATTAAAGCTAGCAATTTAGTGACTATTTGTCAAAGCTGAGTATTTATTTAAGAAATACCTGTTTCGATTCTATAACACACTAGCAAAATCTCATAAAGATAAATAAATTTGTCAAAAGACTGTATCATTGATGATTATCTCAGTTTTCTATTCTTTTGTTGAAATAAATATCACAAGAATAAACACATTGTGTATTAATTTGCTAGAGCAGCTATAACAAAGTATCACAAACCCTGTGGTCTTACACAACAGAAATTGTTGACCCACAATACTTTAGGCTAGAAGTTTAAAAGTATGGTGTTGTTGGGGTTGGTTCTGTCTGAAGACTGATAAAAATATTTGTTCTAAGCCCCTCTCCTCAGTTTATAGATGACCATCTTTATGTTCACATTGTCTTCTACTTATATATGTACTTGAGTTCAAATGTCTGCCTTTAGACATTTTGGATTAAGGGCCTATTACCTATTCCAGTATAACCTTATTTTAATTTAAAAAATTTACATCTGCAACAATCCTATTCCCAAAGAAGATAATATCCTGACATATTAGTAGTTAGTACTTCAACATATGAATTTTATGAGAAGAGCAATTTACTCATAACACATGGCCATAATGTCAGAGAAACCATGGTGTATTTTGAGATTTTATATAAGGTAATATCAACATTAATTTTTCATGAAAAATAAATTGCTTGGAATATCCGTTAAAACTTTTCCAAAGATACATTTTTAAATATGCAACAGAATAATTTATCAGACTTCTAATTATGAATCATTATCTATATAATTCAAATGTTCTTGCCTTGCATTTTACAAATAGCTACATTGAACTGAGTTTATCCTGACCTTTGATTAAAATGATATATGAGCAAAATTAAAAATGCAAATAACTCTCATATAAAATCAAGCAGAGATATTTGATTTATCAAGCCAACTAAAGAGTCCTTATATCTCTAATGATTTGATCCCATGAATAAATACCTAATCACATCTAAAATTTTATCCTGGCATATTCCCTTTATATCCCGTTTCTCCCCATCCTTGTTTGAATGAAAGTTCTTGCTCAGTGCTTTTAATATTTACTTTGAACTAGATTTCAAAGACTTGAAACTTATCCATAATCATAGACATACCAGGGCATTTTACATAATGAAAACCATTTCCTTCAGCAGAAAAAATTCTCACCTTACCTGTTCATAATTTATCTGTTAAAGGACAAAAACATCACCACTTGTAGCACTAAATTAGTCATGTTATTTACTCATGTTATTTAATCATTGTATAAAATCATAAATTAATAACTAGAAATAATTCAAGTCACTTATGAATATAAACAGAAAGGCTGTATTTGACCAATTTAATACAAGTAAAGTTAAACAAATGTTTTAGAGGGGTGTTTTTTTTTGTTTTGTTTTGTTTTTGTTGTTTTGTGTGTGTGTGTGTGTGTGTGTGTGTGTGTGTGTGTGTGTGTGTTTAATTCCATATGGTCAGGAAAAGTATAACCACTTGCATTATTTTCTCAAGTTCCTCTCACATTTATGTGTATTACATAAATACTTAGTATCATATCAATACTAAGGTGTATCTATAGTTCTCATTTTAACATTTATCAAAAAACCATATTTTCTTCATGTAAAATTTTTCACTGGTCCATAAGAATTTCTTTTAGGAGCATTTTCCATCTTCCTAATACATTTGTACCTCACTTTTTCTTTTCCTTCTCCCTCTCTCTTTTTTTAATTCCTATGAGAGAAATATCAAATAGTGTACTACTTCAATTATCATGGAGCAAAAGGAATGAACAGAAAGAATAAAACCACACAATGGCTAATATAAATATAGGCCAGTGATAATTGGCTGGATTAATATAAAGAAGTAAAAGTCCTAGAACAAGTTGCCTACTTTGATTGATCCAGCTGCCCTCATTTACAATATATCTCCTTCACCAACGGGACAGTCACTCACATTCTATCTTGGTTGCTTAGGAGATGGCCCCCAATGTTATTGGCTCTAGGATTGTGTAGAAAGCCATTTATTATGGGCTAGAATAGTTACTCCCTAAAGTTTATACATGGAAGTACTAATACTTAGTACCTTAGAATGTTGCTGTATTTGAAGATGAGGCCTTTACTGAGATAATTGATGTTAACTAAGGTCATATCCGTGGGTCCTAATTCTATATGACTGGTGTCCCTGTGTAAGAGATGGGGTCACAGACAACATACTGAGCAAGGATGACTCTGTGAGGACATGGAGAGAAGGCAGTCAGCTGAGCCGGGAGAGAGGCTTTGGAAGAAACAAGACCTGTTAACATCTTACACAGTACGAGGTCTGCCAGAAGAGCTTCAGCCACCGAGGGAACCTCAAGGTCCACCTTCGCATCCACTCGGGCCTGAGGCACTACCGGTGTCCCCAGTGTGACCGGGCCTTCCGCCAACTGGGGACCTTTAAACGCCACCAAAGCATATGTCGAGGAGCACCCCGGAGACCCCAGGTTCCGTCTGTCCCAGAAGCAGACAAACCGGTCACCCTAAAGTTTATACATGGAAGTACTAGTACTTAGTAGCTTAGAATGAGCAAATACACTTCAGTTATTTTGTAATAGCAATCCTAACAAAGTAATACATTCTTATTTATTTGTTTGTTTGTTTGTTTGTTATATTTTATCTTATTTATTTTATTTATTTATTTGAGCAAAAGAAGCTCTTGGATCTTTGTTATTTTATGGCTGGAAATACATTAGTAAAATCATCCTCTGTTGTTCTAAATGTGCATGCTCAATGTTATAATTGAATGTTAATAGCACTGTTCCTCACCATTCTCCTATAACTGGACTTAACGCATTCCTTTCTATGTTATAGATGCTTCAAGGGAACTCACAGCACTTTGCTGACAGGAAAATAGAGGGGATAGATGATATTTCCCCCTGTCACAGAGCATGTGACACTCACATGTGTAATTAAGACAAAGCAAGTTTAACACTGTTCAGCATAGTTCATTGACAATTATGGTTTGGGTTTACGTATGAATATTTATGTTAAGAGAGATTACATACTTCACCAGAATCAGATAGCACATTCTTTGCACTGCTCTAATTCACACTATTGCAAGTACATGACCATTTGTGTTTGCAGGGTGTTACTACCTCCACAGCAGAAGCCAGTGTCATTCTGACTGTAAACTCAGAAGAAATCCTCAGTAAATATGTGTTGATGCTTCGCAGGCTCTATATGCTGTTTTATCTGCTTATTTCTCAGCTCAAAACATCTAACAAAGATACCAACACAAGATAAAACATATTAAAAGAAATGTCTGAAAACATTTCACATCAAGCCTTCGTTATATTCCATGAATAGCAACATATCTAGAAGAGGATCAAAATGTTGAAAGAACTCTGTGATTTTAATTTAAATATGACAAATGAGTTATTGGCACATAAAAAAATAAATAAGGCAAAAATGTGTTATTTTACTTATGGACATTTATGACACACAACAAGAAACCATTAATCTTAGATGAACATTATTCATTTGAGGCCATAAAAGGTCAATGTTAGAACAATTTAAATTGTACAGATCATTCAAAATTGGAATGAATATAAATACTTGACTTAAGTGAGGCTTTTCCAATCAGTGACTTCAAAGTACCTTAGAACACACTGTGTTATACAAAGGCCACACAAAAATTAAAACATCTGGTTTGTAAAAGTTCACCCTCCTATAGTATATAACTAGTTTATAGATCTGATTGCTTCTTTCCTTAATAATATGTCTGGATTGGAATGCTGATTTATTATTGGCTCTGTACTATTTAATGGTATTTTGGTTAAGCTAGTATTTTATAAAAGTGGTAGATTATTTATCCAAGCATTCAATCTATGTTTAAATCTGTAAAATAAAAAAAATTCTTGTAAATTCTCAATTTTATTTATAGGACACTTCATCAAGTAAAACTCTTGTTATAAATATGGGTGATGGTGAGGATAACGTGGGTGGGTGGCAATAACAGAATGAGCACATCATTCTTGATCTTTGTTTTTCTACTCAGCTAATTTAGTGTAGGCTTTCACAGCTGCATTCCCCACTCTATAAAATAGAGGGAGTAAAGTTGTCTAGCTGTAAGCTAGAGAGGGAGGGAGAATTAATTCCCATGACCCAATGTCAGCAGAGCCTTTAATAGCAGTAACATAGAAGTAATTGCTAACAATTGTATAGGATTTTGTCATTTAAAACACTTCAAAATATTACTAATTTTACTTCCACAAATATATCACAGTATACTTATAATTATTATCACATTGCAGATACAAAGATGTAATTTATCATAAATATGTTACTTCTACAAGGTTAACTGATGAGTGGCAGAGTCTGGAATGACATTTATTTCACCATACTGGTCAACCAATAGATGTGAACAGAATGAGAGCTGCTTCATAATGAGATATTAATTCTACTCTTTCCTGATGCCACATTTCTTACTGATACCTGGTCAACAACTAAGAGAATACTGTTTCTCTAATAAATTTGGATAAAATGGAAATAAGAGAGAAAAAGTTCTCTTGTAAACAAAAGGCTACATTTCTTCATTTCTATTTTTTATTATTATTTAGTTTTTCTGTACTTAACCAGCATAATAGTTAAAATAAAGAGATCAAGAAAAATAGAAGAGAATGTCTAAGAAATTTGATCCTTAAATATAAAAATTTATCAAGTGATTTTATATATATATATATATATATATATATATATATATATATATATATTTAAAATATGCAAATAGACCTAATGGTAGAAAAGCCAAACAACCTAACAACTAGTCGTGATGATATGCACTGACCACCAGGGGGTGTACGCAGAACATAGCGAGCATTGGCAGCAGATGACAGAGTGCAGAACATGATGGGCATTGGCCATGGCGGGATGGTGGAGCAAGTGAATGGAGAGCCTAGATCAAGGTGGGGCGCTGGTTGTTGTCATCGGAGCAAGCCTTTGGTGGTTGCTGAAAATCCTTTGCTCCTGCATGCTATGGACCCACCTGGCACTCTCACTTGCTGTAGGCACCAGCCCCGCTTGCACCCCCTGCTGGCACCAGAGCCACCACTTGCACACACTGCAAGTACCAGTGCAGGCCCTGCTCACACCCACAGCCAGTGCCGGAGCCACTACTCACACATTCTGTTGGCTCCCTGCCCCAGTCCCAATTGCTCAGCACCATCAGCAGGTATGAGAGGTGGCTGCTGGCAATCCTGAGGGGAGATCAGGACAGCAGCCACTGCACACACCCACTGAAGGCTCAGACCCCACTTGCACCCACTGCTGGAGCTGGCCCCAATCACTCCACACCATCACCAGGTGCAAGCGGGGCTGGTTCTATCAATGCACAGGAGTGGTGGCAGTCAGAGCAAGGATGCTGGCAGACAGGGGACCAGAGGATTGTGGTGGAAGGGGCAGGATGGGGGCATGGAGGGTTGGCTGAGACCTCCCTCTGTGCCCACTGCAACCTTGAGGCCCACTGTTCCTTTCAAGGTGCAAGAATCCGTGCACCAGGACCCTAGTTAACATATAAAACTATTTTGTAATATTTTTCAGAAATAAAGAGGTAAAAATGAAGCAGAATTTAATCATGAAACAAATGTAGATTACATGGAATGATACAATTTTTTCTTCTTTAGAAGTTTCTTTGGTTAGGGCGAATTAGTTCATTGGTTACTCAAATTCTTATTCCTCTTTACTTTTATGTGGCATGCAGATTGCTCATAAGTTTAAGCTATAGGTAGTACAGATTATCAACTCTGACCTCACAATTGGAACCACCCAGATTCTTTATATTGACTATAGCAAGCCAGTATTGTCTTTGCTAGAGTCAAACTTTGCAGTAATACAACTACATTCTGGAATTCAAGCAACATTATTTTCATATTAAACACTTAACTGTAATCAACTGTTTATGCACTAAAAATGGATTTCTTTTCCAAAAGAACTTGACTTCTTTGGAAATTCTCAACATTTATAATGGTTTCAAAGAATAAACTACACAATATTTAATAAAATAATCCCAAACCAAAATCATCCCTTGCAGCTGTAATTGTTTCTTTATTTAAAATGGTTTACAAAATTTTAGTTAAGAGGAAGATAATTTGAAAAGAAGTCTAGCTGCTCCTAGTAAGACCACTTCTCTCATGCATGTTGAAAGCAATTTTATAGCACTCTATTAATGGAGAGATCTAAGCAGAATTAAGAGACCTCTCCAGGTTCCTCCCACAGCCTAAGTATGTATTGAAGTACTTTAAAGGAACTGTTTGCATTTGAATTCTCCCATGCATTAGCACTTAAATTATTAAAATATTTTTGAAGTCCATTCTGCTCGAGCTTCATTTTTAATGAAAATGGAAATGGACAGTCATCACTATTTTATATATATATATATATATATATATATATATATATATATATAATTTGTTGTACTCCAAGAGATATTTGGATCATAATTATTTTCATTCATAAGATAATGAATCTATTGCAACCAACTTGTAATCACACAAAAAGCACATAGGAAATTGAAATACATCATCCTGTAAATAGACCATTTTGCACCACTTTCTACATTTCACAATGTAGAAGAGGTTATTTTGTTGCTCTTCACAAAATTGGTTTAAAAATATTTACATACTAGAGGCCCAATGCACGAAAATCCTTACAAGAGTAGGTCTTCCTTCTCCCAGCTGCCGGCACCAGCTTCCCTACCGCACCTGGGACTTGGGCTGGCTTCCCTCAGGGTTCCGGCTTTGTTGGAAAGGATGTCTGGTCTAATTAGCATATTATCCTTTTATTATTATAGGCAGTGTCCAATAATTTTTACATAAATGTATTGAGTAGGTTGCTTTTTTTCAGAGTTCATTAATAACGTGAAACCGTTAAATAAAATATTAGTTAATCATTTCCAGTATAGATTTCTAGGTATACAGAAAAAATATTTTAGATTTAATCACTGCAAGAATCTAACAAAATTTGTCTCTGGTTCTCCTCTCTGTAAATTCAGGTGACTTAGTTTCTCAAACAAGAAAAAGAGAATGCCTTCTCGCTTTTGAAGATCTGTACATAATAGTGTTTAGGCCTTCTTACGAGGTTTGTAAAATTATCACTTTCTCTGAGGCTTATTTTCAACCTCAGGGAAATGAGAATAAAAAAGGAGTCAGGGACATAGGGCTGCTGGGAGCTCTAAACATGTAGAGCTTGGCGTATAAATAAACCCCAATCCATGTTGTGTATAATACAATTATGGTAATTTATTTTCCATAATTATGTCTTTTTCCACGGCAAGTTGGCTACAACTGTACCAGTAGATTGATCTGGACAGAGATTACAGAGAATGACACCACATAACTGTTCCTTGGTTCAAGAAAAAATTTCTTAGAGTTACACATGTCTCTGACTTGAGGCTTCTGAGGGCTCTCAACATTTCAATCATTTTTATCAGCGTTAGGAAATAGAATATGGTAGGAAAAGCGCAGAATTTCCCTCCATAAAAGCAGAAAGGTGATCTAAAAATCTTCTCTTTGATACTATGTGAATTGGAGAGTAATTCAATTCTTTTCTTAAAAATGAAAGAAATTACACATGCTCCTAAAATTTATTGTGAAGAATAAATAATATAGAATATGTCAGTAGATACTCAACAAATGTTTCTTTTTATAAAAATTATTTTAAAACTAGTTAGAGAAGTTTTGCTTCCAAAAAGCTTAAAAGAGCTTGTGGTAGGCAGACTTTCCAATCAAAGCAACTAAACATAATAGGAGACAGAAAGCATTTCTGTTGAAAACAATAAGGATTATAGGGTCAAAGTCCTAAAGAGAAGAGACCAAATTGAACTGAGTTTTGTAGCTGCATTATTATCTGGGGAATGCCAAGTCTGAGTGCAGGGCATAAATCTGTGAATATGTACTTTGTCTGGTCAAATGGCCAAGGAGACAGAAAAATCAGCAGTTTATGGTAATCTTTGGGAGCAGAAGATACAAAATTGGTCAAGATGCTAGTGAGACTAGTGAGCAGAAAACTGATTTGGACACACAGGCAGCTTTTACCCAAGATATTTGTTAAAGTCTAAAACTGGAGAGACAACAGCACAAGAATTAGGAAAATCTCCCATTTCTTCTAAGGAATTTTAGATTAGGTTTAGGTGCATCCAATTGCGGATCTCCCGTGAACACAAAGGATATCAGTTGAATGCTCTGACCTGGGAGCGAATGTTAGCCAGAGTTAGCTGAAGCCTCATAAAAACAAAAAGCATAACTGAGCCTCACCTCAGCTCAGTCTCTAAATCAGGGGTGGGGAACGTCCTGCCTGAGGGCCATTATAGGCCTGTGAAATCATTTGGTCTGGCCCTGCCAAGGCATTAGGGGTGAGTTAGTTAAATGTTTGACCACATATAGCAGGCTAATTTTGAAGTTGATAATTTTGTGTGACCTGCAAATGATGTTATAATGATGTTGGCAGCAAAACAGGTTCCCATCCCTGCAACATGAATTCAGGTGATCAGCCTCCAGTCTGCCCAGCAGCTGAAAGGGTAGAAACTAGAGGATAGTAATATCGTCTGGATCCTCTTTAGTTTTTACATACAGTATTTAGTATTTTTCAGTATTTAATTTAAAAACTTACTGGAAGAGCAAAGACCAAGGGTTATAGAAATACTGTGTGATTTGTGTATGTGTGCGCGTGCACGCATGCATGCAAAAATAGGGGAAAATTCAGAAATTTAATTACTTAGAAGAAAAAAGAAAAGAAAAATCTAGACCTAATTCAAGAACTCAGGGAAAAAGTTTAATGGCAGATTCAGCAAAACAGAACACAAAAAAATCAGTGAACTGGAAAATATATCAATAAAGATGATACAAACAACAGTAAAAAGGAGAAAATAAATGATAAAGAGAAAAATCTTAAAATAGGAATAGATAAGTGACAACTGAGACATCCTCTAAAAGCCTAACCAATAAACAATTAGAATCCATTTGTGAATAGGACTAAAATAATACTTAAAGAAATAATACTCATGAGTTTAATAAAAAACAAAGCAATGAAAGACAATAGTTTGTAGAAACTCTATAAGTTCCCCAGAAAATAAATACAAAATAGAACAACATCTACACATATAATAAAAAGTATATGCTTAAAAATGGAAAAATATTTTCAAATCAACAGAAATGGAAAACATCTGCCACAAATTGACCTGTACTAAGGGGAAAAAAATGCCATAAAGCCATTCTCCAGGCAGAAGGAAAATAAAGAATTTTGCCATGGATTCTCTTTTTTCCTGATATTAATAGTGTTTTGTTTGATTCTATATTTGCCTGACACTTTTTCATCTCTTTAAATATACTATTTTGTGTCATTTTAAGTATCTCTTATAAGTAGCCTATAATCCGATTTGATCTTTAATTGTGCTTGCTATTGATGATTCCCCTTACCTGGAATATTCACTAGAGGCATCTCTGTCATTTCAAGTAATGTTTCACTCCTTACATTTTTGGCATTAATAATATAATTAATTAGGATTTATTATTTTAATATTTTTGCATGTTATTATTTTAATATTTTATCTACTTTTTATTCTAGGGATTTAAAATGTGTATTCACTGTGTCTGTGTGTATGATATTCACATAATTTCTTCTGATAACAATTATTCTTTAATATTTATCATACCTATTTAAACAAATTTTTAGAATTTTTCTTTTTACTAGATATATCCATCTTCTGTCCTAATAACTCCATGTTTATATTAACTGGCATTTCAGTTTCATGTTGTTTCATTGGTTTAATATCATATACAAACTAGTGTTTGAATTTCACTATAAGTTTTATTATCCTACTTTTACAATATTTATCTTAATAATTTTTAAAATATATTTTATTGATTTTTTATAGAGAGGAAGGGAGAGGGATACAAAGTCAGAAACATTGATAAAAGAGAAAGAGCGATCAGCTGCCTCCTGCACACTCCCCAATGGGTATGTGCCTACAACCAAGGTACATGCCCTTGACCGGAATTGAACCTGGGACCTTTAAGTCTACAGGCCGATGCTCTATCCACTGAGCCAAACCAGCTAGGGCTATCTTAAGCATTTTGTTCCTCAGATTCACTTCTTCATTTTTCTGGTTAATAATCTACTAGAGACCAGGTGCACAAAAATTGTGCATGAGAGGGCCCTCAGCCCAGCCTGCACCCTCTAGTAATCAGGGACTGCTGGCTCCTAATCACTCACTTACCTGCCTTCCTGATTGTCCCTAACCATTCATCTGCCTGCCTGTATGCCCCTAATTGCTCATATGACTGCCTGATCACCCCTAAACACCTCTGCCTGCCTGCCTGATCACCTCAACAGCCTCTACGTTGGTCCCCACTGTCGTGGCTTTGTCTGGAAGGTCGTTTGGCTGTCCAGTCTAATCAGCATATTATGCTTTTATTATTATAGATTATTATAGATTACATTTGTTTTGATAATTCTTGCTTGTATATTCCCTTCTTATGTTGGAAAACTTATTTGAGTGTGAGTATGTTAACTCTACTAGAGGATGATTATCAAAAAAAACGTATAAGGTGCTGCTAGGTTGTTTGCAATGATATCTTGATTTCTATGTTGATCTTCTACTCTTTAAGAATGTCATTCTCAGAGAGAAACCAAGATGGTGGCATAGATAAACACCTAAACTGCTGCCTTGCACAACAATTTCAAAAATACAACTAAAAGACAAAACTGACATCATCCAGAACCACAGGAAAGCTGGCTGACTAGAAATTCTACAACTAAAAGGAAAGAGAAAAGCACACAGAGAATCAGAGGAGTTCCAAAGCCTGAGGTATGCTCACATCTGAGGACTGCCCTGGAGAAGACGGGTCGGCTGAGTGCCTGGCTGGTATGCTCTAGTGGGAAGGAGACAAAAGTTCCAGACTGCGCTGAACCCCAGTTCTGAATTCACTGAACCCAACAGGCAAGACCCTGGGGACCTAGGCTCATATGGGGGGGGCGGTTTTGAACTCTAAGGCAAAAATTCAGGGGAGCAGCAAAAGGCAGAGGTCCCGAGGTGCACACATGAATGTGCAAAGAGAGGACGGACTATTGAGTGTGCTGCTGGCTTGATCTATTGGGAAGGAGACAAAAGCTCCAGACAGTGCTGAACCCCAGTTCTGACTGCACTGAACCCCAGTACCAGATAAGAATCTGGGAGTATGGATTCATTAGGGGAGAGACTGAACTGTTTGGCAGCAGGCAAAACTTGAGGACAGTTTCTCTCAGAGGTGCTTGCAGCGATTGCCTGTGGACAATGAGACCCAGGAACCTCATGGGGCAGGGCTGACTGGAAACCAAGGCTATTGACTCAACCCTGAAACTTTATCCCATCCCAGCTGAGCACAGAGGATTTTGAAATTTTGCAAGTCTTGTCGCTTAAGGCTGTCTTCCAGTGTAGGCACAGCTGATCCTCACAGGCAATTGGCCTGGAGGTGATATTAACAACAATCAAGACTTAACTACAAGGTTGTACACACAGTCCACAAAAGGGTGCACCAAGAGTATCCACCTCAGGTAATAGGGGAGGCTGAGACATGTAGCACACAAAGCTACCCTAGCAACTCAGGGAATCAGAGAAAATGTGGAGAAAAAGAAAAAGATCACAAATGAAAGAAATGGAGGAAAAAATGACTGGATATAGAGTTCAAAACCATGGTTATAAGGCTTTTCAAAAGGTTCCTAGAAAAGGCTGATAAATTTAGCGATATATGAAAAAAGGACTAACTAGAAATTAAACATACACTGACTGAAATAAAAAAAATATTATACAGAGAGCCAACAGCAGACTAAAGGAATACAAGCATCAAGTCAAAGATTTGAAATACCAAGAGGTAAAAAACACTCAATTGGAAAACCAAAAAGAAAAAAGAATAAAAAAAATTTGAGGATAGTGTAAGGAGCCTCTGGGACAACTTCAAGCATACCAACATCAGACTTATGGGGGTGCCAGAAGAAGAGAATGACTGAGAACTTCCCCTACCTGGTAAAAGAAATAGACTTACAAGTCCAGGAAGTGCACAGAACCTGAAACAAAAGGAATCCAAAGAGGACCACACCAAGACACATCATAATTAAAATGCCAAGAGCAAAAGACAAAGAGAGAATATTAAAAGCAGCAAGAGAAAAACACTCAATTACCTACAAGGGAGTGCCCATACAATTGTCAGCTGATTTCTCAACAGAAACTATGCAGGTCAGATGGGAGTGGCAAGAAATTTTCAAAGTGATGAATAGCAAGACCTACAATCAAGATTACTCTACACAGCGAAGCCATCATTCAGAATTGAAGGTCATATAAAGAGCTTCATAGATAACAAGAAGTTAAAGGAGCTCATCAACATCAAACCAGTATTACATGAAATGCTGAAAGGTATTCTTTAAGAAGAGGAAGAAGAAGAAAAAGGAGGAAAAGATGGCTGCTTTGAACTAGAGCATGGATGGAACTGGAGAGCATTATGCTAAGTGAAATAAGCCAGTCAAAGAAAGATAAGTATCACATGATCTCACTCATTTATGGAATATAATGAACAACATAAACTGATGAACAAAAACAAATCCAGAGACAGAGCAGCATTGACTGTCAACCTTCAGAGGGAAGGTAGGGGAAAGTGGGGGTTAGGGGAAGAGATCAACCATAGGACTTATATCCATGCATATATGCTTAACCAATGGACACAGACACCAGGGCGGGGTAAGGGTATGAGTGAGGAGGGGTGGTTGGAATGGGTAATGGGTGATGAGGACACATATAATACCTTAATCAATAAAGATATTTAAAAAAGAATGTCATTCTCTACAAAGAGCATACCTTTTCATTTCTAGCTCAAATGCCTATACTTTCAAGTTCAGCCTCTCAGAAAAATGCTTTCTCTGATTATTATTGCAGACAAACGGTGAAGAAAGGAGGGCAGATTAGTGTCAATTCTCTGGTTATAGTTCCCTTAAAATTGCCAGCCTCCTCCTACTCATTCCATCTGCAATTACTCCTTCCTCTTCATCAGCATTTGTTTTTTTTCATTCATTTGTTGCAATTTGCTTTTTGTTTTTATTTGTTTCTAGAATCAGTGGTCAAGAGAACCTGCTTATTGTACAGATTATTATAAAAGTAGTTTTTAAAATTCATATTTAGATGTTATTTCTAGGGGCCTAGTGTTTCAATAATCAGCCATTTAATACAATCTCTTAATTATTGAATATTAACCCTGTCCAGTATGGCTCAATTGGTTCAGTGTCCTCCCACGCACTGAGAGGTTGCTAGTTTACTTCCTGGTCAAGGCACATGCCTGAGGTGAGGGGTGGATCCCCAGAAGAGGGCATGCAGGAGGCAAATCGATAATTCTCTCATTTATGCTTCTCTCTCTGTTCCTCACCCTTCCTCTTTCAAATCAATAGGAACATAATTTTATAAAAATAAGTTTTAACTGTTAATAAAGAACAAAAACATACATAATTTAAAAGAGATAATGTAGAAAATGACTATGCTAGTTGAATGCTAATAATATCTTCCTATTATATTTTGAGACCTGGGTAAGGTGCCTCCACTCATAAGCCAACATCCTTCACCATCTGTAAAAACTTGGAGATTACTCTGCTGATTTCTGGGAGCTGTATCACCCAGACTGCTTGGCAAGGAAACAAAGGATAACTGAGCCAAATACTCATAGGCTAAGTAAAGTGAACTAAATCATTCCAGATGAACCCGTTGGAGATTTAATTCATTAATATTGCTCCATCTTTCCTAAGATGTACAGATATTATCCTAGGGAACAATAAATCCTGACATGATTTATCATTTTTCACTAGGCACGTGAAGCCTGAGTTGTCAAAGCATTTTCTTTTTGTAATACTTTCATCTATCAAAATACGCCCTACTAAGGATTGGTAGAGCAAGGCAAACAGATGGGAAATTTGAGCGGTAACAAATAGTAGGAAGAAGTTCAAAACAGCCAACAGAGAAGCTAAGCAGGTGACCTAGGCCAATGGAGATAATATGGCAGAGGACATACCCGATTTCTGCATAGCAGTTGTTCAGAATGCATTAGTAGTTTTTCTATGAATTCATGATGAAGCTCTCCAGCTCTGAAGTCAGAATATGTGCTTAAAATATCTTCTCTAGAATTTAAGAGCTGTATCATTGAAAACTTTTTTTTCTTATTTGTAAAATCAGAGTAGTAATAAAATTTTTGTTAGAGTTATTATGAGAATTAAATATGTTAATGCAGTTAAATGTTATAACCCATCTAAAGCAGACAAAGTAAGAATTAAAATGTGTACAACTTAACTTAGATAGTAATAGCTTATAATAGTTGATCCTAACTGGGAATAAAAACAAGAGTATTAATAAGCAAGCTCGTTGAGTAGAACTCTAGAAGCCATTAACATCAGAGTTTATGTGAAAAGCACCGCCAAAATTATTAGAGTAAATTATTTGCAATTTTGAACCTAGTGGCCTAGTACAATATCTTAATATTAATTAAAAGGTATTTACATATAATATTTATTTGATGATTTATTAATATGTGAATGGAAATTCCTTCTAATCCCAACTCTGTTGAGAATGCATTATTTCCTAATAAGAAATCTGGTCTCCTGAAATTAACCATGCTTGGGTAACAATTTCAAATATCCCAGGAAAAGAAGGAAGCTCTTCACTACAAAAGAGAGGACCTTCTCACAGTGGTGTCTGTTAGTGCCTGAAATAGCCCTTGTAGAACTCAATAATAGCATGATCACAATTGGGAAACTTGGAAAAGTAAAGTATCAGTTGTTAAGAAGGAAAAAAAAAGAAAAGAAAAAAGTCTCAATCGTTGCCCTTGCGTCTTAATCTTTGGTCACTATAGATTGCCTTCTTTAAAACAATTCTAAATGATCAAATGCCATTCACTAATTTATCAATGAAACTTCAGACCTCTTAAAAATCAATTAGGTGGGACACTCAGTCTTAAGCAATGATTTGACAATAGGTACAGGATGACTGGATATTTGGCCATTTAGTTCAGCTTCCATATGGGAGGGGAAGCTAGCTAGTTACATAAGGCAATTCCACTCATTCTCCTGTTCTTAATATAGATGCGAGGAAGCACTGTCTCTTAGGCAACCATAATGAATGCTTGCCATAAATTAGCTAAATATCTATTTTATTCCTAGTTGGAATTTTTCTCCCAAATAGATTATGCTACGTACTACACAGACATACAAACAAAGAGAAAAAAGAAAAAAAAAGTCAAGAGTTATAATTACATTCACATGTTGGCTAATTGGGCCCTTTGGGGCCTTCCTCCTAATTATAAGAGGGCATCCAGAGAAGAAATATCACTAGAAGCAAGTATGTATAGAATGAATATGAGTTTAAATGGGTTGTACTGGCTATATAAAAGCTGTAAAACTTGATAGGAAAGGAATGCTATTACTTGCCAAACATCTCCAACACAATAAAAATAAATAAATAAATAAAATAAAGCCCACAGCAATGTCACTGACAGAATATAAGATGAGAGAAAAAATGTTAGCATTAAAGAGGAGACATGGAAAAAGAAAGACTCCTAATCTATACTGTAGATACATGTTTTATTATATCTGTTTTAGAAATCCAAGGAAATTCTGATATTATTTGGAATTTATAAAACATATTTTGTGGCAAATTTAATTTATGTAAGATTTTTCTGACTTCTATATAGAAAATTATACAGATACATTACATAAATACAAGCTTGGAAATCTTCAGAACATATATTTATTTGCCTTGCATAAACTTTGATGATATTATTTCATTTTGAGAGTAAAGGTAGATTTTGATCCCTGACATTAGAAAATTATATGCTATTTCTCTTATACTTTTAAAAATAAAATTTACTTTCTCTCTTTTCCTGCGATTTAAGATGGTAGAAAGAGTGCAACCATGTTAAAGTAAATCATGGACCATTTTACAAGGTTGTAATTCATTTTATTTTACATCAAGTGGTACCCTTTTGACATGCCTATAAATGTCTGATGTTTATAGTAGATGTGTATAAAATATTACTTTACACCTTATCAGTGAGATAAACTGGCAAGAACCCTAAAGCTCAATAGGAATAAGATTGACTTTATCTCTTAAAACTGTCATTTTAATTTTCCACACTAGAAAATGCTATAGATGTCAGATGACTTAAGTTCCTGGTGGCTGTTAAACCACAATCTTATGTTTTGAATTTAGTACCTAATCAAATTGCTTTGCTTTTAGTATTCTTATCTTGATTCATGTGAATTGATATAGGGTACCTTCCTTAGTATACCCGAAGGAACAATGTATGTTCTAACTTTCTAAATGCAAATCCTGCTCCCAGATTTATGCCATGGACAATGAAACTGCACTATTTAGAAAAAAGAATTTAAAATGAAACCCAGAAAAATTGAAATGACAATTTTCTAGTCAAACAGCTGGCTCTGATGCTCTGTGGGCTGCCCTGACTGAGCCCGAGTGCTCAGTCAAGGCACGTGCAGTCCACAGCCTGCAATTTCAAAGTTACCTTCTGTGGAGTTAGAATGAAATGCCCAGTTAGTACAAAGAAAATTTCCCTTGTGCAAAATCTAATCAAATGTAATATGTCTATATTGTAACTACCATTTCTATAACTGTTATAATTCAGGTTCCTAATTATGAGTTCAGTTCATACAAAGAAAATTGGCTTTCATTTGAGCAGCATTTTCAGTCAGAAATGGGAAACACACATTTAAGTACACAGATTTTCAAGTCATTATTCTTTTTATTTCAATACCCAATTATGGGCCCAATTTTACCCTCAAATACTGATATTCAACTCCCTATGTAGTCAGACTGATACAAAAAATCTTGGGTTCAGCACAAGTAGAAATAAGAACAAAAATGATTCCAGAGTGTGGAAATCCTTTTCACATCCTGCGTGTCCAGGGTTCCCATGTCAGGGTTCAGTGTCTGGAGAAGACCGCACATAATGAATAGAGACTTAGAAAAGCATTAATTTGGGGGAATCATGGAGGCCAGGCGGGAGCCCATCTCTAGTGGAGGGACTGCCCCAGCTCTGTCTTTCCTATACCCTTTTATTAGGGCCAAGTGATACATCCATCAATCAGCAAGAATTAACATAAGACAAAAGATGTGGAAGCTTTTACAATTACCAATGTCTCACCTAAACAATGAGTAAACAGTTCCATTAAGCTTTGACAAGGTTTCCTGTTTGTTCTATTTACATCTCTATTGGTGAGGCAAGGTCTGGCTTCCCACACAGAGGAAAGGAGAAAATAAATTATTTAGATGGTAAATATGAAAATAGTTATCTGAAGTAAAACTAACTGTACCAGATTAAATAATCTCAAATTCAGTATGTTTGAGAAAATGATCAATCCTTGGTTTCTTTTTCTTCCTGTTCAATGTTTCATTATTGTTCTCTCCCCTCTTTTCTCTCCTCTTTCCCATTTATTGCTCTATCCCCATTTATCTCTGCCCACTTAATTTGAGAAAATTTACTTGCAACCATAGATTATAGAAATAATTTCTACAATTTAACTCTGTAAATCTCAGAAAATTTGTATTTTAGACAAATTTACAATATCTAATTTAAAAATTAGTCAAATCCAAACATTTTAATTTGTAAATAATATTTTGGTTTCTTGTTTATTTATTTTCTTAAAATTAAAAATAGAATTGTATATAAAATTAAAGGCAAACATGTTATTGGTCTTGAGGCCAGGACACAAAAGCTGATTGGACTTTTCAATCTGAAATAACTCTAAATATGATATGAACTCTAAATATGCCATCTTTTATCTACATGAACCATGTGTCCCAAGTATCTAGAAGCTCAGATTCTCTCTGACACTGAACTAGAGCACTAAGTAGATGTTGAGTGGAATTGTGCAGTTGGTTGAATAAAGGGTGAAAAAAGCTCTAGCCATGGGAAAGCTTGCAAGACATTGGCTGTTGTTGCTCCAGTATATCAGGAGATGGGGAAGGATAATGGATACAAGTTTCTTTGGCTCCCCCCCAAAAAAAACATTTGAATAGAAAATCCATGAAAATTTGTTTGGGTAACTAAGGTAGCACCATCAATGATGGTAAGAGATATGCATAATAAGAGAAGGCAAGGAAAGGTCATTAAAACATAAAAAGTTATCTTTACATTTGCGCAATATAAAATTGTAGATGCTATGCTATCACAGAGTTTTCTGCAATGCCCACACCTAGCTGTATCGTAGCATTTGGCGACATCTAGAATAGAAAAGGTACCTGTGACTGAATTCAGTGACTGAACAGACAAACAAAAAGACCCACTTGGATAGTCTTATTAAAATCAAAGGAGGTTCACTATATATTTCAGGAGAAATGTGATCTCGATCAGAAAGGGAAAAAAAATGTGTTCCTAAATCATTAATTTGGTTTGATTTCCTCTAGGGCACAGTTTCTAATTTAAATGAAATATATTAGAATGTGAACTGTTTCTATTTTGCTAAAAATCTTGTTCGCAATTTCCAAAACAAGATAACCTCTAAGGAATATTTTAAAATAGATTTAGATAAGAAATCATTCTTAAACTTATTTTCTCTGATCAAGTGTATTAAAAATACACTGGGGTGGGACTGGATGAAAGAAGACAAAGATATTAGTCAAAGAACATATATGCATAGCCCATGGACACAGACAACAGTGTGGGGATGGCCAAAGGAGGAGAGGAAAGGAAGGATGGGAGAATGGAGGGAAGGGGCTGGTTGGAGGTTGGCAATGGGGGAAATGGAGAATATATATAATAGTGTCAGCAATTATACACACACACACACACACACACACACACACACACACACTCTCTCTCTTTTTTTTTTCATGATTGGTAATTATAGGGATGCTTGCCAAAGGAAATTAAGTGAAACTAAACTTATTAAAGTATTCACAACTAATGTATTAAGTGCTAAATTATGGCACTATAGTTTGGAGACTATCCACAATGAACAATTTACTAATTTAGGGCACAGTGAAAGAAAAAGAAAGTGAGGCATTTCAAGAATTTAAGGACTTATTGAAGCAATAGACGGGAAAGGGAAAATTCAGGGATGCCACTAGCATTAAGGCATGCCTCTTTAAATCCTATCCTGAGGACAGAAAGTTGCTACTATTACTTAGAAATCAGAAAGTGTCAAGAGCCTACATCCAATGTCACAGCTGCTCCAGGGCTCTATGGCTGGTAATGGAATCTTACAGAGGAACTGAAGCAGTCTTAGCAAAAGAGTAAGCAACATGTGATGATTCTCAAAACAAGTTACATGACTATTACCAGTAACTGAAGAAACTAAGGACATTTACCTTGGAAAATAGGAAGTTAAAGAAGGAATGAGCTATATTTTGTATAAATAATCTAGGAAATCTATGGGTATACCCATTTCATCCCAAGCAGAAGGCAGCATCGAGTGGAATAAGGAGCCATTGAGTTTGCTCTAAATCACTGGAAGAATTTCAAGCATTAAGATTTTAAAATGTTAAAGTGCTAGAGGTTGAATTAGATGATCTCATCAAGTTATGTTATTTATATTTCCAAAATATGCAATTGTGAAAAGACTCAGAAACCTAGATAAAATATTCTAATGGTAGCAGTAATTGTAACTTCTAATCTCTTACTCTGTGCAAGACACTAGGCAGTTCTGTGAGAACACTGAGTCTGCCTCATTCCCCAACTACTCCAGCACACATAAGAGTGTTACTGGTAAAGCCAAGATTCAAAACCAGGGAGCCAAAGCTTGCCAAGAAAAGACCCTCAGAAATTTATCAAAACAACAGAATATCCTGTGAATAAATTGAGCATCACTTATCTAAGATAATTTATAATTTTATACATGACTCTGAAGGTGATAAAGTCTTAAAAGCAGTTAAATTGAGATTTTTTATGTTAAAAGATTATTTTGTAATGTAGATATTTTGTGACTACATTTTTTAATGAGTACTTTATTTGTCCCAGTGTTCTTAAAATCATAAAAAAATGGGTTCAAGTCACACTTTCTATTTACTATGTGAGGTGATGCAATGGACCTAACTTTTTGAACCTCAATTTCTTAAATTGTATGATAAGTAAAATATGTGTGCTTCCTAACTCATTGGTAAAATAATTCAGTAATGTAAACTATACATACCTCATAAATTATAGGTGTATATGGAAATCGCCGTAACAACAACAAATTATTGAGCCTACACCAAATTCAAGTTACTCTGCTTAGTGATTTCTATGCATTATTGTCTTTAATATTCACAATTATCCCATTATTGCTATTTGAATTTTAGAAAAATCCTATTAAATAGATACAATTACTTTCATTTATAAATAGGCAAAACAAGATTAAAATATCTATATATTTTGCTGAAGATCACATAGTTACTAAGTAGTTATGAGGTATGTCATCCCATACTCTTAAATTTTAAGCTATGTAAATTTTACTCATTATTATTACTTTGCTTACATTAATCTAAAATAATTATGGTACTAATAAAATTTTTATTTCATTTTCTCAAAGTTACAAAAAATGTATTCAAAGAATACATACATATCTTTCACTTTATTGGTTTACCTTCTGCAATTTTGATTATTCTACCATAAAATGAATATAATGTATTGAATTTAAGTACAGTTAATGACTGACTTGGATTACATGGAAAGACATTACATTTACTGCCACTGGGAGAACATTCTGACTAGATTATTTTGTTTCTAAAGAATCCCCACCAAACCTAGCTGCTTTGGCTCAGTGGTTAAAGTGTTGGCCTGTGGATTGTACATTTGATTCCTATCAAGGGGATAAACCTCAGTTTTAAGCTCAGTCTGGCCCTGTTTGGTTGGGGTATGTGCAGGAGGCAACCAATTGATGTGTATCTCTCATATCAAAGTTTCTCTTTCTCTGTCTCTCCCCCTCCTTTCCACTCACTATCTCTAAAAATAAATGGGAAAAATATCCTCAGGTGAGGATTAATAAATAAAAAAGAATCCCAACTAGCTACTAATATGGAGATGCATGATTTTCTGAATTACTCTTGATCTTGTCTTTATGTGTGGAGCATTATCACATGCCCCAAGCCATGGCATAACAATTTTCTTTGTATTCTTTTCAGACAGTGTCCACTAAATCAAACTTGGTAAACTTTAGGTACATATGCTTACTCCACTCAAATTCCATACAGATAAGACTTTAAAACATTCTAATGGTACGATAATAATGGCAGCCTTAAAGACCAAGAGATATTCAAAGGAGAAATTGAGTTTTCAGAAGGTTAAGGATTCAGTTGCACCTTGTTTAAAGGACACAAGGATATAGGAGTTATAAGAAAAATATAAAGGAGGTTGTAACTTACCCATCCACTAGTGGCCTGGTGCATGGATTCATGAACTGGTGGGTTCCCTCAGCATAGCTTGTGGGGATCTGCTGAAACCAGAAGTCCAACACCCAACACTGCCTATAGCTGCTACCCTGTAGGCTCACTGCTGCTTCACTGCCATCTCCAGCTGCCAGCCATGAGCCCTGCATGGCACCCATCAGCCAGCTGAGCAGCGCTTCCACTGTGGAACTCACTGACCACCAGGGATCAGCTGATCCATTGAGTGTCTTCCCCTTGTGGTCAGTGTGCATCATAGCAACTGGTCGATTGGTTTAGTTGTTCAGTCGCTTAGGCATATATATATATATACACCAGTGGCCCGGTGCACATTAAAAGGGAATTAATTAGAGGAAATATAATAATATTGCTATTTTTCCTTTCTCTATAATAGAAGTGTCAGAGATTAAAGAAAATTAATAAAGTATATATGAAAATCTCCATTCCTGTCAGAGTCTGGGGCATGCCACGGGACCCAGAGCCAAGTGTCCACCCACCCGTGTTCACCTTGAAATCGGGCAAGACCCAGACTCGGCCAGCCCCGCCCTCACAAAACCTCACAGGGCAAGGGACACAGCCTCAGGTCCCCTGGCCCGGCACTGGATCGGGGGTACAGCCTCAGGTCCCCCATCAAGTCCTATTGGCAGGGAGCATGACCTCAGGACTCCCAGCACAGCTGTAGTTCCCCTGGCCAGGTTCAGGTCAGGGGGTGCAGCCTCAGGTCTCCTGGCCCAGCCTCATGTCCCTCGGCCCTGGCACCAGGGCAGGGGTGCAGCCTTAGGACCTCCAGTGTGGCCTCAGGTCCCCCAGTGCTGAGGTGGAGGATGTGGCCTCAGCTGTCCCATCAAGTCTTGGCACCGTTGCCGTCGCCTTTACTTCAGCCCCACCCCCCACATCTCAGCCCTGTCCCACTCAGCCTCGCCTCCTCAGCTCCGCACCCTGTCTTGTGTTGATCGACCCCACCAATCAGTACCTACAGTCAAATTTGCATGTTTCTCTTTTATTATTTAGGACTAGTGGCCTGGTGCATGAAATTCATACATGAGGAACGTGCCCAGCCTGCACCCTTTCCAATCTGGGACCCCTCACGGGATGTCCGACTGCTGGTTTAGGCCCAATCCCTGTGGCAGTCAGACATCTCTCTTGCAATCTGGGACCACTGGCTCCTAACCGCTCACCTGCCTGCTTGCCTGATTGCCCCAATCACTCATTGATATGAGAACTTATAATATGTCATTAAGAAAATTTTGAAAATGTATAACTTTTTAGTTTTATAGTATTTTATTATCATGGTAATATTACTTTAGATACTACCCCAAACTTATAATAGTTTAACATCAATGTTGAAAATCTTATGACTTCTAGTTATATACTGAGGCCTTTAATTCCAGTTATAAAGAATAGAGATTTCATTTTAATCATAAACTTCCCTAGAAAAAATATATGAAATTTTGCAGCATAAAAATATGTATGAATACAAATAATAAATTTGTCTTTTTATCTCGTGTAACCTATAAGAACATTTACTTATACTTAGTGTTAGTCCTTTATATAAGTATAGATATTTTTTTTCTCTTACATGTAAAAATGTTACATTAAAAGTAATTCTTTTTTGCTTAGAATGAACTTTTTCTACAGCATTTCCAGGACAATGAACCTGGGATTCAGACTGGTTTGAGTAGATTTGACTCATGGTAGCATCACTTCTTGGCTGTATGTTTTCTGGAAATGTACTCACCCTCTCCTGCACCAGTTACTCATCTCTAACATGAATAAAATCCTAGCCACAGTTATTAGGGTGATTTTGAGTATTGCATAAATTAATACATGTAAAGTTAGAATTCTGCCTATCATAAAAGAAATGATATTATTAAAAAACTATTTAAGAAATATTTATTGAGAGATTATTATGTGCTAGGCACTCTTCATTGTGCAGGGTGACTATCTTAGTTGCTACGGTTGATCTGAAATACCATTATCAATGAATGATCAGTCAATTTATTAGGAACTGAGTTTATCAAGATAAATGCTCTCTAATCTCAAAAGATTTTACCAGGCAAGGGAGCAAAATGAGGTTATAATACATTGTGATAGTATTATGACAGAATATGCACAGGGTGCCCTTGGAAGCATAAAGGATAATTGTAATGCAGACTGGTTTAGGTCAGGTAGGCCACAATGTGACCATCTATGAAAGAAGTAATATGTGTACTGATTAATGTAGGCTTAAAGGGTATTTCTTGAAAAGTGTGAGCAACCTTAAAGTACATATATCAAAAGCAATTTTCCCATAAGACATAATGAGAAAAGATTACATTGCCTCATCTCTAGGATATCAGCTACAGTTATAGGTTAATTGCTGATTCTGGTACTGATTAAAAGAGCAGCAGAGGTCTCCTCTACCAGTACACTAGGGCAAAAAATGCTACAAGGCCCCCTTAGGAAAGGGTGGTCAATAAAACAGCTTCTACTCTGCTCTGTGGAATGGCATGCAGCAACTTAATAGAACTAGAAATTCCTACTGACCTTGGTTAGTAAAAGGTTGTTCCCCTGTTATAATGCAAGGACAATTTTTTTAAAAATAGGAGAAAAGACATTCGAAGCAAAACCACTTAAGTGGAAAAATTGAAGCAGAAATGAACATCCATTTACTAAGGATGATGACTAGTTTAAGATTGAGACAATATCACTAATCAAGAGTGGTGTATGTATGGTAAAGAGGCTAGACAACATGTGCTCTTATATTTTAACTAACAAATGCCACTAAGTTTCTACCATAAGTGTTTGCATTAGTTTATTGCCTTCTTTTTATCTGATCAGGAAGAGTATAGCAGCATAAAAGTAAGGAGCTCCTTAGAGAAGCCAGGAAACCTAGTAACAAATGACAGAAAGAAAAGAAAGGTTGTCAAATAAAAGATATTTTTAAACATATTTGAAGCAATAAATGCTGGAACATGTCTGGCATATTGTTATCTTTAATGAAATAATATACTCCAGCATTCATTTAGATTGCTTTAAAATATGAAATTTTATTTTATTTTAGAGAAAAATGTAGACCTTAATACTTGAAATTAGAGAGAATGAATGAGTAAATAAAGTCCTCAACAGAATCATTTTAGATAATAACTGTGGAAACAAGCACATATTTAATAGTATTATATTCCTTTTGTAGGATTTTTAGATAAAACAAGTTTTATTCTTTCTGTAAGGCAGAGAATGTGGTTTTCAGAGTAAGGAGGTATAAAGAACTATATACAGAGTGTCTCAAAATGTATATACTATTTGAATGATTATAAAGTCAGTGTTTATTAACACACAGTTCATTTTCAAAATTTAAAAATTCTATAGAAATGACTATTTGTTTGTTTTGACAATACCTATTTTCAAACTGATGACCATTCTGGTCCAGGTACTGCTGATAACACAAAGCAATGGAATCACAAACATCAAGAATCATTTCATTCTGTATTTGTGCATCCTCAATTCATCAACTATTGCTATTTTTTTTTACCATAAACTTATTCTTTTATGTATCCCCATAAAAAAGTCTAGTGGATAAATTTTCTTTGTTCAAAGCTTAGTCTGACGTCACCCATTATTTTAAATCAAGTAAATCTGAAGATGAGTGAAAATTAAGTGTGTTATGAGTTGTTCACAACCTATGTCTCCAAAAATTGTGCATATAATTTGAATAATTATAAAGGCAGTGTTTGTATTCCAACTGTATTTTCAAAGTTTCAGGGCCATTTTAGCATGAATTTCTTTTTTCCAAAGCTTAGCCTGGCTAAAAAAAAAAAAAAAGAAACACCAAATGAGCCATCAGCTATTAAAGTGTGTATACATATTTTTGGGACACTCTTTAAGTCCATTGACTGGGGATAGCCTGAATTTAGCTTGTGATGAGTTAGAAATTTAAATTGATTTATCCTAAGGATATTTGTGCCAGTCTTTCTCTGTAAGGCCTTCAAGAAAACTCTTGTATAGATAAGAAGAGTGCTTGATTTCCTTTGACAACTAAGTTCTATAGTTTGCTCCTCTAAGCAGGCATACTGAGAGCATAACAAGGAAAATGAACACCAGGAAGGGCACCAACCTTTCCTTCTCAACCAGCCCCATGTTAGTCCTCTATTCAACAAATCCTGTCAAAGTTAACTTTCTGTTCTTAAGTAGCTTTTATAGACATGTGACTCTCACCACTATCACAATATCTAACACCATATTTGTGATGTTGATAAGGCCACTAGCAGTGTCTAAAGCACCAGCTATTTCTGACCCACTGATGGTGAACAGTAGACTGTTTAAGATATGAATCTACAGCATTGAGCTCAGTGACCACCCTGTAAAAGAGTAGAGGAAACAGATGCTGCTACTATTGTCAATTCTTTAAGGCTGGACAAGTCCCTTCTGCCCTGTGGTATAAAGGGAAAGTATGACAATACTAGAGTCCCGGAGCACAAAATTCATGCAGGGGGCAGGGGATACGCTTAGCCTAGCCTGCACCCTCTCCAATCTGGGACCCCTCAAGGGATGTCCGACTGCCTGTTTAGGCTTGATCCCAGTAGGACCGGGCCTAAACGGGCAGTCAGACATACTTCTGACAATCCAGGACTGCTGGCTCCAAACTTCTCACCTGCTTTCCTGCCTGATTGCCCCTAACTTCTTCTGCCTGCCAGCCTGATCATCCACTAAGCACTTCCCTGCCAATCTAATTGATGTCTAACTGCCACTCTGCCAGCCTGTTTGCCCCCAACTTCCCTCCTCTGTCGGGCTGGTCACCCCCAACTGACCTCCCCCTGTAGGCTTGATTGTCCCCAACTGCCCTTCCTTGCAGGTGTGGTCTCTCCAAACTATCCTCCCTTGCTGGCCATCTTGTGGTGGCCATCTTGTGTTCACATGGGGGCAGGATCTTTGACCACATGGGTGCAGCTCTCTTGGCTGTTAGGATGATGGTCAATCTGAAAATTACTATTTATTAAATAGGATAGAGGTCTGGTGAATGGGTGGAGGCCAGTTGGTTTGCCCTGAAGAGTGTCCCAGATCAAGGTGGGGGTTTCCTTCAGGTGAGGGGCGGCCTGGGCAAGGGGTCTGTGGAGGTTTGCAGGACAGTCATCCCACCAGTGACCCAAGCAGAGGCCCTGGAATCTGGGATTAATTTATGTCTACAATTGAAACTTTGTAGCATGGATCAGAGCCAAGCCTTCTGCTGGCTCTGTGGCGGCAGCCATTTTTTTTTAATTGTATTTTATTGATTTTTCACAGAGAGGAAGGGAGAGGGATAGAAAGTCAGAAACATCGATGAGAGAAACATCGATCAGCTGCCTCTTGCACACCTCCCACTGGGGATGTGCCCGCAACCAAGGTACATGCCCTTGACTGGAATTGAACCTGGGACCTTTCAGTCCACAGGCCGATGCTCTATCCACTGAGCCAAACAAGTTTCGGCAGCATTTCTGTTTGAAACTTTGCAGCCTAGAGTGGAGGACTAGGCAGGCAAGGGCAGGTGGAGAGATTGGCTTCCTCTGTTGCCGGGGAAACCCAAGCCTTCCTCCTGCTGTCAGTGGTGGCAGCCATCTTGGTTGGGGTTTACTTGCATAATTGGCTCCTGATAGGCTGGTGGGTGTGGCTATGGGTGTGGCTTGTGGGTGTAGGGAAGGTACAGTCAAATTTGCATATTGCTCTTTTATTAGATAGGATGTCATTTATTTAGCAAACTATTTATTGAGTAATTTGCTGAATAAACACTCTTTAGGGGACTGACTCTCCTCCCCATGCAGCTTATATTCAGAGTTGCCAATAGGAAAGCTAAAATTGTCATTGGTGGCAACACCAAGGCTGGAGTATCTTGACATAAACATAAAAAATTTACTAATTTTGAATTTCTTACAGAGGAGTTTCAGCTTGGGGCTGCCTCACTGTCCCTCAACCCCAAGTTGGTCTGAGATGCCTAATGACAAATAATATGTATTAGACTGTATCACAAAACCTACTCTGTTGACTGGATGTTTGTAAATACTTTGTAGGTTGATTAACTTACTTAAACAAGCTCTGCATTTAATGGTTTGATGATACTAAATGTTATGGTTCCTACAATAAATTTATTGATCATTTCATACATACTTCCTTTCTATTATTCACTCAAGAAATATTAAGTTCATAATTTGACAGAAGGTTGGAAACCAAAAAGATCATGGGGGGTGGGGAGAGATGAGTTCTTTTATGGAGCTAATGTTTTAGTGGGAAATTTCAGATTGTGGAAACAATTGCACAGATATTAAATCAATTAAAATTTTATAAGTACCAAGAAGAGGGGAAGAATTTACTAGATCATTCTTACAAAACCAGGCCCTGACATTATCTGGGAAGGCCTTCCCATATTGTAATTGAGTGCAAAAATGCAAACGACTGTGAGTTACAGAGGTTAAAGTGAGGGAGAATGTCTGGGTGAAGAGAAGATCACACCTAAAAGAATCTGTGACAGAAATGAGTATCCATACACCAACACTGCACATTTCCTCCACTGCAATGTGCCATCTTCACTAGAGGTAGCTCTGACCAGTCAGGGATTGTTCCTTATCCCTCACCTGTAACAACAGGTGACTAACTTCCATTCAAGAAGTTGGAATGAAAGTGGCGTGTGTCATATCTTCTCCCTAACTGAGCTGCAGGATGAAAGGACTCTCTATACCTGAAATACTACATGAAGAAAAGTCACTAGACTACATCAAAGACCCAAATCAGATTGTTAGATGAGTAAACAAAAAGCATCTATTCTTTTAAATCCATTAAAACATGGGAGTTTGTTTTCACAGGTGCAGTATGGTTAATGTTACCCTAACCAAAACAGTGTGAGTTTAAAAGTAACTGAAGATTTTGCAGTTATTGAAAGATGTGGAGTGTTAGTATAGCACGCAAAGAAAAGAGAACATAAATTGGACTGTGTGCTTATACTTCTGGCACTGTGGCAAGATAAATATCTTGAAAATATCTCATTATAATACATCTAGAAATCCTGGACAAATAAACATTATTTTAAATGTAGAGTTAAATGCAATCCCACCCTAACTTATATATATATCCAAATCAAGTAAAAATGTGAAAGCTAGAATGGTAAGCTAAGAGTTACACCTCTATCAATGTCAGGAATTAAATTTTAATGGGGAATAGAGGCATGAACTTTGGCCCAGGCAACTGGAATGTGAGGTGGGGAAGGGAGATGGCAGAATTAAGACATCCCCATAACTCCATTTCCATTTCCCAGACCAGGAAAGAGCTATATATCCTGAGAAAAAAAAATTAAGCCAATAAATAAACATGACAAGTCAACTTATCTGGCTTGGTCTGTGCTGTGCTGGAAACAAGTCTGAAAGAATTAATAAATACAAGTTTGCTCTCACTTTAGGCTTTGGATGATCAAATTTACACTGTGTAGCTAAAAAAAAGCATGCAGGGAATTAATATAAAATAATTATGAATTAAGAAAAATTCTAAGGCACCTTTATTTTAAAACATTATCTTTTTTAAAACGCATCTCCAAAAAATGGCCTCATATGCTTCTCACAGAAAAAGAAAACCACCCTTGTAGTCCAACTTTATAAAACAGTTTAGTAAATATGGCATTAAGAGCATCATAGCATGAAAATTCAACTCCTACATTTTATATAGTTGAATTAATAAATGTAGGATAAAAAATTCTTTAAAATGTTTAATGAATTAACATAGTAAAAGTGAGAAACAAGAAACAGATTAAGATTTTATGTGTAACACATAAAAACCACAAATTGTATGTAGAGGTAGTTTACGTTCCTACAATTCAACATAAAACAAAACAAAACAAAATAATGCAGTTCAAATGTGCAAACTATAATTTACAGAGAAGAGAACCCAAATGGCCAATACACATAAAAATATTTATAAACATTATGATATATAGTATATTTCTTCTGTATTTCAGTGGAACCAGGTATATAGTCAAATATTTTATAATCTATGTGGAAGGTGCTATGAGGCACCTTCTCTGCCGGCTGCAACAAGTGTTGCCATAGGAAAGCCTTCATCAGCCAGCTTCCTTTAGGGAAACTGAGGGAATACCTCAACTGAACAGCACATCCAAGCTTACATTCAGAAACCAATGACTGAATGATGCAGGAATAAAAAAAAAAGGGCTGGACCCTGGGTTTCAACTCAAGACAACAGTAAAGAGTGATGCCAGTTTCAGATTCCCCAGTCCAACTGGCTGAGGCCTCTGTTAAAACTATATCAGAACTCTTCTCCAATCCTGCTTAGTGGTCCCTTTTAATAAGTGTTGATCCCAAGAGTACTCCCTAATCCACACTCTGGTTCCTAATCTCAAACTGCTTTTAGGGATCCAACCTGTAATGGTGGGTGTCAATCCTGGCTTGAGAACAGAAATCCTGGAATAGGATTTGGAAACTGGATTATCTGCCATCTGGCTAGTAACAAAAACCCCATTCATCACTGGGGGTATGTGAAACAGGGATAGCCCCAGGCATAAAATAACAGTGCAATTGCTAAAATATTCACAAGATGCACCTCTCCTAAGAATTTGTCATTACCTTCTCACTGAGCCCTATTCCAATAGCTAAATTTCATAATTCACAAAGGACCTGATAAGGAAGGGAATGGCTATTATACCTACATGGAGCTGCAGGACCTAGTCAATAGAGTTAGGAGAGCAGGCACAGAGCTGAATTCTCTGGGTGCATAATGAAGAGGACCGAACATAAGCAAATCTGCACAATGTTTAATCAATCACATTCACAAGAAAATCAAACAAGTGAAAAATATTTTATCTTCATGAGGGTAATTACATTTTCACCAACATACCATAACCCTATGATTACATGGTAAAGAACCTTTCTTGAAAATTCAAAGTAATTTATTTTAAATATGCAAAATCTCTGATAAATTGGCATGATTTAGGATAAATATTACGACATAAAAGAGTAGATAATGTGTACATGTCTTAAGAAAACTCCATGAATGTTATTTCTCAAGGCCAAATTTTTGAAAACAACTAAAAGTGACAGAGAAGTCAAAATTGTACTATCTAAGCACCTGGAGTCCACAATTGCTCTCTTACCAAGTGATTGCTTTGACAGTTAGGTGAGGGGTTGGTTACCTTATGGTTGAAGATAACACTGGCTGCAGCAGGTACCTGAATAGAAAGCCATCCAACATTGGCACAAGCTAGTACATATCGCATCTATGTGAGCAAGTAGAAACTTGCCTCTCATAACAGCTAGGGATCTAATCCAACAAAGTGGCAAATGGGCAGTTAACAACCCCAAAATCTTCTACCTTAGAAATAGTATTAATTTTAGGCTAAACATATTTAAAACAGATATAATGAGTTTTCCATCACAACTTTTAAAAAGACCCTAAAAAAGCATTTTTTATAACCTAACTGTATGGTGAACTCCATAATAGGACCTGGATCCATAAACTGTACTTCTAGATAACTATCATTCTGCCCTGAATCTATGATTATGATGTATAAATAATTAAATATTCAATACTACATTAATGAATATGTTAACTTTAGACTAATGAGTAACCTATGTTTCAAATAAATTACCTGGCAGAATAAGTACTCATTGAGGTGAGTTCTAATGTCATAGCCAAATCACCTATTGGCATCCATTAAAAATATGTTACTTCAGAAAGACATACATACAAAATAATTCATTATATTGTCCAATTATAAAGACACAGATTTCTTTACCAACAGGGCAAAGAAAAAGTTGCATTTTGCTTAATTGTGCCTTTTTCTTTTTGCTCTTTTTTTCTACCCTAACTTTCATGGCAGTATCTGGGAAACAATGTTAAAGAAAGCAAACAAAACAAAAGAAAACAAAACAAAACAAAGCAAAACAAAAAACACAAAAATGCTCCATTCGAATAGAAATATTTGTTAAGATGCGAGGTAACGAGTCTACTCAATTTGCACTGTACATTTTTGTGTGTCATGAATAGAGACTACATTTCTAGTTTCTACCCTTCAAATTTCTGGAATGATAAATATTGAAAAAGCTCAAAGTTTAATGAGCATGGGAACAACATTAGGGTTAGGAATTATTTGCACTTGACGGTTAACGACTTTGTTGAATACTTGAAAAGAAACCAATGATATTTTTGTGGAGCCACAATGGAGAGATGGTGGAAAGAAGCATTTTTATCTTAAGATTCCATTCGACTCTTTGTCCAAGAGACAACCCTATGTAGCAGGTACCCCGGACCAAAACAAAAGTACAAATTGACTTTGACATGACTAATGTTGAGAAGGTTCAAAGGAAGGATTTTAATGAATTGTAAAAGAAATACATAAACACATTTTTGGTATCAGATTGTTATCAAATGTGGATTCTTATATCCAGGTCTCTTATAATACTCTGGCAATTCAGTATGAGAGAAAGAAAATGAAGTGAGGAGACCTGTTATCTATATTTTTATCCATAATTCACTCTGTAAGTGACTTGATATCATCTATTAACTATGCCTCAGTATATTTGTAAAATGCACCTCATGTCTTAGAATCAAATTAGTTTCTAGATAGTGATTACAAATTACAAATTAAAGTGAAATCTTACTACAGACACAATGTTTTTAATTGATATTCTGTGACATAAAATTCATATTAAAAATAATAAGACTTTTTTTATATGTTTTTATAGCCTCCTTTTCATTCCACAGGTACTCCCTATTGTTAAGAAGATGGCAAAAATGACACCTGAACATATACAGGTGAGACTGACAGCAGTTTATTAGTCACATATCCTTACAGGCCATGGAGGCCAGAACACTAAAAACCATAGAGGGACACACAGACACTGCACACGGAACAGGGTGAAGAACCAGAAGCTATGGGAGGTAGGCTTTAGAGCAGTGGTCGGCAAACTCATTAGTCAACAGAACCAAATATCAACAGTACAACGATTGAAATTTCTTTTGAGAGCCCAATTTTTTAAACTTAAACTTCTTCTAATGCCACTTCTTCAAAATAGACTCGCCCAGGCTGTGGTATTTTGTGGAAGAACCACACTCAAGGGACCAAAGAGCCGCACATGGCTTGCTAGCCGTGGTTTGCAGACCACTGCTTTAGAGTATCAAAAATTTCAGCTGACACCTGGTTCTAGAGGGAAGATTTGTAATTGGCCTATTTCAAGTACTTAGTGGGCTGGCAAGAAACCCAACCTACTACTCAGTAGTAGGCAAGAATTGTGCCAAGTCCCCTTGGTAAAGAGGTAGCGGTAGGGTGGCTATAGGATCTTATCTATGGGAGTAGAGTGGGAGAGGGGGTAAAACTTGTAGTTAGACCATCTCAACCCTCCCAATATTACCACATGTCAAGGTAGCACATGCTATTTGCCTTAATTTTATGCCTTTCCCCTCAGTGATCACCGAAAGAAATCTGTAAAATCAAATGCAATTCAGCCTTCTAAAAAAAACCATGAAATCTGTGAAACTAAGCACTTTATAAGAAAGCTCCATCATAAGCAGTCTTTTAAAAATAATTTTCTATTTAGGACAAAATAAAGAAAGTTTCTCTTCAAGTAAACCTTTTGTGACAATAATCTGTACATTTAATTTTCTAAGTAGTTCTAAAATGCATTCAAGATTAGAGTCAGCTGTCCTGAAACTTTTATTACCGATTTAATTGACAAGAATTTCTCCGAAAAAGTCTTTGAGCGTCAGATCTTGGCAGTTTCAATAGGAAATTTTGTTCTTCAATGTACACTTACTTACAACCTATTTCATAAATATTAAATGCCTGTTCTGAAAAGCATCCTTCCTCATTAGATTTAGCTTTGCCTTAAAAAAAAAGTAAAGCTTTTGTTTGTTTGTTTGTTTTTTAGGAGAGGGGCATTGTTAATTCTTTAAATTCTGTTATAATATTCAGTTATACCTCTGAATCATTTATATCATACTCATCTCACTAGAAATGTTTCTTCATAGATATTATAATATTTTTTCAAAACTTGGCAGAAGCATATTATTTGTTGTTTCCAATCATGTATAAGTGGAATCTAAAGTTTTCTTACGTATGGGTCACTCATCATGTTTTCTTATAGATATTGGTTTGCTTATTCCATTGGTCTAATGTGGATTCCACGTGTCTACATTATTCATATACATAGAGTGCTGATCTATTATTTGGAGGTTTATAATAAGAAAAGAATTTAAAATTTCAGTTCACAAGTCAAATCCCCTCTAGTCAGATTTCATTTATAATACATTTGTGTTATTACCTAATGTTCATAAATGTGTTTTTTCGCTGTAAAGCAATATAGAAATATTATTCTTCACAATAAAACTTCCTGATTTTTACTGCTTTATTCTTCAATAACATTTTAAAGTTTCATTTATTAATTTGCTGTATTTATTTCTTATGTTATATGAGTTGAGTTAAACTTGCCACTTCATCTCTAATATTTTCAAAATCTTAATTAGTCATTCAAACTTCTTCCACATATTTAACAGCTCTTCTTTTCCCTGTTAAGTTTGAAGTATTTTTGTGTCCTTTTATGTTAACATTAGGAAGAGTTGTTATTTTAAAAAGAATAGCATTTGTGTTTTCAATTTTTGTCAATATTTTCCTTCTAAAATTATAACCAACTGTAACAAAAAAGTCATCTAATACAATAAAATTAAGAACAACATACAGAACACCATTGTGCCCTTTTATGTCTACATGCAAACTATGCAAATGTATCTGTGATTGTAATGAAGCCCCAGAGCATATCATGTCTTAGTCTTCACTGTTTTCACAGTTGTTTAAATCCTTGATTTAGCCAGATACATAAATTAATTGTGATACTCATAATTATTTGTGTACACTCAGGAAGAAGCCATTTGATGGTGGGGGAAGCTTTCAAATTTTACTTTTATATTTCCTCTTAGCCTCTTTCTTCAATATTCTCAGTCTGTGTGCATGTCCTACCCTGTATGGGAGACAAAACATACTAATGGTGCTAATTCTCAAAAATCCATGTATAACAGTATCTGATCAATACATAATTGAGAATAAAACAAGTCAAAATAAAAGAGTAGTAACTATATCCTAAGAAACCCAAAACATCAATCAGAAGGAATATATGCACCTTGTGTTCATAGCAGCACAATTTACAATAGCTAAGATCTGGAAACAGCCCAAATGCCCATCAGTAGATGCCTGGATGAAAAAACAGTGGTGAATTTACACCATGAAATACTGTGTAGCAGGAAAAAAGAAGCAGTAAAAAAAAGGACCTCTTACCTTTGAGACAGTATGGAGGGACCTGGAGAGTGTTATGCTAAATGAAATAAGCCAGTCAGAGAAAGCGAAGTTTCACATGATCTTACTCATATGTGGAATCTAATAAACAAAATAAACTGACAAACAAAATATATTGAGACATAGAAGCATGAAACAGACTGTGAACTCTCAGAGGGAAGGTGGGGAAGGGTGGGTGGGTGGGAAGATCAACAGTAGAAATTATATGCATATATGGGTAACCCATGCACACAGATAATAGGGTGTTAAAAGCCTGGAGTGAGGGATGGCGGTGGGGCTAGAAGAGGTCAATGGGGGGGGGGAGACATATGTAATACTTTTAACATTAAAAAGTAGTAGCATAATTTTTTTAAATCTTACTGACAGTTGTGTAGCATGATACAGAATATGAAAATCTTATATTGTCCTCCATGTAGAGAAAGATTCAAATTTTGTTGAATTTAAACATTAATATTTGAATAACACTTATGAAGAAAACAAATATAAAATTAGAAGTACAAAATTAACTTCAGGTCCTTCAAGTAGATTGGTAAAGATGAGCCAAGCAGCTTCATTAGCTTTACCATGAATCTACCTTTCTATTTAAATATGTCATATATAGAGGCCCAGTACACAGATTCGTGCAACAATGGGGTCCATTGGCCTGGCCTGTGCCCTTTCACAATCTGAGACCCCTCAGGGGATATAGAATAGCTGGTTTCAGTCCTGATCCAGACAGGAAGGAGCCTGAACCCGGCAGGCCTGATCCAGAGGAGCCTGATCCTGTGTATTGAGTGTCTGTTCCCTGGTGGTCAGTGCCTGTCATAGAGACTGGTCAACCGATTATTCAGTCATTCATTTGCTTAGGCTTTTATATCTATAATAATATGCTAATTAGACCGGATAGCTGAACCTTCTGGGATGTCCTTCCAGATATCCTTTCAGATTGCCTTGGGGGTTATCAGGCAAGCAGGCAAAGTGGTTAGGGGCAATCAGGCAGGCAGGCGAGTGGTTAGGGGTGATTAGGCAGGCAAATGAGTGGTTAGGGACTATCGAGCAGACAGATGAGCAGTTAGGGGTGGTCAGGCAGGCAAGTGGTTAGGGCAATCAGGCAGGCAAGCAGTCAGGTGAGCAGTTAGGAGCCAGCAGTCCTGGATTGCAAGAAGGATGTCTAACTGCCAGTTTAGGTCCAATCCCACAGGGATCATTGAGCCTAAACTGGCAGTTGGACATCCCCTGAGAAGTCCCAGATTGTGAGAGGGTGCAGGCCCAGACTGAGGGACCCCCCCTCTTGTGCACACATTTCATGCACTGGGCCTCTAGTATATAGATAATGTTCCATATCATCGACTGAATATATTTAACTGAAAGTTGAATGTTATGATGACCCCAAATCTGTCTTCTTTAGAATGTTTACCCATTGTCTTTTGGGAGCAGTCAGAGTATTTATTTCTTCTCCTTGATAGATATTTAATGTTTAAATTCAATTATCTCTAACAAAAGTTATTTTTTCACTCAGTCAAGTAATCTATAATTCCTTAAATTAATTTTTATATATCATATGCATTCACAATCTCTCTGGATTCTTATATTTCTCAATGTGAAGGATAAAAACTATGTATAACTCAACAAGTGTTACTGTTTTCCATTCCAATATTATGGTGATTCAGACCACATGACTCTGCCACAACAATGAATAATAAATAATATCTCTTTAAGGTAATTCCAGGTTTATGCTCAAGAGCATCTGAGAATTTAGATAATTATTTATTGCTTTAATGTTAAGCTTTTTATTGTTCACTCTATTAATTCCTGAAGAAAGAAACTTAATGTAGATCAAATCACTTGGCTGAATATTTTCTATCTTTTTGGAAATAGTCTTCAATGCTTCTGTATAGATACTTTAATATCCCCTAATGCAAACAACTTGGCCCCCAATTTCTGAGAGTAATTTAAAGAGATGTTTTCTCTCTTTTCTTTTTTTTGCAATCAGCATAGATAAACAATACAACTTATTAAAATATGATTATATTAAATTCACAAATTTACCTTAAGTATTTTTGTTGCATTCAGTTTAGCCTGAATGAGAGGTATATTTTAGTTATCATAGATGCCCTCTCATGCAGTTTCAATCATCTAGGGAATGAGTAATGCAACTTACAATCACAGCTATTCCTGTGTTTACTAAATAGAATAATAAGACCATTTTACTAGTACTGTCTCTCAGTAGCTACTGGGAGTATCTGACAAGATTGCTTTCCAGCTGGTAACAAAACAAATAATGCCAACGTCAATACAGATAAAACCTTTTTGCCATATCTGATCGGATCCATAAAATTGCAAACTCCTTGGTTTGCTCCATTGTTTAAGGTTTTGACTCTACCTAGCTAATGGAAAAGAACTAACTTGTTTTGTTTGAGATCTAATTTTATCCTCAGTATCAATCACAAAAAGTAAATTGACTGAGTTATAATTCACTTTCATTAAGATGATATGAGTATATTAAGAAATTAGACATGTGTTCAATCATCCTTCAATTAATGATCTCAATATTTAAAAGTTGCAATATTTGAAAAGTGATTAAGGGTACAATTGATTCAGCACATTTCAATTACACAAAACTGAATTTAACGAATGGTGAAGAAAGACATTAAGCAACTTGAATTTGAATTTCAATTTTAGCTACATAGTTTTGAAGAAATCATTTTCTTGATCTATGAAAATAAGAACTATAATACCTTCCTTCCTCCTGTACAAGACCTCTGAGAAGGGTAATACCCTATTATACTTTATGGTAGACATCTACATTATTAATCCAAAATTCATAGTTGAGAGGGAAAAGAACCATTAAACAAATAAAAATACAAAGGAGAGTCAAAATGACACTGTTATTCCTTAAAAAGGTAATAAAAACAAATGCTTTCTAGCTCCTATTGTATGGCTGGGCCTTTGGCTTGTTCCTTTCACTATGATATCTCATTTAAACATCATAAAACCTGGCAGAGGACACATTAAATGTACAGGAAAAACAAGGAAACATACTCTGATATGTTAAAGTAATGGATTTAATAATCTCTAGGACTGGGATTTGTACTCCAGCAGCTCTGTGAGATTTCAAAGTCAAATATGAGTTTTTCCTGCAATATCAGAAGCCTATTTTGCATTGAATTATTGTGTTGTAATCTAGTTATTTAGGTACATTAGATTTTTCAAGTTCCCATTTGAAATCAAAATGGTTTAAATAGCTCTTCTGAAAGAAATGTCAGCAAAAATTTGTATTTGCTTTTAGTTCCCCAATGAATTAATAGGCAGTTTTGGTGTTATGTAAACAGAGCCATTATGATAAACACAGGGCATATAAAAATGTGCAATGGAAAATGATCCTAGATTTTAAACTAAGGTATAAATAGCAAGTAGAACAATAAATTGTAATCATAATGTTTTTCAACATAAGTGCATTGTTTTTCTCTTTTTTATTGCTTTATAATGCAATTTTCTGTAAATAAATCTATATAAACAATCTTTGGACACAATGCAATGAGTTATTTCTGTTTCTTTAAGGTCCATTAAATAATTTCTGCACCATTTATATAGACTTTGAGTTAAGGTGATGCTAAAATAAGATGCAGTGAGTGATGGATATTTACAGTGAGTCTCCTCAGCACCAAGTAGAGCTCTTGATTTGAATACTTCTGTTGAAAAAGTCCCAGAGATCAATGTGAGCTGATCGGAGGTACCATGCCACAACAAATATCACCTGTCATCAATTCCATGTTTTCCGGGAGATGTTTACAGTAAAGAGGGGGAAGAAAATCAACATGTTTAAAAATAGAATACAGGACCAAATTTTAAAGACAGATTAGGTGTATAAACAGCTGCTGACAGAAGGTAGGACTTCAAAAATACTTGTCACTTGAATGAATGATAGAGTGAGAATGCCATTAACTCTGAACTCCAATTTACACAGTTAAGCCTTGCTAGTTTTCAATCTTTGGCCCTAGAGCACAAATTATTTTAGCTGAAGGAAGCAAAGAATCTGAATAGATCTTTCTATACAATATCATGTATTTTATGCTCTCTTTCCTACTTTGGGGAGAATAGACAGAAGTGAGTCGGTGGGTCCTCTGAGAATCATCAAAGATCTTTCAACCTCTGCCTGTGGCACACAGACGGCGCTCTCCACAGAGCACTTGATGAACAATGTGTGTGCACTGTGAACGCCTGGGTTGCCCTGCTGGGAGCAGGGTGCTCTGTCTGTTAAGGATGTACATTGCTGTCTGCGGGTTTTGTCAGCAGGAGCCTTCAAAAAGCAAAAGAAAATTCAACAGAGGAAATTCACATGGGGGCAGAATCCACACATCAGTAAAGTGGAGGTGGCAGAGTATTTCCACATCCATCAGAGAGCACTCTCAGAAGAAATGAAAATGCTACTTTGTATTGTAAGGAGCAGCATGGGGCGAACTCCACAAAGAGAGAAAATGACACAAATTGTCTACTTGTGCTAAACTAGTCAAGTTCCCTGAGTAGTGGTTTGCGAACATCCTCATTTCTTCCTTCTGGTCAATTGAATGCCTTCTGGGTAGGGGTGATTCAGTGCAGGGGTTGTATTTATAGTAATCAAGTGTTTGAGGCTAAAACATTTGAAAATGTATGATATTGAAGCAGTTATGGCCAGTGAACACTCACTTGGCCAAAAGAGTGGAAAAGAAACTACCTCTATAGAGAAAGGAAGCATATTTTAATCCTCTAGGCCTTTAAAACACATGGCAAGCCATTTTAAGCAAATAAAAGAACATTTTTTAAAGGCTTATACAATGTGGCATTTTGAAAGGTTGACATTCACACCAAAGAGTTTATAATAGACGATACCAAAATACAACCCCTCACCCTACTTTTTACTTCCTAGTATATGGCAGTGCTTTTCAAGTCAGCAAGGGATTTGATACTGCTTCACATAATTATTGTGCTTGAAAGACAAAAATAGGAGCCATAGAAGTCAAAGGTGGAGTTTCTGTCTTATCTAATGAGTAGAAACTTGGTGTTTTTTTTCAGCCTGTGTGGCTTCAGAATAAGCCATAACAAATACAAACATATTACTGTTCCTTTTTACTTTTAAAAAGCAAGGGCTTCATTATTCATGCATTCATTTAGTGCATACTATTGTGGATTTTTGTATTCTGTGTTTTGCATGCCTCTAATACAAAATCAAGTAAGAATGTCATTAAAATTTTAAAAAAGTATTATGAAACCTATCAACCACCTGACAATTTAAATCAGACCTGCCATTCATTTTTAATAACATTTATGAATCTCTGAGGTGGAAGAAATCAATACACATTTTTAGAAAAACAAAATCAGCAGGAAGTAGAAGACCCTCAGCAATACTTTGATTTTTCTCCTGGAAAAGCAGAAAACGATATTGTTTTGTTGTCTGTTATCTAAATGCTGCTGAATTCCTTTAGTCATACAGCAGTGTGTTATGTTAGAGAAACGTTTTGTTGTTTTTTTTTTTTTTACTAAAAAGCTAAAGCTTTCAAAGTGGTTGTTGACTCTGATCCTCTCACATCCTTTCCTCCCGCTCTATCTTTTTCTTTGTGCTTTCCATTACCTAAAAAGACAAATAAAAGTGTATGAAAAGATAATACTTCTTTTGTTTTTCCAAGACTAGCAGGAATCAAGGGGCTGGAACACCAGCAAGGGAAGGGGGAGCATCTGCAGAAGGGAGAGGATTGAGCTGACTATCAACACAGGAGCAAAGACTGTGAGGGAGGACAATGCTTGATGGATGAAATGAGTGTAAAATACTATATCGTAAGGCCTTAGGGGGACATAGATTGGCACTTTTGAGAACAGAATTTTACCTTAAAATGATGATGAGGCTGGTATCAGTGACTAGGAAAAGCAGATTTCTTCCCAGTTGGCATAGGTCAGTGGTTGAGCATCGACCTATGAACCAGGGAGTCATGGTTTGACTCCCTATCAAGGCACCTGCCTTGGTTATGGGCCTGATCCCCAGTGTGAGGCATGCAGGAGGCAGCAGATCAATTATTCTCTCTCATCATTGATGTTTCTGTCTCTGCCTCTCCCTTTCTCTCTGAAATCAATAAAAAGATATTTAAAAAAGAGAGATCTAAAAAGAAAAAAGAAAAGAAGGAAAGCAAATTTCTAGAAAAAAATTCTGAAAAAAAATGGGGGCGGGGGAGCTTTACCCACTAGAGTGAAGACAAAGTTAATAGCATATTGCTAATATATTAATTATAAGATGATAAATGTTCTGGAACTTCAGGAAGTTATTGAAACAGAGTTCAGATAGCCATCATAATATAGCATCTTTATTATGTAGCAGACTCTTTTGAAGTGAATTCCAACCCAAATTCTTATCTGTATACTTCACCATTGTCTCCATCTCTCCAATTCTCTAGCCCTAGGCTTCTCACTTCAGCACCACTGTTGTTTTTGTTGCAGGGAGATGTCCTGTGCATGGGAATTTAATAGCATGCCTGCCTTCTACACACTAAATCCAAGTAGAACTTTCCTGTCATTAAAAATAAAATAAAATAAAAAGTTTCCAGATATTGCCATATGTATCTTGGTTGGGGTGGGGGTGTCAAAATGGCTATCCAACAAAAACCACTGCTCTAATCTCAGTGAACTACTGAACTATTTTTGAATTAATGAATTACTACAATAAAATATATGGGTACACAAATATCCTTTCTAGATTACTCATTTTCTTTAGAAGACTGTCTTAAACCTCAGCAATGAATAAATCTGAAAGTAGTAGGTTGCTTTTTCTCAACAAGAAAAATCAAATAATATTTTATAGATGCAGTTAGAAATTTATTATGATTCTTATATTATTCAAAGAGCACCTTTGCAGATAATTTCACTGAGAAGCACAAAGCCCTGAGGATATGCTCATATCTATTTAAGTTTAAACTTGAAAATCTCAGCAGCTCTCAACACATAGATGGTTGGGACTATCAAACTATATCTGTCCCTTAGGTATCTTTGTTTGCCAATAACAAGATGTATGAGAATCAATGGAATCATGTTACGAATGTGAAGTATATTCAGAAATTCCTTGCAGACATGGAAACACATCAGAATTTAACTTTTTCTGCAACCATTTGAGAATAAGGCTATTCTTTTTAATGTACTGAAATTGAGCAAACTGAAGCTAACATGTAAGCAGAGTGTCAAATTCATGTACATTATCAGTTGTTATTCTCATGTTAAAGGGAAGAGTCCAGTAACTCAGCTATTGGTAGGCAAACAGCATCCTAATGTTTAGTCATTTAATTAAGCTATATGTACAAAAGTATTTCAAAATAAGTGAACAACAAACATTATGTTCTTTAAAATACCTCTTACTTCAGGAACACATAACCACTACTCTTCTAAGTAAGTAGGTTAATACTTAGGTGTAATTTTTAGTGCATGTACTAGTCCACATTTGTTTCTGCTTGGATGGTCTTCTGCATAGTCATTAGTGAGCCTGGCACTTTTCCTATTGTGGCTCTCCCTTTTACTCTTTCATCCAAGTCCTCTATGTTCAGTAAATGGATAGGAAAAGAGAGCAAGAATCAGTGGAGGTATGTCTCTAAAGGCCAGGATTCACAATGCCCATATTCCACAGGTCAGAACTCAACCATGTAGCAACTCCAAACTGTAAGAAGGCCTGGAAAATATAGCACAGTTCTGAGACTATAAGAAAAAAAGTTTGTAAATATACAACTTTCTCAGCCAAAGCAATGAACAATAGTTTATGAAATACTTAGAAATATGCATCCTATATACCTGTTTTTTCTAGATATATAAGAAACACTGCAAGCCCTATGCATGAAGATTCATGCAAGAATGGGCCTTCCTTCCCCTGGCTGACCACACTACCTTCACTCTTGCTGGAGCAGCCTTTCTGCCTTCCTATGCTGTCCAGAGATCCGGAGACGCTAGGGTAGCAAGGAACAACTGCATCCTGCCCTGCCACTTGCTGCTGAGTGACTGTGTATGCAAATTAACCCACCATCTTTTGTTGGGTTAATTTTCATACTAACTCCTGATTGGCTGGTAGGTGTCATGAAGTGTGGTCAATTAGCATGTTACTCTTTTTTTAGGTAGATAATTTAAAATATCTCTGCAGACTTATTTATTATTTTGACCTCCAATCTTTCCCACTGAAGTATTGAAAATATTATGCTGTATATCGTTTCTGTATTTCTTTCTTGTTTTTGTGTGTCTTGTCTTGTGCTGGTCTTCACTCCCTTTTTCTTGTGTCTTACAATGTCTTCTCTTCTCTGAAGTTATTAGTGGCACTTTCCATAACAACTGTATTAATCAAGTAACCATGCAACCTCTGTTGCTAGATTGGAAGGGGAATTTATTGAATCTCAGTACCCAAAAAGGATGAGACACAAAAACCATTGGGAAATGTAGAAATACAGCTAGACCTCTAGAACAAATGGAGCTCATGACTCTAAATTCACCAAGTTTCTGTCTCTAATACCTTTGCTTTTCTCTGGGTGTCAGATTCATTCTGTCTCTACAGATCAGGTGCCCAAACATTGTTTCTACATCTTAGAAAAACCATCACACGAGAATAATTCTCTCTCCATTTCAATTAAAAAATGTCACTTGATTTAGTAATGTACCCAACTCCAGAACAATCATACATTTCTGGGGGAAGGTCACATAGGATGATAGTGGCTTTTTTGGGAGTGAGATATTTGAAATTATGTGAAACACTTTCCAGAAGAGATGAGATGGGAGGAGTGAAATGAAATGGGGTAGGTGGCAGTGAAAAGTGAACTTTTAGTGCTAGGAGGCAAAAATACTACAACTGCTTCTGCAGAAACTATGGTTTTCTCAGTCAAATTTCCAGTATAGTTACTATACTGTAAGGATTTGCCAATCTTACTGAATCTTTATTTTTGTTATTAAATTGACTATTTTACTTCTTTCCTCTTTCCTTCTTATGTATTATGATTTATTTCTAATATTATTGTTATATTCTTAACAATTTAACATCTCCAAACCTCTATGAAGCATATCATTTTACATTGCCCTTAAATACCATCTTCCATCTTACATCCTCAGCATACTTATCTGTATTCTTTTTTGGGCCAAATATTAAAAAAAAAAACTACATTTTTGGACATGGCATTTTCAAGAGTAAGCCTTCAAACTTTTTTCCATTGTGACCCAAATAAGAAATATTTTATACATCATGACTAATTGCAGTCTCAAATATGTGCACACATATATGCTAATACAATAAAAGAAAAAAATTGTGAAAATATTTGTGTGATGCACTCATATAAATGTTATATTTCATTTGTAGAATGCTAGTTCAAGGCAACTGAATTTATTACATAACCCTTGGCTCTAATGTAAGGCATTGCCAATACAACCGCTCTTGGATGTTCCAGCGACTTTGGTATCACCAAATGCAGACAAAGTAGAGCATTCCATATTCAAGAATCAGAATGTTCAATTTCTGGGTTATATTTTATCTACAAGGGGATAATGATGATAGCCAATATAGTAATAATTCTGGGAATGAAGAACTGTTCTCTGAACCTGTATTTCCTGTTTATAAAAATAGGAGTAAAATAATATAAAATTTAGCCATCTAAAAATACCATACAATGGCAAGAATGTGACTAAAGTACCATCAAGTAGCATGTGTGCGTCACTCTCTACACTGCCTACACAAAGGGGTGAATGCATTTTTTCTCCCTTCTGTTTTCAAGTAAACCTTCAGTGCATGCTATTTTAGTCAAGATGATAAAATGAAACTACACTGGGGAGAAGAGAAATGCGCATCCAGGAAGAATGAATATCAGAGTAAATAACATCATTTTATCATGTATTCCCTTTATATACATGTCATCTGAGAAGACTTCAGATTTAATAATAATAGTCTAATAATGACTGGAATCACATGCTACACTCTTAGAGGATGCCAGGCACTATTGCTTTCTCTAATTTGATTCTCATGAAAATCTTATAGTATGGACATGGATATTATTCCTGCCTCACAGTTGAGTTTAATCATGATAATTTCCCTCAAATCTCGCTGCTAACGGTTTTGAAATTTGAGTTTAAATCAAGGTCTGCCTCATTTCTTAATTGAAGCTTTTGACTGAAGGCTGCCCTGCTCCCTGATTTCTACCTTCTCAAATCCCAGCTGACAATTTATAATCCATCACTTCCAAAGTCATTACCACTATAATTTGACACATGTGCTCCAAATGTCACATAGGAATTTTAAGAAAACAGTCCTTTTAGTTATTACTCATTTTTTTTCTAGAGCTGCAATATCCAATGTAGTAGCCACATCATATGTTGCTAATTAAGTCAAAATTAATTAGTTAAAATTAATTCTTATTTACACTAGCTACATTTTAAGAACTCAATAGATGCATTTGGCTTGCAGCTATTATATATATATATATATAATCTTATTTAATAAAACAGTATCATGCAAAATGACTGTACCTCTGATCAAACCATGCCCACAAGCGAATCCTGAGCAAATAAACCCCAACCAAGAAGTCTGTGGCCACCGAGAACAGGAGGGAGGCTTGGGTTTCCCTGGCAATGGAGAAAGCCAAGGTTTCCACCTGCCTTGCTGGCCTAGGCCTCCACTCAATGCTACAAAGTTTCAATTATAGAAGATACATAAATCCAACAGAAATGGCAGCAGCCTTGGAACTAAAGAGAGTAGAGTCTAGGGTTGCCCGAGCGATGGAGAAAGCCAAGCTTCTGTGGCCCTAGCACCTAGGCCTCCACTCTAGGCTACAAAGTTTCAATTATAGAATTTAAATGAAATCAGACAGAAATGGCTGTCTCCATGGAGTGAGCAGAAGGCTTAGCTCTGTTCCAGGCTACAAAGTTTCAATTGTAGAACATAAATTAATCCCAGATCCCAGGGCATCCACTTGGGTGGCTGTGGGACATGGCCAGCCTGCAAACCACCATAGGCCCCTCACCCAGGCTCTCCCATGCCCCAAGGGAAACCCCACCCATTCACCAGGCCTCTATCCTATCTAATAAAAAAATAATGCGCAGATTGACCATCACTCCAACACACAAGTGGGCTGCCCCCATATGGACACATGATGGCCACCACAAGATGGCCAGGAGAGGAGGGCCATTGGTAGGTTCCAGGCCTGAAAGGGAGGGCAGTTAGGGGTGACCAGGCCAGCAGAGGAGAGAAGTTGGGGGAAAACAAGCTGGCAGGATAGCAGTTAGATATCAATTAGGTTGGCAGGGTAGTGGTTAGGGGGTGATCAGGCTGGCAGGAAAAAGCAGTTAGGGTCGATCAGGGAGTCATGCAGGTGAGGAGTTTGGAGCCAGCAGTCCTGAATTGTGAGAGGGATGACCAACTGCCCGTTTAGGCCTGGTCCTACCAGGTAGGACATCCCTAGAGGGTCCCAGATTTAGAGGGTGCAGGCTGAACTGAGGGACACCCCCCCACACCCTGTGCACAAATTTTGTGCACTAGGTCTCTAATATATATATATATATATATATATATATATATATATATATATATATACATACATATATATTATACGTATAATGTTGTCATCATTGCATACGATTTTGTTGCATAACATTGTTCTTAACTTTACCCTAGAAATTAGATGTGATGTCTACAGTGCTGCACTAAAGAGCAATTTGAGTTATGGATACTCTGACTATTATCTATATTTTTTAAACCAGTATACTAGTTATGTGATTTAATTTACTTTGTTCCTTTTCATGTTCTTTAGTTGCCACTGATGAAAATTAATTTTCTGACTCCTGAGAAAAACTCAGTTATGCTCATTAATCTATACTTATGTCTCTAGCATTTATTCTGTTAATGGAAGCTCCTTAATCTTAAAAACAACTACTACTACCTTATCAAATCAATTAAATATCTAATACTGATTGGTCCATGTGGTCCAATGCCAATAAGTCACCATAAATGCATTAATTAAAATAAATTTATTGGCTGCCTCTATACAACCTTGGTGTTCTTGACTCATTCATTCATTATTTATTTTTCCAATTGCACCTAGTGTCAGGCAGTGTGGCAGACATGGGGAATATATAAAAGCATAGTAAGGTCACTCTGAATCCTATGGGTGCTGCAAGAATGTGCCCTCCATGTGGGTAGAATTTTCATTGACTTTGTACCCTGCCTAATCCCTAACAATATTTCACACACAGTAAGAAATGCTGAGATATATATTTTTGGATACATGAAAAAGAAAGTATTTGCTCCATTTATATTTTTTTCAGTTTTTGGCCATGATACAAACGTATATGAAGAAAAAAAAGGTGAAATAAGCTGGCTAAAATCCTAATCCCATTCATTTTGCCCACTCCCCCATAGACATGGTTTTAATGTAATTTAATTTAAAGCAAATTTTTCTCACAAAGAAACTTCAAATAAATCTCCAATGTGTTACTCACATACTGCTTTTCCTAATAGGTTTACAATGTGATCTAAATTATAAGTTGAAACAGCAGGCTTAAAATTAGATATGAATTCCTTTGTGTAACTGGTCATCACACTTCACATACCTGATTTCATAGAAGCATTATTGGAAATATGCTGAGATGACCCCAGATGTTTAAGGAACTTTCACTTTTCTAGGCAAAATTAAAATAGAAACCCCTCATTCTGGCAGCTTAATGCTAACAGTTGGCATGAAGCCTCTCAGAGACTAATGAGAAAGACAGGAATGATAATACCACATTGAGAGTCTATTTCATTATTCATCTCCTGCTCTCTGTGGAGGCTTTGCAAACATTAACTAATGCTCACAAACATCCCTTGGAGGTAGTTTATCATTGATGTCTTTATCTTGTTATATATAGGAAACCGAGGCACAGGAAAGATAAAATTATTCAGTCAAGTTCTTTTAAAAAGATAGTAACTGCAAAATTTAGGGACCATATTTTTACAAATTCTAAAAACTCTTGACACATCCTTATTATAGTAATTGAAATGAATGGAACAAATAGTACAGTAGCCATAATATTTATTTTCTGGTGAAAACATCACTAGGTTATATTAAAGATCTTTTCAATCTAATGACATCAGATTTCCTACAGGGGAGAAAAAGAGATTTGTTTCTTAGTTACTCTTCCTTTAGTTAAACTACAGCAACAGGACATAGAAATCCCATCTTCTTCTATAAGTTCCTAAGAAATTGTTGGCATTGTAAAAATAATGTGCCCCCAAATTATTCATAAAACCATTTTATATTCTCTAATTCACTGTATCACTTTTCACCATGTTATCAAATAGCATTAAAGCATAATTTTAATAATATAATATTCTAAAATATTGCTATGCTATGGTTTTGATAGATTTATCTTTGGGGGATGTTTAAGTTTGATCCTATTTAATAATTTAAATATCCCTGCAATGAACATGCTTGCATATAAAATTGTGTCCTAATCTCCAATTATTTATGTAGTGAATTCCTAGAGTATAATTCAAAGGGCATAATCAAAGAGTAGGAGACTTTAGAACACTCTTGCTACACTACTAATTTTCTTTCCCAAAAGTTAGAATCAATTTACCTTGCTACTAATGTAACAGTATGGAAGGGCCTACTTTAAGACACTTTCCCCAGGCAAGAGTATAAATATTTTTCAAATAAATATTTCACACTTTTAAAGATAAACATGTATATAGTACTGATTAATGTATGATTAATTGTGAATATTTTAACTTATGTTTATTTTTATATATTTTATTGTTTAAAGTATTACAAATAGTAGTACATATGTTTCTTTTTTTCCCCATTGACCTCCCCCCGGCTTCCCCTACCCTCCAGCACATGCCCTCACCTCCTCCCCGCCCCCGCACCCAACCCAGTGTCTTGTATCCACTGGTTATGCTTATATGCATGCATACAAGTCCTTCGGTTGATCTCTTACAGCCCCCACCGCCCACTCTCCCCTGCTTTCCCACTGTAGTTTAACAGTCTGTTCAATGCTTCTTTGCCTCTGTATCTATTTTTCCCTCATTTATTTTCTTTAAAAAATCTTGTATCTGCATACTAGAGATAAACATATAAGAACAAATTTAATACCTCCTTTCATTTTACCTGTAGAGAACCATACTATTTGGTATAAATCAAACAATTAAATAATTATATAATTTTGATAAAAAAGTGAATTATTCTGGAACCACTGTGTTAACTAATAATATATGGAAATTATAACAATTAACTTACAATGTTTTAAGTCTTTTAAATTTATTGATTGATTTTATTATTTTTTAAAATTATCTTTATTGTTAGTATTATAGATGTCCCCATCCCCCCCACTGACCCCCCTTCACCCTGCTCCCACCCCCTCCCAAAGCATTCACTGCATTATTGCCTATGCATAGGTTATGCATATAAGTTATTTGGTTAATCTCTTAAATTTTGATTTGAAAAACATGCAGGTATTTATCTGCATCAGCAGGTGTATTCAAGTATGAAAGGGACTTTACTGGATCTTTTTGGTAATGTATCATGGTAGTAGAAGAAACAACCACTTAAGGTACACTCCTGTGACTAATGTATATATTCAATGGGAAATAAGATGAGTCATATAGCAGCTTCTGTAATATTCCTTTTTTCCATTAAATATTTTTATATATTTCAGAGAAGAAAAGAGAGGGAGAGAGAGGTGAAAACATCAATGATGAGAGAGAACCATTGATTGGCTGTCTCATGTATGCCCCCCACTGGTGATTGAGCCTACAACCTGGACATGTGCCCTGACTGGGAATCCAACGTGACCTTTTGATTCATAGTTTGATGCTCAACCACTGAGCCACACCGGCCAGGCTGTAATATTTACTGAGTGATGTAATATTAAGTGAAGTAAAAATTCTGCTGATATATATTTGTTCTGTCTCTCATTCTTTATTTTTTTCCTTTTCCTATCTGGAAAGGAAAGATGTTTGTTGGTGCTGGATAGACCATTTTAGACCATATTGTGGAAACCACATGGTGAGGTGAGGGAAAGAATTAGACAGAGGATCTGAATCTGAACTATGGCAATCCATACAAGCCCTGGACCAATGACCTATAGGTAATCATCAGGTTTAAGATACTCTAATTTTGAGTAATCAGTAATGTTAATGATAATCCAACCTTATCAATCACCTAATGAATATAATTATTGTATATATTTTAAATTAATGACACATATCAGTTCTTTACTATAAGACACACTATTTAAATTGGATTTCATAACCACTTGTTTATGGGTATGTAACTATTTCTTAATGGTTTGCATCAGCAACTGAGAAACTGTGTAACAACACTCTGTCAAAAAATTCTCCCCAAGTCTATCAGTTCCTCCTCACACATTGTTCCAACAGATATGGAATTATCTGTGTCCATAATCCATTTCAATATAAAGAATAGAAGAACTTGCTCCAGTATTTACTACAGTACATATTCTATAATCTTCAGAGAGCTTTGCAATCATTGTTTACTTAAGATAAACAAAACCACAACTGAATGAAATGTGAGGTTCAGTGACTTGGCTGAGGCTATGCAGGAAGGTGAAGTAACAAAGTATACATTAGGGTTTTAAGTTTACTGACCCTCTGTGCTTTATAGTTTGATAGTTTCATTAATAAATAACAACCTTCAGCTCTGAAGGAAGTTTAATTTTTGTGGAGATTGAGATTATTCTTGAATATGACATTTTTAATATATTTTAGAGTGTTGAATTATCTATTTTATAGAACCCATTTGATGCATATGTTAAAGGTTCCAGTATTAGCTGACCTACATAATCCAAAACAAATTACTTATTCATTCAACAACATTATAATAGATAATTAATAATGCCATAAAATAGTTGGCACTAGACTAAAATGGTTCAATAAACCAAGGTCCCACCTTCAATAGTTTCTGTCATTAATTTACATTTTATGTTAAGATGCATATTATTAATAAAATGTATATATTTCATGTACATATTTAATATGTCACAAAAATAATAAATTTATGCAACCACAAAATATTCAAATAATCTTAAACTTTATACAACTCAATCAATATGTTATGTTTATTGTTTATGTATGAAGGTCTTTCAGATTGAGAGAACAATTTCAAATGGCAAAAACATTTGATTCATCCATAGTGACATTAATTATACTAAAAAAATATCAAAATATTCCTTTACCAAATATAGACTTGTTATAAAGAAACAACAGGCCAAGAAATGGAATCATGTCTACTAAGCCCCAAACCAGCAAACCAATACTTAATACTTTACTTAATTGCAATTTAACCTCTCCCAGGTCAACCTGCAATTAATCTGGTCACCATCAGTAAAATAATCCACCTGACAGGCACCTTCCCTTTTCTTTAGGAGGACAATGTTACCTGAAACAATGCATTCTTTACTAATAATTTCCTTTTTCTGTACTCTTTCTGTCTTTAAAAACCTTTGTTTTCCTGCAACTTGGCAGAGGTCCTTTCTACTTGCTAAATCAAATGCTACCTGAGTCATGAGTCTTTTGATAAAGTCAATAACACCTTTAAATTTGACCCAGTTCAATTTTTCCTATTTAACAGACCTGTTTTAGGTATGACACATAAAGGGTTAAATGTTTGAGTTAAGCAAGAGATTCATTAAATAAAGCAAGCATCTTTAATTCAAAGAGTGTTTTATATGACTATGTATAAACACTAAACTTGTGTTTCTTGAAATTTAATATTTTCTTTGTGTGGGAAGAATTAATTCACTTTGGCTTTGAGCTATAAAGCAGTGAATGTCACAAGAGGGAAAGCTTGAATTCCCATAACCCTGAAGAGGAGTTATTGTAGTAGATACTCGATAAGATACATTTCTAAAGGACCAATACCATTTAACAAGAGAAAGTGGTAGAACCTAATGAATTTTGAGGCCCCTTACGCAATTAATGGTTTGAAGTGTTGTCTTCTGTTGTTGTTTTTATTACTGTTTATATTAACTTTGTTAAAATTATTTACTTACTTTGCATTTAAATAGATATTTTGAACTCTAGCTTTCACACTTCAATACAACCACGATCTTTCTAGTTTAGAAATCATTTGAGAATAATAGCAGTAATTTATTTTATGGAATAAAAATCTCAGAAACACCAGAAATCATCTATTAGAGTGGGAGTAAGGTTACATTCCAAAGTCTTTGTGATGGAAACCAAGAAACTCAAAGAAAGAATATGTTTTATTTCTCTCTTTTTTTTAGAGCTCACAAATACATTCCTTATCTTTTATGATAAGTACAATAAATCTATTTTTAATTGACGATTATATCTAACATATTTCATGTATATAATTTTCCCAGAGATTTAAAATGTACATTTCTTACATTAAAGTACTTTTTATTTTACCCATTAGATGTCAGTAAGTACTGCAGTCTTATTCTGGTATTACTGATAAGGAAATGGAGGCAGACAGGGTTCTGATGACAGATCCATTACAGCAGAGGAAACTAATGACAGCTCTAGGATCAGAACTCAGAAGCTCCTGGCTCATCAATGTGCAGTTTGCATATTTGTTTAAAATAAAATATCATCTGACTATAGATCTTAATAGTGCCTCTCATCATAACATCTGAATTCTCTCTTTAAATAAAAACAAAAAGACCAGTAACTCCAAAACATTTCAATTTATTATTTTTCAAGATGTTCCTAAAAATGAGAACTAGTCTGGAGTATTAGTGTGCAAATCCTAAATGGAAAAGTTTCCAGGCAGTAAGTGCCTCAAAGAGCTCACTCAAATGTTACATAGCATATTTCTGTTGAGTTTCAAGGGACTTTGAGATTTGGATTGGACTTGGGAAAAACTCTCTAACATCCCATCTGGTTATAGACTTTTTATGTGGAATTTTTCTTTACGTTTGTTTCCATGGAGGTGTGTGCACTATATAAAAAAAAGAAAGAAAAATAAATAAATCAAGGCTTTTACAATTACATTGAAGGGTAAATAAATTGTGCATTTTAGGGGGAAAGAAAACCTGGATGCCTAGAATGAGTTAAATGAACTATGTAAAGATAGCCATTTATTCTCTTCTATTCTGAACATAGTTCTGTTCATTCTAAATAAATATACTGATGATTCATAAGATAGTAAAATCTCTAGGCTGGTATCTAAAACATTCCGATGTTCTCAAATTTCATTTCTTAAGACTAAGTTTGCCAGTAACTGAACTGAATAAGATATAAATAATTCTCCCCAATCAGAGAAAATTGCATATAACAGGCATAATTTCAGCCCAATAATTTGTAAGAATTTATCCCCATTTCCACAATCAAAAAGAAGATTTTATATTGAGTGTTATTTTCTTCTGTTAAATTACAGCCTACTGTAGAAGAACAGACTTTTCTTTTTTTATGTATAGTGTGTCTTTAAAATTTGGAAAATTTAAATCGAGTCATATGTGCAAAAGAATAAAGGTGGGGAATGGGGGCAGGACAAGATTCGTGGGTGAAGCATGGGCAGGCAGAGAAGTAACCACATGACAATAATACTCTTTAGTCTTGATTTATGCCCTCACTTACAATTTTGGTTTTTAAAGCTAAAAAAAAGTGAGAGTGGGATAAAAAATACAAAGAAGGAAAAAATGGAAAAGGTTGGTGAAATTGACCTGGAAGAAAATGCTACAGTTTGATTTGCAAATTCTCAAGAGTAGTTGTTCCCATATCATCTCTTCCCCAGTCCCTGTGGGCTACACTAGTTACTTACTGAAAGGGCAATAGGATCTTTAACCAGTATTTGCTAGAGAACAGAATTCAGCATGTGCTTCACAATCAAAGATTTTAGTTTGCAAAGTAAATTATTTTAGTTTACCCTATACAAGTTTCTAGACTATAGTTATAGTAAAAGTGTGTGTGTGTGTGTAAATTGCTGATTTACCACAAAGAAGGTAGGAAAATATCTAGTATGTAGGCATATGGATTGTGTATTTTAGATTGTAGATCCATCACAAATTTCACCCTTCTTTTTATATTAGTATTAAAATATTCAATTCTGCAATATTCAGAAAGTTGTTCAAATCAATTTCCTGACTGCCTGGGGGAAGGTGGGAGGGGGTGTGGTCAGTGTCCCCCCACACACCTTATTGGTAGCTTTTTCTAGAGTGTTTATTTTAGCAATCAACACAGAAGAAAATACAAAAGAAGTATTACTCATCAGCTATCTTTTCTATGTACATAGGTAGGCTTTTTATGGAAGATATTCATAATGTTATTTAAGAAATTCCTTAAAAACTAGATTCTAATTAAAATGTATATTTGAGTATGTGCCACATATGAAAAGTAAGGCAAAATAGTACTAAAATTTTATCACATACTATTACATATGATATTAATTCTAAGCCAATTAATATTTATTTGTGGCTTCCAAACTAAGCACCATACATATTCTATTTAATTCTTTTTTATATTACCACTAGGGGCCCGGTGCACAAAATTTGTGCTTGGGGGTGGGTGATCCCTCAACCCAACCTGCCTCCTCACACATACTGGGAGCCCTCAGGGAATGTCCTATTAACCACTCACCATAACTTGTCCAAGGCCTAAAGCCTTGGGCCTTGGGCACCCAGCCATAACCCTGCAATGGGGCCAATGGCTGGCTTCAGCCCAGCCACATATCCCTTCCTGGCCCTGGCCTTCGCCCCAGCCAGCTCGAGTCTGGATAGCATGACCTCAGCCCCATCCCCCGGCCCAGGCCTTCTCCCTGGCCAGCACATGCTGGCTGCCTCCACCCTGCCCCCCCCCCCCATGGCCCTGGCCGCCTCGGCCCCACCACCCGCTCCTGAAGGCTGGTGGGCATGGTTTGTGGGTGTAGCAAAGGTATGGTCAATTTCCATATTACTCTTTTATTAGATAAGATTTTTACTGATCTTTTTTTTCCATTTTTATATCAGTCAATTAAATGCATGTTCTGTCTTCTGGCAAGGTGAGTAAAAATTAAATATTCATTTAAATAATCTGCATGCTTATGTTCAACAATTCACATCTAAAATATTATTAATGTGTTAAATTATTCAACATAAATCACAGACTAAAACTTTCAGCTTGTAAAAGTCACCAAGGTAAGTCATGGCAATCTCAGAGCTGTTCAGTTTTCTACTGTATAAACTGAACTTTTAAATGGCTTGTAGAGATCATTTACATGGAAATAGCAATACAAGAATAATTATTTTATTATGCAAATGTGAAACATCAAACTTATTAGTTTATCACAATAGAAAACAATTTTATAATAATTCAGTTAAGTTTTTTTAAGTTTCATTTTTCCCTTAATAAGGTTTCTTCATTTTCTTGAAACTAAATACTCATACATTAAACATATTTTTTTTTCTGTTGTAAATATAGCTTGTGCACACATGTGCTTATTTACAAAGAGTGATACAAATGTTTTGGAAATAATATGAATACAAAAAGCCACATGAGAGATCTGATAATGGATTTTCCATTTAAAATAATTCAAGTAGCATGATGATAGTATTAATTTAGACTTTCTAAATAATGAATTTTCACTTATTTTTATTATAAGCCCTGGAGATATTCATCAAAAGCATGATTCTGATAATTACAACATTTACAAAGAATTAAAAGATTCATTGAATAATAAATATGTACTCTAAGACTCATTTGTGAATCTATTCACTTGTAGCCAAACCCTGCGACCCTACAAGCAGGCATAATGTTCTCTGCAATGTCTAACGCAGATTATGGCACTGGAATAAGTGATCACATTTGAAAATGTACATGCATTTCTCTCAAGTAAAGATCAAACAGAACTCTTGTTTAATTCATGCTTATGAATATACTTTTCAGTTCAAATACCCCTTCAAGATGTTTTCCTGGTGAAATTCATATATTACATAAACATAAACATATAAGGAGTGAGTGTGAAAAACCATGTAGATGAAGTTTTACACTTTGCCAGTGTATTAATGAAAATCAGAGAACACATTGGGACACATAAGCTTGTGTGAACCGAAACTCATTCTAATGAAAACCTCTCTCACACACCTCATTTGTAGAATTAGACTGAACAGCTTAAATTTCTCATCTGTCACTTAGAGTTCCAGCTTATTGAAATGCATCCTGGACCCTGCAGTTTCACTACTGCTGAGTTTTTGTTCTAGAGGCCATTGATGCATTCTGACAAGAAAATAAAAGCCTACCTACAAACAGTGAGCTACGTGAAGGACTGGTTGTCAGTACCGTTAAATGCCTTCAATCTGAGGGAATTTGTGATATGATAGATGTTCTATAGGAAAAATCCTTCAGACATAGAACATTTTTCCAAAGTTTTAAAATTTATCTCATTTAAATGACCGATAGCCCCAATATGACATACATTTTGTTGATTAATTGGTCTGGACAAAACAGTAATAGAGCATATGCATTTTTTTTAAGTGTAAACTAACCAGAAAAAACTACTCAGTCAGTATAAAATACAATAAGCTATAAAGTGTGCTCTGGCTGAGAAAAAGGACAACAAAACTTCTGTAGATCAAAATGTGAAAAATAAAATTACTTATTTATAGCTTGTCAGTTGTATTCCCACAACTCATTTTGTTTCTGTTTTCTACAACTTCAAGAACCTTTTGAAACACTACCATTAAACCTAAAACTTTGTTGCATCTCAGTTATGCCCAAAACTTAAAACATATGTTTAAAGTATCAAAAATTTCCATAGAAATTCCAAAAATATTAAAATTAAGTTTTGCTTAACAGTTGATTTTTTTTAATGTAAAGACATTGTAATTCATTACTTTTATAGAATTCTGTTATAAGTTCATATTTCCTGTTTAAAAGAACCAACATTCTCATTGCCAAATATACTATTTTAGTCTGTAATTAGTGAAAGCTTATGTAAATATAAATTCACATTAATAATATGTTTTGATCATCTTTGCTGTACTTATTTATTTATGATTTGGTCAAAAGTATGGTTTTCACATAATTTATTTCTGTAATTTTGTCAACTACCAAAGTAAACTTTTAGATTGTTTCAACTTCATTCTTTTTTATAAAAAAACTAGAGACCTGGTGCACAAAATTCATGCACAGGCATGTGTGTCCTTTAGCCCAGCCTGCATCCTCTCCAATCAGGAACTCTTCAAGGGATGTCCAGCTGCCTCTCTAAGCCCAATCCTACTGTTTAGGCCTGATCCTGTATCCCTCTCACAATCCAGGACTGTTGGCTCCCAACTGCTCTCCTGCCTGCCTTCCTGATTACCCCTAACCACTTCTGCCTGCCAGCCTGACCACCCCCTAACCACTTCCCTGCCAGCCTGATTGATGCCTAACTGCTCCCCTGCCAGCCTGATTGCCTCTAACTGCCCTCCCCTGCAGGCCTAGTCACCCCTAACTTCCCTCCCCTCTAGGCCTGGTCCCCCACAACTGCTCTCCCCTGCAGGCCATCTTGTGCAGCCATCTTGTGGCAGCCATCTTGTGGCAGCCATCTTGTGTCTACATAGGGGCAACCATCTTTGACCACATGGGGGCAGCCATCTTGTGTGTTGGAGTGATGGTCAATTTGCATATTACTCTTTTATTAGGTAGGATACTAAATGCAGACCACTCTATCCATTTAGATTCTAGGTCCTTGCCCATGTTTGTACATTAGTTCATTTCCTTCTTATAATATCTTCAAAATAACAATTTTGGATTATCTAACATTAACACATCTAATGAACAGATAACTTCTTTTGTTGTATGCTTATGCATGGATGCAGTTAAAAATTACTACAAAACATTTCAAGAATTTTTTATTTCTCTCATATTTATTGGAAAAGTTTTTCTTGTCAACTATATGAAGCTGAGTATACATAGGTATATGCTAGTTTCCTTGAGACCTGTTAGTGCAATTTCATACTATTTAGTGTAAAATTAATGGATTATTTTATTTTGGTTTATTCTGGATGCCAAATACAAAAAGATAAAACAAACAAACAACAAAACTAGCTGTTCTTTGATTTCAAATCATTTAACTAGTGTATATAATTTTAGAAGTTCAAAGGTTTCCTATATGCAAAACTGGACTTAAAGAATTGATAAAATAAAACATTACATAAAAGATCCCTGACTTTATAAATCTGCCATAGCCCAACTGGCAGAGCTCAGTGGTTGAGTGTGGACTTATGAACCTGGAGGTCATGGTTCCATTCTTGGTCAGGGCATATACCTAGGTTGCTAGTGTGGGGTATGCAGGAGACAGCTGATCAATGATTCTCTCTCATTATTGATGTTTCTGTCTCTCTTACCCTCTCCCTTCCTCTCTGAAATCAATAAAACTATATTAAAAAAAGAATATGTCATAAACTATTGTCAACTTGGCATTAAGCTTGTATAATTATAATATTGTGATTTGCAATAAGAAATATATATTTGGCCAAAACCAGTTTGGCTCAAGGGATAGAGCGTTGACCTGTGGACTGATGGGTACCAGGTTCGATTCTGATCAAGGTCATGTACCTTGGTTGCAGGCACATCCTCAGTAGGGGGGTGTGCAGGAGGCAGCTGATTGATGTTTCTCTCTCATCGATGTTTTTAGCTTTCTGTCCCTCTCCCTTCCTCTCTGTAAAATATCAATAATATATATATATATTTAAAGAAATATATATTGCTGAAGCCGGTTTGGCTCAGTGGATAGAGCGTCGGTCTGCGGACTGAAAGGTCCCAGGTTCAATTTCAGTCAAGGGCATGTACCGTGGCTGCGGGCATATCCCCAGTAGGGGGTGTGCAAGAGGCAGCTGATAGATGTTTCTCTCTCATCGATGTTTCTGACTTTCTATCCCTCTCTCTTCTTCTCTGTGAAAATCAATAAAATATATTTAAAAATAAATAAATAAATAAATAAATAAATAAATATAAAAATAAATATATATTTGATCTTTATACCAGTTCCTGGCACATAACTAGGAGTTTAGGAAAACCTTTGGAATGTCAAAAATCACAAGAATAATAAAGGTGTATTTTGTTATTAATAACAAACTTCATTCAGTCACACTAGAATTTATATTAATGAGGTTACTTTGGGAAATCCCCTTAGGATGAGGGCTGATTGATAGGGAACCAACAATAGAGGATTGGACCTTTCCGTTCAAGCCCCTTACTCTAAGGAGGGCAGAGCGGTTGGTATTGACTTGATCATCAATGAGCAACTCCTTTAAAAAAAAATAAAAACAGTTCTGGGAGCTTCCACATTGGTGAACACTTGAAGACACAGAGTGACATGCCTAAAGGACACATACATTTCCCTTTGATTCCTTCTGTCTGTTCCAAATGGGATTGTCCTTTTGTAATACACCAGAAATCTAATAAGTAAACTAAATTTAGTGCAATCTCATACTATTTAGTGTAAAATTAATGGATTCTTTTATTTTGGTATATTTTGTATGGCAAATACAAAAAGACATAGTTCCTGAGTTCTGTGAACAAGTCTTGCAAAATAATTGAATTTGAAGAGGCCGTTGTGGGAACCTCTAATTTATATCTAGTCAGCCAGAAGCACAAGAAATAATCTGGACTTGAAGTTGGCATTTAAAGTGGTGGATAAGGGAATTTTGAGGGACAGAGCCCTTAACCTGTGAGATCTGATGCTAACTTCAGTTGGTATTTTAATTGAGTTGAGTTTTAGGACAACCACTGGTGTAGCAGAATTCCTTGGTGTGGGAAAACTCTCCACATATCTGGTTCTAGAAATATTAGAAGTGAAAAACTGAAAGAAGAGAAGACACACAAGAGGATTATAGAAATTGTAGCCCTGAAATAGAATGTGTATGGTTTACATTTTCTACTTAAACATCCTACTACTATTAGGTACATATAGTTGCTATGAATTATGTCTTTTATATCACTCACACAAAATTTATACGTCCTGACATATTTGGAGTTTTAAAAATTCATGATTGGCATACATATGGTAAGATAGATACAACCAAAAGTTTTGTTTAAGACAATAAATTAAGTTATATGAAATTTTAAGAAGAAAGTATGTAACATTCTAGACAAAAATAAATAGAAACACTGAAAAATAAATTAAATAAATGAAAAACCATGTAAAATAAATATTTTGCAGTATATATGTATAAAACTCCAGTGTCTATCTTGTTAGTTTTAGTTTAAATGTTAAATGATCTGATTTTTAGCCTGCTGATTTAATAGCTGTTCCAATTGATTAATACATTTTTCCTTTGTACAACATACTGTATATTGAGTAAATCTTATTAGAGAACAGGGATGCAGAGTAACAGTTTCTCTGTATCATTTGCTATGTAACATCTTTACATTCTTCAAAATGTCTTTTTGCTCTATTTCAGAAAGCCATTTCAGGAAATGGCTCACAAACAACTTCTTGTGGCAAACAAGAGCCATGTTATTTCCATTCCTGAATCATCCCGTTTTAAAATACACTCTAGAGACTTCTAGGTTTTTTTGTTTATTTGTTTGTTTGGTTGGTTGGTTGGTTGGTTATTTGTTGTTGTTGTTTTCAGTCAATGACAGAAAAAGATATTCTTACCTTTAAAATATATCCAGAATCCACTTACTGCCTGTCTTTTCGATGGATGCAGCTATAGTGAGGGTTATCATCATCATCCTTTGCCCCAGAATCCCTGCAAAAGTTCTCCAACTGCCTCCTGCTTTGACCTCCTCTCTTTTTCATTTTCAACATTCCTCCAGACAGTTTATCATTCCTCCGCTCAATACCCTGCAAGAAACATTCAGAGAAAAAGGCAAAATCTACAGTGACCTAACATCTAACTCTCCATGACTTCTTTGACTTTATCTCCACTCACTTCATCCCTGCTCACTCTGTTCCAACTGATATCAGTGTTGGGTTTCTTGGGTTTCTAGAGATTGAAATTGAGTGAAAACCCCAGAAAAATTTCCAGGCAGATTTTATTAAGTTTATTCTTGAGCACAAAGGAGGCATCACAGAGGAAATTTAGGCCTTCTGAACTGCCTCAAGGGCTGGGTCTGCTTGATTGCTTTTATAAGCTGCGGAGAAAGCAAATTTGTGCAAAAACAAAAACAAAAACCCTGGGCTTTTTAAAAACCAGAACTTAACCACACTATTGTTGGTGTCCATTGATTATGCATATATAGATATTAAGTTCTTTGGTTTTATTTCATTATCAGATGACTTCCTTTTGCAGCTGGGTTGTCTGGTAACTACATCAGTGCCTGAACGAGAGGATAAGAAGGCCAACTGCTCATTACCACCAACCTAGGAAAATCGTGTGGTGGTCATACCTTGATCAATTGTGCATGGGGGTCAGTAGTTTAAGCAGGCATATAGAATGGAGTTTTGAGTAGGGAGTGGAGGGGTGGTGACATATTTGGGGTCAACTTATTCAGAGTTCTTCTGAATATCTGGTCTTAACTTGGCCTCCTGACCACCCAGTATTTTCTGTTCCCAGGCCCAAGTCCCTGTGCTGCCTCAGGGACTGAGAAACTGGTTTCCTCATAGTTCTTACAAAATCCCGTGTATTCCTAATCTCCGGGAATCTGCACTGCTTTTTCAACTTTCAGGAATCATTTTTATCCAAATAACTTCTCAGATAATTCTTGTTCCTCCATTAGTTCTTTGCTCATATAACCTCTTCTTTATGAACAAAATTTTCTAAAATAACAACCTTGCTTACTCTTTTCTTTCAAAGCATATATATCACCCTCTAATAAATGTCTTAATTGTATTCATTTATTTATTTTGTCAATGATTAAGTACTTATCTCCTCCACTACAATTAAGTTGTCTTTATCACATCATCTCATTTCACATTGAAGTGTCTTTGATATATTAATTATTAGGTAATACTAGAGGCCACTAGGGTCTCTAGTGGCTGCAGGCTGCCCTGTGGGGCCTGCCTTCATTCTGCATCACCTTCTGGTGGTCAGCGCATGTCATAGCAAGCAATCAAACTCCCAATCAGTCCAACTCCTGAGGGGACACTTTGCATATTAGGCTTTTATATATGTACATTATAGCTGTTTGATGGGACTTAATCTGTCCAATAAACTAATCACTGCAAAGGTAAGATTTTAGATTTTTGTAATGCCATGCAAATAATCAGGATCTATTAAATTTTTAGTAGTTATATTTTAATATAAATCCATTCTTGGGTTGCTAAGAGAATTCAGTTAGATAAATGTTGAATGTTATGTTAGACTTAGCATGATATATTAAAAATCAAGGCTTAAAGATGAAAAGTACCTTTCATTATATGAACACATAGAAATTATGATTTTCAATAAATGTACACCTGGAATGAATATTTACTTATTCATTTACTTGTGGATTTTTTTTTTATTATTTTACCTCCTACTACCAAAGACAACTTCCAATTCTCTTAATCTAATTTCCATTTCAATTAAGTTCTAACACTAATTAACCAGAGTCAGCAGAGCTCCACCAGTTTAGAGTTTACTTCTATAAGCCTGGCCTCATTTCTGATGCCAATACCTAGTATCCAGTCACTTATACTTCTGACTGATTCGCTATAAGCCAAGGTTCTCACAATCCCCTTAGAAAATTTGTTAATATGATTCACAGAACTCAGGAAGACACTTTATTTGCATTTACCAGTTTATCAAAGAACAGCCAAATGAAGATTTAAATGTGGCAAGGCTCAGAACAATCCCCAGAGAAAAAAAGCTTATTTCAGTAGAGTTCAGGTAAGCCATCCTCCTGGCACATGGATGTGTTAGCCCATCTAAGCTCCCAACCCCATCATTTAGAGATTTTTATAGCAATTTCATTATATAGGCATAGTTGTTTCATTGACCAGTGGTGATTGGCTAATCTCTAGTCTGTCTTCCCTCTTGTGAGATTGGTTGGTGAAACTGAAAATTCTAAGCTGCTAATCAAGGCTTGGACTTTCTGGTGAGTATCCTCCATCTTAAAGATAATTAGGGACCTGCCAAGAGTCACCTTCTTAGAACAAACAAACACCCTATGTCTCTTATAACTCAGAAAATTAGAAGGGTTTTGAGAAATATATGCCACTAACTGAGGACATAATGTGTGTGTTTGTGTAATAAAATTGGAATACACTAATTAGAATGGACAGCCAACGACTTTCCAGACATCCTTCTGGATGACCTTCCATACAAAGACAGAGCTGCGAGGGCTGAGCCCCTTGCACAAATTTTGTGCATCAGGCCTCTAGTGCATACACACACACGCGCGCGCGCACACACACACACACACACACACACACATATACACTAGAGGCTCAGTGCACAAAATTCATGCATGGGGGCTGGGGGAGATATTCCTCAGCCCAGCCTGCATGCTCTCCAATCTGGGACACCTCAAGGGATGTCCGACTCCCCATTTAGGCCCAATATTACTGTGATTGGGCCTAAACTGTCAGTCAGACATCCTTCTCACAATCCAGGACTGCTGGCTCCAAACTGCACAACTGCCTGCCAGCCTGATCATCCACTAACCGCTACCCTGCCAGCCTAATTGATGTCTAAATGCTCCCTGCCAGCCTGTTTGCCCCCAACTTCCCTCCTCTGCCTGTCTGGTCACCCCTAACTGCCCTCCCCTGCAGACTTGATTGCCCCCATCTGCTCTCCCTTGAAAGCCTTGTCCCTCCCAACTTCTCTCCCCTGCTGGCCTGATCACCCACAAATGCCCTCCCTGGAAGGCCTGGAACCTCCTAACGGCTCTCCCCCGCTGGCCATCTTGTGGTAGCCATCTTGTGTCCATATGGGGGCAGGATCTTTGACCACAGGGGGGCAGCCTTCTTGTGTGTTAGAGTGATGATCAATATGTGTATTACTCTTTTATTAGATAGGATAGAGGTCTGGTGCATGGGTGGGGGTTGGCTGGTTTGCCCTGAAGGCTGGGAGTTCCCTTGGAGTGTGGCATGGGCAAGGCGCCTTTGGTGGTTTTCAGGCTGGCCACACACTCCAGTGACCCAAGGGGAGACCCTGGGATCTGGGATTAATTTATGTTCTACAATAGACACTTTGTAGCTTAGAGCGGAGCCAAGCCTTCAGCTTGCTTCATGGTGACAGCCATTTCTGTTTGAAACTTTATAGCCTAGAGTGGAGGCCTAGGCTGGCCAGAGCTTCAGAAGCTTGATTTCCTCCATTGCCTGGGCAACCCTAGCCTCTGCTCTCTCCAGCTTTCTGGCTGCTGCCATTTATGTTCGGATTATGTATGTTTTATAATTAAAACTTTGTAACATTGAGTGGAGGCCTAGGCTGGCAACAGCATGCATAAAGCTTGGCTTCCTCCATTGCCAGGGAAATCCAAGCTTCCCTTCTGCTCTCAGTGGTGATAGCCATCTTGGTTGGGTTTATAATTTGCTCCTGATTGGCTGGTGGCATATCTTGATTGGAGGTACGGTCAATTTGCATATTACTCTTTTATTAGATAGGATATATATACACACATATCTATATTATGACACAATAAGTTGCTTTCATTACAGTATACATCCACATTTTCAGTATTTAGTAAATCTTATCAGAAAAGTAGAAAAATGCTATAATTTTAAAGGAAATCAGCCTTCCAATTAGGAGGATCAGCCTTGAACACAGTTCTTCTATAATCAGAAAAATAGTAGCATCCACTGGATTCAAGGGTCCTTTTATTCCAGTTTTCAGATTCCAAACTAGACTCAAGTGGATTTCAAGGATGACCTATGGTTTAAAACTTCTTAGCTTAGAAGACCTTAAAACTTAGAAACTTGCCTTGGCTGTTGTGACTTAGTTGGTTGGGTGTCATCCCGCGGACCAAAAGGTTCCGCCATGTGATTCTAGGTCAGGACACGTGGTAGGGTTGCGAGCTCCATCCCTGGTGTGGAGGTTGCAGAAGGCAGCCAATGGATATTTCTCTCCTCGCCTCCTTTTCCCTTTCTCTCTCTCCCAAAGTCAATAAAAAATTTTTAAAAACCCACCTTAAAACTGCTTCAATTTTTTAAAGTGAAAGCGATTACAAGAAAGGGAATTTCTTTAGAGAGATTGTTTGTGCTGATAAGTTTGTTCATGTGGCCTTTCCCCAATTGTAACCACTAAGGACTTTGAGAAATGGCACATCTGAGTAAACCTGGTGACTAATCTGTATCAAAACCTGAGCTACAAAATAAAAATGAAAATAAAAATAAAAAAGTATCTCAGCTAATAGTGACAGCATGGCATGGCAGGGCTAGGGACCTGATACTCACTTTGCAGCCTGACGGAGAGTAATTAAATGTGGTTCCAAAACTAAATGAGGGAAGTCAGAGACTTCCCAACCTTACCTGCTTGCCTCTAGTTAAAATGAGGAAATACCACAAAATGTGTTGGGTAGAGACAGTGCAAAAGCGAACCTGAGGAGAAGAGAGAAAACTCTGCACTCCTTAAAGACAGGGAAGAGGAGATATGGGAAAAGCCCTAAATCCCTCATCAAGGGCTGGTTTCAGAGGGAAGCCTGGGGTTTACAATCTCACTTCAGTCAAGGGTGGTATTGAGGAGAATGGACAAAGGACAATAGCTTGGCGAGTAATCATAGTGTAAGACTTAAATAAAAAAGAACCCAAAGCAACCGAAAAGCACACCCACACACCCAGTAGTAGTCACAAGGTTTGTGACTAAGACCTTCACTTCTAAGAGCCACCCCAAGCTGAAGGGCTATTTCAGGGAAGGAGGTGGGCAGGGAGACAGAGGTAGGTGATGGGAGAGAAGGAAGAGACTTTAGGCCTTAGCAGTCAGGTGAATATGTGATGTGTTTTTTTCACATTTGAGTAAGATATCCTCACTGGTTAGGATTTAAAATCCAATTTAAATATATTTTATTGATCTGAGAGTTTCAACTAAGTGAACAGTAGTTATACTCAACAGAGTTGTTATACTCTAACGTATATATTTCAAATATACAAAATATTAGCATCATTTATATAATTTATGATAAATTGCTTCAAATGGTAGTTTCTTCCCCAATACTTTAATGTCTATAAAATGCATTTAGATATACTACTTTACATTAATGAAAGACTTCAGTCTAATAAAGGTTGAAGGAAGAGCCCATTTTTTTTCTTTGTTTTTGTTTTGATTTTGTTTATTAATTCCTGTAACACCATTCTTTAGGTGGCCAAGAGGGTTTCATTATTTTCTTTCTACACTATTAGGTGCTAAAGACCTGGAAGGACAACTATGATGCTATATGAATTTTGCTTTTTAATAGCACTGATATGGCTCTTAATTTCACCTATCCATTAAAACTATTAACTCTATTCATATTAATTGTGTTATAAAATTTTTAAGGGAGGGATGCTTCTGAGTATCAGGCCCACATTTCATTTAAGGCTATTTATTCAGTTTTCACTAATTTTTCTTGGAGGAACAAGTGGCAACCCTATACATCTTGTGTCATGTTGGTCATCTTCTAGACCCCAGCTAAGCTTGTCCATCTCCTGTTCTTCTTCTGGCCTTCTTTAAATTCTTCCAACATGAGGAATTTTATTCTCAAGCCCATAGTAGCTTCCATCTTGAATCCCTGTCTTCAAAGGCCAGCCTATTTATTGTTTTTAAAGTATTTACTGAAAAAATGAGTTTGTGACCACCAAAAGCACTTAGTTCAATGCATTCCTCAAGTTGGATGGTACTAAGATTAACCATATTACAGATTACATGTGCCTGGTCACAAAAGGACCATAACTGATGTGTACCATTAGCAATCAATAATAGCTGTTTTTCATTTACTTACTTATTTTAATTGTACTATAGGAAAATGACATGAGAGTCATGTATTGAATTAAGATTGGCTCAGAAATCAGACAAACTTTGCCTTGCTTGTAATCCCAAAATGTGACATATGACCTTTAGTTTGCTTACCTACAAGTTAAAATCTAAGTTACATAAGCTGTACAGATTTTTTTTTCCATTTAACTTTACAATAATATTGAATGGGGTTAGAGTCATGACAATCAATGAAGCTGGAAAGTTACATCAATGGCAAAGTTTGAGCAGAGAACTTAGGTGAGAATAAGTGCTTTTTATTTCCTGATACATAATGTTATAAATACAGATGGGCTATCGCTGATAACAGTGGCTGATTGCTTGTGGCTCCTAATGGATGCTTTCAGGGCATCTGAGGCATATAATAAACAAGAAGCATCTGTGGGAAAATGAGTTCTTAGATAAATATTTAGAGTCTCCATTTATTCTTGACCCTATACACAAATCTCAGAACTACACTTTAACAAATATGACCAGGTTCTGTGATTTCATTTGCCATAGAACATGCTGCGTGGCAAAATGCTTTCAGGATGAAAGATCATATGTATGAGATAAAGAGAATCTTTCTCATTTTAATAACCAAATTCTCCTCTATTTACCATAATAATTCATTATTTTGCTGTTTGATAGACTCTGAAAGTCAAACTCATATCAGAACCCATCTCTGTTAAGGTTGCACATCCTTTCTCCAGCCTCCAACTGTTTGGCACAAAGTGTGATGTTAAATAAAAAACAATTAAAAAAATCTGTGTACCTCTTGCCAAGTTTCCACATTATATCTCAATAACTTACTATCAAGAAAATGGCAAATAGTAAATAGACATCTTCAGAATGGAAAGTTTTCAAGGGTCCTTTTATCCCCACTCTTTAATAAAATAGGCCTTGCATAGATTTCTGTCTCTGTAGAATAGAAACGATTTTGTACTTTCTCCAGGAAGTTTCAGAGAATGATTCCTTTCCCATAAAATTAGTCATTAAAAGGCACAGAGCCATGCTTAATTACATAAGTGTCAGCTTTAGACTGAGTACGATGAGGCATTTTATCAAGTTTTTATGAAGATTATTTGTCACCATAAGAAAAAAAAACACATTAGCACTGCTAAGTATGCGGTGAAAATGAAGAAAACTTAGTTTTTGCTAATAAAACAGGGAACATTCTTTTAATTAAATTTATTGCAGTTAAAATTTCCTGACATAATCACATTTGCAATCCCCACTGAGAATTTTGTATGGTCAATATTAAATGTTCACACAGTCAAATGAATACTAACAGTATTTTGTCTCATTACAATTAAACTCTTTTTCCAAAAGAAATGATATAAACTCATGTTCTTCAATAAAAAATATTGTGGTGGGAATGTGACTGTGGTAAGTAATACCTTGGGTACCTTAAATTGCCTGTGATGCCACATTTTCCAGATTCCCTGGAAATTAAGTACATTTTCCTATGTATGCATTGATTTTTGGCCCAAGATAACAATCATTTAGTTCATTTATATTTCTGTTACATACTGAGACCTTGATTTCAGCCTGGGTCTCTCACTCACAGCTTTGTACCCCGAGTAGCCATGTGTAAACTAAAACTTAAAGCATGAACTCTTAGGGTATCATCAACAATAGAAGTTCAATAAGTTTCCACTTGGAAATAGAAAAATAAAAGCAGGGACTCTGTGTCAGGTCTTTCTTTCTTTCTTTTTAATTAAAGTGCAAACATTCTAAGGTAAAGTCAAATCATCACAAAATGGACAAACTTGGGAAACTACCAGCAATATCAAGAAACAAAATATAGCCAAAACCAGTTTAGCTCAGTGGATAGAGGATCGGCCTGCAGACTGAGAGGTCCCCAGGTTCAGTTCCAGTCAAGGGCACGTACATTGGTTCTGGGCACATCCCCAGTGGGGAGTATGCACTAGGCAGCTGATAGATGTCTCTCTTTCATCGATGTTTCTAGCTCTCTCTCTCCCTTCCTCTCTGTAAAAAAAATGACTAAAATGTATTTTAAAAAAAAGAAACAAAATATAACCTGTACTTAAGAATGTCACTTAGGACCCTTGCTATATACTGTCCCACTTCCCTTCACAAAAAGTAAGCAATATCATATCACATGCCACAAAATAGTTTGGCCGTTTGTTTTTTATTTGATGTTTTTAAATTTATATTTATTGTTGCAAATATTACAGATGTCCCTCCTTCTCCCACCCCGAATTGACCCCTTCCACCTAGTTCCTCCCCAGGCCTTCACCACACTATAGTCTGTGTCCATGGGTTATGCATAATTACATATAAATTCTTTGATTAATCTCTTCCTGCATGTCCCTTGAATTTTATGTTAAAGGAACTGCATGATGTATATTTAAAGACTTAATTTCTTAGAGTAATTTTAGATTCATAACAAAATTAAGAGGAAGATACAGAGAGTTCCAATGTGTTTTCTGAACCTATACATGCATATCTTCGCCTTCAACATCCTTCACCAAAGTGAAAAATTTGTTACAATCAATGAAACAATATTGACACACCATTATGATCTAGAGGCCACAGTTTACATTCTAATATTAATAATTTGTAACTTCTCTCTTTTTATGTTAGGCTGAATTCAACCAATTTTTTCAAATAACCACCTTTTGGTTTTCATTGTTGTTTTTTCTTATTGGTTTCTTTTTTTAAAATTTCATTGGTTCTGCTCTATTTTTTAAAAAAAATAAATTTTGTTTAGTTGGGATATAATGTGTCCTTCTTTCTAATTTCATGAGGTGAAAACATAGATTAATGATTTTAGATCTTTCTTATTTTCTACTATATACATTCAATGCTATAAATTTTCCTTCAAGCACTGCTTTTGCTACATCCCATAATTTTGATAAATTCCATATAATTTAGCTTATAAAGCTTTTTAATTTCTCTGCACATAGCAATTCATATTTATAAAATATAAAAATTTAATTCTGTAGTTGCATTCTTTTAAACTCTTGAATAACTCCTTGCTCCAATGGTTAAGCCCAAAATTCTTAACATGATTTATAGGACATAGGATCTGATCTCTTTAAAACACTATATAGTAAAGTTGTATGCAACATATGGTAACTACAAGTGGTGAGGTGCATGAAATTCATGCATTGGGGGAGGAGATCCTCTATCCACTGAGCTAAACTGGTTTTGGCTATATTTTGTTTCTTGATATTGCTGGTAGTTTCCCAAGTTTGTCCATTTTGTGATGATTTGGCTTTACCTTAGAATGTTTGCACTTTAATTAAAAAGAAGAAAGAAAGATCTGACACAGAGTCCCTGCTTTTATTTTTCTATTTCCAAGTGGAAACTTACAGCCTGATCAGTATCCAATATGGGACCCCTCGAGGGATATCTGATTGCCCATTTAGGCCTGATCCCAATGAAATCGGGCTTAAATGGGCAGTCAGACATCCCTCTCACAATTCAGGACTGCTGGCTCCCAACCACTTGTCTGCCTGCCTGCCTGATTGCCCCTGACCTCTTCTGCTTGCCAGTCTAATTACCCCCTAACAACTCCCTTGCCTATCCTCACACTGATCTATTTCTAACTGCTCCTCTGTCAGCCCAATTGCTCCTAACTGCCCTCCCCTACAATCCTGGTCACCCCTAATTGTCCTCCCCTACAGGCCGGGTTGCCCCCAAATGCCCCCCCCCGCAAACCTGATCATCCCTAACTGTCCTCCCCTGCTGGCCTGGTGGTCCCCAACTGCCCTCCCTGCAGGACTGGTCCTCCCCAACTGCCCCTCCTGCAGCCCTGGGTCTCCCTCAACTGCCCTCCTTGCTGGCCTGATCACCCACAACTGCCCTCTCCTGCTGGCCATCTTGTGGCAGCTATCTTGTGTCCACATGGGGGAGGCCATATTTGACCACATAGGGGTGCCATCTTGTGTGTTGGAGTGACGGTCAATTTGCACATTAACTCTTTATTATATAAGATAGTACACAATATAAAACCCAACTATACATCCTCATTCATCCTGATTCATTTATCCACATAACTAATATTGTATGCCACATATATTCTAGGTAGATTTTATTTTCTCATTTAACTGTTACCATAAATTATCAGAAATATATATATATATGTATATATATGTATATATATATATATATACATATATATACACACACACACATATATATATATATATATATATATACTATTGATATTTTACAGAGAGCAAGGGAGAGAAAGTCAGAAACATCAATGAAAGAGAAATATCAATCATATGCCTCTTGCACACCCCCTATTGGGGATGTGCCTAGCCAAAGTATATGCCCTTGACTGGAACCAAACCCAGGAACCTTCAGTCCGCAGGCCGACGCTCTATCCACTGAGCCAAGCCAGTTTTGGCTATCGGAAATATATTTCATTTCTTTATTTTCATGTATAGAAAAACTTGAGAATCAGGAAGACTAAGAAACTCATTTAAAGTCATTTAAAGGGGCTAGGGGAGGCTGGGGGGAGGATTTTTGGGGGGGGAGGAAAACATATGTACTACTATTAAATATAAGTTATATTGTAAATAAAATTAAAAAAAATAAAAAAAATACAAAAAATGAAATGAAAAAAAAACACAAAAAAAAAAACAAAAAAGAGTGGATTTGAAAAACTCATAGTGCGGGAGTCTTTAATAAGAGGGACTGAGCTAATTTAGTGGGTTGCAAGGATTGAAGATCAAAGCTGTTAAAGTTCTTTTTTCTGCTTCCCTTCTCCCCCACTCCCACTGACTTGTTTTTAAACACCTTGTTATTCATTTATTCATTGAAGTTTTACTACTGGTGTACTAGTACATAGTTGTAACTTTCATTCATGCATTCAACAAATATAATTTTATTGGTTTCAAAGATTGTGTGAGCCTTTATATGGAATAAAAAATAAAAACTCCAAAAAAAATAAATAAAATAAAATAAAAATAAAGTCAAATGACTAAAGTAACAGAGACAAAAATAAAATTTGCAAATTATCCAAAAAATCCATTCTCCTTCAAGATCTATGTAGATATAGTGTATATAATCTTGTCTAATAATAGACAAAAATGTAAATTGACCATACCTCAGCTATGCCACCAGCCAATCAGGAGTGATATGCAAATTAACTCAATAAAGATGGTGGTTAATTTGAATACACAAGCTCTAAGTGATAGGGGCGGGCATCATTTCCATGGTGACAATGCAGGCATTCTGCCCCATCCCTGGTCTCTCAGGGCCTCTGGGCAAGGTGGGAACGTGTGGCCAGAGCAGGAAGAGTTGGCTCCCAGAGCAAAAAGAGGCAGCTCCAGGACCTGAGCAGAAAGGGACTGGACCAGAGTGGAAAGACGGTGTTGGCAGACATGGAAAGGAAAGCCCATTCTAGCATGAATCATCATGCATCGGGCTTTTAGTTACTAATAATGATACAAGCAGATTAAAGAGAATTAGAAATTATCACAATTCTTGATTTTCCCTTAAGATTACCTCCCCCAGGATAAATGACACCCCCCTTACATATTCCAAGCAGAGATTACACAACTAGAAAATCTACAATTGTGATGAAAATCTATATTTGTTATTAAAATGTTGTTATGTTATATATAAATATTTGACAATGATTTATTCTCATGGGCATTCTGCATTCTTACTTAATATTGTTATCACTGTGTGACTATGCACATAGATTCATGCTCTTTGATAATCAATCAGAACCAGGTTTCTCTAAATCTGGTAAGCTTCATTATTTCCACTATTTTAAGATAAAAGGATTAACTGGGAATACAACTGTCCACTTGGGAATATATTTTCCAGCTTCTCTTGTAGCTTGTGCTACATTCACTAAATTCTCACTCATGGTATGTGAGAATGATAATATGGGAAACTTCCATGTGATTTGCTTAAAAGTAAATTGATTTCTCTGGACTCGTTTTCCTTTCTTTCCACAAATATGGATATTGTAGCAATCAAGATTTAACCATATAGACAAAATCAGACACTACAGGATCATACAGAAATATTGAATTAGCTTTGGTTACTCTAATAGTACTTGCTACCCCAAGACTGGATAGACCAGAGAGTACTTATAAAGGACTTCTGTCTCACTTACTTTGTTAAATTAGCTTAGCCTTTATACTTAAATATTTCTCAAAAGTCAAATCCAGGGCCATATCAAATTGTTTTCTGTAATTTTACTTCCCTAACCATATATTTTTTTAGTATGTTCTTCACATAGTGGTACCCAATATATACTTGCTGATTAATTTCTTTTCATATTTATAGAAGTAATGTGGAAAGAAGTTCATCACCTAGTTAAATTAAGACTCAGAGTTTGAATAAACTATTGAACATTAAACTGTTAGTTAGCAATGCCTAGTGCATTGATGACATTTTGATAGTTCTCTCACAGTTTCCCAAAACATATACAGGTTTGTCTTACATTTTTTTCTATTTTTTTATTTATGGTGACTAATGTATCATTAAAAAATGCATTCCTAAGTATCCAAATTTAGTGACAGATTTTGGATCTGCAATTCCAGTAAAAATCTTAGTATGTAAGACTTTTCTTCTCTTAGAGGGTCTTAATAGTTTCAATTCCCTTAGCTTGTTACCATTAACAGAATGATGCTGATTTTTCCAAATCATTTTTTAATAAATTGAAGATTTGATGTACATATCAAAACATATATCAGCACTAGTCTAATAGAAATATAAGAAGAGACTCCCATGTGATTTTATTTTTTCTGGTAATTATATTAAAAAAGAAAATAATAATTATAATAATATGTTTAATTGAACCAATATATATAAAATCCTATAAATAAAGAGGTGATATGAAAAATAACCCTCATGCCCTCACAAGATCGCTGCCTACAACCAGGCTGGCAGGGGTTAGTGAAGAATGACCAAACTACTGAACAAAAAGGCTGTGTGGGATGACTAGGTCAGAAAGGGTTTATTAAGGGATGACCAAACAACTGAATAGTGGCTGCATGGGGCAACTAGGCCGGCAGGGGGTATTAGTGAAGGTCTTTCAAGTGACTGAACAGCAGCTGTGTGGGGCAACCAGGCATGCAGGGGACAGTTGGTGGTGATTAGGCTGGTTGGGGAGATAATGAGGAGGGAACAGGCTGGCAGAGGGAGCAGTTGGGGGTGACCAGGCTAGCCAGGGGGGCAGTAAGGGATAACCAGGTTGGCAGGGGGGGGCAGTTAGGGGTGACCAGGCATGCAGGCAGGTGAGCAATTAGGAGCCAGTAGTCTAGGATTATGAGAGGGACATCTGACTGCCAATTTAAACTGGCAGTCAGACATCCCTTGAGAGGTCCTGGATTGGAGAGGGAGCAGCCTGGGCTGAAAAGGACCCCCTCCCCATGCATGAGTATCATGCACTGGGCCTCTAATGTTAAATAAGAATGTAATCAATATAAAAATTATTAAGAAAGTATTTTCTTTTTAAAAATGTATCTTTATTGTTGGAAGTATTACATATGTTCCAATTTTTTCCCATTGACCACCTCAACTCCATACCCACCCCTCCTAGGCCTTCACCACTCTACTGTCTGTGTTCATGGGCTATGCATACATGCATATAACTTCCCTGGTTTTTTAACTCACCTCCCACCCCAGCCTTCCCTCTAAAATTTTTCAGTCTGTTCTCTGCTTCTGTATTTCTAGATCTATTTTGTTCATCAGATTATTTTGTTCACTAGATTCCACATATGAGTGAGATCATGTGATACTTATCTTTCTCTGACTGGCTTATTTCATTTAGCATAATACACTCCATGTCCACCCATGCCATTGCAAATGGAAAGAGTTCCTTCTTTTTCACAGCCATGTAGTATTCTGTTATGTAAATGTACCATATATTTTTATCCACTCATCTGTTGATGGGCACTTCAGCTGTTTCCAGATCTTAGTTATTGTAAATTGTGTTGCTATGAACACAGGGGTGCATATATTATTTCTGATTGGTGTTTTTGGTTTCTTAATATATATTCCTAGAAGTGGGATCAAATGGGAGTTCCATTTTTAATTTTTTGATGAAACTCTATATTGTTTTCCATAAAGGTTGCACCAGTTCCCATTCCTACCAGTAGTGTACTAAGGTTCCCTTTTGGCCACATCCTCTCCAACACTTTAAATCAGTGATTCTCAACCTTTCTAATGCTGCTAGCTGGGTCACCTAAGACCATTGAAAAATACATATATTTACATTATGATTCATTAACAGTAGCAAAATTACAGGTATGAAGTAGCAATGAAAATAATTTTATGGTTGGGGGTCACCACAATATGAGAAACTGTATTAAAGGGTCATGGCATTAGAAAGGTTGAGAACCACTACTTTAAATGATTATTTTAAAATAGGGGTCTGGTGCATGAAATTCATGCCCTGGGGAGGGGGTCCCTCAGCCCAGCCTACTCTCTCTCACATGCTGGGAGCCCTCAGTTGGGAGTGGACCTAAGCCGCAGTCTGGCCTCCCTTTGTGGGAAGTGACTAGGCTGATCAGGGGAAGGTGCCAACCCCATCACCCCACTGCTGCAGCCACTGCCAGTCCCCACAGCTGCCAAGATATTTTCAACAACACTGACTCCAGTCCCTTCACCATGAAAAAATGATAACTTTCTTTAAACATTTCCAAGATGTGTCTTTCATAGGATATAACATTTCTTTCTTTATTTTTCTTTTTATTCTTACCTGAGGATATGTTTCCATTGATTTTATCCTCTTCCCTCTGATTCCAGGCTTGGCCATTGCTCAAGCCTAAATCCTCTACCCCAGGCTTTAGGCTTAGGAAGGGGTTCCTCTCCAGCACCTCTGACCACAGGCTCAGCCCCTTCCCACACCTAAAGCCTCTGTCCGATGGCTGGCTGGAAGTGACCTGGGTGCTGAGGTACGTCTGCATTGTTGACCACCATCTTTGTTGGGTTAATTTGCACTCTGATTGGCTTGGGTGTAGCAGAGGTACAGCTAACTTACATATTTCTCTATTAATAAGGAAGATAATAAAAGTGCTTTAAACAAATGCTCAAGCACTTACTTTATGACTGCCTGATAATTAATTGGTTGATGTTCATGGCAATTAGGTAAGAAATTTGGAGGTCATTTTCAGTTGTTGTGAAGCCAGGTCATTACCAAATATCACTCATAACATTATACTATAAATTATACCATAAATCCTAAAATAACCATTAAAATATCACAACAAAGAGATATAATTTACAAGCCAACATAGAAGATAAAATAATCAGAAAATATACTCCAAAAGAGGACATAAAAGGAAAAGAGGAACAGATAACTGAGATAATTAGTATACAAAGAGCAATATGGTAGATTTAAACTCAATCATATCAACAATTATACTAAAGGTTTAAACTCTCCCAGTTTAAAAATCAAAACAACACACACACACACACACACACACACACACACACACACACACAGATTTTAAGATTGGATAAAATAGCAAGACTTTTAAAATTCCATTTTAAATAAGATGAACTATACATTGCAGAAAATTACTTCAGTTTCCCTTTCTGGAAAAAAAAATATTTAAATAGCATTTATGCTAAGCCAAACACAATAGAGGTATTATGTCTTTTTTCCCCCAGATGAGGATACTGAGGAATAGAGATAAGTGAGTCTGAACTGGAAGCCACAGAACCACTAAGCTCTTAATGATTTAACTATCCATATCTGGTCCAGTGTGATCAGCTGGTGGGGCAATTTTAGGGTGAGAGGTGGCACAGGGTGATATAAATGTTGTTTACAAAAGAAGTGTGGCATGGTAGATGGAGGATGTTATATTAGCTACTGCTCTGTGTTGTAATATTTAAAGAGAAGGACAAAAGTTTGAATAAAAACTAGGAAACTTTCTAATTGGAGTTCTAAGCAATTTCCCACCCCACTCCCTACAGTAAGTTGTAGACATCTATAATATTCAGAAAGGATTCTAGCATCAACATGCTGTATCTTTGAATGTTCATCAGACATTGACTCAGCCATTTGGGACACCTATTAACTTTTTTACACAGACACACTCTGAAAAATAAGTTATGTGAATCATTGTGTTGTAGAAAACAGAGCTATGTACAGAGCGGTTCACAAATAGTGTCAGTCTATTTCTTTTTTTAAAGGTCAACACTGATGTAAGCCCCACATTTGAAAACAAATTATTTTTACAATGTTTTTACAAAGCATCAGTCACACAACAGATTGAAAAAACAAACAAAAGAAACTTAAAGGAAGAAACAAAAACGGACTCTTTCCTGCAGAGAATTTGAGAAGCACTAGCCTGAAACCTTCCTTGGATGACTACGTTTCCCATTCTATAGTTTTCTTGTGTATAAATGCAAGGGAACTGGGAGCATTTTTGTTGTCAAACATTTAAATGTTTTTCTATAGGCATCACAGTTAAATGTGCAGCCTCTGCCCCCATTAGTGGTTAACAATAAGAAGGGCTTTGGAATGGTGCAATTCTTAATGTAAATCTCATTTCCATCACCTAGAAGTATGTTATTGAGTTACAATATGCCTTTGTTCAGATAATACCTATTGCAATGTTGTAACAGTTATTGTTAAATAACCTTCAGTTAAAATATATGGCCATTTTAAAATATATGTAAAATGGTACTGAAAATTCTTAAAAGCTAAGATATTTAAATTGTATTGTTATACAGATGTAATCTGTGTGGTAATGCTGCTGTGATACATGTCTTCAGTGCTCTCTAAGTCAACTTTGTCATGTTCTCTTAGGAGATTTTTACTGTGTTGATACAACCTCTAGATGATATTTTTAATTATATTTTTATTGATTTCAGAGAGGAAGGGAGAGAGAGAGAGAGATAAAAGCATCAATGACGAGAGAGAATTAATGATCAGCTGCCTCCTGCAAGCCCACTACTAGAGATCAAGCCCTCAACACAGGCATGTGCCCTGACCTGGAATCAAACCTGACCTCCTGGTTCATAGGTTGAATGCTCAACCACTGACCCACACCAGCTAGGCTCTATAGAATACTTTTTAAAAAATTGCTCCTTTAGGGTTTAGCTTTTTCTAGAGGGATCCCATGATGGAAGAATTGGGATTCATAGCTACAGTCTTCTTTTAGTTGAATCAAACAGGTTTGTTTGTTTTTCCTTTTCCAATGCATATGGATAGTGAGGTAGAAGAAGCAAAAACCCTGGGAAAATAGACACTGCAGGTTCAGATAAAGTTTTCTATTATAATTAAAAGGACTTTGCTTTCTTCAGAAACCCTTGCTTCTGAATTTTGACCTCACTGCTCTACTTTGTTTTTATTTATGAGGACATTTTGAGGGTGGAGGACAGTAAGTTAAGGCTTAAGGGATCAGTTAATATTTTAATGAGTGATGGATATTAGTTTCCTATTGATGATGTAATAAATTAACACAATGTAAATATTTTACAGTTCTGGAGGTCAAAGTCCAAAATACCTCTTATGGGTTAAAATCAAGGTGTCAGTGGAGTTGAATTCCTTCTGCACACTTTAGAAGAAATCTGCTTCCAGCCGAGACCGGTTTGGCTCAGTGGATAGAGCGTCGGACTGCGGACCGAAGGGTCCCGGGTTCAATTCCCCTCGAGGGCATGTACCTTGGCTGCTGGCACATCCCCAGTAAGGGGCCTGCAAGAGGTGGCTGATCGATGTTTCTCTCTCATCGATATTTCTCACTTTCTATCCCTCTCCCTTATGCTCTGTAAAAAATCAATAAAATAAATTTAAAAAAAAAGAAGAAGAAATCTGCTTCCAGCTTTGAGGAGTCACATGCAATACTTGGTTTGTGATGACTACCCCCATCTTTAAAGTTTATCATTCCAACCTCTTCTTCTATTGTCATTCTCCTCACTGTCTAACCTTTCTGCCTTCCTCTTATAAGGACATTTGCGTCTATATTGGGCTGACTAGGAAAGCAATTTTCCATCTAAAGATCTTTAACCTAACATATTTGCAAAATTTGTCATGAAGATAATATATTTATAGTTTCTGAGAAATAGAATGTATATTTCTTTGGGGTGGGGGCATTATTTTATCTACCACACTGTGGTTTCCTAACTGCCATCATAGCTTTCATAGGTAAAATCAGAGGTACATTTTGGCTGAAAATTGGGGGAGGGGGAATAAGAATTTGCCTAGTCAGAGTGTATAAAGTTGCTATGACTTGTGGGAGAAAAAAGCTGGGGACTTTCCTGAAACTAAATACATCTAGCATGACTGAAGTGATTGTGTTAACTTGAATCAAAATTACTACCCACTTAAGACCTTGAATAAGTTTCTTATCTTCTCTAAGTAAGGTTCTTTTACCTTACAGCTGGGATATTACTATTTCATAGAGCTTTTAGATTAAAAATATAGTGAAAGTCTAGCAGCAATCATTGAATAAGCACTTGTGATTAAAAGGTCAGTTGAGAATGGTCTTAGTTGCATCCTCAGGGTCTTTTTGCATTTCTTAGTGATTGAATGTGCAGGAATCTGAGGCATTCAGTTAGCAAGGAGAAATCACTGCCGTTTCACTCAGCTTCATGTACTTCATCTTCCTTTCCTCTTGTTCCAGCACCTTTGCCAATCAAGGAATCAAAATCTCCTACTTAAATTTTTTGAGGTAGAATAATCAACACAGCCTGTGTGCTTTGAATAGACTTCAAATTGTATGTGCCTCCTTATACTAGTTATTACAATGAAGCATAAATCATATATTCAAATAAAAGAATGAATTATTTTATCTAAGCACATTTTACCTCCATTTATCAAGTGGCAAATTAACGCAACAACTTTTATTACTTCCTCTAAAGCATGAGATACAGGGTATGTATATGAGTATGTGTGACACCAAATTATATCCATATATCTCCAAAATCTACCATCATTTATTTTCCACTGACAAATTTTTTTTAAGTCTTAGCTGACAGCTTTGCAAACACACGAACTAGATCTCAGTTGCAGCATTTTCAGTAAGATTCCACTTACATCCTTTGTTTTTTATTGTCAGGTAGCCTGACAAGGATATGTCATTTTCAAACATTGCACAGGTTAGTCAACAATGAGAAATTTAAAAAAAATTGTTTTTCATTTCACATCGTTTTTTGCTTTTAATTATTTGGGATTTTGATATTATTTATTTTTCTGTTATTTGTTTCACTAGAAATTAGATTGCACTTTTTGTCTTCCATTTTCTACCTGGGGAAACAATGTATATTGCCTGCACTGACTTCTGCTCAGTGATGTAGTCATTATTAGGGGCTTAGTGTTGGTTTTAAGAATGAAGTTATATTTATGAAAAATATAATTTCATTCTTTTTATAAAAATTATTTCCCATTGTTTTTAGTGTCCACAAAATGCCCCTAATGACAATTAGTAATTTTACACATCTTCCTTTTGTCAGCTAAAAAAGAGAATGTGTAGTTATTACAGTATAATGAAAAAAGGTATTAGGACTGTTAACAAAACTACCAGTGCTTTTTCATATTTTGAAAAAATATGATGAGCTAACACTTCTCTGTCTCTTTATTTCAGATGTGATCATGTAATTTACTTTTGCCAATAAAATATGAAGAAGTCAGTTATAGACAGTGTCAGGAGATAATGGAACTTCTTAAAAATTGATTTTTCCTTTTGTATTCCATATAATTTTTTGAAGTGTTTGGTATTTTAATAGGTACTGTATTGAATGTATAGATTGCTTTGGGTAATATCGATGTTTACATTATGTTGATTCTAACAAAGCATATCTACAGGTATTTTACATTCTTGGTTAAGTATATTCCTAAGTATCATTGGAGCAATGGGATATCACAGAAGAGTTTAAAAAATGCAATTATAAGATTAAATTTTATATTTTATAAAAATTAGTTTCTATGTGTAGAGAAATTAAAAAGCTTTTTGAACTAAATTATATGAAAATGGCATCTGTTACCATTAGGGTAAATTGTATAAGGCTACATGACATGTCTTTACATTATTCTTAATAATTTATTTAAAAATAATTTAAAAATTTTTTAAAATATTAACCTAAATTTATCTTAAATAAGAAATAAGACACTTGAATTTCTAATGAACAATGATGTAAATGTACTTAAACTAGGTTTGCTATTCTGATAGCATATTAAACCTAATTGTGTCTGTCTACCATCTCTTTAATAATTATAAGGTTAAAAGTATTAAAGTATTGCCTTAACGGGTTTGGCTCAGTGGATAGAGCATCAGCCTGCAGCCTCAAGGGTCCCAGGTTCGATTCTGGTCAAGGGCATGTACCTTGGTTGCAGGCACATACCCAGTAGGGAGTGTGTAGGAAGCAGCTGATCAATGTTACTCTCTCATCCATGTTTCTACCTTTCTATCTCTTTCCCTTCCTCTCTGTAAAAAATCAATAAAATATATTTTAAAAATAAAAGTATTAAAGTATCATTACTGTTGTGGATTAAATTGTGTAGTATCCCTCCCAAAATATGCTGGTCTTAACCCTTATTATGTATGAATGTGACTTTATCTAGATATAGGTTCTTTGCTACTGTAATCAAGTTAAGATGAGATCATACTGGATTATTATGGGCCCTAATCTAGTGATTAGAGTCCTTACAAGAAGGAAAATTTTCCACAATGGCACAGCCAGACACACAGGGAAATAATGTTGTGTAACCATGAAGGTAGAGATGGGAAGATGTATCTATAAACCAAGGAATGCCAAGGATTACTGGCCACCAACAGAAGGTAAATAGAGGTGAATAAAAATGCTCCCCAAGAGCCTTAAGAGAAAGTGTGGCTTTGTAAATAATTTGATTTTGTACTTCTATCCTAAAGAACTAAGAAATAATAAAGTTTTGTTGTTTTAAGTTACCACATTTATGATACTTAGTTATTGCAGCCCGAGAAAAATAATACAATTGTATTTTCTTGAATGCATTATGCCCCAAATATTTTTAACAATCTAAGAAAACAAATTAAACCACAATGAATAAATTTTTAATTTCTCAGTTATTTTATATTTATAATATGAAAGCCTTATTTTCTCAAGTATAACCTAGGAAACTATTCTTAGCAGTGTCAAACATTTCACAAATACAGTGAAAAAATGTTTTTTGTTCTTTTTTTCTTTCAATCACTTTGTTTATTTCAGTTTTTATTATCTTTATGTCTATATATCATTGGACCCTATATTTATAAAAATGGTAATGTGAGTGACTTGCATATCATGTTCTCATCCAGATTTATAGATGTAGATATAAATGTATAGATATTTGTTCAATCTAAAGTTTAAAAATGTTTTATTCACACTTTTTCTAAAAGCATGAATAATGTGAACTATAAATTCAAGAAAACTGTGTTATGGAAATACTTTATTTTATGCTGAATTCACCATAGGAAACTACTAATTCTATTATATCAAAACATTTATAAAACACTCCCTTACTAAAACTAGAATATTTAAATATTATTAAAAAGCAGCTTCATGTATGAAAGGAAAATACACCTGAAAGGTCATCAACGTAAAGGAAAGACCCACATAGATTAACATAAGAAATGTAGATGCATATATAATGTTTTCCATCTGCCATTTTTGTTTATCCCACTACCATCAATAAATCACTATGAGAAGTATTCCTTACAGAATTTACTAAATGGAAGTGTTCAAACTTTCAATGCACTATCTGCAATAACATCAGAATAATTATAGCTTTGAACAAATAACCCTCAAATGTTTCACTATTATAATGATTATAGAAGCATTGAAAATGTGCTCTAAAGTGCTGAAAACTCAATACATCTTAGTACAATAATGTAAGCACAACTCTTATCCAGGATTAGAATTATAATCTTTCTTTCCAATTTTAAGCAAGGTTTCCTGATCTCTCTCTCTCTCTCTCTCTCTCTCTCTCTCTCTCTCTCTCTCTCTCTCTCTCTCATATTTATTGTCATATTACCAAAGGTTCAAGTACTGTCTCTGTTACTTATTAACTGTCCAAGTTTTAGCAAGTTATTTAATATCTATACCTCTGTCCTCTCATTTCAAAATTATATAATAATATAACACAATTCATAGTATTCTTATTACAAGCAAATAAGTAAAACACAGGTAAACCATTTATTACACTGCCGGAAAAGCAAACTTACTAACCAACAAACAATTAGTATTCAATAATGATAGGAAATTTGGGAATCCACCATCCCCAGGCTTCTGTGAACTCATTATACTTAAACCACAATTCACACATAATCAATTGCTTTCTACATACACATCCCCAAAATAATATTTACATAGAAGTAAATTTTGAACTTTTAAATTGAATTTATAAATTCACATCAGAGATAACAGCCTTCATATATAGGGTTTTTATAATAAGCGCCAGACTTCTTGGTAATAGAGAAAGATGTTTTTCTCATAAAACTAACAGCAGTGGTACAGAGGGAGGCTATAAAACTCTTCCCATGCTGGTGTATGGACTCGAAGAAAGAGGGTTAGCTTTGAAGGAGAGAAACTGAAGACTGTTAAGCTAGTTGCTACTCTTATCTGTCTCTCAGAATGAGATCCAAAAATGGTAGAAACTTCATATAAGTTTAGGAGATTATTTCAATAATGGCTATTGTTTCACACATGGAGTGTGAACTCCATAGAGACACTTCATGTCCTGAATGATGCTACAAAATAAGGAATTAATGAAGAAAGATTTACAATCTCTTTCTGTAAATATCTATATAGTAAATGCATTAGGCCTTATGAGTGATATAATTTCTATGATAACTTTTCACTGTTCCGTTATAGTAAGAAAAACCCATGGGCAGTAAATAAAGGGATGAAAAAATATTTATGGAAACTTAAATTTGACTTTCACATCATTTTTACATTGCATTAAATAGCATGTTTCTCTTTATGCTTTTCAACCATTTATAAATACAGAGAGTGCTCTAGCTCATATGCCATACAAAACATGGCATGCAGCAGATGTGTCTCCCACACATGCCCCTACCAGGGCCTGAATGAACCTGCCAACACACAGGTATGTGCCCTTGACTGGAATTCAAAGCCTGTTTGTGGTTCGTTGAGTTAGACATAGAGAGCATCTAACACTCTTCTTCTGGGTTTCCAAGAGCAGTATAGGAGAGCATAAAAGCATTCTCTTTCCTAGGGAGAAGGGAGTAAATAGAGGAGAGTGAATGAGAATAGATATTTGGTTGAAAAAGTGAGGATATAGACTGTGCAGATTGCAAAAACTGGCTGAGTTGGAGCCAATATTCGTCAGTAATATAAACTGTGCTGAGAAACCAATGCACAAATTAAGGAAGGTCAAATTATGTGTCTACCTGAGGCTAAAAGAGACTGGAGATGACCAAGTAACAAACCCAACTATCATTCCCATCCTGATCCCTGAAGCCATGTTGCTGCCTAAGAATCTCTTGAAAACAGATCCTAATCAAGGGGAAAGATTTGGGTGTTAGGTACAGTAGAGAGAACAGGATGAGATTAAGGAGCCAGAAAGAAGGGAAAGCAGTGCCAAGAAGTTTCATGGAACCTGAGTCACTATCCAGGTTGTCTATTCCTTTACATCTAGTAAGAACCACCAATTCTTAGAATTCCGCCTACTATCAAGTAATATTTCTATGTGTGATAATGCCGATCTATACTCAGAGATTTGATCTAGTAGCATGATCTAATACTTTCCCACAGGAATAATCCATGTAAGGAGCCAAACCCATCATATAAAGGTAGAGAGTTGGGCAAATTACTATATAGTATCAAAGACATTCTAATTCATTTCCATAATAGAACTAGAAAACAATTTAGATTCTCTTACTAAGTCACAACAGGGTTGGAATATGCTTCTCTGTCATAATATTTATTAAACAATGCTCTAGAGACCTTACCTGGTGATCAAGCTTTCCATGTCTCTGGCCAAGAAGTTTCAGTCAAAAGATTTAGTTTAAAAAATCATCACACAAAACAAACAAACAAAAAAACAATGTAAAAGTTTTACCACTGCTCTTTAAGCTACTATTATATCTGATCTTTCCATGATGATTTGGGATTTATCCTGGATTCCCAAATTTCACTCATTTCCTCCATTTAATGTGGCCATCAAGTCTTATAAATTCTACTTCTTCAGTATCTCACAATTCTATTCCTCTCATTTTATTCCACCTCTATATTAATTTTAGGTCTTTACCTCTCTCTCTCTCTCTCTCTCTCTCTCTCTCTCTCTCTCTCTCTCTCTCTCTCTCTCTTCCCTCTCCCTCTCTCTTGCAATGTGCTTATTCCTGGTTTCTCTAATTTCAGTTTTATTACTCCTATTTTGTATTCCCTAAATTATACTCTAAATACATATCTCAAAAACATTTTTAAAATATAGATCTTATTACATCAGATGCCTGTTAAAAATCCTCTAACAACTCCTCACAGCCTTATAGCCTATAGATATTATATAAATCCCTTATCAATGATCTTCAGACCTTTATTCTACTAACTTTGTAAGAGTATCCTCTCTCAGTGCATTTGATTAATCATTCTATAATTCAGCTATTCTGACATAGTTTGCAAAAAATGGTGATTCTTTTCTTCAGTTTATAACTACTTATTTTACAAATTATATTTTGAACAAAAGGTGTCTAGATAAGTATTAGTGATTTTTAAATAAAGGTTTACAAGGTCAAATAATATAAAATGATAACTAAGTAAATTTATGTTACTGTAATATCTTAATATCTCCCAGGACCTAAACTTTTTGTATATTGTTATTCACAAAGAGAAATAAGATATTTAATATACTTTTTGATCACAGAACCCATGTGTACACAGGGTATGTATTGGTATTTTCCTACTTCATACATTTCACCTATTTCCTTTCATTTATTTATTTATTTATTTGTTAATTCTCACCTGAAGCTATTTTTCCATTGAAATTTAGAGAGAGTAAGAATCAGGGAGGGAAGGATAGAGAGAGAGATAAAGTGTGAAGAAGAGAGAGAGAGAGAGAGAGAGAGAGAGAGAGAGAGGTGAGAGAGAGACATCAACTGTGTGTCTCCTTCCACATATTCCCCTACCAGGTATGCGCCCTTGACCTAGAATCAAACTGGAACCTTTCATTCTTTGGATCAATGTCCTAACCACTGACAATACTGGCCAAGGCAACATCACCTATTTTCTTATTCCAAATCCCTAACGACCCCTTTTCTATTTTTCTCATAATACAATAATTAAATATTTTCATTCAATACTTATGTCATATAGTCCTGACTTGGCTATCAGTACAAAAGAAAAAACCTATCTCTAAGAGTAGAGCAAAATTATCTTGTTAAGCTAAAAACAGTCTTTCTGGGTTGACAGGGTTCATTTATATTGCCATTTCCAAGTGCTTCAATAATATAAGTTCAATAGAATCAAAGTGGTTCAATGTTTTAATTTCAATCTTTTTCATTCATTTTCTGTACATTAAATCCTTCTGGGGGTAATCATCAAATACACTTTGAGATAAAGTATTCACTTAAGATCATGAAATTTAGAATTGATTCATTCTCTTTTCTGAAAAAGTCCAAGTTATAAAGAGAAATATTTAGTTATAGAGAACTGAAATTCCAGAACTGAAATTGTTTGATGTCACTCTGAATTATGTTGTAGAAGATCTAAGTAATTTAGGGGGATAATTAGCTGAACAGAAAAATTTCCACTTAAATTATGTTAATTTTTAATTCATGGGAAAAATTAAAACAATCTTTGCTGAATATTGAATACAATTAATCTGAGAAATCAGGTGGGTTATCAGATTAAAATTATTTTCTGCTCACCCATGTGTCTTATTTTAGTTTGCAACTATCCATATTTTTAAATGCTTTGGGCAAAACTGTTGAATTGACTAAAATAATTTAAGGATTTTTTTCCCGTTTGTTTTGCTGCATTGTTAATATTAGCTTGTTATTGGCTTGAAATTACCCTTTTATTTCCCTTAAAAATCTTCAGCAATGAAAATGCAATGAATAGTTGTTTTATTTAGGAATATCTGATGCTTTTTTTAGCTGTTTTATTTTCCAAGATACATATTATGTTGCCAAGCTACAGCTCTAGATTAATGAAAAAAGGATTGTTCTGACTTCTGTTCATTTAAATACTCAATTGTGACATTGTATTGCTATTTTGTATCCTTGCTTTTCACATGAAAAATTAAAGAAAGGGAATGATGTGATGGTTCAAACTTTTAAATTGATGTATATTTCTTAGAATAGATGATATAGAACTCAAATGCACTGGCTGCATTTATTTGAATATTTCCATATGATATTCATGAGTAATCATTAAAGCCAATGCTGTAATGTGATTTTAAGTGAAGACTTTTTTGCATATACATTCATCTCAGAGTCTTAAGTTCCTTGTCATCTGTAACAGTTGTTAAGATAGCATCTAAGTCCAAGCTTTGAAAAATTCAAGACTGACAGGGAGTTCTCTCTCTCTCTCTCTCTCTCTCTCTCTCTCTCTCTCTCTCTATATATATATATATATATATATATAATCATTCCAAAAAAACGAATTTATGGATACATAATTGTTGTTTTTAGAATAGTTCATCATGTGCTAATATTGCCAAAAAACGAATTTATGGATGCATAATTGTTGTTTTTAGAATAGTTCTATTGGACAATCATTGTAAACTGCAGAAATAGCAAAAGGACAGAAATTTCAATTAATAAAGGGAGATCTTAAATTCTATTGTGTAACACTGGTACCAATTCATAATTAATGGAAAGTGCCTTTTGACCTAGAATGTATGTGGGCAGTTTAAAATTTACCAAATTTCAGAGAAACCTACTCAATAAAATATTTTGGTTAATTATCTCAGCAGTACTGTATATGTATGCTCCATTTTGAAGCTACAATAAATTATCAAAAGTGGGATAAAAGTGGTTATGCTTAAGCAGCTCTTCTGTCATTAGACATCTTTTGATATTTTAGAAAGAAGGAAAGTAGTTGTTATTTAATATTCTAATATAGAACATTTGTATTCTGAATATAATAAACATATTTTATTCAGAAATTTGTAAGAGGGAACATCTGAATGTTAAATTATCATAGCTATGAATCAAGTCCTTTGGTCCCATAGACTTATCCTGGGGTAGAACAAAATGATAATATAGAATACCCCAAATCTTATTCAGAGATAAACTGAAGAGAAAGGATGAAATGAAAGCAATGCAAATTTATTTGTTTGTTTGGTTTGTTGTAAATAAAACTATGAGTGTAGGGTTTCAGGGAAAATTAATCTTAAATTTTGCCTTTGACAGTGAAATTTGGAAGTATATCAGAATATTTAGACTTGCTACATAAAGCTATTTTAAAAGTTATATCAGGAATCATTTAGACTCGCTATTTTAGCCAACATTTTCATTCTTATCTGATTTCATGGCAAACACACCAATATTTCTCTTGTTGTTATTATAGGACATTTTTGACAAATCAGGTACAAAATCAGTACCAGTGGCTATTTTATTATAATAAATAAATGAAGATATAAAATGAGTAATATATTCATTAAAATAATTCAACTATACAAACAAAACAAAAATAATAATTATTCTTTGCCCTTAAATTTCATTTGAATCTTGAGTCAATAAAATATATTGTCTAATTTCAGTGTCCAAAAGTAATATTAGATTTACAGAAGAATCTCAGAAAAAATAAAAATATGCAATTATATATTAATCTTGGAGAATATCTATTTTTAATTTAATAAATGGGTTATTTTTAAAAGTTTATATTCACTATGCTTATTCCATGGAATGAATTATTTATACAGAAAGCATTCTAAAATAGTCTTTAAAGCTTATTGCTAAGAATGGTATCAAATGCATTAAGTAGAAGAGAGAGTGCCAAAACTTGTGACAATGTTTAGAAATTTAAGTTAGACAAAAAAAATTTAAAACTCTACAGTATACATACATTATTGTTTATTATTTTATATATACATGTAGTGGACATTATAAAAATAAGTACAATGGATATTAGAGTAAAAGTCCTATTATAGATGTCTCTTAGGAAATAAGTGAACACAGAGATGTTAATTTCTAGTAAGATAAATGCATGCTGCTACACCTTAGATTTATGTTTTTCTTCTTTTATTTGTTTTATATATTTACTTTCAATTTAACACCAGACTATTTCTTCTAAGATGAAACTCTTAAATTCTAGTGGGGTTTGGATAGTGTACAGGATAAAAATACAGCCATTGTAAATAACCCTGAACCAACCTTTTAAACTGTAGCTTATCAACTCCACTGTCTCTTTGAAACCAACATAGTTTAGGCTAAAGCTGGCAATCAAAAAGAAATCTGCTTTTCGTTACAATTTCTTTTTTTTTCCTGTTCAAAACTTAGTTCTGAATAGCATAAATACCATAAATAAATAAAAAGTACTGTTTGTTTTTGAAATTCCTTTTTTTACTGAAGCCCACCATAGTCTGTGTCACATCAGTTTCAAAGAGTCAGTTAGAGCAGCGGAGCAGCTCCGGTTTAATGGGCTGCTATGCAGCTGCCTATAGTGTAGGCTTTTCTTGTCCATTTTATAAATACTGATAGAAACTGTTGAAAGAGATGGAAAAGAGTACTTTATGGTTCAATTCTACTGTCATGTACAAGTTTTACTTGTCCAAGTAAAGTATCTTTTTCAAAATAGGTTACATGCATTTTTAGTTTGACTTTATATACAAACACATTTCAACTTTTCTGCAGAATTATTTTATCCTTAAAATTATTTATAATGTACTATTAGATACAGTCAACTGCTTCTTTAATTTAGTGGCAATTATAAAATAGTACATATGAGTTTTATTCATATTATGTTTAAGAAGAACAGACATATACTAGTATAGATATATAAAATATATTTTTCTATGGATTTGTATGAAGGTCTGCTTACACAATAAATCAACTTATTCCAGAGTATAAATTATAGCTGCAAAACATTGTTTTCTGTGTCATATTTAATTGAAAAATATATGAGAAATAAAAATTAAGAGATTCCTTTATGTGAGATGCCATTAGAAATGATAGGGCATTTATTTTTTGTTTAGGACTAAAACACACTTCTAAAATTAATATACAAATAAAATATAATAATTTTATATATTTCCACCAATGGATATACAATAATCATTTCTGCTAACAAAATAAACTAAATTAAAAGCTAAAAAAATTAAATAAGATCTTAATATAAGAATGACTATCAAAAAAGCCTTTGAGCAAAAAAATGCATGTAAATTATTTTTGCAATGTAACTTTTGTTGCAAAATATCTATATGGGATTGTTTTAAAATGAATGATTACTTACATATAGAGAAACAATTTTTAAAATGTAAATTCTTTTAAAAATAATTTTCTTTTAAAAATATTATTTTATTGATTTCAGAGAGGAAGAGGAGAGAGAGAGAGAGAGAGAGAGAGAGAGAGAGAGAGAGAGATGATAAGAGAGAATCATTGATTGGCTGCCTCTTTCATGCCCCGCACTGGGGATCAAGCCCACAACCCGGGCATGTGCCCTGACTGGGAATCAAACCATAACTCTCTGTTTGATAGGTCAATGCTCAACCATTGTCCAGGCAAAAAAATAATTTCAATGAAAATAAGGAAAATGACATGATTGTGTTTAAGATAAAGATCATAGATTTACTCTCAGAATTCACAGTATCATTCATATAGATTTTAATGGCTTGATTCTCTTAATAGAAATATTACAAAAACACAGTTTATATTTATATGGTGAGAAAGGGAAATGGGAAGGAGAATTTGCATTCACTGCTTTCATTTAAAAAACCAGCATTACCTGTATATTCATGACTTTAAAAATAGCTGCATTATTTTTCTCTGCTTTTCTGTGGTAGAATTGTACTTTTCTCCTGCGTATGGAAGGCAGCACTTGAATGTGAAACCCAAGAGGACAACAGTGCTTCTCGGGAGCACTTCTCTATTTAAGCTCTTCATGAGAACAAAATGCTGTGCATGTTGGAATATCTGCTGTCCACTTTCACAGCCAAATTTCTATATTTGAGTTCTGAATGCAGAAATATCCATAGTCTTCCTCAAAAGGATTTGTTTAATCCAAATCCTGACATCATTAGTACTGACAGGATTTTTAACACTCAGGGAGATAAAACAGTTGCCATATATTTCTTCAAAGAAAGTGTTGTCAGTGAACTTGTCCAAAAGCATCAGGACATATAAACATTCCTTAAGTGAGTTTACTTATCAAGTATAAGGTGACTGGGCTAGGAGAATACTAAGGTTTTGACAGTGTGTGGCTTGAAATGAAGCATGACCCTTTGTACAAAATGCGTCCATTTTTTTATCTATCTTGATTCAAAAGAGAAGCTGTCACTGCTAAGTATGGAAAAATGAGAGCAATTATGAATATTATGTATAAAATCAATTTAAAATAAAGATTCCAGTCCTGTAAATGCCTTGAAGTAAGGCATGAATAGATGGGCTTTCTCTTGTGATTGTAAAGCACCAATATAGAAAAGAACTGAAAAGGAATCAAGTGATAGAAAGTTTGAAACAGCTTGTTCATTTACTCTGAGTCATATTCCCACACTAAGTAAATATCTATTTCATTATTTCTACAAATATTCTAAAATAAACTACCTACTTTTCTTTATCAGGAGTGTCAATGGTTTTAGGTTTTGGAAATAAATTGTTATAGTATTTTAAAACATTATTCTATGAGGAAGAATAATCTTTTATAACATATTAAATCACAACTAAATCTATTCATGATGAATTGTTATACAGGATTGAATGTAAATTTTTTTGTGGTGAAAGCGCACAAAATATAAAATGAGATGTATATATAAGAAAAAGAGTGCTTTTCCAACTCAAATCTTTTTCTCTTTCTGAATTAATGAAGTACATTTGATTAAATGACAAATTAAGATAATTAATACAAATAAGTAACTTGTACAATAATAGATATTATTTGAAAAAAAGACTGCCATGGAAGCAGGAATTACTGAACTATAATCTTCACAAAATTAAGCAAATATCACATTATTTTATATATACATGTAGTGGTCATTAATAAATATAAATATATGATATACATAAAAATAAGTACAATCTATATTAGAGTAAAAGGCCTATTATAGGTGTCTCTTAGGAAATAAATGAACACAGAGGTGTTAATTTCTAACAAAAGAAATCCATGCTGATACATCTTAGATTATGTTTTTCTTCTATTATTTGTTTTATATATTTACTTTCAATTTAACAACAGACTATCTCTTCTAAGATGAAGCTCTTAAACTCTAGTGGTTCCCAAAAAGTCTCTTCAAGTATGCAAACAACATATTTTATCTGATCATTTTATTCTTTTGTGATTTTGTTCAAATTCTATAGGCTGAATTTCTAAAAGAAATAGGGAACCTGAATTTCTAAAAGAAACAGGGAACCTAAAAGTATCTCTTCAAATAAGACTGAATGAATAAATGTAGTTCACCAGGAGAACAAAATACTAATCTTTATACTACTGCTTATAAGTTTATAGTTATGGGACCAGGGAAAGGGAACAGAACCTTTCTCGGTTTTTCACCCATTAAATTTGGTAAGACAAGTTTCACCTGCAGGTCCATAGGTCAGAGTCCAGACTTATAAGTCAATGGAACACATATTTACTATTATACACATGCACATTTATCTCACAAATGAAAAATAAAACATACATATTTCAAGCTATTTTTAGCTTAACTTATTAATGCTGATCATATAGCTGTATCTCAATCAATATGTTTAATTGTCTTTGAAAAAAACATCTTTTGACCAATGTGTTTTCCTTTGCCACTCTAATTAGTGACTTTTATGCTCCATCTTACTTGGGAAAAAATACTCTTGCTCGATTCATTGAAAAAAAAAGAAAAAGAAGAAAAAAACAGAGAAGGAAGACATATAACAAAATCTTCCAATTGCTTTTATTTAAATTTGTAAGTTACCCTAAACATTTCATTGCCTAACAAACATTGAAAACCAGTTATCTCTCTCATGCATAATGTAAAGACAACATATACATATATACAAGCAATTATAAATAAACATGAACTGACTCTAAATACTAAATGGGAATCAATATTTGAGTTGCAGTTCTAATAATAACTTTGACTTTTTAAAATACTACTTTTTTCATGATAATGAAACTATATTATAAAATCAAGAGGGTCAACTTTAAGGGCCTTCCTGGAAAAATATTGAGGTGCCTGAACCACCTTTTCAGAATGTGTTTCTGTTTTTTAAGAATGTTTTCATTTAATACATTTTCAAAGCAGAAAACTTAAATAGAAAAGTTCAATGTTTTTATAATATTTCTAAATTTATAAAATAAAGAATAAAGGTGTATCATTTGGATTGTATGGATTTTATAATGATCCTATTATTTCCTGTCATAAGTTCCAATCATGCCTATGATCACTTATGGAAGAAAATGACCATTGAAATACTGGTAATATATACATACATTAGAAATGGTACCTATAATCTCATTATGTAAAGTAAATTTAATTATGCAAAACCTATTTTGTGACCTTCAAGAAATACATATGAACTCATAGAATATATGTTAAACCAGAGCACAATGTAGAGACTTCCCTTGTTCCTTCTAAAGATAATTTCAAAGAAAACCTACTAATCTTTTCTAACTTTATTATATATCATCAAGGTAGAGGTCAATAATTTAAATTCATTTTAAAAGAAATGAAACTGTGATGAGGAGTAGAAGAGAAAAGGCCATTTTTCCTAAGGCAAGGTAACAAAAGTTTAAGGGCCATAAAATTATTTGGAGGTAGTGGGGGTTTCTTTGAGAATTTGACAGCAGGCCTCTTGACATTTCTGTCTTTCCCTGTTTACTGGCCCTGCCCACGCAGGAGGAAACCAAGATGAAAAGGCTCATAAGAAATGTAAGTGATCTTTATTGACCTGTGACTTTTGTAAAACCATAGCCTCTGGCATGAGACTGCAGTATGCATTTCTTGTCACAACAGGTAAGGGGACTGAGCACTGGCCTGAAGGAACCAGTGTGTGTGTGTGTGTGTGGTGCTCAGGACTGACAGATAAAGGATTTGAGGAAAAAGTGGAAGAGAATTGGAGAAACTCAGGGAAGGAAAAGGTAATGATTATAAATTTTCTCCTTTTGTGAAAAGCCAAAATGCTCTTGTTCTTTTTTTAATCATCTCATTCTCAATCATTGCTCACTCTTCCTAATTTTCCATCAAAATATATTTTTTTCAAAGAAATATGGTCACAAATTTGGGAATAAATAGAAAAAAAGCTTGTAGCCTCTAGCACACTTTTTCAGATAGGATAGGATGTGTTGGGCTAGTAAGAGTCAGTTCTTCCATCTGTTATGAAAATTAATGAAATTGTATCTCAAAATTTGTAAAGACACCTCACAGGAGCATAGGATACATTAGAAAAAGGGAAGTAGAATAATTTCCCTTTACCTGAGCCTTGTCTTTTTGAAAATAAATAGATCACTTAAAATATAGTCATTAATGCTTGCTATAAATTGCACCTTTCCTCAGAAAAGGAAAAGGCATAAAGATGTATTTTAATGACAGACTTATTTCCCTGAAGAAAATGATTTAAACATCTTAATAAAAAGAGGGGAATTATTTCACCCATATTTTCTTTAACCTTTCAGGATATCCAGTCTGGTGTTCAATAGTCATTTTTAAAAATACATAAACAGGTACTGTCAAATTTAAAATAAAGATGAAAAGGAAAATCAACACAACCATCATCGATACTCCCTGCTGAAAAATATTAATCTATGTTTCTTCCCCCCTGAGATCACAGAAATGTTTCAAATAAAAATATGAAAACGACAGCCTCTCCCTGTGCTTCCACCTGACAGTTGCTTTTTCACATCAATCTCACCTGCATGTTTCATCGTGGGAGCTGCAGGACCAGACCCCAGAGCACAATGTCAGCAGCAGCTGCCTCTCAGCCAGAGCCCCCTAAGGGGAAACGGTGGGGTGTTTGTGAGCCTATGGCGGGCTAGTTTGCTCTGGTTCAAAAATCAAACTCAGTATAGAGCTGACATCAGCTCTCTATAAAATGTCCTACCTGGCTGCCATCTTGATGGAGAAAAAAGGGTTTCTAGGGAATCTGCTTTCTAAGAAAATGAAAACCAAATTGAACCTGTAAAAATGATGATAACATGATGAAAGTGGTTCACATTCTATATTTGCTCTTCAGGCCATATATATATATATATATATATATATATATATATACATATATATATATATATAATTTTTTGCATGATCTTTGGAATTTAGTGTAGGCAATCTATTAAGTAACATGAGAATCAGTGAAGGTCACTGATTCTAAAGGATATCACTTGGGAGGATGCATACAACTTATACAATAACAAACAATCCACATTTTTGCCAAAAACAGCCAGGAAAGTTTGTGCCAGATGAGAAGTGCTGAATGGTGATTTTAATATTTGTCATCCTCTGGAAACAATGCTAGACTAGGTAAAAATATAAGAAGAAAGCACTCTGATAAATGGCACACTTGTTGCAAGGTCAATATGGTTTCCATGTCTCCTAGTTGTCAGGGAGAATGGGGCAAGAAAAAATGAGACACAGATTTTATTTTATTTTTAAATTAAGTCCCAAAGTCACTTTTCTCAGGCTGTTGCCTTGGCATGAAGTATATAGTGACTGTCTATCAAGTCCCCTTTATTTTTATAAAGGTTAACTCATTCTATGAACCAAATTATCCTATATAATAAAGGTATAATATGCTAATTAGATCAAACAACCAAATGACCTTCTGGACGTCCTTCCAGATGACCTTCCAGATGAAGCTGAGGCTATGAGGTTCAGCCGAAGCTGTGAGGGGCTGCGAGGGCTGATGGAGGCAGCCAGGATTGTGAGGGCTGATCCCTATGCACAGATTTCATGCATTGGGTCTCTAGCTTTACATATGATGAGTGCTCAATAATTTTTAATACATGTTAAATAATATTTTTTGTAGTCTCTAAGCCCCAAACCAAAGACTAAACATAGTCATGAATCCCCAGACTGACAGATAAATCTGACTGCCAGTGTGGCTCAGTTCTTGATCATCAAAAACGAACCAGGAGGTCACAGTTCGATTCTCGGTCGGGCACATGCGAAGGTTGTGGACTCCATTTCCAGCAGATCAAAGATTCTCTTTCATTTTTTATGTTTCGGTCCCTCTCTCCCTCTCCCTTTCTTTCTGAAATCAATAATGAACCCAATTGGTTATATATGCAATTTTATTGTGATTCTGTTTTTTGGAATTATATTTGCTTAAAGAAACCAAATAAACAATATTTTTCTGCTTAAAAAAATGTGGGGAGGGCATTGGTTTTAATGAGATAGGAATGCATTTTTCTCCTTTACAAAAGTCCATAGTTTGGTAATCTAAAACTAGTTTAGTGGCTCTATTCAAACATCTCCTTAGGAATTTAGGATTCCTTTAAACTCATCTCCATCTACTACAGGGTTTCTCCTTCCTCATGGTCCAAGCTGATATCCATACAGGCTGCACATGGAAAGAGGAAGAAAAAGAGGGAAACGTGTATCGACTCTTAGGAAGCTTTCTGGAAGCTGTCTCAGAGCACTGACTTAAAATCTTAGGCACTTGAAAATATATAGCTGCAAACTTCCAAAGGTTAAAAAAGCGAAAAACAAATGAACAACAAAACAACTATTATGATGGGAGAATGAGGAAACAGATATTGGAGGGCAAGAAGTATTGGGGATCACCAAATTGGTTCTATCAAAATTATAAAGTAAAATGCATTCTTTCACTTGAAAAAAAAAAAACTTTCTCACTACAAAGTACTCTTCATTTATTTTCTCAACTCTGAGAACACACTGTTAAAAAGCAGTGCAGTGGGCATGGTGAGACCTCATAAGTAGAAATATAAAAGGGGAGGAGCTACTTATTCCTAACTCCCTTAAATTCTCTGAAAACAAGGTGGAACCTGGAGCTGGGGAAGTGAAGAAAAAATGATGAAAGGACAGTAAATGGGCATTGCAGCCAGTCTCTGTCCTTATGTTCACTGTGTCTACTCTGTCCTCATGTCCACTATATTCATTAGGTGTATATGAGAAGTCCCTGTCTATAGACAAAAATCTTTTTTCTTTTTAAAACAACATCTTGACTTTGAAAGTGTTTGGATTTCTTTTAAAAATATTTCTAATTCTCACAAAAAATTTATAACCTTTTAAACACTCTGTCCACTTATAGTTCCATAATTAATATTGATTTAACTATTACAATCTTTTATTAGAAAAATGTATTTGTGAAAAATTGTGGATATATTGAAAGAATCTAATCTGTTCTTTATCAACACCCCCCTCCCTGAAAAGTCTTTTTGACTCTATTTGAAGTTTTCAGTTTATTCCAATATTTCCAATTTGTTCCAGTTTTAAGTCTTATTTTAGTTTAATAAAAATAGAGGAGGTCTACTCTTCAATGTATTCACTAGCATTTTCAGCAACATGTCACTGCACATGCACTACAAAGTCTATGGCTATCATCATCAGAGAAAGAAGTCAAAATCTGGCCTCACATTCCACAAAAGCTATAAACTAGATCACTTTGATCTTCATTGTCTTCACTTTGATTTTCACAGAATATTTACATCCTCTTATGTTTATATGACCTCATGAACTCATGAGAGTTTCAATAGACAGTTAAAACATGCAGCATGTTCTTAAAAGCAAACATACTTTAATAAGTCTGCTAAAAGCTGAGAGCATTTCCCAGAATATACCAAGCATTAATTATTCTCCCACTTTCTTGAGTCAAAGATCATAAGTAAAGAAAAGGGCACAACCTTAGTCCATCTCTACAGCAAAGATCGCAACAACAATAAAAATATCAAAATGTGTTTTGTTAAAATGTTGATGTTAACATTTGAAGACTTCCCCAAATGCCTCAGTTGGCTACACATTTGTTTATACTGATCATAAACAAATTGAATGCAGATACTGGTATTGGACAGGCTTAGTATACATTTAAAAAGAATAATGTTTGAGATGGAAGTGGACACAGAGCAAACACAAAAAAGTTCTTTCATGTGAACATTTAGTTGCAAAATCATTAATTGTTTAAGATTTTGTGGTGTGTGAAAGTGTTTGGCATTGATATTGTCTTGGGAACTACTGATCAAAACAAAGGAAAAGCTTAGGTATACTTTGAATTGATGGTTAAATTTTGTTACAAATTCCAAGAGTAATGAATTGAATTTAAAAGGCATCCTAAGGTGATAATTAAATCTCAATTATAATTTGTTAAAGATTTAACATTTTTGTCTTTTCTTAGAGTGAACTACAACTGTTCTTGTTTAAGTCTATTTGCCTGTATTATTTATAAACAAGGTGAAAATAGAAACAACCACCTTCTACATAATCACTAGCTACTATATAATAATCATAGGTCTTTTAAAAATTATCCTGCATTCTTTTCTTTTCTAGGAAGTGATTTTCCTTTCCTTTTTAATTGCTCTTACAGATATCTTTCCAATCTGGGTCTTAACGTCTACCTTAATTTCTTCTTGGCCATCCATCTGTTAATCAATCAAACAACATACCCAGTGGATTTCCGTAATGATAATAACAACAGCAATGATAATAAATACTATCCATCTATCGAGCACATACCAACACTGTGCAAACATTATATATGCACTAACACATCTAATCCTCACAACAAGGCTGAGATGGCTTCCTTTACTAGTATATCCTCATTGAAAGTGTGAGGAAACAGAGCTACAGGAGATAAAAACTCCTAGAGCATAGCTGAGTTTGTTTTTCCTCTCATTCTATCACCAATATTTTCTATGAACAGTTGATGGATGAGTGGAAGGAATAAAAAAGGGAAAAAGAAATCAATCCATCACACCTGGGTTAACTGGACCAAGTTATAATACGGCAACAAGCAGGTTTAGATTCTCTAAAAAACAGAGCCTAATTCAAATACTATGGTTTGATTAGGAAAGGCAATCCCAAAAAGATAGAGTGAGGTGGAGAAGGAAGTAAGCAGAGAAGGGAAGAAATTAAAATGCTAAATACTGAGCAGGCTACAGTTCTGCAGATAGGCCTCTCACAATTGCTGTATCTGGGGTCAATTCTTATGTTTTAGTCAGAGAGAAAAGAGAGATTTTTCAGTCTCCTCTGGGTTCCCATTGGTCAGTTTGTTTTGACTCCCTGGGCCTTGCTCATTGTGTCCTCTAAGTGGCACCAACCATACCTTCTCCCACCTTCACTTCCAAGTCGAAAACTGGTGAGGGATGGGGCAGAGCTTCTGAGGGTCAACTCAGACTTGCATTACCAGTACAGGTGCAGAGGAGGACAGCCCCCTCCACCACCACTCCCCCCCCCAAAAAAAAGGCTGAGGTGTTATGTGATTTGACACCACCATATACTAAGGCTCTTCTCCTAGACAGATTCTAGCGAGATGTGTAAACTAAATAGGTATGACCCTAAGTATGCAAAATATTTTCCTTACAGCCTTTTTGGAGCCCATGGACAACCAGCTGAGTTGTTTGTTTCAGCTACTCATATAAATTGAATGAACTGATAAACTGTGAGTGTAGAAACTGATTCTATTCCACTTATCACTGAATCCTCAGCCAAGTCCAGTGTCAGTACAAAGTAAATATTAAATAAGTACCTATTGAACTAATAAATAAATACAATTATGATAATCAGTTTTAGAGTTTTTATGGTAAATTTATGTCATTTATGATTATACGCATAGTTGCCTCTGTTATACTCTCCATATTGTTCTTCATTATGAACACTGAACTAGCAAATAACCATTGCCTCTAGAGGAAATGCAGGGTTATGTTCCTGTGAGTCTCAGTTCACACACATTTTTGTCAAACAATCAATACGTGTCTTTCTTTTATGTATGTTTTCATATAAAGACACCTTACAGTTTATTCATTAACATTGAACTCAGGGGCAACAGATCTATAACTCATGCCTGAATGGTGCTTGTTCAACACACATTTTCTATGTAAGGCACATCACAGCCTTACTGTATTTGGAGATACTGAACAACACTTCAGTACTACAATTGGAGGCTGTTTTTAACAGCAAAATCCCAACAACAGAAACAAAACACAAAAAGGCCAAAAAAAAGCATTATTCATAGTACTGATGAGAACTGAGGAAGAAGGCAGAATTTCAGCTTGTTTGATCTAAAGTGGGATTAAGTCTAAATTGGGAATGAATGCATCAGACAACTTAAATTTTTGTTCCCCCACTGCACATGTCTCAGAATGATTGCAAAAGTATCATGAACATTAACTTCGGGATTCAAAGTAAGCTTTAGCCAGTAGGTAAATTTTTAAATACATAATCTTACCCCTTGTAATGAGAATCACCAGTGTGTGTGTGCACACATATATTTGCCTGTGCACACATATTTTTCTAATACAAATTTTTCACTTGAAATTTATTTTATTTTTATGCATAATTAATATTTGGGAAACTTGGAACATAATATTTAAATTATCATGTCTCAATTTTACTTTTTTCTTTTTCATGTTAAGCTTTATTTTTCTTGATTCAACTTTTTTGAATAATTTTTTATTTATGATGAAAATAAATGAGTTTTAATCTTACCTTTGTGAGAAACTATGGTCTAGACTACTTGTCAACTAAAAATTACAATCTCTTAGAATGGGTCTAGGCATCAGCAAGATTAGTCAAGATTCACAAGTATCTTTTGTAAGATATCCTCTTACTATATTCCTTTGCATACCCTACCTGTGATTTACATTGAACTTATCATAGTTTTACACAGATATGCCACATATTCCATTTCCAAGTATTTGGTCAATATATTTTCATTGCCTGCAACAACCACCATCTTATAGTTATCCATATATAATCCCCCCTGTAGTTTAAGTACACTCAGAATCATCTCATCCCAAAACCTATTTCCTTCATCCCTTTCCTCACCATTATACAGTTCCCAATGAACTTGGTCTCTTCTACACATCAGTAGTGTTCTGTGTGTTTCCCTATCAATGCACTACCAATTCATTTTTTATATCAACTGGAGGCCCAGCTCATGAAATTCATGTGTGGGTATGGTCTGTAATCCTGGCCTGCAAATCAGGGCCATCTTCCCCAGCTGCCTGCAGCTGGCCCCAACCTGCACTGCCACCTACCTCTGGTTCCCTATTCACCATCATGTGAACAGTACCTGATGGCCAGGGGAAGGGACCAAGAGGTGGTCAATGTGCCTCATAGTGACTGGTCCAGCAGTTGTTCTGGTCATTCTGCCATTTGGTTCAATTTGCACATTACCTTTTTATTATATAGGATTGAGGCCTGGTGCATGGGTGGGGCTGCTGGCTTTCCCTGAAGGGGGCCCTGGATTGGGGTGGGGATCCCCACTAATGGGCAGGGCCAGCAGGGGTGAGGGGCCACAGGCAGTTTACAGGCTGGCCACACCCCCTATTGGGGTGGGGGTCCTCACTGGGGGCAGGGCTGGCCTGGGTGAGGAGCCAAGGGTATTTTGTAGGCCGGCCACACCCCCAGCTTTGTCAGAAAGGTCATCCAGAATGATGTCCTGAAAACATCCACTCTATCCAGTTTAATTAGCATATTATCCTTTTATTAGTGTATATTGCTTGTGTGTATAATGACTTTAAAACTAGAATATTTGCTTATTTAAAGGCAGAAACTTTATGTTTAACTTTTGCATTCATCTTGTGTCTATAAATTTGTATAAAGAGGAGAGGTGGTTATTTTTATTTTGTTCTTTCTGTTCTTGACTGGATGTTAAGGGAAATATGTTGCCCTCCTCTACAGTAGAAATCAGTATGAAAGGATAGGATACTCCACATAAGGAATGGCTCAGTATTAAATTAATTTTTATCCCCTTCCAAGCCAAATGATGTCTTTCTGAAACAATTTGTCACTCTATTTTGGAGAACTGTCATTTTAATAAGTAAGGTTGTTCCTTTACATATGTATTCAATCAGTGTGCAAACTATGCCCCTTTAAGTTTACTGTGATAAACATTAAAAAATACTTAAGGTGATCACTCCTTAATATTCAAACCTGTATTTCTCTGTTTAGTTCAGTTATGCAAGACATTAATCAAAGTTGATATGACTTCTGTCTATTATTTTTCTTTAATTTGTCAATATAATGAGCCTTTTATTCTATAGAAGATTAATATAGTTAGGTAGGCCTTAAAACACGAGAAAAGTAGTCTCAATGGTATGTTAATGAAAGTGATATGTGGAATTATTTAACACTAGAGGCCCAGTGCATGACATTTGTGCACTTGGGGAGGGGGGTTCCCTCAGCCCGGCCTGCACCCTCTCCTGTCTGACTGGTGTAGAGGCAGGAGAGGCTCTCGCCACTGCTGTTGCACTTGCCAGCAATGAGCCTGGCTTCTGGCTGAACAACACTCACCCTGTGGGAGCACACTGACCACCAGGGGACAGCTCCTATGTTGAGCATCTGTCCCCTGGAGGTCAGTGCACATAATAGTGACCGATCATTCCACTTTTGGGTCAAAACTGGCTCTCTGTCATCCCCTGAGGGGTCCCAGATTATGAAAGGGCACAAGTTAGGCTGAGGGACTCCACTGGTATACGATCAGGGCTGAGGAGGGACACAGGAGGTTGGCCAGCCAGGGAGTGACTACAGGATGCTACAGGGTGTGTCTAGCCCATCTTGCTCAGTCCCAATTGGCTGGATTCCGGTCAAGGGCATGTACCTTGGTTGCAGACACATCCCCAATAGGGGGTGTGCAAGAGTCAGCGGGTCGATGTTTTTCTCTCATCGATGTTTCTAACTCTCTATTCCTCTCCTTCATCTCAGTAAAATATCAATAAAATGTATATTTTTTAAAAATTTACTCAGCGCAGCTCAGTGGTTGAGCATCCACCTATAAACCAGAAGGTTATGGTTCGATTCTCTTTCATAACATATGCCCAGGTTATGGGCTCAATCCCCAGTGGGGGTGTGCAGGAGATAGCTGATCAATAATTCAATATGATCATTGATGTTTCTAACTCTCCCTCTCCCATCATCACTGAAATCAATAAAAATATTTAGAGAAAAAAAGGCAAAATGATTTTCTTCTCATAGTAAGCAAGGATGTTAGTCCCTCTTGCTGTTTAACAGTTACATTTCACTAAAAGAAAACATTTTAATATAATTTAATAAATTGTTCATAATTGCATGAATTTAATAGATTTACTTTAAATGTCATTCACTAAATATTTTCATAGTATTGAAATTTATTTTTTTTAAGTTTAGAATAATGTAAGTACATAATCTGTTTATTTTATTGATCTTTCATCCGTTAGTTATTGGACCTTTTCCCTTCAACCTGTCAAATTTTTCTCACCCTTGATCTAGAGACAATTCTGAAAAAACTTGAGGAAATTTCCAGAATTTTAAGTATTTTATAAACTGGACCATCATCAAGAGATGTTCTGTAAACCTTGCCTCGTATGGACTCTGCTCTTATTGTTCCAGGGCCTATTGGTAATATTAGCAGGTCTGAATACCTGAGGCCCTACTTCTATAATTGAGTTTTTGCCTTTCCTTCCAATTGATTCATTTTATTGTTCAAGTATTGGTGATTATGCATCTATTAGGTCAAACCATATGAAATAGCTATTTGATAGATTAAAACACAATTGGATATTTACCCTGTTAAATGGGCATGGCTGTAATGGCAGTCACAGGTCTACAAAGAATAAATAATAGTTCTTGACCTGCAGGAGTCGTAATTCTGATAAGGGAGTCAAATAATTATAACACAAACATTTAGTAATAGAAATAGTCGAAGTATGAGAAAACCAGGTATCATCCAATACAACCTATGGTCATCTATAAAGGTTTCCAGCAGTGCTTCATGAGTTGATCCGAAAGTACTTTTCTGCTTTGCTGTACCAGAAATTCTCTCATTCATCATAACTCTGAGACAGGACTTTTCTAACCTCAGCTCCCATCCCACCCCCATTTCTACTTTAGGACAAAGAAGGTGGAAAAAACAACTGCAGATATATTTATCACTAAAGTCTTCTGAGGTATCTGTAACATATTACTTAACTAATAGTTACTCTTGGGTTACCATATGTCATTTAATCAGCTCTTCACTAACTGTGTAAACTTGAGCCATCACTTTCTCACCTGATAAAGGTCATTGTATTAGTCAGTGTTCAATCAGAGAAGCAGAACAACTGATATAGGCAGACTGAAAGATAGATGATAAATGATGATAGCTAAATGATAGATTACATAGATGATAGATGAGAGAGAGAGATGATAGATGATAGATAGATAGATACATAGATGAAAGATGATAGATAGATATATAGATAGATGATAGATGATAGATGATAGATAGATAGATAGATAGATAGATAGATAGATAGATAGATAGATAGATGATAGATAGATAGAAGATAAATAGATCGAACAACAGATACTAAGCAGAATAGTTATAGGGTTTTTTATCTTATTCTTCAGTTTATTAATTACATTATTCCCCCTTTTTTATCCCCCTATAGCTCCCCTCCACCCTGTACCCATACCACCCTCCACCCTCACCTCCCCTCCCCACTGTCATCTTCCACTGTTGCAAGATTTTTGTCTCTTGCTGTACTTCCCACATCCCTTTTCTCCTCAAGAATTGTCAGTCCATTCCTTCTCTATGTCCATGATTCTGTTATATTCACCAGTTTATCCTATTCACCATTATTATTAATTCACTTGATTTTTAGATTCATTTCTTGATAGATGTGTATTTGTTGTTGTTCATGATTTATATTTTTACCTTTTTCTTCTTCCTCTTCTTAAAGAATATCTTTCAGCATTTCATATAATATTGGTTTGGTGGTGATGAACTCCTTTAGCTTTTTCTTATCTGTGAAGCACTTTATCTGACCTTCAATTCTGAATGATAGCTTTGCTGGGTAGAGTATTCTTGGTTGTAGATTCTTGCTATTCATCACTTTGAATCTTTTTTGCCACTCCCATCTGGCCTGCATCATTGCTGTTGAGAAATCCGCTGACAGTCGTATGGGTGCTCCCTTATAGATAACTAACTGTTTTTCTCTTGCTGCTTTTAATATTCCCTCTTTATCTTTTGCTCTTGGCATTTTAATTATGATGTGTCTTGGTGTGGTCCTCTTTAGATTCCTATATTTTGGGATTCTGTGTAGTTTTCTGCATACAGATCTTTTACCTCCTTAGTTTATTCCTAGTTAGGGTTGGTTTTTTTGTTTGTTTGTTTCTCTTTTTGTGAGTTTATTATTGGTGTATGAAAAAAAGCAGATTTCTGGGTGTTAATATTGCATCCTGCTATATTGCTAAATTCATTGATTAAGTCTAATTGTTTTATGATGGAGTCTTTATGGTTTTCGTTGTACAAAATCATGTCAACTATGACTAATGATAGTTTTACTTCTTTTCCAATTTGGATGTTTTTATTTCTTCTTCTTTTCTAATTGCTATGGCTAGCACTTCTAGTACTGTGATGAACAGTAATGGTGAGAGTGGGCATCACTGTCTTATTCCTGTTCTTAGGGGAAATTATTTTAGTTTTTGACTATTGAGTATGATGTTGGTTGTAAGTTTGTCAACAAGGCTTTCATTATGTTGAGGTTTGATACCTCTGTTTCCACTTTCCTGTGAGTTTTTATCAAAAAAGCATGTTGGATTTTGTCAAATGCTTTTTCTGTATCAATTGATAGGATTATGTGAATTTTATCTCTCAGTTTTTTTATCTAATGTACCACATTTATTGATTTGTGGATATTGTACCATCCTTACATTCTTGAAATAAATCCAACTTGGTCATGGCATATGAACTTTCTAATATAATACTGGATCCAATTTTCTAGAATTTTTTTGAAGATTTTAGCATCTATGTTCGTCAGAGATATTGGCTGCAATTTTTTTCCCTTTGTACTGTCTTTATATGGTTTTGGGATTAGGGTAATGCTGGCTTCATAGAAAGAGCTTGGAAGTGTGCCTTCCTCTTGAACTTTTTGAATAGTCTGAGGAAGATAGCTTTCTGTTCTTGTTTGAATATTTGATAAAACTCCCCAGTGAAGCTGTCTGGCCCAGGGCTTTTTTTGCTAGAAGATTTTAATTACTGCCTCTATTTCCTCCATAGTTATTAGCCTTTTCAGACTTGTTGCTTCTTCCTGATTGAGTTTTGGAAGGTCATGTATTTCTAGGAATATGGCCATTTCTTCTAGGTTGACTAGTTTGTTGGAATAGAATTGTTCAGCATATATATATATATATATATATATATATATATATATATATATATTTAACAATCCTCTGTATTCATGTGGGATCTGTTGTTATTTCATCTCTTTCATTTCTGATCTTGATTATTTGGTTCCTCTCTCTTTGCTTCTTGGTAAGTCTGACTAGAGGTTCATCTATCTTGTTTATTCTCTCAAAGAACCAGCTCCTGGTTTTATTGATATTTTGTATTGTTTTTCTGGTCTCTATGTCATTTTATTTCTGACCTGATCTTTATTATTTCCTTCCTTGTGCTCACTCTGGGCTTTTCTTGTTGCTCTCTTTCTATTTTAAGTTTTAGAATTAGATAATTTATTACCAGTTTTTTGTTGTTGTTGTTGTTGTTTTGTTTTGTTTTGTTTTAGGTAGGCCTGGTAATGCTATGAACTTCCCTCTCAGGAATGCTTTCACTGTATCCCAATGATTTTTGTGTTTTCATTGTCATTTGTTTTCAGTATTTTTTTTTAATTTCTTCTCTGAACTCTTTGGTAACCCAATCATTATTTAATCACATGCTATTTACTCTTCAAGTGTTTGAATTTTTTATTGTAGTTGATTTATAATATTATGCCATTGTTATCTGAGAAGATGCTTGATATGATTTCAATCTTCTTGAATTTGAAGAGATATTACCTGTTTCTCAATATGTGGTATATCTTTGAAAATGTCATATACCTACTTGAAAATAATATATATTATGTAGCTATGTGGTGAAATGTTCTGAAGATGTTGACTAAGTCCATCTGATATAGTGAATCATTTAGGACTGCTGTTTCTTTGCTGATTTTTTGTCCATAGGATTTATCCAATTATATCAATGGTGTATTAAAATCCCTTACTATGATTGTATTGCTATCTATCTCTCCCTTGATACCTTTCAGAAAATTTTTATGTATTTGGAAGTTCCTGAATTAGGTGCAAATATGTTTACCTGAGTTATATTCTCTTGTGTTATTGGTCCTTCTAGTATTATGAAGTATTTCTTTTCTCTTGTTATGGCCTTCACTTTGAAGCCTACTTTGTCAGATATAAGTATAGGTACCCCAGCTTTCTTTTTTTTCCATTTCCATTTGCCTGAAAAATATTTTTCATTCCTTAACTTTAGGTCTGTGTGAGTTCTGCATAATGTTTTCTTATTTATGCAACCATGCAATGTCTTTTGATTAGAGAATTTAGTCCATTTACATGATAGGTACTTGTTTGTAGTCATTTTTATTCTTTATGCCTGTGTTCTTTCTTCCCTATTACTTTTTTTTTACCACAATCCCTTTAGCATTTCTTGTTTTTCTGCCTCGTTAGTGACAAACTCCCTTAGCTTTGTCTTTAAAGCCCTTGATTCCTCCTTCAATTTTGAACGATAGCCTTGTTGGATATAGTATTCTAGAATTCAGTCCCTTTCTTTGCATCACTTGGTATACTTCATTCCATTTCCTTCAGGCTTAATGTGTTTCTATTGATAAATCATTTGATAATTTATTGGGAGATTCTTTGTAGGTAATTCTCTCTATCTCATAGCCTTTAAGATTCTCTCTTTGTTGTTAACATTTGCGGTTGTAATTATGACATGTCTTGGTGTGGGTCTCTTTGGGTTTATCTTTTTTGGAGCTGTGTGACATTTTTCTTCCCCAAATCAGGGAAGTTTTCTGTCATTATTTCTTCAAATACGTTCTCTAGTACTTGCTATTATTGTTCTTACACCCCTATTATACATATGTTACTTTGTTTCTTGTTTTCCCAAAGTTCCCTTAGGGTCTCCTCCTGCTTTCTATTTTTTTCTCCAATTGCTGTTTAGATTGGGTGTTTTTATACACTATCTGCTAACTCACTAATTCAGTCCTCCACTTTCTCTAATCTACTGTTGAAACTTTTATTGTAGCTATACCATTTTTTATTTCTTCTTGATTCTTACATAATTTGTTGATTTTCTCATCCATCCAGTTTATGGATTGTATGACCCTTACTCTGAATTCTTTTTCTGATACACTGCATGTCTCCATTTTGTTTAGTTCCTTTTTTAGCAATTCCTTCTTTTCTTTTCTTGAGAGGTTATTTCTTTGTCTCCCCATTTTTTTATGTATCTTTCTGGCCTTAGGTACCCTGCTTGGGGTTTGAGAGGTTGTAGAACATATCAGGGCAATGGTCCAGAAATCATTAGCCCATCAGCTGGGTCTGTCTTGAGTCTCACATTTTTATTGTCTCTGCTCCCAGTTGCATCCCCTTCTCCCACAGATCTTGTCCCTCAGTTGTCTTCCGATGCTCAGGGTGGTGGGAGCATTTTTTCTGATGTGCCACTCCTTGTGAAGACCCAGATCCCTGTAGTGTATAATTTTCTGTGTGGTCCCAGCATCTGTGGCAGGGTGGCATCTTTGGTTCCTCTGGCAGTGCACTTTGAGTGCTGTCTTGTGGCCACTGGCTGGGCATACTAGCTTTCTCCAGGTTGCTCCAGTAATGATCTCCTGTGGCCTGGAGCAAGGCATGTGTTAGGTTGCTCTAGGTATCCCCTGCAGGACTGTTCAGGTGCTGGGAGAGATGGGTGTAGGTTGTCTGGATCATGCAGCCAAAAATCCCCTATGGCTGAGTGGAGCACATGATGGGTTACTCCATATTGCCCCAGCAGCAAGACCCTATGCTTGGGGTAGAGTGAGTGTGGATTGCTCTGGGTTGCACAGTCCTCTCTTTCTTGTGGCCATTAGTAAAATGTGGGTTGTGTTGCTCCCGATGGTCCCAGCAGGACTGTAGAAGGGTCCAGGATGGTGAAAGTTGAGGTTGCTTTGGGTCACACAGTGTTCACCTGTGTCCAAAAGTGGGGGAGTGCTATGGGTTGCTTCAGGTCACCCTGGCAGCAAGTTCCAGGGTTTGGGGTGGAGTGGGTTCCAGGTGGCTCTCGATCAGGCTAGAAGCATAGTTCTGAGGTCCAGGCAGAGGTGGGCCACAGGGTTCCCCCTGGCTTGCACTTACGGTGGGGTCTTGCAGCCAGATCCTAGGATGTTGGGTCCCAGCAAGCTGATGAGGAGCCCTGGTGTGGCAGCTCACTCTCAAGATATAGAATTTTTAAAATCATCACCCCACTGCCTATCTGATTCCTGTAAATGTTTACATTTTTCCATTAACAGATAATATTTTTATGTAACTACTGGATACTTGACTAAGGTTACCATGTGAAAGTATAGTCTACTATGCTTTAAAATATATCTGAAATTTCCATATATACTTATATTTCAGGTAGACTATCTTCCTAACATTAAGTACTAACCACACTTCAAATGTTGAAATAATACAGGCACATATAACACAGAGTTTATGTAATTTAATAAGCAACAAATTCAGTAACTATAAAAATTTATCAAATAATATAAAAGCATATTGGTCCAGTAATGGCTCAATATATGACTAATAATGATAGTTAATTAAGAGGAATGTGACAATAGTGACTGTACGAAAGGAAAATCCTTGCCTTTGGCCATACACAGAGCAATAGTCATATCAAGTAACTTTGTGCTAAAAATTAATTCACTAAATTGTTTCTGGGATAAGTTTCAAAAATTAGAAACAGATAGTCAGTAAGAGCACATTTTTCCTAATGATAAAATGAATTAATTAATAATAGCAACAACTTCAGAAAGTTGTTATTAATTTCTTATAACAAAAATTTTAGCTACTTTTTAAAAAATCTCCATTTTCTGGGGTTAATAATGATTTTATTTAATGTTCATAAAAATCTCTATTACTCAAAGTGTTGTTATTCCAACGTTGCAGGTGAGAAAATACTATATAATAAAAGAGTGATATGCAAACTGACCATACCTCTGCTACACCCACAAGCCATGCCCATCAGCCAATCAGGAGTGAGTATGCAAAAAAAAAAAAAAAAACAACCAAGATGGCTGTGGCCATGGAAAGAGCAGGAGGCTGGGGTTTCCCAAGAAATGGAAGAAGCCAATCTTTCTGTCTGCCCTGACAGGCCCAGCCCTCTGCTTAAGGCTACAAAGTTTCAATTATAGAAGATAAATAAATCCCAACAAAAATGATGGCAGCCAGGGAGCTAGAGAGAGCAGGAGTCTTGAGTTGCCCCTGGTGATGGAGGAAGCCAAGTTTCTGCAACCCTGGCCTGCCTTGGCCTCTGCTCCAGGCTACAAAGTTTCAATTATAGAAGATAAATAAATCCCAGATACCAGGGCCTCTGCTTGGGTCACCTGGTGGGTGGCCAGCCTGAAAACTACCACAGTCCCCTCACCCAGGCCACCCCATGCCCCAAGAAAACCATTCAGGGAAAGCCAGTGGGCCCCCACCTCTGCACCAGGTCTCTATTCTATTTAATTCTATCTAATAAAATAATAATATGCAAAATGACTGTCACTCCAACACACAAGATGGCTGCCCCCAAGTGGTTAAAGATGACTGCCCCCATGTGGACACAAGATGGCCAGCAGGGGTGGCATGTGGGATGGATCAGGCCTGCAAGGGAGCCAATTGAGCCAATTGGACCACATTTATTTGATGCATAAATACAAAGAGAGAGAGATAGAAAAGAGAAGAAAAGAGGAAGAGAGGTTGTTGCCTGTAGATTTAAAAAAATAGGGTATATACCTATGACATTGAGTTACCCAACTGTGTTTTATAATAGAGTTTTATGAAATATATAGTGCTTTATTTAAAACTAAGATTATAAAGTTTACTTTGGTAATTGAGTCAGAATATTTTGAGAGATAGGAATAGGAATATACTTTTTAAAAAAGCAACCAAGATGATTTTTTTACATGCTGATTTTAGGTCCTTCTCAATTCTCAAAAATATATATTACTTATGAAAAAAATACTCAACCACTTAAATAATTAGTAAGCCCTGAAAATATTGGCAATCACCAAATTTTTGATTTATGTCTTATTTAGTAATTTTTAAATTTTACTTTGATATAAAAATCAGTTGAGGTTATCAATATAGTAGGAAGAATCCAGGTTTTAAATAAAATATCTTGTGTTTAGACACACAGTTTTGCTTACTATTAGCCAAAATGACACTAAATAAGTGAATGTCTATCCAAAAAATCCAATTTTCTTAATTGTAAAGTGACAATAAAATATTATTATTATAACAGTTATTATGATATTACAGGAAGCAATGTATTTTAATAAGTTTTGTTAGTATTAAAGTACAGTTAAATATCAGTTAATATTAAAAGGTTTGATTTTTGGAATATAATTGTGCCTTGATTATTAAGTGATTTTGTTTTTATGGTATTGATAGTTTGGCAACATAAGAAATTTTAATGTCTTTAATTGGTTATACAGTAAGACCAAAGTATCATTTTCATTTGTACCCAAATGATTTCCTTTTAAAATAAAACTTCTCGTACTTCAGATGAATGGCATATATCCAAAGAACAAAAGAGTAAAAGAAACCTGGCATATTAAAAATACACACCAACAATTCAATTGTTATTTCTAAGCAATTTAATTTATAACATTTCTACTGATAATGTTTTTATCATTGACAGTATTACAGATGTTCCCTATTACACCCCCCCCTCCTTTGTCCCTCTCCACCAAGCCTCTGCCCTATCCCAGGCCTTTTCCACACCATTGCTTATAAATATCAATTGAATTTTTGGTTACTATTATTATAAAATAGAATTGCTAATATTAGAAATTATCACCATTACTGCAGATTCTTGTTATTGATGTAAATTAAGAGTAGTAATGTCATGAATTAAATTATAACTCATAATAGAAATTAAATAATTATGCCACAATCAGCTGCAGAAGTCAAGATCTAAAACAACTCCAAGACCATGTGGATTCCTGCAACAATGGGATCCCAGAGAGGAACTGATAGGACTACTCCATCCAGGAAGACAAGAGGAGAAATAGTCCAGAGATTGAAGATGGTGAATATGCCTTGCCATGCTTGCAGTCAGCAGCTGTGCATCATAGCAGGTTCCCAGGACCAAACCAGAGAAGGTAGGACCTGCATTACCACCATTTGTCCACCATCCAGAACTGAAATATCATTGATGACATGTACACATAAGGAACTGTTGGATATTGAAACTGGGACTCAAAAAAGTTGGACATTATAATTGGGACTCAAAACTGTTGGACATTAAAATTCAGACTGAAAGAACTGTTGGCCCAGAAGAAAACTTACTACAGACTGATTCATTTACCTCTCAGCATAGCTATTGCTTGTCTTATTTTTGTTCTTATATGTTTATTTCTAGTCTGCAGATGCAAAATATTTTAAGGAAAAAAAACAGAGGAGATGTTGGAAGCCACCCATTGCCTTCACTAGCAGAGAGGTGTGGACAAGGAACCCTGAAGGCTGGTCAACCTTGAAGCTCTGAAAGGGCAGAGCCAACCACCCACTGTTTAGTTGAGATAATAGGAGCTAAACCTTTTAGTTTTATGTAAATTTTTGCTGATCAGCTATTATTGTAATTGCCTGCCTAAAGGCTAGCAATCCCATAGTCTTAATATAAGGGATAGCAAGGCCAGAGAAGGGTGAAGTCCTTCCCCTTGAGTTGGGCTCCTGCCTGGCCCCCAATATTCCCAAATTTATACTTTCTTATCTAGTCTCTTATTTGTGGGCAGCCTCCTCTAGAACCCAAACCCTGACCTTGAACTCTGAACGGGGGAGGCGGGGGAGACTCGCAATTGGCAGCCCAACGCTGGGCCAGGTACTTGCACATAGGAAGCATAGAAGTCTAGATTTCTCATTCTGTAAATCTCTTCTATCTACAAAAACACAGATATGTAAAAAATAAAAGAAGAAAAATACCTGGTATCACCAAACAAGTTTTTTTTTTTTTTTTTAACATTTTGGCAGTGTTAAGTACTTCTATATTTACAATAGAATGTCATCCATTTACACTCATTTGCAGAGGTCTCAATGGTGACATTGAAGGAACAATAGTTTAAAATCTGAAAATCTAATCCCTTGGTGGAGGACCTGGATTGTTTACTTCTAAATCAGCAAGCTTTCCAAAAATAGAAAGAATATAATTTCTGAGAAATTTCAGTGAAATTTCTGAGCTATAAGCAAAAACAAAGCAAAAAAAAAATTGACAGATCTATTTGGGTTTGAAAAGGTAATAGCAGTTCTTTGCTCAGCTAAACTGTTAAAAATCTTTATTGCTGGAATGTTCTTCCATGCTGAATAAGTATATGTATTTTCACAGATTTTCAGGTTTCTCTCAATAAACTCGTTTGAGAATTGAAAAAAAAAGAAATGAAATAATTATAACTAGTATCATCAAAGATTATAACTATTATTACAATTATCAATATTATAGATTATGCTCTAATATAAATAACAAGACCCTGTTTTAAATTATAGTTAATAATAGAAATTGTATTATCATTAATATTATAATCAAATGTTATAACTAACATTGTTTTACTAATTTTAAAATAAGATTATTAATAAAAGCAATGAATATTTATGTTGTAAGTTTAGTTCTAATTACTAAAATAAACTAGTAGTAAAATATTATAAAATAATAAATGAATAAATACACCAATATTTGACTTGAAAATGAGTTATAGAGAGAAGGTAATGTGACCTCTAGTTTTATGCCACATGATTAAAAAATAAAATAAAAGGAGGCAGAAAGAGAATGCCATAGCTCCCAAGAGAAGATCTTACAATGTCCACAACTTTTAATGTCCTCTGAAGTCATTAGAACTTCTGCATCAAGAGTCCTTAGAGAGGGAGCTAAATGTAAGTATATGATTTTCTGTCTCTGCTGATTTCCCAATTTTGTAAAAAGTATAATGAAAGTTCATTACAAGTGGGGACAAGAAACATGATTTACATCCAAAGTATAATAGCCTACATTGTCATTAAAAATATGGAGCTCTTCAGCTATATCTGTTGCAATGACTGACAAAATTTTTCTTTACTATAATCCTTTTGATACTCATTAGAAATAATAATAGATGGTCACAATAACTCCATTGTTTCATAATTTTGATAAGAAAGTCTGAGTTCTGGTATATTTTTTATAGCATGCTCATGCCTTTCCTTCCTGATCCTTCTTTGTCCCTTTTTTCAGAAGGCACAGGTATAAATTCTTCATTTTGCTAAATATGATTTCAATTATCATGTTAATAGTAATATATGAATTCCTTCATCCTTAAAAGAAATGCTGTTTCAGCAACACATTTTTCCACAGAAGTTTAATATTCATGAGTGAACTTGAAATTTCTTCCACACAGAGATGACAGTTTGTGTCACAGATGACTATGTCAAATTTTCAAGAAATACAGCTCTGGAAGACAGGAGCACATAGCTCAGGGCGATAATAAGTCATAAATGTGCAGTTACAACGTTGGTCTAAAGAGTAGAGCAGTGTTGTGCTTTGGAAAAACATGACCTTACTTTTTTGTGTATTTTGATATCCGTCTCTGAAATGAAGGAGGCAAATGTTGAGTAGTGATTGAGTAGGAGTAAATAATCCCTGCTTTTTTCACACATGCTGGAAGCAAATTTATGAAATGATGACAAACGATTATCCATAGCATAATTACCTCCATAGTTTACATTGTCTTACTTACTTTACATGCATGAAAGTGTGTGTGTGTGTGTGTGTGTGTGTGTGTGTGTGTGAGCGCGCGCATGTATATCACCATACAGTGGTTCAGCAACAAATTACAGGTTTTAGTCATTCAGACACAAAGAAGTAATTTTTTATTGTTAATTTTCAACCAGTCTATTTTTCCACATTAAAATTCATTAGCATGTTTTAAAACATTTCATTAATGAAGACAATCTCATTCTTACTTCTTGGCATATTTCTGAATATTTAACCAATAGTATGAAAAAATATTTTAAATCTTGCAGTTTATTATATCCTGAGTTTTAACTTTATTATCAAAATTGACTTTGTCATGAAATCTGTTTTGTGTTTTTTTACTAAGTTCCATGAATCATGTATTCATTATGCTGCTGAAAGATATGTAAACATATTTTAGGCAAGACTGCTCTAAATAGAGCTTTCCCAATTCTTCTTTTACCATCTATTTATAGCAATAATGATCTAACTTCCATAATCTACTCCAAATTTTAAATACTCTGATGTTGATTCACTATCATTATCTCTGTGAATATGATTTTGCTAAGTTATTCCTTGCATTAATTTTAAGACCACTTATTTGAGACTTTTTATGTTAATTGTTATTTGTCTAAGCCATACCCCTTAGAAGCAGGATTGCTACCAAGAGGATTATCTGGCATTCAGAGACATCACAAGACTTTCAGGGTTACTAGGCCTGAAGGTTGTAGCTTTACTGCTCTGGGGACCATAAGCCTGCCCTGTTTTAATAGAGCTTTGGTTTTCCATTACCTGTTGGAAGATGTTGCAATGGCCATTCACTACATAATAGGTTAATTTTCTGTGAACTTTGGAAGTACTTACTTAATGTGAGAAGCTATAACCTGGAGAACAAGACTACAGTAAGCTTGGGTCATAGAAACTATATACCAAAATAAGACTGGGTTTCATTTAATACTAGCTACTAATTATGAGTTAATCATGTTTCAGAAAGAATGTTACATATTTAGTAGAAGAGATAGAATTATCTTTAAAATTGGAGAGATTTTCTGCCACAACTTCAGAATGCAGGGTATTCTGACCTATATAAACAAATTGGTTTTGATAATAAATTGGAAAGTTAAATAGAGATATAGAGATGTGTATCATCTATCTATCTATCTATCTATCTATCATCTATCATCTATTTGTAGTGAGCTTATTCAAAAAGAGTATTCACACTAATTCATTAACTTAAGGCCAATTATGATAAGGTTTAGTTTTAATTGGCCAGGATACAAAATATTAATGATAAACCGCATCAAAATAGGACTTACTGCATGTTATATCATGCAAGGGAATATTAGTAACTAATGAAATTTTACAAATCAATTTTATATTCAAAATCAATTCTTATATTATTGAAGTCTCTCTACAGGAGTGAAAGGGTATTAAGTGAATTACACACTCATAGTTTTGTTTTCATAAGTATTATTTTAGAACTATAAACTCTGATTTCCCAAGTGTGGGCATGTCTTTTTCATCAATTTTCACCCAAATTTCATTAGGGTAATTGACATGCCCAAGTATATATATATATATAAAAAACAGATATGTCCCCAAAGAACTTTTATTCAATAATTAGACCTATCAGGGAATTTTTTTTTCTTTTAGAATAGCTACAAATATGGGTAATCTATCTGTGTTCATAGTATGCTCATCATTCAATAGTAAACTCTTCATATTTGGTCATGAACTAATGTTAACTCTAAAAATATGGGATTATCAATATCTGATATAAAAATCTAATTTGTATACAGATAATACTTATGCACAACAGAGATACAGGAATATAGGGAATAGTTGAAATGCTCACTATATCATAAAAATAATGAAATCTAGAACAAACATATTTCCTCCATTATAATATTAAACTACAAATATGTACAAAATATCCAAAGTATCTAAAATATGATAAAATAATATAAAATACAGGTTTGAGCACTCAGAATAGAGAGAATAAGGACAAAGGCACATGATTGATTATGATTATGATTATAAGTATGATTATGATTATGATTACTTTACAAAAGCTGACTGGTAGACCTCTCAGTGTTGAACATTATAAACAGCTAACATAGTTGGAAGTGATTTTTCTACCCTTTTTAAATATGGAAAATACTTAATATTTATTTTGATGTTATTTCATTTTGCATTTGATATGCTGTGTTCTATTTTATTATTGCACACTAGAGGGCCGGTGCACAAAATTCGAGCACGGGGGGCAGGGGATGTCCCTTAGCCCAGCCTGCACCCTCTCCAATCTGGGACATTCTTTTTACAATCCAGGACTGCTGGCTCCAAACTACTCACCTACCTGCCTCCCTGATTGCCCCTAACTGTTTCTGCCTACCAGCCTAATCACCTGCTAACCACTCCCGTGCCAGCCTAATTGATGTCTAACTGCTCCGCCACCAGCCTGTTTTCCCCCAACTTTCCTCCTCTGCTGGCCTGGTCATTCCTAAGTGCCCTTCCCTGCAGGCTTGATCGCTCCCAACTGCCCTCCCTTGCAGGGCCTGGAAACTCCAACGGCCCTCCCCTGCTGGCCATCTTGTGGTGGTCATCTTGTGTCCACATGGGGGCAGGATCTTTGATCACATGGTGGCAGCCCTCTTGTGTGTTGGAGTGATGGTCAATCTGCAAATTACTCTTTTATTAGGTAGGGTAGAGGCCTGGTGCATGGGAGGGAGGGCCAGCTGGTTTGCCCTGAAGAGTGTTCCAGATCAGGGTGAGGGTTCCCTTAGGGTGAGGGGCAGCCTGGGCGAGGGGCCTGTGGAGGTTTGCAGGCTGGCCACGCCCCACAGTGACCCAAGTGGAGGCCCTGGTATCTGGGATTAATCTATGTCTACAATTGAAACTTTATAACCTGGAGCGGAGCCAAGCCTTCTGCTTGCTCTGGGGAGACAGCCATTTCTGTTTGAAACTTTGTAGCCTAAAGTGGAGGCCTATGCCAGCAACACCAGATTGAAAGCCCAAGCCTATGTTCTCTCCAGCTCAGTGGCTACTGCCATTTCTATATCTTTTATAATTGAAACTTTGTAACATTGAGTGGAGGCCTAGGCAGGTGGAAATCTTGGCTTCCTCTGTTGCTGGGGAAACCCAAGCCTTCCTCCTGTTCTCAGTGGTGGCAGCCATCTTGGTTGGCATTTATTTGCATAATTTCCTTCTGATTGGCTGGTGGGCATGGCTGTGGGCGTGGCTTGTGGGCATGGTGAAGGTACAGTCAAATTTGCATATTACTCTTTTATTAGAGAGGATACCACTGCATAAAAAACACATTGTTGGAGCTCATAGTGAGCTCATTACTTTCTGGATTAGATCAATGCTGAATTCAAATATAGTGAAATCAACTAAACCATTGATTTGATAGCAACCTTGGTTTTTGATATTTTTTTCCTGTGATTTGTCTGCTTCTAAAAATTCTATTCTTTAATCATCATAAGGGAACATGGGCTGAAAAGACTCTTTCTTATTTAAAGAACTTTGGCTTTTAGCTTTCATACTGGAACACTAAGTGCCAAGATTGCCTGTTAATGATTTTGTCTATATGTGAATACTATCACTAGTTTTTCTCCCTTGAAAAATAATATAATTCCAATTGAAGAACTGAAAATTTTCTAATAGATTCTTTTATTTCAAAGCTCAAATTAGGTGAGGATAAATAAAATAGACCATTATTAAAACAAAACTTTCTTAAAAATATAGGGAAATACATTTTTTACTTATTGAAAAAATACCTCAGCTAAAACCGGTTTGACTCAGTGGGTAGAGTGTTGTCCTGTGGACTGAAAGTTCCCAGGTTCAATTCTGGTCAAGGGAATGTACCTTCGTTGCAGGCACATCCCCAGTAAGGGGTGTGCAGGAGGCAGCTGATCGATGTTTCCCTCTCATCGATGATTCTAACTTTCTACCCCTCTCCCTTCCTCTCTGTAAAAAAATCACTAAAATATATTTTTTTAAAAAGAAAAAATAAAAAAGATACTTCAGTATTGAGTCCACTGTGACTTGATGTTTATCTGTGACATTTATTTAGTGAATGACATTTTGTAATGAATGCTAATACCTAAGAAGTTTATAATAATTCAAAGCTCTTTCCAAACAATAACTAATTAACTTACTTGTCACTGTATGCATGATATATTTTTTTAATTTCCACTAGATGAAATATAAACTAAAACATTAAGAGATCAAAAAATTAAGAGTAGCAGAGGGATAAGAATTCAGATAATTTTATTCACTTTGCCACAAGAAAAACAATAGTCACCTTACTTTCAGATACTGAGTGAATTCAAACAAAATTAGACAAGAGAAGAAATGTTTTCATCTTCAGTTGGTAATGTCTGAGTAATATTTATCTTTTACAAGTAGAAACTTGATGATATGCTTCTGACCATAGCTTATTGTCATTTCCTTTAAGATGACAAACACAATATTAAATTATTATTTCAAATAATTTCATTCATGAAATAAATGTTTATTTTACTTATGCAATTATATAATATGTTGCTTTATATATTGAGATTTAAATACAAACTTGTCCACTGCTTTAGACCTTTTTAAGAGCAAAAATGGATAATATTTTATAGAAAGATTAATATTTTTATAACTTTTACATTTCTTAAAACTTAAAAAGGCTAAGAGATTAACCAAAGAACTTGTATGCATATATGTATAAACCTGGACAAAGACAATAGTGCGAAAGCCTGAGGCAAAGGACTGGGGCAGACTGGAAGGAGACAATGAGGAAAAAAGGGATATCTGTAATACTTTCAACAATAAAGATTTTTAAAAAGGCTAAATTAGAAGAGTTTCAGATGCCTAGAGTCGGAATATTTTATTATATAAATCTTGTCCTTTGATAAAGTTCACATGAAATTTATAACCCTACAATCTGTTCAACAAGTTTTCAGTAAATGTGTAGTCTTTTTAGACTCTTTTGGTAAACAATGGTACATTAGTGATACAAATATATGATCCCTCTGTCAACAAGCCATCTTCACTATAACCAGTGCAATGGTGTTGACCAACAGGAAAAAAATAGAGGACATTTCCATGTTCTTTGTCCTCAGGGTTCTTGTTAATTTTTTGCATTTTAGAGATAACTACAGATTTTGTAAGTTTATGATATAGATTAACCGATGGCAATACTAGTAATCAGTCTGTTCATATTTTCTCTTTCTTCCTTAGTTAGTATTAGAAGACTGAAATAAAGTTATCCATTTCTTCTAGGTTATCCAATTTGTTGGCATATTCCCATATGATCCTTTGTATTTCTGTCATGTCAGTTACAATTTCTACACTTTCATTTCTGGTTTTATTTATTTAGTCATTTTTTTCTTAATGTGTTTATCAATTTTGTTTATCTTTAAAAGGACAAGATTTTTGTTTTTTTTATCTTTTTTATTGTTGTGTGGTCTTTATTTTATTTTTGTCTGCTCTGATCTTTATTATTCCCTTCTATCTATTAACTTTGGGTTTTGATTATCATTGTTTTTCTAGTTCCATTAAGAGTAAGGTTACATTGTCTGTTTTGATATTTTTCCTAGTTTGTTTATGGTAGGTTTGTATTGTTGTAATTTTCTTTCTTAAAAATGCTTTTGCTCTGTCGCCTAGATTTTGGAACTTTTCCATTTCTATTTGTCTCAATGTATTTTTTTTATTCCCTTTATTGATTTCTTTGTTATCGCATTGGTTCTTTAGTAGCATGTTACGTAGCCTCTATATATTTATGTTTTTCTAGCTTTCTTTTTATAATTGATTCCTACTTTTATATAATTTTGGTCAAAAAAGTTGCTTGATATCATTTGAATCTCCTTACATTTATTGAATCTTGTTTTTTGGCCTAATGTAATCTAGCTTGGGGAATGTTCCACTTGCACTTGAATAGAGTATGCATTCTGCTCTGTTGGATGGAAAACTCTATCAATATCTTTTAACTTTATGTGGTGTGCAAGGGCTGGCCCTCTATGTGGGAGCAACTTTGAAGGGGTTCTGGTGTTAGCTTATGCCATCCATCACATGTGCCAGATTTTGAGCCACTTGGGAGGGGCTTTACCCAATACTGAGTGATAATGTGAAATAAAAACTCTGGAGAAAACTGAAGCAGTGTGAATGATATTAGGCTAATGGACAGTGTCAGAATTGATGCCCACTTGCACCAAGCCAGTTTAATGAAAGGATAAAATAAAAGAAATAAGGGTAACCAACTGTGCTATAGTCCCTGGAAAAATTTCCTACTGAACCTAGCCCCTCTAGCACTCCACAGCAAGTCTGTCAATGTAATAACTTCATGGATGACACAAGAGTTTTTCAAACCACTGCTTCTGTGTTGGAACTCAGCGTGAATGAATTTGGGCACAAATCTTTTATGGGTGGAGTCCTTCAAATCTCTTAGATATGAGCCCTGCTGGTTTTCAAAGCCAGACTTAATGGGGCTTCTTTTCTCAGTACACAGCTCCTGGGCTGGGGTGCCCAGTGCAGCTCTTGGACCCATCACTTCTCAGGAGCCATCACCAGTGTAATATCCCTCCTGCTTGTGGATCACCTCACTGAAGGTATGGGTCCTGACTGAACCATGTGTCAATGCCTCCAACCTGTTTCAATGTGGTGTTTACTTTATATCCTTCATTGTAGCAAGTCTGTTCAGCCAGTCTTCAGGTTTTTCTCAGTGATGAGTGCTCTTTGCTTAGATTAGTTTTGGTGTATTTCTGAGAAGAGCTGCGATCAGTGTCTTCCTACTGTCACATCTTTTCACCCAAGTGGTATTTCCTTAACAGCATTATTTGTTCAGAACATAAGCTGAAGCTACTTAAATGAGCAATACAGAGTTGTAGTTTCAAGTAAGAAAGGCAGCATTTGGTGTGGGGGTACTGATTTACAATTAATACTTTTAAGCATTCTCCAAAGCACTCAGCGCTACTCTGTGAATGTTGTAAATTTGAATAATTAAATAGCAACACCAAAAGTTAATAAAACCTCAGGTAAAACACCAACTGATTATAGAACATATTCCTGACAGCACAGTATCCAGGGTGATGTGCACTTGTAGATTTAAGTCATTTTTACTAAAGCATTAGTCAACCTTCTAAGAATAAAATTTAAAAAAAAAATAGTAACCATGTTTTAAATCTGTGTGGGTTTTTTTATTTTTTATTTAAGGAGTAACATTAGTTGTTTTTTTCAATGAAATTTTATTAGGTAAATCATATTCTCTGCTGCATAAGATATTTCTTGGTATTAATTCTAATATTATTTAAATATTAGAGTAAAACTAATCAAAATATGCTAATCTGATACTCAGGGGACTGCTATCTTTATACAAATTTTTCATCTTCCTACACTGTTAGATAAATGTAAACAGCGTTCCCCTACATCATCACCACCCCAATCTCTTTTCTGTGTAAGATACTGAAGTTGTTGAGGCTTATTTGATATTAAGTATGTTAAGTACATAAGCATAGAGTTGAAATGGCTCACATTTATGACCTTCTGGGAATTTAAAGGATTAATTCACAATGCAGGTATTAATGTGTTTGGATGATGCCTAGGTCTAAAGCTCTCTGATACATTTGCTAACAGTAATTTTATGAGTAGTCATATTAATAAGCAACAACACTATCCCAAGACCAGTACCCTCCTCATTACATCACTCTTAAAGGACTGAGACATATCATAAAATCAGAGAAAATTTGTGAATATGTCTTCTGTTATTTGAAAAGAATGCTTTAGATGCCTGGACTATCGATCTTTCATTTCTCATAATCATTGCATTAACTTAATAAAAAAGAATAATGTTATTACTATTCTTTTTCATCATTTCCAGATATTATTTTGAATATTGATGCCACAGCAGTCAAAATAACTGTGAGATATTTCCCTTGATACCTAGCATATCATTGAAAGTAATTTAACCCTGCCTTTTCAGATAGACATGAGTGATAATAACTTTCATTTTTGGCCATGACTTAAATAGTTTTGACTCCATACTTATAAAAATAATCTTCAGAAGCAGAGAATTCTTAAGATGCTATAATTGACTTAGAAGGTTAAGTGACCTCTGAGAACAATGTGAACTTGTAAACTGGGCAGTTCCGATAGCCCATGGACAATATATTCACAGCAATAAGTAACTGCTTATGAGCTCCCTAGCTAGCAAAGCTATATGTAGAGTATGTAAAACTTAGCATGTTTAGTTCTTCATAGTACAACGATAACAATGACAACAATAAGTGTATGTGTTGAGCTCATTAAGGAGATCTTAGTGGTTCAGAAACAGGAAAACCAAAGCTTGTACCAAAAGTTAAATGGGCAACAAAATAACTCAATATTTTCTTAAAGTAATATGCCATTTAAGTTTTCACATAAAACATGGGAAATTTAAACTTAAAAGAGAAGTAATTTCTTTCCCACCAAGTTTTCACTTGAAACTTTGGGTGTTCAAATCCCAATACAAAACAGTATTAAATACAAGTTGGATTTTAAGGACAGAATTTGATTTGATATACTGAACACAGATTTACCACCTACCATGTGCTATATTCTATAATATGCACTGCAGATCCAACAATAAAGAAATTATAGTGGATTTTTGTTTGTTTTATTATCAAGTAGAAGACTCAACAAATTAGTGATTTCAATGCTAAGAATTAAATATTATAAAGTCGTTATTTGAAGGAAATTAGGGGGACCAGGTTCTCCCTTTCCCCCTAAACAGATTGAATCACCATGGAGTAACTTCGCTGTTGCTTTATTTTGTTTTAATTTGAATCTTCAAACTATGAGTTATTGTCTAATGAGGGACTGAATTAGAAGTCTCACAGCTCATGTAAAAAACATGCACTTGGCCATGGACTGAAATGTTGTTTTTGCCTTAAATTCCTAATAATATAATTTACAAAGGCAAAAATAAAAAAAAATCTGGAAAATCAAAGAGGGGGTCATGGTGAGCAGCATTTAGCAAGAGCAACCACCATGAATAGCATACTGAATAGAAAGATTAAATAGTCATTTTCTAAGGCAACAATAAAAAGATGTTTCATGCTCAATATCCATTAACCAAAATACCACCAGATAGGTACAATTATTCTCCCTACCTTACTTTTGAGGAACAAGAAAGATGACGCAACTTTCTGAACGGAAAAAAAAAAAGAAAGCTAGAAAGAGCAAGGTTCGGTTTGATCTCTAGCAATTCACTTCTCCAATCATGCTATTTATCACCAACCACTGTGGACTAGCAACCAAAGAAGAAGGAATCTAGATTATTATTGTTATATGATAAAATTATGGCAGTGTGAGTGGGTCATATTCTACGAGGACCAACAGGGGTATTCAAATCCTGAATCAAGGGAAATAACAGAAAAAATATGTTCTTTGAAAAAATGTTCTGCATTTTTCTACAGGAGAGATATCCAAGAGTATCATACTGATTGGCATCCTGCACTAGGTGTTTGATCTAATAAGGCAGAGGCACCAGGTGGCAGATAATCTAAAGCGTTGCTACAAATCCTGTCTTGATTTCTGATCTGAAATCTCTTTAATATACTCTAGTTGAGTGCTAAAGTATAGTATTGTAGCATCACTAGGCATCATGTTAGAAATGCAAATAAATCCTCAATTTCCGCTCCAGGTGGAATTGGAATCTATAGCATGTGGGTCCTAGAATTTGTTTCGACAAGATCTTCAGGTGATTCTCACCCTTAAATTTGAGAATCATGGTTTTCAAAGGGAAGAATGTCCTACAAATTTATTGTGCTATTTGGCAAAGTACTTGCTTTCCACAACTAGTCATCCGTTCCTCTATTTCATGAATTCTTTGAACTTTATCTTGAATAAATTATTCCAATTCTATTTTTCATCTGGCTACATCATCATGTATATAAATCTATGTATTTATAGTTTTTCATATTTGCAATAGAATACCACTACTTTCTAAGAGTTTAATGACTTTATACAATAATATTCTCAGCTGAATTAGGTTATATATGGATAAGAGTAACACTAAAGTTTCCAAAACCATTCCTCATAACTCCTGTTTCCTTCTCAGCAAACACATGTACAGGTGCATGCACCAATATGAGAAAAAAGACTATCAAGGGCTGCAATTTCTTAAATTCCTTTGTGAAATCAACACAGGTTATAATGTTATGCACATATATAAACACACAAACCTAGAGGAACATGAATATTAGAAAGAAGATGGAGTGTCAGTAATTTTTCAAACTTCGTTTTTAGCTTTAAAAATATTTTTTAATCCTCACATGATGATATATTTTTTATTAATTTTAGAGAGAAAGGAAGGAAGAGGGAGAGAGAAACAGCAATTGATTGCCTCATGTATGTACCCCAAAAGGTTATCAAAGCCACAACCTGGATATATGCCCAGCCAGGTATCAAATCTGAGACCCTTTGGTGCAGGGGATACCACTCCAACCAATTGGTGAGCCACATTCACCAAGTCATCGCTCAAACTTCTGTATGCTTCCTTTAGGAATACTGGACACAGAACACCTGAGTCACATTAACCAAGAAAACAGAAGCCATAATAGACAATCTCATTCACTGAGATTGTACCCATACTCATTCATTTATTCAAAAAGGTTCTATTAATCTCTTCCCATGTACCAAATATTATACCAATTTAGAGAGAGAAAAGTAAAGTCTATGGAAAGACACTTATCCTCCTACATCTTAGAGTCTAGGCATTGAAGCAGATGTTTCACAAAAATAAAGTAAAACCAACACCTTCCCAGTCTTTAAAAAAGTCATACAAGCACAAGGGATGCAATATAATATCAGATATTGACTATGAAAGTAGGAGAACCTGGGTTAGAAGCCTTGATTGATCAATTACTAGTTTTTGACCTTCAATAAATAACTTTTCTAAGCTTTGGTGTCTGTAATTTAAAAAGGCAAATAATAATAATAATAATAATAATAATAATAATAATAATTAGAACCCAGAATAAGGGTTGTTGTAAAGATTAAAATAAATAAATCATGTTAAAATTTTTACTTAATGCTTAGCATATATTACGCAGTCAATGACTCTTAGTTACTTTATTATCATTATGTAAATAGTATACTAAGTTAATTGAAAAAATGCAAGGTATTAAGAGAGTATATAATGAAGTATAATTAAAATTAGATTTTGCCCTTGCTGATGTGGCTCAATTGGTTGGACATCCTCTTGTGCACCGAAAGGTCACTGGATCATTTCCAGTCAGAGAGCATGCACAGGTTGAGGGTTCAATCACAGAGTTTCTCACACCAATGTTTCTCTCTTGCTATCTCTTCTTCTCCTCTCCTCTCTAAAAATCAATAAAATATCTATTTTAAAAATAGTATTTAAATATTTTAAATAAATAATGCAACCTGGTATTAAACTAATATATATATATATATATATATATATATATATATATATATATGGGAACTAAGATGGCGGCAAAGGTAAAACACCTATCTTGTCATCATAATCAGCAATTTTAATACTACAACTTAACGAAAGAACAAACACCTTCCAGAATCACCAGAAAGCTCGCCGAGTGAAAATTCCACAAATAAAAGCGAAGATAAGACACTGTGACTCGGAGGAGCAGCGGCGGACAGCGTTGAAAGATTCGCAGGGAGAGAGGTTTGGAGTGCCCGCCAGCCGAGAGGGCGGGCGGCTGAAAACAGGCCAGTTTTCTCGAACGGGGAGACAAAGATGTCCCACTGGACTGATTCTCCAGCTCTGGGCAAGGCCAGAGAACCCATTATCATACGGGGTGAAAACTGGACAGTGGGAAGGCACGCCAAAGCTCGGTGCTGCCAGGTCTGCTGGCTTGTGGAGAAGACAGCTTGCAGGCGAACAGCTCAGCTGCTTGAGGGCACAGAGAGCTCTCTGCGACTTGCCTTTCATTCGGAAAACCATCAGACTGCTTTGTTTTACGACCCTGGGTGAGACATTGCGCATGCAAAGTCATTTGGGGAGAGTGTAAATTCCCGTCAGCCAGTGGAGCTTGGCAAGGGCTCTCTCTCAGAGGTGCTGGAGGCCATTGCCCCCGGCACAGAGTCCCCGGGGCCGCATAGGGTGGAGCTAACGCTGTCTGCTTGGCCCGGAGACTCCGCCCATCCAACTTGAGCACAGCTGAGCTTCACAGACAATTGGCCTGGAGGCCAACCCTCCAAGTGCTAACAACAATTAACTGAGCTTAACTTCAGCAAGACTGTGCAGCCCATATCCACCTCAGGTAACCTGGGAGGCTGAGCCACTGTCCCTAGTAGGAAGTCTACCACACAAAGCTAATTAACCAACTCAGGGAAGCAGCCACCATGCAGAGACATGGAAAGAAATCAGATGGGAAAGAAATGGAGGGAAAAAAAAGACTGGACATGGAATTCAAAACCACGGTTATAGGGTTTTTCAAGAGGCTCCAACAAAAGGTCGAGGCCTATAAGGAAATAAGCAAGACCACAAAGGAAATGAATGAGTCCTACAAGGAAATGAACAAGACCCTCAAGGATATAAACGAGACCTGCAAGGAAATAATCAAGACCAACGTGGAAATGAATGAGTCCTACAAGGAAATGAAGGAGACTCTCAAGGATATAAAGGAGACTCTCAAGGATATGAAAAAGGGCCAACCAGAAATTAAGCATACACTGACTGAAACAAAAAATATTATACAAAGACCTAAAAGTTCTCTGGAGCACCCCAAGAACCAAGTTCAAGATTTGAAATACAAAGAGGTAAAATCCACTCAGCTGAAAAAGCAAGAAACCAAAAGAATCAAAAAAATTGAAGATAGTGTAAGGGGCCTCTGGGACACCCTCAAGCATACCAACATCCGAATTATAGGGGTGCCAGAAAAAGAGAGAGGCCAAGACAATGAACACCTATTTGAAGAAATAGTGACTGAAAACTTCCCACACCTGGTGAAAGAAATTGACTTAGGAGTCCAAGAAGTGCACCGAACCCCAATATATAGGAACCCTAAGAGGACCACACCGAGGCACATCATAATGAAAATGCCAAGAGCAAAAGACAAAGAGAGAATATTAAAAGCAGCAAGAGAGAAACAGTTGGTTACCTATAAGGGAGCACCCATACGACTGTCAGTGGATTTCTCAACAGAAACGATGCAGGCCAGACGGGAGTGGCAAGAAATATTCAAAGTGATGAACAGCAAGAATCTACAACCAAGATTACTCTATCCAGCAAAGCTATCATTCAGAATTGAAGGTCAGATGAAGTGCTTCGCAGATAAGAAAAAGCTAAAGGAGTTCATCACCACCAAACCAACATTATATGAAATGCTGAAAGATATTCTTTAAGAAGAGGAAGAAGAAAAAGGTAAAGATGAAAATTATGAACAACAAATACACATCTATCAACAAATGAACATAAAAATCAAGTAAATTAATAGGCTGTTGAACAGGATAGACTGGTGAATATAACAGTGACATGGACATAGCGAGGGAATGGACTGACAATTCTTGGGGAGAAAAGGGTTGTGGGAAGTGCAGCAAGAGACTGGACAAAAATATTGCAACAATGGGAGAGGACAGTGGGGAGGGCAGGTGAGGGTGGAGGGTGGGATAGGTACAGGGTGGAGGGGAGCTATAGGGGGATAAAAAGGGGAAACAATCTAATTAATAAACTGAACAATAAAGATAAAAAAATTAATATATATATATTTATATATATATATTAAACTAATATATATATTTGTGTGTGTGTGTGTGTGTGTGTGTGTGTGTGTGTGTGTGTGTGTGTATTTTTTATGTAAAGAGTACGGAGTTGAGGCTTCAAGGAAGTCTATATGAGACTGCCAGCATTAGTTTTTCTAATCTGACACTAATTATGCAACAGTGATCAGGTCACTTCAGTTTTGGTTAGAATAGTAAGATAAGGAAACTGCCCAGCTTACATTTCCAGTATATCCCCTAGTTTTGATGACCAGACATGTAATTTCGTTCAACCAATTTCACCTTTCCTTGAGTACCATTGAAACTCCAGATTCCTTGCTGTTTGGCAAATTGTCTAATTGGTTATGTTTTGCTACCCTGGGCACACTATTAGACAAAACTGCAACAAAAGGCATCACTAAAAAGCAGAAAGCTTCAGATTGTTGAAATCACGAATGTTATAAATACTATTAAGATGCTAATTGCTGTTTAGTGGAGATTCAGTTGCATTTCTAAGGGAGGAAATGCTTAGGCAGCAGGATCTGAGATAGGGATTGTTTGTTCCCTAAAGGGGAGAAAATCCACTTTTGTTTAAATTATATGAACAAGAAGGCATCGCAAGGAGGTGCACTGAAGAGCTTGCAGACCTCCTAAGGTTGGAGCCACCTTCAGCTTCACCCCCACCCTAGGTGGTCCCTAATTGCCACTGCACACTGCCTGGTGGTAATTTATTGTTTGCTCTGTGGTAACCTTGGATGCAAACTAAAGCACTATGAATTAATTCCTGTTATATTTTGTGTTTAACATCTGTGTTGTCACCAGCCCCAGCCATTATTCAGGGGACAAAAACAAACAGTCATATCTGTCTTCTACTAGATTTAGGATGAGATCCTATACAATAAAAGGATAATATGCAAATTGACCCTAAGGGTGGAACAACTAGAATAACCTCTCAACCAGTCAAGTCATTATGAGGTGCACTGACCACCTCTGGGTCCCTTTCCTCTACCAGCAGACTCCTATCACCTGATGGTGAGTGGGGAACAGGGAATAGGCGGCAGGGGATGCAGGCTTTGCCAGGCCAAGGTCCCTGCCCCACCAGCGGCTCCATACACAGAGGACAACCTGTGGTAGGGGTGGAGCTGGTGAGCCAACAGGAACAGACAATCCCTTGGTTCCTCCCCAGATGGCCAGCAGGCTCCTGTTGCCTGATGGGGAATGGATAACTGGGCCAACTACGGGCAGCTGGGGAAGCCGGCCAGGCCAAGGGACCATACCCATGCATGAATTTCATGATCAGGGCCTCTAGTATTATAATAAAATATTGACTTTTTTAAAACAATAGGAATCCCCAAATATTTTAATTTTTTCTACCTTTGTTATCTTTCCTTTCTTTTCTATTAAAAAAGGAAGAATTCCAGAGCACATTTATTAAAATAAAATGATTTAATTTATTCATTAATGCTTTATTCATTGATAAATGTCACCACAGGGAAAAACTGCAACAGCTTAAAGTTAATCTAGGTAAAAAGAAAAGGAAGAATAGTGTACTTACTGCACTAAATGGAGACTACCTATAAGAAGAAGTAAGTTCATAAAAATTCAATTACTCAAATAGGAAGTTTCCCAAGACTCTAGGGTTAAAACCTAGATTAAACTCACTTGGGTTAAAACCTACATTAAAATCTCTCTCTCTCTCTCTCTCTCTCTCTCTCTCTCTCTCTCTCTCTCTCTCTCTTACTCTTCTCTCATCTATCTCTGAGTTTTATTAATGGTCACAGTGTTTCAAATGTTCCATTTACATGAAGGCAAGTGAATAGTTGTCATATCATCAAACTGGGAACTACTTTCACATAGACGCAGGGAACTAACAATATAACAACATTACAAATATTATTTTAAAATGACAAAATGTTTTAGACGCTATATAAAGTTCTCAAAGACAGATCTCAACAATAAACCTTAAAATTAATAAACAATCACTGAAGAGGGCAGAATGACTCACATAAGAGTCAGATCATCTCTTCAAGGTTATGGAAATTATACTGTGAAGCTATGTTGGAGATTTGGATATTAAAGAAAACAGAATCACAGATGGGTATTAAGAGACTTTTTTATTCTACTTCAAAAGTTTGAATTGGACAGTTATTTGAAAATAAATAAATAAATAGAAGCTTATGATACATGAGGTCCAGAATTTGAAATATTTCTATAGTTTTAAAGAGCACTGAACTATCAGAATGATATCATACTCGTTTGGGAAGTTACATGAACTGGGATTTCTTAGATATTAAGTAATTGATTATGGGAATAAAAGAAGAGCAGTTAAGCCTGGGGAAAAGAAATGTTAAGAATTTAGCTGGAAGAGGAAAACATCAAAAGGTTTGGCTCCAATTAAAAATTCATAGGCAAATTCTGCTGAAAAGGGAGTTAACAGTTTAATGAATAAGTTACCTAAATACTAGGAGCTTAAAGGTTAACAGAAATGACTTTAACAATATTATGTAAGTGTACATATACTTGATATATAATATTTAGCTTTTTCCTAGTTTTTTGTTTGTTTTTATTTGTTTGTTTTAAGGTAACTTTAACATAGACTATAGACCAGCTTATTTACTTTTGAATATTGAAATTATGTCCCAGATGACTTTGAAGTTTACTAATATAATATTCTCCATTCTCATGATGAGGGGTATAGGAGAAGGAATGAAGAGAAAAAAAAACAATCTCCAAAATAAATGTGTTTATTGATGGTACTGGTCAAGGTAGACCTTTCTCTTAAACTGGCTTATATAACCTTTCAATTACTACTATGCTTATGTTTAAGGCCTTTAATCTTTGAATTTTAAATTTTCTGAGTTGATTCATCTTATTTTTGTCTGTCATTTCTCAGGACTTTGTTTTGTGAAGTGATGAGAATGGAGAGTAAAGAGAGAAGACCTATTTTAACACCAATGTCATATAAGAATCATAATAATGTTGGAGTTCATAGAAAAAGGATAAAACACTATTGTGATAGTCCTTATACCAAATTAAAAATTCATTCCCTTATTTTTTAAATCTTTTTACATTTGCTTTCTGTTTTTGTCAAATGTGCCTTAAATGAGTTAGCCCATGCTTTTGTTCATCTAGTTAAGTTTTTTTTTTTTTAGTTTTATTAATCACTTTCAATTTCTTTAATATATCATTGGTTTTAAAGAGTGAATTTAGTAAAGTATTCTTGTAATTGCCTATAAAACATTTAATTAAAGGAATATAGTTTTCTTATTATTTTTCTGAGGTCTTCTGTACCCTATTGTCTGTGCCCAGAACATTTTCTTGGCTATGAGATTCCTCCATAGAGTCTTCATTTTCCTGTTATAATTCATTATGCTACTGCCACTTTTCAAATCACACTTTCTTAGACATAATTAGGTTAAGAAACTGTCAGTAACTAAACCTTATACCTCTTCTTGAAAGCTTCCTTTGCTTTACAAATGCCAGGCCAAATCTCTAAAATTACTGCTTGAAAAGACTTAAACCAATGTTATCCACACTTGACTCTCTTAGGGATTTGGTTTATCCACTTCAATTCACTTAATTTCATTATGTCCCTTGTCAGACTTACCCAAAGAGAGTAAGACAGTGTTTATGCTATACACTATTGTTTTCCTGACATTTAGCACAAATTCTCAAACAGTGCAAGTAAACAATAAATAACTGTTAAATTCATTCTGACTGTATATAATATAGAAGAGATAATTGATCTCCAGTAAGGTAGATGTCTGCAGTTATAGAGTAACTAGTGGCCTGGTACACAAAATTTGTGCACTAAAGGGGGGTCCCTCAGTCCAGCCTGCACCCTCTCCAATCTGGGACTCCCCTATGGGATCAGGCCTAAAATGGCAGTTGGACATCCCTCTCACAATCTGGGACTGCTGGCTTCTAACCATTCACCTGTCTGCCTGCTTGATTGCCCCTAACCACTCTGCCTGCTGGCCTGATTGCCCCCAACTGCACTGCCCCCCCCCCCATCAACCTGATCACTCCCAACTGCCCCCACTTGCCAGCCCGTTCACCATCAACTGCCCCCCCTGCCAGCCTGATCACCCCCAACTGCCCTCCCTTCCTAGCCTGATCACCCTTAAAGGCCACTGCCTTGGCCCTGCCACCATAGTTATGTCTGGAAGAATATCCAGAAGGTCTCCTGGAAGGTCTCTGGTCTAATTAGCATATTACCCTCTTATTAGTATAAATAGGATATGACATACCACTGTAACTATAACATATCTACCAGTATTACTTTATGAGAATATATACTTCATGTGATAGGAAGGAATTTAATACATTACACTGTGTATGTTTTAAGTAGTAAGAAATACTGTATTTGTAGCAATAGTATACACCCTGTGACTTCCCTTCCTGATTTGGGAATGGTTCCTCAGTTTTTTTAATGTTTCCTGGCTCCTGACATATTTGGAAAGAAAATAGCTCTGAGTTTGGAGAAATTAAATTACAATCATGACTCTAATTCAACTGTCTCCTGTACTTCCAGCCAGACTACAGGAAAAACATCCCGGGGCGGTGCCTCCTATGGTTGAGCTCTGGAATGAGAGACCATGGCCCAGTGCTAGGTGGGTTAAGGCTACTGGAGGCATCTCGGGTCCATTGCTGTCAGCCCAGAGACAGGGTCCCTCTGCTTCCAGCCCCTCCCGAGCACTGGTGCCTCCTTATGGTGTTCTGAGGCTGCGCCCCCAATCCTGCTGTCTTCTCCTCACCAGAAACTAGGCCATGGTGGTGGGGGAGGCACAGGGGTCCCATTTTCATTAAAATTTTCAACCTGGGCCTGTTCATAGGTGCCTGCAGGCGGCCTGGGTGCAGACAGCGATCCTGAAGGTGCTTGCTGCCCCGGCCAGAGTCAGTCACAATGACCCAGGGTGAGTCAGCCTTGCCATGCCCCATGGCTGCCACTTGGACCTGCTTCCTTAGCCAGGGACCTGGCAATGGGCAGGCGCCAGCAGCGCTTCCTCCCTAGCCCACCCTGGAGAAGGTTCCTGACATTTCAGAACCAAATTCCGAGGTCCTTCCAGGGTGGCAATGGCCCTGAGCCTGCCAGCTCTCCCTCGATCCCACCAAGGCTTGCTTCTCACCCTTGCTTATCACACTTGCTGAAAACCTCAGTCCATTTGTCATAGTAATCTCCAGCAGGGCTGAGGGGACTGCGTGCTCCCATATGTGTGGTGTTGTAATGCTCAATTTGCATATTCTGTCTTTCTTAGATAGGATAACTGAAAATAGTGATGATAATATTTAACATTTATCAAACCCTTCCTATCACAAAATATACTAAGCACTTTATATACATGAACCCTATGAAACATCACAAGTCCAAGAAGTAGGCACTATTTTAACCTCCTTTCCACATATGAGAAAACAACACTGGGAGTTTGAGCACTTTGCCTCAAGTCAAATATCTGCTAAGAGAGAGAGGTGGCCTGCTTGACATTGTGTTAACTAATTTAAGCTGCTGATATTTTATGTGAAATAAACTAATGTAGCTAAAATACTAAATATACCTTTAACTCCCTTTTATGTAATAATTATTTCTATAAGATCTTCATTATACTTTTATATCACCTATATATCATCTTGATTTTCTTTTAGAAAAATAAACTATGCAAACAAATATACCATATTAATCAAGATATCAAAAATATGCTCTTACACAGTCATTAGAAAAACTGTTTTCTTATTCTTTTCTCATTACAAATTGATAAGTGCTTTTATAAATATTATTTTCTTGAATTATTTCCCTAAGACTAAACCATGATTATTTAAAAACTTCTAGACTTTTCCTTGCAAACTTGGGCTGCCTGTTTTTAACCGGTTCCTTCTACAGATCTTCTTCTGCCACTGCATTTCTGTTACCTCTAATTATTGAGCAGCATCGCACAAAGTTTTTTGATCTTCAAATCCCTCTTTTTTTTTTTTAGGGACAATGTAATATGTTATGCTTTAATTAGTAGGATTGTCCTAGTCTATACATGTCTCCTTCACTAATAGAATTTCTGTCTCACAATTATTTCTGATTCACAATTACTTGCTTTCTTGACATCTCATATCCTTGTAATCTTGTATACTTTGATCCTATTTCTCACAATGCCAGCTTTAAGTAAAATGTGATCCATGTAGTAAGGATATTTTTTTCTATTTTTAAATTAGCTCTATTCTTTCAGTGACTAGTAGATAAAATTTTATTTTACATCTCATAGGAGCCTCCTATCTGTGCATGGCAGAATAATTAAGTAATACTAGCATTTTTATTTTATTTTATTTATTTATTTTTCATTTGAGATGCCTTCTTGCCCAGGATCCTAGTAATGTTGCACTGAGGTCATGTCTTTTTCCCCTGAGCATGTGCAAAGAACCTGCTGGCCCCTAACCTGCCTGCTTTCTGTCTGCTGTCTGTTGGACCACCCAGAGAGAGGTGGTCTGAAGACAATAGTAGTCTGACCTCTGTTCAGGACCCCAGGGCAGGCCCCACCCCAGCCTCTTCATGTCTAATTTCCTACCTAACAAAAAGACCTGAATGCCTTCTATTTACCTGCTCTTCCCTTTATGGGAAATATTTGGCCACAGTCTCAACAGTTGTCTGGGTTGAGGCCAAATATTGCATTACTCCATCCCCAATAATCAACAAAACAATGTTGAGACTGAGAACTCCTAGGACTGAGTCCTTGTAGTTCTGTGAGACCACACTATCCGAGTAAAAGCTTGACATCAATACAGTCTTCAGATTGATTTATGAAAACAGGTTCTTTGGATCTGTTCATTCATAAATTCCTAACTGAGCTTACAATTTCTTTAATTAAGAGGCTTATATTTGCCTTGAGCATGCCTGACTATTGTTTCTGTACAAATAGGTTAACACACCTTTGGAATGCACTTACTAAAACCCCTCCTTCTTAGATATAACTACCTTCAAGACACAAATAATTTTAACTATCCTATAAATAAATCCCTGCCTTGATTTCCCCACTTTTTTGTAATCTTCCCTGTGTCCCTTAGTTATTTCAAATGTATGGGGAAAAAAAGACAAAAATTATTCTATGAAGCATTTTAGATCTTGTTCTCTGATTTGTCATGATTTTGGCTCAAATAAACTCATAAACATTTTCTGCAGGTTTGGATATTTTTACATCAATAATGCTTATTTGTATTTTAAATGAAAAGAAAATATCTTAAAATTGAACCGGCTATGATATGAAATTTTCTGTTCAATAAGCACAACATGTGAAAAATAAGAATTATATTCATTAAATTAATCACAAAGATATTATAAATCACTCTCAACATTTCATGGAAGTGATTTAAAAAATAAAATAATTATCAGTAGCAAATTTGCTGATTTTCTCCAAATCTAAATAAGAACAACAACACAAAAACTATAACAATAAAACATGTTACCTTCCACTCTAACTACTGCCATATTAGATTTATTTATCTTTTAGTAAAATTTCTTAAAAGTTTTCTATATCATGCTGAGTTTCTCCCTTCACATTCTTTATTCAATTTAATCCCACCAGGTTTACCCTCCAAAATGTTCTACTGAAATTACAGTTCTCAAAGTAATCAATATACTCCATGTCAATAAATCCTATGGTTACTTCTCAGCCTTCTTCTTTTACCTGTCAAAATCATATGGCAAAATTGTCCCCGATGAATCATTTTCACCTCTAGAATTCCCTAAACGTTTAATCAAAAATTGAGGCCTCAAATTGAGGCCTTGATATACCTATAATCAAAAATTATTATTTTTGGCACCTTAAAGTTAGAAAATAAATGTTCTTGTCTTCCCCAAAATTCATATGTTGAATCCCCAATCCTAATGCAATGCTTTTGGAAAGTGACCATTTAGAAAGTATTAGATAATGAGAGTGGAGCCCTCATAAGTAGGATTAATGCCTTTATAAAAGAGGCCAGACAGGTAATTAGGTCTTTTTTACCAGATGAAAATACATAAAGAAGCCAATAGTCTAAAATCCAGAAGTAACTTCTCATCAGAAATGGACCTTACTAGCAGCTGATATAAATCTTTCAGCCTCTAGAACTGTGAGAAATAAATTTCTGCTGTTAATAAGTCACCCAGTATATAATATTTTATAATAACCAGACCAAATGGACTGAGACACTGGATGATTTCAATTAATAGCAACACCATTCTTCCTTCTAGTGGTCAAAAACTTTGGAGTATCCTCTTTCTCTCACACCTCACATCTAGTTCATCAGCAAATCCTGTTACCACTAATATCACAAGATATTAAGAATTCAATCACTTTACCAACTCTACTGATACCAGTTTGATCCATCCCACCAGCATCTCTAGGATTACTACAATAAGGAGTCTGCGAAAATAGTTGCCTAATTCTGCCATTGATTCATTCCTTGTAGTACATTCTCAACATGGGTGTCAAATGACCTAATGACCTAGTTAAACAAAAGATCATGTCCCTTCTTAGCTAAAAATAAAAAAAAATAAAAAAATAAAACCTCAAGAGGATTCCTATATTAAAGGAAAAATCTAATTCATTGATTAGGTAATTCATTGATAAGGTGTTACCTAATCTAGTTCTCCATTACTCCTCTGACTTGATTTTTTGCTTGTTTTTTGTTTGTTTTAATTTAGGAATAAGTTTGCCTTTCCTGTTCTTTCGGTCTATAATGGTCACCCCTGGAATACTCTCTTTCTCTCCCAATCCTATATAATCCTATATAATAAAAGAAAAACACACAACTTTGACCGTACTTTCACTCCTGATTGGCTATGCTACCAGCCAATCAGAAGCAGGGGCTGGGCCAAGTAGCATGAGCGCCAGGCCCTGGGAGGTGGAGATGAAATAGTGGTGGCACTAGCACCCAGCCCCCAGGTGCTGTGCGGGGAAGTGGCTGCAGTAGCAGGGGTGGTGGTGGTGGCAGCAGGGAGTGCCCGGCCCCCCGGGGTTGGGTGGTCACAGGCAGCGGGGACTGAGCCTAGCAGGGCGATGGCTGGGTGCCCAAGGCCTAAAGACTCACCAGAAGCTGGGGGTGAGCCATCAGTTGAACATGCCCTGAGGGCTCCCAGTATGTGAGAGGGGGCGGGTTGCATTGAGGGCCACCAAATTTTGTGCCCCTAGTATAGGAGATAAAAATAGGAATGGTAATTTGGAAATTGGTTCATTTGGGAGCTGCTACATTTAATTTTAATAGCAAAGGGTTAAATTAATATGGGCATTTCTAAAAATCAGTATTATGTCCAATAGTGGCCAAATGGAAATTAAAGATAAATATTTGATGTCATTGATCTGTATGATAGATCTGGTTGCATAACATCCCCACCAGTCCTCTTCTAGCATGTTTCCTGTATTGGAGAGGCTGGGAAGTTTTAAAAATATTTTTTCTCAGTTTTCCTTACTAATAAGGTCATGGGTAAGACTTCAGTCTGGAACTTCATGGGATGAAAAATAGGCTACAAGTTGTCTATCTTGCTGATGAAGATTATGACAGAGATTTGCAAGTCTGGAGTAGCAGACGCAGCAGCAGTTTTCAAATCCTATCCTTAGCCTTTTGTTTCTCCATCTTGCTAATTGTGTCTCAGGCATCAGTTTCCGTGGTGGTCAAGTTCTGATGTGCGGCTTTGTTAGTAATAGCCTGTAATAAATCCCTTTCTATTTAAATGAGGGTAAATTTTGTTCTCTGGAATCAACTGGTGACTAACAGATTGGTGTGCTTTTTAGGTTTGTTTTTATTCTTAAAGTGAGAAGACAACCATGTTTATCTGACAAATACGGTTACTCTTCAAACTATTAACATGATACACAGCTTAGGGACTATGCCAGCACAGAAAATATTATTGTATACCTATGCTATTTATACCAGTATAAGAGAAGAATGTGGTTTTTTTAGTAGAGAATAAATTTATTAGAATATTTCAACTTATAGCATAAGGGAGTGTTACAGTTTTTAACTTGTTTTATTCTTTGCTGATTTGGAAAAGAGGTTAAAAACCAAGGGCTGACAAGAAAACATGGCAAATAATGTAGCTCTCAATGCTATTTGCCAGGAGAAAAGTAAGCATAAAATTAGAAACAAGGAAGAGTAGTGAATATAGATTCAGTTAGTTAACTATACTATATCCAGGTTGTGATATTTTATTATGCTATAATATGAAACTTAATATTTTACTATATGTTAGAATTTTTTAGTTTCCATTAGTAACACATAAGTAACTACACAAAACTAAATCATCATCCTCGTATCTTTCTTGGAAATTTAATGAGCACCTATTTTCTATGAAGTTTATTATGTAATGGAGTTAAGATGAGAAAGCAAATAGGATTCTTATTATATGCTTCTTGAAGTATGTTTTTGAAAAAGTAGTATATAATTTTTAATTACTATGTAGTGTGTACTAGAACTAGGAGGATGTAGTATAGTTTCTTGGAAATTATATATATTTTTTAAAATAGTGCAGTATTCTATGATGAGTATATAGGACTTAGCAAAATCATCTGAGTGAGACATGGATATTTACTATAAGATAAACTCAATTTAATATGACTATCAAAAGTAAAATGGGGGTTTAGACTGTGATGCTGAATTATAATATTTAAAATAATAGTTGCTTTATGATAGTTGAAGAATACATTTAGTTCTAAATGTTCCATTTTAAGACAAATTATATACAAACTATAAATAAACATATAATGTCTTCAGAAAAATGTGATCAGTAAAATAAGGTACCTGAAAGCTTACTTTGCCAGAAAAGGGGAAGAAAACAGAAGAGAATAATAAGAAAAAGCTGCTAGATATGAAAGCAAGTTGATATATTTATTCTAAATTTACATAATAACTTTCTCTTAGAGAAGTAAAGGAGTAAAATACACTTAATCAAAAGATACAAAGTTATCTGTCAGTAGAGCTGTTCAAGGTAAATTATTTGACAAGTGGGTTGAAAAGATTTAGAAGAGAGTCTAACCTTTGAGATCTGGTGGACGCAATGAACTTTAATTTCCCTTTCAACATCAAAATACTGTGTTGGTGAAAATCACATTAAAATAACTATACAAGTCAATAAATGCCAGTCACCAAATAGCTCATGAGTGCTGAGGGAGATTAGAGGTGGGAGAAATAAATGACTTTGATAGTGGAAAAAGGCCTCAAAGAAGTAATGGGATTTAAATTGGGCCTTTGGGGAAAATAAGAAAAGAGCATGTTGAAAACATTCTAATAAAGGGAACATATTTGATCAAAGGTAAGAACAAGCCAAATATGCATGGAGTGCTAAAAAAAATAATGATAAAACATTATACATAGCATTTATATTTGTTTCAAAATGCATTACAAATATCAAATTTTCCTCCAACAATATCACTAACAATTAATAACATTCCATACTTTATGAAAGGAAATGAAAATTCAGGTTGGTCACAGTAAACTGCAACCATATCCCACATTTTCTAATTTTTAGTCAACTATTCATTCTACTCTATCTTAAATGACAACCCATGGACCAGGGAGTAAGTTTTGGGCTGTGTTTCCCCATGAGCCATACAGCTTGGAACTTGCAACAAAGTTCTAAATTTTGAACACTGAGTAATACATATTTATTGTTTTGCAATTGAATATATGTTTGCATGAGAAATATGTTTCTTTGAAAATACGCTGAATCCAGTAATTCCAAAGATGAATACATTATATGTCATTACAATGTGCATGTTCAGCTATTATAAAAGTTCCTTATATAAGTGAAATCAATTCATAAAGCAGTAGTTCTATTTTTATTATGCATGATTCTTCCTGATGCAAGGAGGAAGAAGATTCTGACATGCTGGCCTTTTGTGATTCCATCTCCCAGGAACACATATTCCTTTATTCTTCAGGTCTGAATGACTATTATTATATTGCCTGAATGACTATAATATATACAGAGAGTGACATATGACATATAGTCATATCTAGGTATATACAGTTACTTAGGCAACATAGGGTGAGGCATGAGTAGTTTTATAGTTGTTTGTATAGAAACTACAATAATTAATAAATAATAATACAAAAATAAACTATTTCATGTATTCACAACTGTAAACCTACTTTTGCCCCACACTGTATAATAAATATGTATACTACATAAGACTAATATTATTATTATACTAGGGGCCCGGTGAATGAAATTTGTGCACTGGGGGTGGGTGGTCACTCAACCCAACCTGCCCCCTCTCACATACTGGGAGCCCTCAGGGGATGTCCAATTGATGGCTTACCCCCAGCCTCTGGTGAGGCGTTAGGCCTTGGGCACCCAGCCATTGCCCTGCTCAACTCAGCCCCAGCTGCCTGCGACCACCTGGCCCCAGGGGCCAGGTGCTCCCTGCTGCCACCACCACCGCCACTGCTGCTGCTGTCACCAATTCCTCTCACAGCACCTGGGGGCTGGACACTCCCCGCCACCACCATTTCATCTCCACCCGTGGGGCCCAAGTGCAACTTGGCCCTGTCCCCGCTCCTGATTGGCTGGCAGCATAGCCAATCAGGAGCAAAGGTACGGTCAAATTTGCATGTTTCTATTTTATTATATAGGATTATATTATTTTTAAAAAGTCTTTTCTGAGCCCTCCCCATAGATCTAGCAAGTTTTTTTTAATGTGTTTATATCCCCTTCTATGTTAGAGTACTACCACATATCAGAATTATAATAAAATAATTTGAAAGGTTATCATTTGTTTAATGACTCATGCCCTGATAGATAGGGATTGATATACTCTATATCCCCAGCAATAAGCACAGCAGCTAGCACTTGTAAATGCTCAATAAATATATTTTTATTAAATGGACAATATGTGCATGTTAAAATTGAATGCACCATTAAAAAATAAATATTGATCAGCTTTTGGTTAGTATTTACTGCTAAGCAATGGTTGGTTAATAACAATTTATATTGTTTTGTTGTTGTTTTTCCCAGAACCTCTTTATGTTGTCATTTAGTAAAATATCTTAAAAAGAATAAAATGAACAAGACATAAATGGATCCCTCACAACTTATTTTTCATAAGGTGACTCAAAAAACAGAAATGTCTTTCAGAACACCAATACTACAGGGTTGAAAATAAACTACAATTGGAAGACGTAATTTCTAAAACATTTTAAAATAGTTTAAAAAAAAGAAAGAGATACATAATATAATCCTATCTAATATAAGAGTAACATGCAAATGTGACTGTACCTTGGCTCCTGATTGGCTATGCTAACAGCCAATCAGGAGCAGGAGGCAAGGCCAGCAGGACGGGAGGCGAGGCTAGTGAGGCCTGCGGGGAGTGGCCAGGTGGCCGTGCAATGTGAGCTCCCCAAGCCAGGGCCCTGCAGAGGGGTGGGACTGGGCAGGTGCACAGGCCAGGAGGAGGTGGCTGTAGCAGTGGTGCAGCATGCATGCGCTCCCCAGGTGGGGGTCCCGCGGAGGGGTGGGACCGCTGTGGGAGGCCCGCCTGGGGCTGCGGGGCATGCTTTCTGTGAGGTGTGCTGTTGGAGAGGAGCGTACCTACTGGGTTGGTGTGGGACCCCCCCAGTTCTGGATGCATTTCTCTGCTCCTTCAGTCTCCATGACCTCATGCTGTGTCAGTGGCAGTGTGTGCAAGTCCAGTAAGGTCACCCTTTCCCCAAGTACCACACACACTCCACGGCTCCCCACCTCCTCAGGCCAGGATCGGAGCCGGGAACCTTCCAACCAGGTGATCCAGCTACTGGAGATGCTGAGGAAGGCACACCCTCAGAGGGGCTACAGCATCTCCAGTTTCTCAGCTCACACACTCTCCCCAGGAGGCTGGGGAGGACATATATGGCAAAGTTCTTTAAGCTACGGCAGTCAGAGTGGTGGGGCTCGGCCAGGCAGACACATAGAGGGACTGGGGCCCTTCCTGGCCCTGGGGTTAGGCAGCATGCCCTGTGTTCCTGGGTGCCTGTGGGTGCCTGTGGCTGTAGCCAGCCTGAGTGAAGCTTGCCCAGGTCCTGGGTGCCTATAGCTGGCCAGAGGGAGGGAAGCCTGGGTCCTCAGTGTGGGGCAAGACAGAGACAATTAGGAGCAATCAGTCCAGCAGGGGAGCACTTAGGGGTGATCAGGCAGGGAGGCAGAGGTGGCTAGGGGTCACACATCCCTGATGGGGTTCCTGATTGGAGCAGGTGCAGGCTGGGCTGAGGGAACCCCCACTCTGTGCATGAATTTCGTGCACCGGGCCACTAGAGAATGAATAAAGTTTTTAAATTGGATGTGAACCTCTATGTGCTGAAAGTCCAGTAATTGGCTGGTCAAAATTAGAAATAGTTTTGTTTGCTTGCATTATTTTAGTCCCTCCTTCTCCAGAGGATTTTAGTTTAAGCTTCATTTCCATAGTAAGAAGTTCAGTGAGGTCATATTTCAGTGAAATCACAACATTTTATTTATTTACATATAATACATTTAAAATCCTAAAAGAAAATATAGGCAGTAAAATCTTGGTAATTATTTCTCTTGGTAATATTTTTTCTGATATATCTCCTAGGACCTAGGTCAAGGGAAACATAAGGGAAAAAAAAAAGAACAAATGGGACTACATCAAACTAAAGAGTTTTTGCACAGCAAAGGAAACCATCAACAAAATGCAGAGACAACCCACTGAATGGGAAAATGTATTTGCCAATGATACATCTGATAAGGGGTTAATACACAAAATTTATAAAACACATATAACACTCTACACCAAAAAATAACAACAATCCAATTTTAAAACTGGGTAAAGGTCCTGAGTAGACAATTCTTCAAAAAGGAAATACAAATAACCAAGACATATGAAAAGATGTTCAAGTTCACTAATCATTGGAGGAAGGATTAAAACCACAATGTGTTATCAACTCAAACCTGTCAGAATAGCTATTATCAATCAATCAACAAACAACAAGTGTTAGTGAGGGTGTGGAGGAAAAGGAATCCTTCTTCAATGTTGGTGAGAATGTAGATTGGTGTAAAGCCATGTGGAAAGCAGTTTAGAGATGCCTCAAAAATTAAAAATAGAAATGGTTTATGACACAGTGATTCCACTTTGGGAATTTATATAAAGAAAACTGAAACACCAATTTGAAAGAATATATGCACCCCTAAGTTCACTGCATCGTTATATACAATTAGGGACCCAGTGCATGAATTTGTGCACATGGAAAGAAACTGTGGGCTGCAAGGCTGCAATGGCCACAGCCAGAGTTCTAGGCCCATTTTCAGTTCCCTGCGCAGCCCCTCCCACTGCAACCCTCTGTCTGCCAGCAGTCCCGTTCCTGCCTTTGCCATCCCACATGCTGACTGTGCCAGCCCTGCTCATACCTGCTGATGGCATGGAGCAATTGGGGCTGGTGCTGTCAATCGGTGCAAGCAGTGGTTGCTGCCCTGATCACTCCTTAGGAGTAGGAATAGGTGGAGAAGCCCTCGGGGATGATTGGGGCTGGCAACCACCACTCGCACCTGCTGACAGGGGCAAGCGATATGGGTTGGCGCCAGCTGCCAGCAGTGTGTGTGAGCAGCAGCTCTGATGCTGGTTGTGGGTGCAAGTGGGGCTGGTATTGGCAGTGTATGTGAGAGGTGGCTGCCAACTCTGATTGCCCCTCAAGAGCAGGGGAAGGTAGAGAGGCCCTGAGGGGCAATCAGGCTCAGCAGCCGCTGCTCCTACCTGCTGACAACACTGAGTGATCAGGGCTGGCTCTGGGCGCCCCAATTGCTCCACGCCATCAGCAGGTATGAGCAGGACTGGCACAGTCAGCATGTGGGATGGCAAAGGCAGGAATGGGACTGCTGGCAGCTCCAGCACCAGCAGTGGGTATGGGTTGGGCTGGCACAAGCAGCAGGTCTGAGCACTGGGCAGGACTGCAGGGTATGGGACTATAGAATTTGCAGTAACCACCAGAGGCTTGCCACAATGACAGCGACCTGTGCCCTGCCTTGGTCTGGTGCAAGTGCTCACCTGCTCCATCATCCTGTCACAGCCAAAGCCTGCCAGGTTCTGTGCTCTGCCACCTGCTGCCAATGCCCACCATGTTCTGCACATGCCCCCTGGTGGTCAGCACATGTCATAGCGACAGGTTGTTCAATTGTTCTGGTTGTTCCACCATTCAGTCTGTTTGCATATTACCCTTTTATTATATAGGATAGCCAAGATTTGGAAGCAGACCCAGTGTCAATCAGTAGATGAGTGGATTAAACAACCCTAGTCTACAGTATTTACAATAATAGAATACTAATTGACCATATAAAAGAAGAAAGTTTAAACTTTTATGATAGCATGAATGGACCTGGAGAACATTATAATAAGTGAAATAAGCCAGTGAGAGAAAGATAAGTACCATATGATTTCATTCATATGTGCCATCTATTGAACAAACTGAACTAACAAAAATGTAGACAGACTCATAGATAGAGAGCAGGCTGATAGCTCAGGGGTGAAGGTGGGGCTGGGTGGGAAAGGGATTAAGCAAATAAGAAAAAGAGGGAAATAACTTTGGACACTGGACATGGACAACAGTGTGTTGATTACAGTGGGGAAGGGGTGTGGATGGAGGTGGAGGATGGTATGGAGGGATAAATGTTGATGAAGCAAATAAATATTGTCAAAAAAAGTCTACATACGTCTATAGGCATAGCTCTCACAAACTTTATACAAAATACCATTTTTAGTATTTCAGTGATGAATGCTTCAGTTTTCTTTTTACATGTCTATGTATAAGATTTCTTCAGACAAATTTATCAAAAATATTCCCCAGATAATGAGGAAGGGTACCACCTGTACTCACAAATTGGTGAGTTAGCCTGGCTAAGAGGATCTTATGTCTATGCATGACATTTTATTTATAGTATGTGGTTTAGAGTTTTCTAATGGACTTACTCTCTTAAACTAAAAAAAGTGAAACCAAAAAGGAACCTCATGAATTTTATAAGCATTCAAGTAGTTTTAGGTGCTGTTTAGATTAATAATAATCTCATCAGAAGTAATAATTAACATCTTAAGGTATTGTGCTACAAATTGATAATTTCATAATTTCATGACATTTAAGGCATATTCAGAGAAAAGAACTTTAAAAAGTTCCAATGAGATACCTTTCACTTACAAGGACATTTATAAACTGAATAGTATTTGAAATTAGTTTAATGTATTCTATCTAGAATTATCATTTTCTCTAAATACACAGATGTCCATAGAGATATATAACTAGGTCATAACACAATTTCCACACTTACTACTAATTAATTATGTGCAAATGGATAGAGCATCGGTGGCAAAAATCTGTCAATCCAATAATACTTGAACCACAGAGGATTACATCAGCAAGTGTTGAGTTTGTCAGTTCTTAAATGATAAAAGATTAAGTCACAGACACTATTCATATTGCTGCATCATATCTATGAAAACTTAAAATCTATTCTTGGTATTTAAATTGTGATTTATTAATGTGATAGTCATTGGTCATCATTAACCTTATATGAAGTCAATGCTGTCAGTCAATTAATTCCTATTAGAGGACTAATCATGGAAAAAAACTTAGATGTCTCAATCACTAACATAATACATTTTATGACCACATTTACTTACAGTAAAACATATTCTTCTAATATATAACTAGAGTATCATTGAAATATAATGGTGCTATATAGATATGGATGGCAGAATAATTCATTGAGACATGAATGTTATTATAGTGGCACAGCTTTTTAAGTCTTGTATGATTATTGTAATGTAGCACTTTAACTTGATTATTAAATCAGTAACAGTGTAGGAAATGTGACATTTTCATAATAAAACCTCTCTGCTACCCACAGATAGTGATAAACAGTGTGCAATTGATTTTATTCTGTAATGCCATAATTAGGCTTGTGTTGAGAAGATGATATGAAACAAAAGTACTTCTGAGCTCAATACTGCACTCTTCATAATGAAACTAAACATGAATTCTTTCAGTTCAGGCAGTTGTTATCTTGGTAATATCCATCCCGAGTCATTACAATGGTAATCTATAAATAATTGTTAACTATTATATATGCAGGATTCCATAGTTATAAAAACAGAAAGTACATCTCGTGCCATTTATGAATAGTTATTACTATGTCATGAGGCAATTGAAAGTAATTTATTTCCATAAAAAATTGAAAATGTATTTGTTAATGTACCTTAATGAAAGTTAAATAAAACTCCACGATATGCATGAAGCTCATATTTACTCAGGTCATCCTCTGAAGTAGCTAATAGAAGTTCCTTGAACAAATATTGTTTTTAAAAATATCAAAAACTAAATTAATTTTTGTAATTTTTTAAATGCCCAAATATGTTACATGTTTCTGGAAAGACAAAAATAATGTATGTTCAACCATTTTAAAAAATAAATACCAAATATTTTACAATGCTCCTAGCTGTAATATGTAAAATGTTACCTCAATGTACTGTGAAACTGAACAGGTCATCTCAGCTGTTACAGTTTCTAAAGTGTAATAGGCTCTATGTTTTCTGTATGCCAATGTCAGGAATTCTAAAGTTAAGATGTTTCAAGGATAGTCCAATATGACATAATTAACTGCATTATTATGGGAAAAGTATAATAAAATATGTTAAACCCAACATTTAACATAGTCAAGACAATATTAAAAAAGGTAAGAATATTTCCAATTAAATTCTATTTAAAGAGTAAACCTAGTGCAACAAACCAAGTAAAATGAGGAACTAAACGGAAAAGCAATTTTTAAATTAAAAAGAAATGTGTAAAGTTTGAAAACATGGGTATTCAATTTTTCCTCACTTTCTTTGCCTAAGTTATACTCTGAACTATCAGAATATGAAAACATGACTAACCATTTTAAGTTAGTGTACAAAAATAGGATATGTTTTTGGAACTATATTCTTGAATGATGTTTGAAGCAGTTGAAAGAGTAAGGAAGAATGTTGGAAGTAGTGAAGGGCTGATGGATTCTGCCTAAGTTTTGCTGGACTCTGGCCTAGATTTATAATTTAATGAGTAAAACCTATTGCCAATACAAAATTCCTCTCTTTATTTAAAAATTTACTCAGGATTATACTTATCAATGGCATCTAAGTCACTCTTGTCATGGTAGACATAACTTCATTTCTATACCTAGAGATGGATGTTGACATGAGGCATTATTGACATAATTATTAACTCAAGGATCAGTTAAGATCTGAGATACAGCAGAGTAGAACAATAAAATATGTTGAATCAAATAAACCTTAGTTCAGATTCTCACTGTATCATTAATATGTAGAGGAACCTTGCAAGTGCAATAATATGCAATATGTTTTTATAAGCTTAAATGTTTGGTTTACTGCCTAATGCCTAGAATAGTAATTCTTAATCTTTTTCAACTTATGGCACATATAAACTAATTACAGAATTTTGTAGCAAACAAAAAATATTTTTTTGCTGATCTGACAAAATATAGGTATAATATTGATTCATTCACACCATATGGCTATCTTTATTTTGGCTGCTGTTATTTTTATTTAAAAATCTAAGGGAGCCGAACTGGTTTGGCTCAGTGGATAGAGTGTCAGACTGTGGACTGAAAGGTCCCAGGTTCGATTCCAGTCAAGGGCATGTACCTTGGTTGCAGGCACATCCCCTGTGTGTGTGTGTGTGGGGGGGGGGGTGGTGCGGAAGGCAGCTGATCAATGTTTCTCTCTCATCGATGTTTCTAGCTTTATATCCCTCTCCCTTCCTCACTGTAATAAATCAATAAAATATATTTTTTAAAAAATAAAAATCCAAGGGAAAGGAGGTCAGTGCCCCTGACTAAATAGTCAGGTATTGCATGTTTTTAAAGCCCTTTCAGCACACCAATTGAAAATCACTGATCTAGAACATAGCTCAGTGTCTGACACATATTAGATCCCCACTAAAAATGTTTCTCTCTGGCATATATATATATATATATATATACAAATGGATGGCTGAACAGGTTGTGTGGGGAAACCAGGCTGGCAGGAGAGTTAATGAGGAGTGACCAAATGAATGAGCAGCAGGCTACCTGGGGTGACCAGGCCAGCAGGGGGATTTAGTGAGGGGAGACCAGGCTGGTGAGGGGCAGTTGGGAGTGACCATATCAGCAGAGGTGACAGTAGGGGTGGCCAGGTCAGTGGGGGAGCAGTTAGGGGTGACCAGGCTGGCAGGGCAGCAGTTGGGGGCAAATATACCAGTAGGGAAGGCAGTTAGAGGTGATCAGGCAGGCATGTAGGTGAACAGTTAGGAGCCAGTAGTCCCTGACTGTGAGAGGGATATCTAACTGCCGGTTTAGGCCTAAACCTGGGGAATGGACCTAAACTGGCAGTCAGACATCCCCCGAGGGGTCCCGGATTGGAGAGGTTGCAGGCTGGGCTGAGGGGACACCCTCCCCCCATGCATGATTTTATGCACTGGGCCTCTAGTATTAACATAAATTTTACCTATTATATCATGTGTCTATGCCTAATTCTAATAATGTCAATATCAAGTAAAAATAATATAAATGTTTGGTTGAATAGCATTTCATGTTTCAGTGCTCCTTAACAGCCTTCAGAGGATCATTTATACATTTCCCATCCTTTGTGCATTTTTTTAGAATGTTATTTACTTAATAAATATTTACTGTAATACACTAACTTTCAAACTTTTTTTGTTAAATTGCTTAAAATCCTTTTGCTTCAGTTATATCAACTGGACATGGTAAGATGGATAAGAAATGAAATGACTTAATATATGTAAAGTATTAAGTGATGACTGACATATAGTAGTTGCATAATAAATATTTATCATCATAGTCATTATTATCAATAGCAGCCATTATTATTACAGGTATGAGAAAATGTAATGTTTGACATATTAGGAGCATAATACCTACTAGATTCCAGATAATGTTGGTAATTCAACAGAGGTTAGAAATATATCTTAGCCGAATCTGGTTTGGCTCAATGGATAGAGCTTCGGTCTGTGGACTGAAGGGTTCCGGGTTTGACTCTGGTGAAGGGCATGTATCTTGTTGCGGGCATATCTCCAGTAGGGGGTGTGAAAGAGATAGCTGATCAATGTTTCTCTCTCATTGATGTTTCTGACTTTCTATCCATCTCCCTTCCTGACTGTAAAAAATCAATAAAATATATTAATATATATATATATATATATATATATATATATATATATATATCTTATATGGAAAGTGATGTGAGTGAGAATTGTAGAATAAAGAAAGATCTCTAAACTCTCCAGACACCTTCTTCATAAAAGCAATAATTTCTGACAAAAATTCTCATAAATTAGCCTTAGACATCCAAGAATCCAGAAAGCACTTATTTTAGGAAAGTCACTTAATCTTGTTTGAAACAATGAGCTTTATGTGATTTTTATTCCCTATTTTTGTTTCCTTTTTTCTAGCTCTACCACCTTTTTGAAAATCAACAGCTCACAAATGTGGTGAAAGTGAGCAGCTTATCCACCACTGGAGAAGACAGAACAGCTGCCAAACTTTCCAAAAAATCATTACCAGATTATCATCCTTGACCTCTCTGAAAGTTTCCTGAAAAGTCCAACTCACTAGGCTTGTCTGACTCAGGAAAATCCCAAGTGAAATCAGCCTTTTCCTTAGGGACAATTGTCAAAGATAATCAGTAGCAATTGTTGAATATCGCATATGCCTGAGGCAGGGATAGAAGTGGAGACCAACAAGAAATTAACCCAAAAGTGAGTAATAAGATATTCATTGGGGAATTTGAAAAACTCTGACATATTTGGGGGAATCTTAAAGACCAGGTTCATTCATATAGCTCTGTTCAGGCCCAAGAAAGACTTGAGAAGGTTCTGTGCTCTTACCTTTAGATGACCTTGAGGCTTTATGGAGGCAGAAAATAAAGGTTAAATCAGAATTGTAAACTGCCTGCCTAAGTATTAAAGTAATACCCCAAGACACACATAGCTCCTTAACAAAGGGTTGGAGACCTATTGGTTTCACACATTTAAGTTAATCTTATTACATACTGATTGCAATGGGAATAAAAAGAATGAACAGACATGAACATAGAATTAGAGATCTGTGAAACAACATCAAGGTAAACATAATGGAAGTTTTAAATAAGGTAAACATAATGGGAGTCCCTGAAGGAAAGCAAGGAGAGAAAGAAGCGAAATGTATTTGAGAAAATAATGGCAAAAGCATCCAAAATTTACTTAAAGACATTAATCTTCAAAGCCAAACTCTACAGAGTAGGATAAACTCAAAGAGATACACATCTAAATACATAATAATCAAACTATTAAAAGCAAAAGTAAGTGTTAAATCTTAAAAGTAGTGAGAGAAATGCAACTTATTATGTACAATGTATCATCAATAAATGCTAGCTGATTTCTAACTAGAAACAAAGTACTCCAGAACAGAGTGGAATGGCATATTCAGTGCTAAAGAAAAAGATTGTCAATCAAAAATACTACATCCAGAAAATTATCTATCAAAAATAAAATAGGAAATAAGACATTCCTAGATAAATAATTTGTCACTAATAGAGCTACCCTACAAAAATTATTGAAGGCAATTTTTCAGAATAAAATAAGGCTACTAGACAGTAACTTTAGTTCACATCCTATATAATAAAAGGCTAAATGCAAATTGACTCAAGAGCAGAACAACCAGTCACTATGGCATGCACTGACCACCAGGTGACATATGCTAAATGTAGTAGCTGCCCCCTGGTGGTCTGTGTGCTCCCTCAAGGGGAGCACCACTCAGCCAGAAGCCCTGAGCCAGGCTCATGCTTGGTGAGTACAGCAGTGGTGGCTGGAGTCTCTCCTGCCTCCATGGCAGTGCTAAGGATGTCCCAAGGGCTCCTGGACTGCAAGGCCAGGCAATGAGACCCCGCCCCCTGAGTTCATGAATTTTGTGCACCAGACCTCTAATGAGTAAGTACAGAGCACCAGTAATCATAAACACATAGGTAAGTATAAAAGACAGCATAAAGTTATTTTTATTTGTCTTTAATTCTTTTGTAAATACAGAATTTAAAAGAAAATTGCATAAAGCAACAATTATATACAGAGATTGATAAACTGAATGTATGGTGCATAAAGATATAATTTATGAAAATAATAACATAAAAAGGGGAGAGGCAATGTAGGTACACATTAAAATATTCACCAAAGTAGGAATAGAAAGAAACTTCTTCAACCTGATAAGGCTATGTATGAAAAACAAAGTGTTACCATCATATTTAATGATGAAAGACTGAACTTTAACCCTAAGTTAAGAAACAAAGCCAGGATAAAAATTCTTGTCATCTATTCAACACTGTGCTGTAAGTTCTAAAAAGGACCAGTCAGGCAAGAAAAATAAACAAAGTACTATATTGGAAAGATATATAGTTATCTCTACTGGTAGATAGCATGATCCTGTGAATTTAAAATGCTCAGCAATTAACAGAAATCTATGAGTTAATGAAATAATATATCAAGTTCATAGAGTACAAGATAAATATATAATAACTAGTGGCCAGTGAACGAAATTTGTGCACAGTGGGGAGATGTTCCTCAGCCTGATCTGCACCCTCTCTAATCTGGGACCCCTCGAAGGATGCCTACTGCCGGTTTACAGGGATTTGGCCTAAACTGGCAGTCGGATATCTGTCTCGCAATCCAGGACTGCTGGCTCCTAACTGCTCATCTGCCTGCCTCCAGGCCTACTTGCCCCAACTGCCCCCCTGAGGGCCTGCTCATTCCAAACTGTCCCCATTGCTGTCCTAATCACCTCCAACTTATGCCCCTGCTGGTCTGCTCACTCTCAATGGCCCCGCCCCCACCAGACTGATCACCCACAACTGCTCTACCCTCTTGGCCTCTAATCTCCTCCACTTCAGCCCCACCACCAGGGCTTTGTCCAGAAGAACGTCTGGAAGGTCTCCTGGAAGGTCTCCCAGTCTAATTAGCATATTGCCCTTTTATTAGTATAAATTAATTGTATTTTATACACTGGCAATGAACAATTTAAAAAATCCAGTTATAAGTGCATTAAACAGAGAAAGTAGTTAGAAATATAATTAACAAAAGAAATACAAGTATTATACACTTTAAACTATAAAATATTATAGAAAGAAATTAAAGAAAACCTAAAAGAATGGAAAGATATCCTATGTTCATAGATTGGAAAGACTCTTATGATTAAGATATTAATACTCCAACAAATGATATATAGATTTAAAATATTCTCTATCAATATTTTAATTTCAATTTTGTAGAAATTGGATAATTAATTCTAACATTTATATGATAATGTAAGAGACCCAGGCTAATCAAAATAAAATTGAGGACAAATAAAGTTCAATAGTTCATACTTTCCGATTTCAAAAGTTATTATAAACCTACAGTATGAAGACATCATGATACTGGAATAATATATATATATATATATATATATATATATATATATATATATATATTTATAGAATACAATTGAGAGACCAGAAATAAAGCCTTACTCATAATCACTAGTTTCAACAGGGTGCTAGCAAGCAGAAAAAATAATCCTTTAAACAAATGGTCCTGGGACAATGAGATATCCACATGCTAAATAATGAAACAGGAAACAAACCTCACATATACACAAAAGCTCTTCAAAATCAATTAAATACCTAGATGTAAGAGTCAAAATTTAAGAGAAAACAAGACAAATTTCTGTAAATTTAAATTAAGTGGTTGTTTTTAAAGATATAGCAGAAACACACACACACACACACACACACACACACACACACACACAAACACAAACAAACAAACAAACAAAAACCTAATAAATTGTACTTGATTGAAATTGAAACCTTTGTGTTTCAAGTTATACTATTAAGGGGAAAGTGAAAAAAACTCATAGAATGGTAGAAAATATTTGTAAATCATATCTCTATTTAACCTATATGAAGAGCTCTTAGATTCCAATAATACAAAAGACAACTAACTCAATTAAAAAAATGGCAAAGGATTGGAATAGACATTTTTCCAAAGAAAATATATAAATGTCCATTAAGAATATGGAAAGATCTTAATAGAATTGGTCTTTAGGAATATTTATATCAAAATCACAATGAGGTATCATTTCACACTTCTTAGTATGAATGTAAAAAGAAAGATAAGAAGGTTGCCAAAATTGTGGAGAATTAAAATTCTCATATATTGCTGGTGGGAATATAAATTGTGTAGCTGTTTTGTAAAACTGCCAATTTCTCAAAAAGTTAAAAATTGAGTTATCATATGACCTAAAAATTCCACTTCTAAATAAATACCTCCAAAGTAAACAACCAAATCTACAAAAGTGCACAGATTTGTTTGTACAGAATAATTCATAATTTCCAAAAACTGGAAATCATCCAGTTTCTGTCTACTACTTAAAAACAAAATGTGTTCTATCTATTCAATGAAAATAATTTGGCCATAAATACGTATGAAGAATCTGACTCATGCTACAAAATAGATGGACATTGAAAACATTATGCTAAGTGAAAGAAGCCAACTAGAAAAACCATATACTGTCTTACTCCAGTCTACAAAATTGGCAAATTAATTGAGTTAGAAAGTATTTTATTGTTTCCAGGGGCTAGCGGGAAGGTACAATGAGAAGTGACTGCTAGCATGGTTTTCTTTTGGGAAAAAGAATAGTGGTGATAGTGGCAAAATTTTGTGATTAGTGTACTTTATTATGATACAATCATGAAACATAGACAAATCAATAAGTCAGAAGAGACACACTTTTCCCATAGTTTCACTTGTATAATTGGTGAGAAGGATGCAGGAACTAATATCAAAGCATATCTGTGTCTTTGTAGTTATTCTTTCCTTAAATATTTAGTTCCAGAGTTTTAATTTTGTATTAGGATTTCTATTCTCAATATTTTGTTTCCATTATCAAGTATTAAATACTGGTCTTTAGTTACAGCCATATTATTTTATCAAAGCTTAGAGGAAGGCTGCTACATCTAATTGACTACTTAACTTTCATGCAATAATAGCTTTTAATAAAGGTTTCTAAGTAATAATCACGGATAACATTTAATATTTTTCTCTAGAAATTGAAATAACTACTTTTAAAATATATTTTTAATTTATTTCAGAGAGGAAGGGAGAGAGAGAGAGAGAGAGAGAGAGAGAGAGAGAGAGAGAGAGAGAGACATCAATATCAGAGAATTGATATAGGATAGAATTTCTGCACACCGTACACTGAGGATGGAGCCTACAACCCAGGCATGTGGTTGCTTAATTTATTCCTCCTGGTTTATAGGTCAACACTCAACCACTGAACCATGCCATCCAGGCATAATTAACCTATATAATAAACAGGATGTATGCAAATTGACCATCACTGCAACACACAAGATGGCCACCCCCATGTGGACAAGATGGCTGGCAGGGGAGGGAAGTTGGGAGGGGGCAGGTCTGCAAGGGAGGGCAGTTGGGGGCAACCAGCCTGCAGGGGAGGGCAGTTGAGGGGGACCAGGCCAGAAGGGAGGGGCAGTTAGGGACAATTGGGCCAGCAGGGAAGCAGTTAGGTGTCAATCAGGCTGGCAGGAGAGTGTTTATGGGATGATCAGGCTGGCAGGAAGAAGCAGTTAGGGGCAATCAGATAGGCAGGTGGGAGAGAGGTTGGAAGCCAGCAGTCCTGGATTGTGAGAGGGATGTTTGACTGCCCATTTAGGCTTGATCCCACTGGGCCTAAATGGGCAGTTGGGCAGCCCTTGAGGAGTCCCAGATTGGAGAGGGTGCAGGCTGGGCTGAGGGATACCCACCCCCAGCCCTGTGCATGAATTTTGTGCACTGGGACTCTAGTTTTTAAATAGGCAGGTTGTTTTTCTTGTGCTATACAAAATCATAGCTGATTTGGCTTTTACTTAATGATTGTTTTTAAGTTTTGAAAAATTGGCATTTATATCATTATCTGCTCTATCCTATATCATTTGAGTGGGTTATACCCACATCAGCATTTGTTTTTCTCTTTTCCATAATAAAAAAAAACAATTTCATCATTTTTTATCACTTTCATTTTATTTAAATACCCTAAAAAAATAGAAGAAAAAAAAATTAAATAATTTCACAGAAGATAGCCATATTTAAAGTTTTGGTGAATATGCTTCCAAACAGTGTAGTTAATATGTTCTACTCCATTTAGTTGGGCATATCTATCTATCTATCTATCTATCTATCTATCTATCTATCCTAGGGGCCCAGTGCATGAAATTCGTGCACTGGGGGTGGGTGGTCCCTCAACCCAACCTGCCCCCTCTCACATACTGGGACCCTCAGGTGATGTCCAACTGATGGCTCACCCCCAGCCTGCCCAAGGCCTAAAGCCCCTTGCTAGAGGCTTTAGGCCTTAGGCACCCAGCAATCACCCTGCTCTGCTCAGCCCAGGCTGCCTGTAACCACCTGGCCCCAGGGGCTGGACGCTCGCCACCACTTCTGCACACAGCACCCATGGGCTGGGCGCTCACTGCCACTGCCATTTCATCTCCACCCCCGGGGCTAGTGCTCACACCACTTGGCCCTGCCCCTGGTCCTGATTGGCTGGTAGCATATCCAATCAGGAGTGAAGGCACGATCACATTTGCATGTTTCTCTTTTATTATATATATATATGTGTGTGTGAGTGTGTGTATGCTACACTAAAGATTAAATGAAATATGTATATATATATATATAAAGAGATTTTCTATAGCTATGTATAGAAACCTAAATGAAAGAATTGAATTAAAAATTATAAAATGTTCTATATTTCTAATATTTTGTTGTTAAATATTTCATATATTTTCCATATCATACTATATACACCAGGCTATAATAAGCATATGCATAAATTTTAGTACATTTGTCTCATTTAATTAGCTTAAATTCTTAGAAGATTGCTAGTTTAAAAGATCTGTGCAATTTAAGTTTGCTATATGTATCATAAAATCAGTTTACAGAATATTGTTAAATATACCATCTCACTAGCAATATATAAAATATCCTTCTGACTATTTTCTTTTGACCATCTGGTGTTTTATAACTAAACTAAAGGCCTGTGCATGAAATTCATGCACTGGGTGTAGATCGTCCCTCAGCCCAACCTGCCCCCTCTCACATACTGGCAGTCCTCCGGGGATGTCCTACTGAGGGCTCACTTTTGGCCTTGGGCAAGGGACTTCTGCCAGGGGACCCCCAGCGCTCTATGATGGATAGATCACTGATTCCACCCCAGCCCCCTTGGCTCTGATGGCTTACCTCACAGTTACCTGGGTGCCAGGATGTTTCGGGGACACAGACACTGAGCACCTATCTATGCAAATTAACCACCATATTTGTTGGGTTAATTTGCATACTCACTCTGATTATCTATGGGCAGGTACTGGCAATTTACATGTTTGTCTATTATTAGGTAAGATGTTGTGCTGAATGTTCTTAATTATAAACATTTTGAACTAATTTTCTTGGTTTTCCCAGTAAAATTACATTTTATATCTTATATTTCATTTTCTATATATAGTAAAAAGAGTAAAATAAAATTAATATCTGTGGAAATCCTTGATTTCTTTTAGGTATTTATATTATTTGGTATTTCTAAACTGGTTTCTTACTGGTTTATACTCTGTTTTTTTCACAGATTTTACTAGAGATCAACATCTATTTGGGCTTTAGGTTTTTGAAACATTTGTCAATGTTGACCATTGTTATTCAATTATTTCACTTCTTGATTCATTAATACTGATAACCATAAAATAATTATTTTAAGAACTTAAAATTATACTGTATTACTAAAAAATATGTATTTTATTGACATATATTTAATGTTTCTATTAAACCATCATATTTAACAATAATATTCTGTATTTTCTCTTTTGATATTATTGTATTTTATATTTGTTTCTTCAAATATTAAATGTCTAATTTTAGATTTTTATCAAATGAAATTTTTGTTTTTTGTAATCTATTATTTTATACTTATTAGTTATCTCTTTTAGTTATTTAAGCAAAATATGTTTGTTTTTATATTTTTTCTTTAGTATTTTTTCTAAATATTTAATGCTGTAATTATTTTCATTAATGTGTATTTGGTTTCATTCAATTTGTTTTGAAATGTGTACTTGCAGTAAATTTTTATTTTTCTTTGACTCAAGAATAATTAGAAAAGCTGTTTTTCTTTCCGTGTGTTTTACTTTTGCTCTTTTGATTACTATTGCTATTTTCTCATTTGTCATTCATTTGCAGTTCTAATTCATTAAATATTGGCTGTACTTTTCTCTGGCAAAGATACAGACTTACTGAGTATAAAAAGGAAAATATTTCTCTCAATTATTTAGTTTATTTCACAATTAGAAATTTCTCCTCAAACATTACATCTTTCTTTTGAATTAATTTGCAAATATTTAAAATTATAAAACACAATGAAAGGAAAGGGAAACATCTACAGAATACTTAAATGACACTAAGATGGCAGGTTTTTTTTCAAATATGTAGAATTGAAACATTCATAAAGAGGAGTCATTCTTTTATTTTTTAATCGATTTTGTAGTAGCTTCAATTAAGTTTTTGATGTAAGTGAGGTATAAATGAGAAATTAATAAATCTTAAATTAATAATGAATAACAATTTTATCATACTGCAAAAGTGTGTTAAAATATATTTTTAGATGCCATGAAATATCTATTCCTCAAAAGTGAGACATGTAGAATTTCACATTAGTTTTAGCTTACCCATGGTATTTGGTATTTTGATATGAGAAAAAATAGCTTGATTAGTTATTATAATTGATTATATCCATAGAACAAATAGACTTAAGAAATGAGTTAAATATCTCTTTTAATTTCTGTCCATTTTCTTTTCTGCTCTCTATTCTTTTCTCTTCTCTTTTCTTCTCTTCCTTCCCCTTCCCTTCTCTTCTCTTCTTTGCTTCCCCCCCCCCTTATCTTTTAAATTCTTTATTGTTTAAAGTATTGCATATAGTATTACATACATCTCCTTTTTCACCCATTGGCCTCTCCCTGGCCACTCCAACACCCCAGCATATGTCCTCACCCCCCCCCGGGTCTATATCCATTGGTTATGCTCATATGCATGCATACAAGTCTTTGGTTGATCTGTTACCCTCCCCCCATTCCTTCACTGCCTTCTCTCTGAGGTTTGATGATCTTGTCTATGCTTCTCTGTCTCTGGATCTATTTTTGTTCATCAGTTTATATTGATCATTATATTCCAAAAATGAGTGAGATAACATGATATTTTTTGTTCTCCAACTGACTTATTTCACTTAGCATAATGCTCTCCATTTCCATCCATGCTGTTGCAAATTGTAAGAGGTCTTTCTTTTGTATAGCAGCTTAGTATTCCATTGTGTAGATGTATCACAGTTTTTAATCCACTCATCTGCTGATGGGCACTTAGGCTGTTTCCAAATCTTAACTTGGTAAATTGTGCTGCTATGACCATAAGGGTGCATATGTATTTTATGATTGGTGTTTCTGATTTCTTGGGATATGTTCCTAGAAGTGGGATTACTGGATGGAATAGGAGTTCCATTTTTAATTTTGGGAGGAAACTCCATACTGTTCTCCACAGTGGCTGCACCAGTCTGCATTTCCACCAGCAATGCATGAGGGTTCCTTTTACTCTGCAATCCTGGCCACCATTTGTCATTTGTTGAGTTGTTGATGATAGCCATTCTGACAGGTGAGAGATGATACCTCCTTGTTTTGATTTGCCTCTCTTGGATGATTAGTGAGTTTGAGCATGTTTTCATACATCTATTGGCTTTTTGAATGTCCTCTTCAAATGTGTCTGTTTAGGTCCTTTGCTCATTTTTTTTATTAGATTGTATATGTTCCTTTTGTTAAGTTGTAGGAGTTTCCTATAAATTTTGGAGATTAAACCCTTATCAAAGAAAATATTGGCAAATATGTTCTCCCATGCAGTGGCCTTTCTTATTGTTTTGTTGACGGTTTCTTTTGCCGTGCAGAAGATTTTTATTTTGATGTAATCCTATTTGTTTATTTTCTCCTTAGTCTCCGCTGCCCTAGGAGCTGTGTCAGTCAAGATATTGTTACGACAAATGTCTGTTATTTTGCTGCCTATGGATTCTTCTAAGATTTGTATGGTTTCCCATCTTACATTTAAGTCTTTTATCCACTTTGAGTATATTTTTGTGTATGGGGTAAGTTGCTGGTCTAGTTTCATTGTGTGTGTGTGTGTGTGTGTGTGTGTGTGTGTGTGTGTGTGTGTGTTTGCATGTTTCATCCAGCTTTCCCAACACCATTTATTGAATAGACTGTCTTGACTCTATTGTATATTATTGCCTCCTTTGTCAAATATTAATGGAGGATTTTGGCTTGGGTGAATATCTGGGTTCTCTGTTCTGTTCCATTGGTCCATATGTCTGTTCATGTGACAGTACCAGACAGTTTTGGGAACAGTGGGTTTGTAATATAGCTAGATATCTGGTATTGAGATCCCTCTAAATTTGTTCTTCTTTCTCAAGATTGCTGCAGCTATTTGGGGATATTATTATTATTATTATTATTATTATTCCAGATGAATTTTTGGAGAGTTTGTTCTAGTTCTTTGAAATATGCTATTGATATTTTAATGGGGATTGAATTAAATCTATAGATTGCTTTGGATAGTATGGACATTTTAATGATTTTGATTTTACCAATACATGAACATGGTATATTCTTCCATTTGTTTATCTTCCTCTCTCTTTTTTCAGGGTCCTGTAGTTTTCTGAGTACAAGTCTTTTACCTCCTTAGTTAAGTTTATTCCTAGGTATTTTAAATTTCTGGTACAATGTTAAGTGGGATTGTTCTTTTGTTTGTTTGTTTCTCTTTCTGTGAGTTCATTATTGGTGCATAAAAAAGCCATAGATTTCTGAACATTGGCCAGTTATAGCATAATCTGTAAATAACTTTTCTTTCAACAACATGTAAATAATTGGAATCTATAATACCTCTTATTTAACATCAAAAGTTATTCAACTGGGTATAATTGTCTAGGATATGATTTTAATCCCCTAGAGCCATGATGGCAAACCTATGACACGTGTGTCAGCACTGACATGTGTAGCCATTTTCGATGTCACGCAGCCGAATGCGGTTGCATACAGAGAAGTATGGGGCCACATGCTCAGAAGAATATTTTATCCTTGGCTACTGCACGGCCAGGTGCAGTAGCTGAGGATGAAACATTTGCTGTAGTTTAGTGTAGACACTCTGTGCCGGAGGTCTGTAAGCCAAAACAACAGAACTCCAGAACAGAGTGTCTAGTTCTGGGAATTCCAGTTAGGCCTTTAGGGGATCTTTGACCTCACTTTTGGCCTGTGGAGCAGGGAGCAGCGGAATGCCATGAGGGAAGCATTTCTGCGGGCCCTGTGATCGCTATTACCAGCAACCACATAACCACAGCAATGACATAACCACAGTAACCATCATCCAATCTACTGTTCTGGGATGTCTTGGATTTCTAATTGACCATCATTACTGAGATAAGTGAAGGGGAGGATGGGAGAGGCAAGGGCCTGTGCTATGGGTGCCGTTTTCTGGCATTAGAAATAGTGGCAGCCATCTTAATTTATATAAGGAATGACATTTTGCATCATATTGCAGACTCCATTTCACCACTATTACTGTTGTGCATCCTTATTAACCCCTATTTCTGTGTATTAACCCTGCCCTTTTCTAAAAGACAGTTACATGTGCCACCTTGTGGTCAGTTAGGCTAGTTAACCCCTAATTTCCTGCAGGGCTAACAGGCTATCTATAATTCTGTCTTCTGTCACTGACCCCCTGATGGAGAACTCAAAAAATAGAAAACCAAGGTTAGGTAAAGGCAGTGGTAGTAGCAGTAGCTGAGCCTTTCAAGAGATATGGACCGAAATGTATGGCATTATAGAAAAAAATGGCAGATAATTTTGCATTCTATGTACCGAAACGCTAGCAAACAGGATGTGGAATATAAATAGACATTTTGAAACTAATCATTCTCAACTCTTGAAAAAAAGTGAGGATGAAAGGAAGGAATACATTTCTAGGCTGTTACACCTTTATAAGAGCCAATATAATTCCATCTTTAAATTTATAAAAGGCTCTACAAATTTAACATCTGCAAGTTTGAGCATTGTTCATGCCATAGCTCAGCATGGAAAAGCAGTCAGCAAGGGAGAATTTATTAAAGAAACTCTCCTAAGATGTGCACCAGTTCTATTTCATGATATGCAGAATAAAGATGCAATTATTAAGAGAATATCTGAGTTACCACACAGTAGAAATATCATAAAAGATCAAATAATGAGACTGAACACAACTGTACAACATCAATTAAAGAGAGACTTAATTAATTGTAAATATTTTTTATCTCTCTTAATGAAACTATTGATGTCACATCACATGCTCAGTTGGCCATTAATGGACAATAATTCTGATGGTCTCACAATGAGAGAAGAGTTGATAAAGTTAGTATTAGTGCCAACAAGTACATCAGGAAGCAAAATATGTAAGGTTGTTATACAAAAATTCTGTGACCTAAGCATTGATATCTCTAAAGTTGTGTCAGTGATGACAGATGGAGCACCAAACATGGTGGGGGAAAAAGTCAGATTTGTCAAATTGTTTATGGTCCGATTGTGTCTTTCATTGTATTATCCATCAGGAGGTTTTATGTGCCAAGACAGGATTCACCCACTTAAACGACTTAATGTCTGTTGTTACAAAAATAGTTAATTTAATAGCTGCTCGCCCCCTTCACAAGAGAGAATTTTCTGCGCTTTTACTGGAGGTTGATTCCACCTACAGTGGACTGCTGATGTACAATAATGTAAGATGGCTGAGCTGAGGCAAAGTTCTTGAGTGCTTTGTGGAGTGCTATGAAGAATTTAAGATATTTCTTGAGGATAAGTATCTGGAGGGACCTTATTCTCAGCGTTAAATAATATCAAAACCAACAAAAGAAACAGACTGACATATGAAGTTAGTAGTGCTTGCTTGGGGTTGAAGTGTACAAAATACCAACCTTCAATTGAAGGTTTAGCCAATGAAATTCAACAACAAAAAAGTCACAAGCAGGCAGATTAGTGAAAGAATTTCCCCTTCCCTTCACTTATCTTAGTTCATGGCACCCCACACAAGTTAAATATATCAGACCAACAAAAGAAACTGATTGACAGATGAACAAAGAAGTCACTAAGCATGTAAGTTAAATAATAAGTTTTTGGTTTATTAAATACAGTTATATATTACAATTATACATTTTATTTTTTTAAACTATAAATATCATGAAATTATGGTTTGTTTTTTTCTCAAAGTGACACACCACCTGAGTTATGTTTTTTTTTTTTTTTTTTGGCAAATTTTGACACACCAAGCTCAAAAGGTTGCCCATCACTGCCCTAGAGTGTGGTATTTATGTATATATGTATTTTTATTATTCATTCATGCATTTATATAATTATCTGTGTATCTTAATAACATTAAAAAATAAGCTAGACCCCAAAGGCTATTCAGCAAAGAAAATCAAACCACGTCATTCTATATCATAAAAAAATTAATAAGTTAATTGATTAATAACTAAATAAAATGTTTTAATTCAATAAAGGTTGAATGTTAACTCCTCCAATTATCATACTGGTACATTGTTGATAAAACAAGGTAGAGTTTATCCCTTAATGAAATAAGGGAGAAAACACTACCTCTTTAAGGCAATGATAGAATCCTAAAACAGAAAAACTAAAGTCAAAATTAAGAATTGAAAGTTTGGCTTAAAGTAAAATTTTTATGCAGGGAATTGATGAGTAACACTTTAAAAGTGCAAGATTGGTGGAAACAACAAAGTAAGGATGTTAAGGTGAGAAATTAAAAAAAAAAACCTTAGGGTGCAACTATTTAATTCTTTCCATTGAATAGTTTCTCTTTAAAATATACTACCTAATAAAAGAATAATATGTAAATTTACTATCACTCCAACACACAAGATGTCTGCCCCTATTTGCTAAAAGATGGTCACCACAAGATGGCTAGTAGGCAAGGGCAGTTGTGGGTGATCAGGCCTGCAGGAGAGGGCAGTTGGGGGGGGGTGGAGGAACCAAGCCTGCAGGGTAGGGCAGGTGGTGGGGACAAGATCTTCAGGGGAGGGCAGTTGGGGGCAACCAGGCCTGCAGGGGAGGACAGTTGGGTAGACTGGGCCTGCAGAAGAGGGCAGGTAGGAGGGGCAAGGCCTGCAGGGGAGGGCAGTCAGGGGTAATCAGGCTGTCAGGGGAGGGCACTCAGGGGCAATCAGGCAGGCATGTAGACAAGTGGTTGGGAGCCAGCAGTCCTGTATTGTGAGAAGGATGTCCGACTGCCCGTTTAGGCCCAATTGAAGGTTCCCATATTGGAGCGGGTTCAGGATGGGCTGAGGGACACCTCCCTACCCAATGCATGAATTTCATGCAACAGGCCTCTAGTTCTATAATGAAAAAGCAAACCATTTGGCTAAACAAGAAATGTCTCAAAAAATAAAGAAATGTTAATGATTTTCAAAGTCATGTTAATGTAGATAGTATTTATGTGTGTTTTTTTGTTTTGTTTTGTTTTGTTTTGTTTTGGTGTCCAATTGAATGGCAGGGTACATGGTTTTAGTCTTCATAAAGAAAGTAATGTTTCCACCAAACTCATTTTTTTCCTCACATACTGAAAACCCAGCTAAACCACAATTTTTAATCTCTTCTTCAGTTAAGTAGGGTCAAGTATTCAAGTTCTGTCTAATAAAATGAAATGAAATATGCACCAGCCTATAAAATGTGCTGCCGAACTCTCCTTCATTTGGTGCCTGGACATTGATGCCTATGGCAGCATTTGGAGCTATGAATGCAATGTGGCACAGCTGTGGAATGAAAGGAGCGTAAGTTGTTGAATGACTTTATGGAGAAGACCTGCTATCTTCCCCTCCTTCTCTCTTCCAACACAATGTCCCAACACTTACCAAGCATATATAGGATTCTGATACAAGAGAAAAAGAATACTCGTTTTGTATCATTGAATTATTGGGATTTATATTGTCTACTTAACTTGTTATGACCTTTGCTTATAATGGCTTAAATTATTCATAATGATCTAAACCCTTCCCCCATTTCTCAATATTCTCTTGCCTATTATTCATAGTCATTGCTATAATGTTTTATTTGTATGTGATTTTTATGTTTACTGTTTTTTTTTAATTTTGTTTTTCACATCTGGAATTTAACCTGAGTCTTTCGACTAAAATTATTTTTCCCTTCTTTTATGTATCTGAATTCTAATTATCTAATAGTTCACATTATAAATATTGTTTCCTCAGCAAATAGTTTGCTGATTATATATCTTACAAGACTTTGAGTTCATGTTTCTATTAGATCTACTATCATTCTGTAGTTCTTTGTAAAAGTAATTTTGAAAGTAAGTAAATTTATTTATTTAAGTATATTTGGTATTCAATACTATATAAGTTATATTAATTTAAAGTGTGTAATATATAGTGATTCATCATTTTCATACCTTATGTGAAAAATAGAGGCCCAGTGCATGATATTCATGCAAGGGGGGCAGGGGATGTCCTTTAGCCCAACCTGCACCCTCTCCAATCTGGGACCCCTCGAGAGATGTCCGAATGCCCATTTAGGCATGATCCAGGATCAGGCCTAAATGGGCATTCGGACATCTTTCTCACAATCCAGGACTACTGACTCCAAACTGCTCACCTGCCTGCCTCACTGATTGCCCCTAACCGCTTCTGCCTGCCAGCCTGATTACCTGCTAACCACTACTCTGCTAGCCTAACTGATGTCTAACTGCTCCCCTGCCAGCCTGTTTGCCCCCAACTTTCCTTTTCTACCAGCCTGGTCACCCCTAACTTCCCTCCCTTACATGCCAGGTACCTCCCAACTGCCTTCCCCTGCTGGCCTGATCATCCACAACTGCCCTCCCTTCCAGGGCCTGGAACCTCCCAATAGCCCTCCCCTGCTGGCCATTTTGTGGTGGCCATCTTGTGTCCACATGGGGGCAGGATTTTTGACCCCATGGGGGCAGCCCTCTTGTGTGTTGAGCTGATGGTCAATCTGTGTCTTACTCTTTTATTAGTTAGTATAGAAGCCTAGTGCATGGGTGGGGGCCAGCTGGTTTGCCCTGAAGAGTGTCCCAGATCAGGGTGACAGTTCCCTTGGGGTGAGGGGCGGCCTGGGCAAGGGGCCTGTGGAGGTTTGCAGGCCAGCCATGCCCCTCAGCAACCCAAGCAGAGGCCCTGGGATCAGAGATTAATTTATGTCTACAATTGAAACTTTGTAGCCTGGAGCAGAGCCAAGCCTTCTGCTCACTCCATGGTGGCAGCCATTTCTGTTTGAAACTTTGTAGCCTAGAGTGGAGGCCTAGGCCAGCAATGGCAGACAGAAAGCTTGGCTTCCTCCATTGGCAGGGAAACCCAAGCCTCTGTTCTCTCCAGCTCAGTGACTGCTGCCATTTCTGTTTCTTTTATAACTGAAACTTTGTAGCATTGAGTGGAGGCCTAGGCCAGCAATGGCAGGGGTAAAGCTTGGCTTCCTCTGTAGCCAGGGAAAACCAAGCCTCCTTCCTGCAGCAACCATCTTGTTTGGTGTTTATTTGTATAATCTTCTCCTGATTGGCTGGTGGGCATGGCTGTGGGTGTGGCTTGTGGGTGTGGATAAGGTTTGTCAAATTTGCATATTACTCTTTTGTTAGCCAGGATTCCCACTAATTCTAGTAATCATCTGTCACCTTGCAAATTTATCACAATATTATGACTATATTCCCCTGCCCCTTTTTCACCCATACTCCACTGCTTCTCCCTTCTCTACCATCCCTTTAATCTCTATTTCTGAGAATTAAAAATAACTATATATTGGTTATTATTATAAAATGCATAAGCCTGGTTTATAAATAATTTAGAAAGATTGAAGTTTCCTTTTAGTAAATTTCAATCCTCTGACCCCTCATCCTGCTCCTTGGCTATCAGCCCCACCTGTCTTTGCTATATTCAGAATTGAGTCCAGTTCTATACTGAGATATCTTTTTCCCTATTGCATTGGTTCTTGAATAGAATTTGTTTTTATTTTTTAATATATTTTATTGATTTTTACAGAGAGGAAGGGAGAGGGATAGAATGCTAGAAACATTGATGAGGGAGAAACATCAATCAGTTTCCTCCTGCATACCTGCTACTGGAGGTATGCCCACAACCAAGGTACATGCCCTTGACTGGAATCAAACCTGGGATCCTTCAGTCTGCAGGCTGATGCTCTATCCACTAAGCCAAACTGGTTAGAGCAGGAACTTTTTTTAAAGCTTTAACTACTGTCTGGTTCTGGTTTCTTTAATACCACAAGATCACATGATCTCTCTCCAAATAGTTCCACCTGGAAATACACACATTGCAACTCCATCCAGTTTGCTCTGGGAATCTCATTATAAGGGTTACTGATATCTGTGATGACTATATATCTCTTCTTTTTTCTAGAAGCATTCTATATTTTCTTATGACTGCTAACAACAGTATTTTCACTCTCAACATAGGGCAGTTTGGGTAAATTATATGGTCACCCTACTGATTAATAATCTGAAATATACTATAAATTTTAAGTGTTTGAGAAAAAATCTATTAAGTGGTTAGGAGTGCTCTACTAACAGGAGCTAGGAGCAAAGTTTTTTTTTTCTTTTCTAAAAAAGACATGGAAACAAAGCAAGGCAATGATTTGATTGGTGAAAGCACAAGCAGATGCTTTATTGGGGAGTCTAATTGGCTGTTTGTGATTGACTATTCTTGTTACCCCTGAGGCATATATAGGAATTGACTGTGGTGTAGGTTTCGGTTTGCTTATATAGGCTACCAAGGCAATAGAGCCACCTCAGTTTAATGGTTTTCTTAATTACTTTAAAACTACTGTTGTCTTATATATTGTGATGTAGATATTTTAAGGAAAAGATTATCTTTCATGGATTTTCTTACACAAACTATGCATTCTGAACCTGCCATGAGTCATTACATATTAGTAAATTCATTATAAACTGATGCAGTTAAGCCTTTGGGAAATACCATAAAGATCTTTCTTTAAACTACATTAGTATCAATTGGTTTCTTAAAACAATAATTGTATGTGCTATATACTTTAAGGAGCTGATGAAATTTCCCAAAGGACTAATTTACTCTGCAGAGGTGATTTACATATTGAAAGGATATGGAACAATCCTATATAATGAAAGGCTAATATGCAAATTGTTCTCTAGACAGGGAGTTAGACAGGGAGTTCAACCAGGAGTTTGACCAGGGGGTCGGACCAGCCTACCAACAGCCCACAGCTGGCCTGGTCAAATTGGTCCAATCAGGGCTGGCTAGCTGGACCCCAGAAGTGCATGAATTTGTGCACTAGAACTCTGGTAACTATAATAACAATCAATCAAAGAGGGAATTGGGCATTTGTTTTAATATTATTTCTTTGTTGCTATAAAAACTCTTTCAAAACTATACACCTTCTACAAACTGAAACATAGCATGAGACATACCACCACCTCTAGTATGACTTTCCCATTGTGTTTACTAGATGTAAAAAAACAATAATAATGCAGAAAAGAGTGAGAATAACTATATTTAGGATGTTTTAGAATATCACCAAATTGGTATCTGTTATTAAATAGTATTAAGGCAAATAATTCATACTTGAGTAAAGTCATACTTCTAAGGATTTGGAAGGTCTCTTGAATTCTTAAGGATCCCAAGAAAATAATTATATCTGAATATATTTGAGGTTGAGATTTTACTAGTAGATTTGATTAATTTGTGATTTCTTTTTATTTTATTCTTTCATCTGTTTCCCAAATTGAAAACAAGTATATTTTGTGTTCAATATGTATACACACTGTGGAAGTCATAAAAAAGAATACATCACAATCCTATGCTCAATTTGTTGTCATTTAGCTTGGTAGAAAAGATAGGCAAAACAAAAACAAAAAAATGCTTAAAATACCTGAACTGTATTTAGGAAATATTGAGGGGAGGAGACTTAGAGAAGATGAAATTTAGTTACAGTACTAATAGCAAAGTTTCCAAGAGCAGCAGAACCACTTAGCCCACAGGATTCTGAGAAATAATAAATAGATATTGTATGTTTCTGAGAGTTGATGTATCTTTTAAAAGTATTATTTTATCACTAGATAACTGATCTATTAGAATGAGAGTATAAAAGATAGATTTTTTTCTATTTACTGTTTATAATTTGAGTCTTATTATTATGAGATAGTATTTTCTAACATGCAAAGAAGTTCACTGTTCATTATTTGTAAAATTTAGAAGTATAGTCATCATAGGTCTCCATTTTTACTAATTAATTGTTTTCTGTATAATTTCCCTGACTGAATTCATATAATATTAAAGTATTATACTCTGGATATTACAATAGTTAAATATAAATTGAATATTTAGAAAATTAAGAGCTAGTATAATATAGTTTAACTACAATCACTTTAAATTGGTTTATTAGCAGACAAACTATTAATTTCTAATGCTGAGGATTATTTTATTTTATATTGTAAAGTAACTATAATTTTATTTTCTTAAAAAATTATTCCTAGACCAAAACTTGTTAGAAAGCAATTAAGGAAATTTTAGAATAAAAGTTAGTAATCATAATTATCCTTAAAATTATACTTACTTATTGTAAAAAACAGAAATATTGATATTTCAAATTATAAATATTTCTTCAAAGATGGGACCAGTTAATTTTTATGTGCTAGTTTATAATAGTCTGTATAATTCTTGAACCCCAGAAGTTTAAACAAATGAAAATGAGGGTGCCCTCCCATTTTAGCAATATATCTTTGCTTTCTTTTTGTCTTTCAAAGCCTATTTTATTTGTTTGTTTGAAATTTAGGCTATCAGATTTACTGAAATTTGAACACCTTTGGCTTAAAAAGTAGTGGATGATACTAGTAGATATATATTTTTTTTCTTTTGCACTTGATAAACTTACTATAAAATTATGACTGGATATAAATTTTAATAATCTACCATGTCACTAAACAGTGGATAATAATATCAGATATTATAATAGAGTTATCATTAAAAAGACTGAAAGTTTGAGAAAATGCTGTAACATTTCACTCTTCACTTGAGACTTATTAGATGATATGGTTAAGACCCTGGTTCCAATTAAGGTCAGTTACTAGCATGAACTGATAAGAAATTCATCGGAAAATAACTATCTCCTTTCCAAAAAGGACTGGACTAACTCATAGAGGTGTATCTTATCAAAAAAAATTACAGTGAGAGTGTTAAAACTTTCTGCTTAGGTCTGAAACTTGAGAGAAAATTGTCATGAACAATAATTTATAGATTGAGCAAAAAGGCTGTTTGGCTATTTTTATTATTATAAATAATACTAAAAGATGAAGGAAATTCACTTGATATATTGAGCAAGCAAACAGAACACATAAAAGTCAAAATACCTTACAGGCTAATTGTCAGACTTGTTAATGTTCTCGCACCACATTCAACACATTCCAGCTCCTTGTAAAAAGTCAATTCTCTTCCCTAGTGTAATTTCTGGTTCATTAATTTTCAGTTGGTTAGAAGTAAAAAATTACTGGAGGGTCAGGTAGGTTTATACCAATTTAAAAGAAACAATTATTAGGAAAAAAATGATCCTTAAGGATTTAAGTTTTTGTTGTTCAGTAAACCTCCTTGAATTAACTTTCACTGCAGTTTTAGAAAGCACCAAATGTCTGTTGGAAGAGAAACAAAATAAAGAAATACATCAATAAAATGTTTTATGTGAAATCATAAGAATAACTGAATATTTATTGTTCCTGAACAATTGCTATATTTTGACCTCATTAATGACTTTGAATTTTCTGCCTATAAATGTAGCTTGGTCTCAAAATCCCACAACAGATAACAGTTATAACAACAGATAACTGATTGTGCAAATTTCGTCCCCTGTTGAATCAATAAAATAATTGTATTTTGTCCTTTAAGTAAATAGAATGGTATTGAATAAATAAAGCACATCACTTGATTTTCATACCTATGGCTCAGTGTGTTAATGTTGACCACTGGTGGTTAAAAGATAAATCAAAGTCAAATTACGGGAAAAAAGGGCAATGGAAGTACTGAATTCAACAAAGTTATACCTGTGGGAGAGAGGATCAAATGCAGCCTAGCTAAGATTTAAAGGTCAAATCTGTGTTACTTCAGTTGAGATCTAGCTGTGGAAAATGTGATGAATTAGTGGCGAACAAAAGAATAGGGTTTTTTATTATTGTTGCATTTATCTCCTGGATTACCTTGATTGGCAGAAATAGATACAACCACAGGTTTCTGAGAATTTTTTTCTCTAGTATTGACAAGAATGTGATAAGAAAGCCTGAGACCTCTACACTTCCAAGTGAACTGATAGTAAGACCAAAAAGAAAACAAAATTACCAAAATGATTTAATAAGACAATCTTCTCAAAAGTATATACCTATTTAGACTTTAGCAATTATTGAAGTCTTTAAAACTTTCACTGGATAGTCTACATGAAAATAAGTAAATACCAGTTGTGACAGTGGCAATGAATTAGTCTATTTTTTTCTTATTTATTAGTAAGTCTGAACACATTCAGAGCCATATATCAAAAATGAGAATGCAAAAGGAACTTTGTATAAAAATTAACAAAAATTTCTTAAATGTGAAAAAAATTGTTTAAGTTATTTGGAATTAGAAAATAAATATTGATTCAGAAATTAAATCAATGATGTACTTAACCCATCACTACAAATGACCCATTTCTAGATCTTCAAAACAAGTCATATATGTTGATGCTTTGGGTTGCTTTTGTTAGAATTAATTTTGGACAGATAGCTTTGATAAGTTTGTTAATGCATTAAACATTGCATGGTTTAAGGAAATTGCATTTAGTTTGTTTTCTCCTTTCAAAGTTTCCTTTAGAATGCTAGATATTTTTTCCAGTTGAGTAGAAGTTTGAAGGAAAATAATGAATGAGCATGCCTAAAAAATTGCTACAATAATGTTGCTTTCAATTGCTTGGAATAGCAGTATGGAGCAATTACATAATTACTACTACTGAAATTAAATTTATAGATGAAATGGGATTTGGGAATGGGTAAAAATGGTGAAAGGAATAAGAAGTACAAATTAGTTGTTAAAGAATAGTCATGGGGCCTTAACCAGTTTGGCTCAGTGGATAGAGCATCGGCCTGTGAACTCAAGGGTCCCGGATTCAATTCCGGTCAAGGGCATGTACCTTGGTTGTGGGCTCAACCCCAGTAGGAGGGATGCAGGAGGCAGTTGATTATTGATGTTTCTAACTTTATCCCTCTCCCTTCCTCTCTGTAAAAGATCAATAAAATATACATTTTAATAAAGAATATGATATAAAGTACATCATTGGGAATATAGTCAATAATATTTTAATAACTGTACTAGAATAGTGTCAGATGGGTGTGAGATTTATTGCGTTGATCATTTAGTAAGCTATATAATGTCTAGTCACTGGGTTATACATCTGAAACCAATGTAAAATAGTATGTCAACTGTAGTTAAAAAATGAAAATCATTTAAAGATGGAAAAAAAATTAATTAGTTATAAATGAAAGAGTTCACATTTAGCTATTTAGCATTGCACAGTAAAAGAAATTAACTAAAAATTGTGCAAAACACTCCCTTAGAAATAAGAAAACAAAAACTTATTTTAGCTATAAAGAAGATTAAAAGAATGTTACTGAATATGTAAATTGACCTATATTTTTGAAACGGTTTTATAAAGTAATTGAATATAATTGAAAGCTAGAGTTTACTCTCAAACAATGATTCTTTTAAATCATTATTATATGCTGAACACTAAATTAAGGTCTTCATTTTGTAATAACATATTAGTTTCACAACTCTTATATTTAAGAGTCATATACCATTATTATTGCCACTTACATATGTGATTAAGTGACTCGTTGGAAGTAACAAAGTTAATACATGTTTGAGCCTTTTTGGTTAAGCTACTTGACTTCTTTACACAGAAAACTGCCTCATAACTAAGTCAATAGCATTTGTTTGGCCTTTAAAAATATCTTAAGAAAATATAGTATATACTAGAGGCCCAGTGGACAAAATTTGTGCACAGGGGAGGGGAGGTGAAGTGTCCCTTAGCCCAGCCTGCACCCTCTCCAATCTGGGACCCCTTGAGGGATATCCAACTGCCCCTTTAGGCCTGATCCTACTAAGATGGACAGGCAAACATTCCTCTCATAATCTAGGACTACTGGCTCCCAACTGCTTGCCTGCCTTCCTTCCTGATTGCCCCTAACTGCTTCTTCCTGCCAGCCTGATCAACCCCTAACCACTCCCCTGCAAGCCTTATTGACACTTAATTGCTCCCCAGCCACCCTGTTTGCCCCTAACTGCCTTCCCTTGCATGCCTGGGTCTCCCCTAACTGCCCTTCCCTGCAGTCCTGGTCACCCCCAACTTCCTTCCTCTGCCAGCCTGATCACCTCTAACTGCCCTCTCCTGCAGGCTTAATCGCCCCCAACTGCGCTCCCTTGCAGGCCTGGTCCCTCCCAACTGCCTTCCTTTCCTGGCCATCTGGATGGTCATCTTGTGTCCACATAGGAAAGAATCTTTGACCACATGGGGACAGCCATCTTGTGTGTTGGAATGATGGTCAATCTGCATATTACTCTTTTATTAGATAGGATAGAGGCCTGGTGCATGGGTGGAGGCCAGCTGGTTTGCCCTGAATGGTGTCCTAGATCAGGTTAGGGGTTTCGTTGAGACATGGGATGGCTTGAGTGTAGGCCTGTGGTGGTTTGCAGGCTGGCCATGGCCCCCACAACCCAAGCAGAGGCCCTGATATCTGGGATTTATTTATCTTCTACAATTGAAACTTTGTAGCCTGGAGCAAAGCCAGGCCTCCTGCTTGCTCTGTGGCAACAGCCATTTCTGTTGGGATTTATTTATCTTTTATAATTGAAACTTTGTAGCCTTAAGCAGAGGCCAAGGTAGGCCAGGGGAGACTGAAAGCTTGGCTTTCTCCATCACCAGGGGCAACCATAGCCTCCTGCTCACTCCAGCTCTGTGGCTACTCCCATTTTTGTTGGAATTTATTTATCTTCTATAATTGAAACTTTGAGCATTGAGTGGAAGCCTGGGCTAGCCAGGGTGTGCAGAAAGCTTGGCTTCCTCCAACACTGGGGAAACCCAAGCCTCCCTCCTGGGCTGCAGCCATCTTAATTGAGGTTAATTTGTGTAGTCTCTCCTGATTGACTGGTGGGCATGGCTTGTGGGTGTAGTAGAGGTATGGTCAATTTGCATATTGCTCTTTTGTTAGATAGGATATATTTGGATTGGTCCTCTTTTCTAACTATATTGTAACATCATACTCCATCTTAATCCAATAGCTGAGAATTAAAATAACACTAGAGACCCAATGCACAAAGATTATTGCAAGAATAGACCTTCCTTCTCCTGGCTGGCAGCACCTGGGACCTGGGCCTTCACTCTGGCTGCTGCCTTCTGCCTTTGCTTGCTGCCCAGAGAGCCAGAGTGGCTAGGCAGTCATCTTTATCATGTCAATTTCCATATTCCTTCCTTATTGTCTGTGGACACTGCCATCTTTGTTGTGAAGTGATGGTCAATTTGCATAGTCCATCTTTATTAGATAGGATTTGCAACTGAGTAATAAATTTAGCTTAATCATTACTGATCACTACTCATTTCTTGTAGTACACATTTATTAATTCATAAAAGATAAATGAGCTCCTACTAAGAACAGTTTAATGTAATGTTTCTATGTCTTGAATGTTGCATCTTTCCAAAATTCATGTTGAAAACTAACTACCAAGGTGATGGTATTTGGAGGTGGGACATTTGGGAGCCGATTAGGTTGTGAAATCATAGCCTTCATAAATGGTATCATCGCCCTTGTTAAAGAGGCCACACAGAGCTCCAACCCTTCTACCATGTGAGGTCACAGCACACAATGACAGTCTCACAGCTTGGTTCTCACCAGACTGCAGTCATGCTTATGCCTTGATTTTGAACTTCCTAGCCTCCAGATCTTTGAGATATTAATTTATTTTGTTTTATAAGCTTGCCAGCTTTTGGTATTGTGTTATACCAGCCAAATCGATTATGATAACACTAATTTTTAGTTCACTTCTAGGTACACCATAGAGTGATAAAGAGATGCATAAGTTCATTATTCTTGAGATTTATATTCCAGATTGGGGAAAATAGATTATAAACAAACAAATAAAAAAACTTGCTTAGAACTCTGTCAGAAAAGGTTAGTTTTGTACTATTATACACAAAGATCCTTGATAGTCTCCCATTTAATCCACTGGATGGACCGTGGTTGGCAAACTGTGACTTGCGAGCCACATGTGGCTCTTTGGCCCCTTGAGTGTGGCTCTTCCACAAAATACCATGGCCTGGGCAAGTCTATTTTGAAGAAGTTGCATTAAAAGAAGTTTAAGTTTAAAAAAATTTGGCTCTCAAAAAAAATTCAGCCATTGTACTGTTGATATTTGGCTCTGTTGACTAAGGAGTTTGCCCACCACTGGGCTATAGCATCAACATTTGTGTAAGTGCTCTCTATGACATTTGCGCAATGATGAAATGCCTAACGATGCCTTTCTCAGGCACTATACTTGTTGTTAAGCAATGCATCACTACATATTCCAGACCCATCTGCAGCTACTTGTTAATTTTATAAACTTGGGAAAATTATATAATCTCTAAACCTCACTTTATTCATCTATAAAACAGAAATCCATATCAGCTTCTTAGAGTTAATAATGATGATAATATTATGTTGTTGTTAAAACATTTAAAGGAAATAATGAAAAACCTTAAGTTTTTCTTCATATAAACTTTCCCACCACTTGTAAACAATATCTCTATGATATGTGGTTATTAGGCTTGTTTAAATAGCAGTTAATATGCAACTATTGTATGCCATACTCTATGCTATCCACTGGAGAAAAGGCTGCAAAAATAAATAATATGGTTATCAAGAGTCTTATAGTCCAGGGAGGAAAAAGGACATAAAGCGAATAATTTTAGTATAATGTGTTGTTTTTTCTTTTTATAGAAAATTACTTTTTCTCTCTCATTCTGTTCTGAGCTCCCATATATTAATCAGCTAATGACTATAACTAATTGACTGCTATAATAAAACAAAGTAAGCCAGGTATTAGGAAGAGAAATGATAGTTTCAGATAGTTATATAACCACATTATCTGTAAGGCTGGACTACAGTTAGCTGTACTCAGAAAATAAAAGTATCCAATTAAAAATACTTTATTTAAAAAAAATGTTTAATGTAGTTATGTCTAACAGTACTAAAATTTAACAAAAGATTTAGGTTAGGGACACATCATCCTTTTTACTTTTGATGTGTTTGAAAGATCTCAAAAGAAGATATTGCCCCAAAATGAAATGGTCCCTTAAGGTTTAGCTGTCATGAGAAAGAGAAACTGTTAAGACTAAAAGGTTTCTTGCATTTTTTTATACATAGATATTTTAAAACTAAAGACCCGGTGCATGAAATTCTCTAGGCCTAGCCAGCTATAAGGGCCTATTGAGGCTGTCTCACCCAGTCTCGATTGGCAGACAGCTTCCAGGGCTACAGGATTCCAGGGCTTCCAGCTACCAGATGAAGCCTGCCATTTGGGCCTGGTGAGATGGGGGAGGAACTATGGAAGGTTTTCCAGCCAGGGGGAGGTATTGGGGGAGGTTCGCTGGCCATACGAGGTTGGCTGTGGGAGCGCACTGACCATATAGCTCCTGCATTGAGTGTTCGCCCCCTGGTGGTCAGTGCACATCATAGTGACTGGCCAACTGGTCGTTCTGGTTGTTCAATCATAATGGTTGGTTAGGTTTTTTATATATACAGACTAGGGGCCCGGTGCACAAAATTCGTGCACTGGCGGTGGGTGATTCCTCAGCCCAGCCTGCCCTCTCTCACGTACTGGGAGCCCTCAGGGGTTGTCCTATTGATGACTCACCCCAGGCCTGCCCAAGGACAAAAGCCTCTGGCCGAGGCCTTCTGTCCTTGGGCAGGGAACCTCGGCCAGGGGACCCCAGCCAGTGATCGCCCTGCGATGGGGCTGATTGCTGGCTGGCTTTGCCCCAGCCCCAGCCTGCCCAAGGCCAGAAAAAGTCTCTGGCCAAGGTTTTTTCCGGCCTTGAGCAGCAGCCATTTTGGTTGGGTGTTAATTTGCATATCATTCCTGATTGGTCAATGGGTGTGGTTGGTGGGCATGGCTTGTGGGTGTAGTGAGGGTATGGTCAACTTGCATATTATTCTTTTATTAGATAGGATAGTAGATAAGTAAATGAATGTTTCAAAATATCATCTTACTGCTTAAAACCTTTCTCATAATTTTATTTTTGGATTGACAGGATATGCAAGAGAAGATAATGCTTTCCTTAGATAAAATTTCTTCCTTATTTAATAAGATTTTCAGACATCACAGGCAATTTATAGCACTGAATTCTCAAATCTATAGTTAATATAATTTTGAGCAATAGAAAATAATTTGAATTATGTTCTTATCATATTAATCAATATTCCCTATCTAGATCATTCATTTTGGTCTTAACTGTTTCTAATTCTAACATGTATCATGGGGAACAACATATTAGTTAACTAACAATATTTTATTGTTATATCAAAATAAATTCATTATGAATCTAAGATCTTGTATTCATTTTCTGCCCCTCAAGAGCTGCCTGGTGATTTAACACCATGAATGAAACGAAGCTATTACGGTAAGTGTGTAATTTAGATTGTTATATGTAGCTAAGGACATGCATCAAAGCTGCATCATAAAATAGTGCTCCCAATTTCTCCCCCCCCCAAAAAAAAGCTATGAAAATCAATATAGATTACATATTTAGAATGTATTGATTACATTTATATTTGTATAGTTTATAAACATGACCACTGACACATGTAGCATCATAGAATATAGTTCAACAATCTGGTTCCTGATATGACTTTTATTCCTTACGTTAAACTAAACACACTTCTAAAATCTAAATGGGTGGTGCATTTTTACCTTAAATCTAAGTTGGCCACATTCTACTTATCTTAGGTACTAATTAAATACTGCCTGAATGGAGAATGAACATTGAAATTTTTAATAGGTATAAAATGACACCACCAGTTTGCATTTTCTAGAATATGGAGATTAACAGTTCACTGAATTTCCATTGAATTATTCCTACCCTTAAAAGGTTATCTGAAGACTAAAAAAAAAACAACAAAAAAAAACAGTTTAGGTTTCTCAGAAATAATGGTTAGAGCAAGGAACTCTTATCATGCCCTCTTAGATATAAATTTCAAGCAAGAGTCAGGATAAAAGCCAAACCAGAATAAGGTAGCAGACTGAATTTAGGGCCATGAAATAAAAAAAATAAATAAATTCAAGACTGGTGAACCAAGCCTAACATAATAAAAAAGATGAAAATATGTTAGGATCAACTAGGGATATGGTTGGGAGCTAAGTGTTACTCAATTTTGAGATTATCTTCAAATACATTTGAATATTTTATGCAGATCTCCCAACATGTCTTATACTTAATGAGAGCAGATGAAATTGTATTTTCTATACTTTATAACTAGAGGCCCAGTACATGAAATTTGTGCACTTGGGACAGTCCCTTAGTCTGGTATGTGCCCACTCGCAGTCTGTGAGGCCTCAGGGGTGTCTGAATGCTGGCTTAGGCCTACTCCCCAGGGATTTATATCTTACTATGGGGAAACAAACTCCACAAAATCTATTACATACAGAATTTCTAGTCATGTGAAATAGAATGTCTTGCAACAAAAGGATATACAATATACAATAAGATGTACAAGAAAAATTGCCTTAATATCCTATATAATAAAGAGGTAATATGCAAGTTGACTATCACCCCAACACATAAGATGGCTGCCCCCAGTGGTAAGCCTGGCTTCTGGTTGAACGGTGCTACCCCATGTTAAATTATTGAGTGTCTTTCCCCTGATAGTCAGTGCGCATCATAGCAACCAATTGTTCCCTGTTTAATCGATTTGCATATTAGCTTATCACTAAAGGCCTGGTACATGAAATTCATGCACAGGGAGTGAGGATGTGTCCCTCAGCCCATCCTGTACCCTCTCCAATCTGGGAGCCCTCAAGAGATGTCCAACTGCACATTTAGGCAGTCAGACATCCCTCTCACAATCCAGGACTGCTGGCTCCCAAACACTCGCCTGACTGCCTGACTGATTGTCCCTCAACACTTTTGCCTGCCAGCCTGATAACCCCCAACCACTACCCTGCCAACCTGATCAATACCTAACTGCTCCTATGCTGGCCCAATTGCCACTAACTGCCCTCCCCTATGACCTAGTCAACTCAACTGCCCTTCCCTGCCAATTGGGTCATGCCTAACTGTCCTCCCTTGTAGGCCTGGTCCCCCCGCAACTGCCCTCCCCAGCGACCCAGGATACCAAGCCTTCCCGCCCACATCCCACTCAGTTCTCCCATCAGGCTTGGTGTCCTGGATTGCTGGGGAGACCCAGGATGCCAAGCCTTCTCCCCACTCTCCAGTTGCTGGGGTGACCCAGGACACCAAGCCTTCCCTCTGCTCTCTGCAGGCTCTGAGGTTCTGGCCAGCACCACCATTGTATCCTGTCGTTTATATATTCCTTCCTTAATGGCTATGAGCACCGCCAGGTTTATTGTGAAGTAATGGTTAATTTGCACGTTACTCTTTTATTAGATCGGACGGGCATTCTTGGTATCCTTTTTTACGTTAATGACGCCATTGCTTTGATCTAGATTCTTGGCCTTTGAATCTTTTATTTATTTTTTTTAAATGTATTGTTTCCTATGCGCAAGAAACTGTTTTAGGCCATAGCTAGTTGGTAATCAAGGTAAAGTAATTGTCCTCTGAGGGCCTGAATTTTAGAATGGAAAACAAATTAAGCAAGTTAAACAGATAAATAGGCAGTAGTAAATGCTAAAAAGAATGAAGCAAAGTAGGAATGACTGAGTGTCTCAGATTAGAACATAGAAACAGGCGCTCTGAAGAGGTGATACTTGAGCAGAAATTCGAATCGAATTAGAGAGCCCGTCTTGTGAGGATCAGGAGAATGAGTATCCCAAGCAGCCCGTCTTGTGAGGATCAGGAGAATGAGTATCCCAAGCAGCCTGTGCTGCATGTTAGTGTACAAAACAACACAAGAGTATATTAAACACAACAGGAAGTGATGCAATCGAAAGATGAGGTAATCAAGAGAAGAGGTTTCTGGCTGCAAAACAAGGCATACTGTTTCACAGCATTTATTAGTAGAAAAAGTATACTAAAAATAATGATAAACACTATAGTATACTAAATATATAAATCAGTAACACATCATTATTCACTACTATGTACTATACATAAAATTAGGAACTACTTTTTTATCACTATTAGCACAGTATGTTTGTTTATACCAGTACCACCACAAACACATACATAATGTGTTGCTTTTGCTACAACATGACATCCATGATACTTCTGGGCAATTGGAATTATCCTACTCTATTATCACTTTATGGAACCACCTCACTGCATACAGTCCATTGTTGACTGAAACATAGTTATGCACCATGATTATATTTGCTTTCATACATAATCAGACTATGAGCATATAAAAGGGTTTATAGGGAATTCACTTGCTAGCTGAGTATTTGGCACTAAACCTCTAATGCATGATCACAAAACATCCTGGACATCAGTAAGATGTATTGGAATCAAAAGGTTTGACCTGGCTTGTTATATATGGATATATGACAAGTGTGTGCTTAACCCGCCCTTACCCCCTGCTATACCAAAAATACCTTAGTCTGGGTGATTTGTAACCATTAGAAATGTACCTCTCATTATTCTACAGGCTGAGAAGAGTCAGTATCTGGAGAAGATCCCTTTCTTGGTTTATGTCTTCTCACTGTGTCCTTACATGGTGGAAAGGGCAAGGTAGCTCTTTGGGATTTCTTTTATAAAGGCACTAATTCCATTCAGAGGGTCAAAACGTCCCAATCATCTTCCAAAAGCCCCATCCCCAAATACCATTGCATTGGGGAGACTAGGAAACAGATTCTCCCCTAGAACCTCCAAAAGAAATGCAGCCTTGCTGACACATTGATTTTAGAATTTTCAACCTCCAGTAACAAATAAATGTGTTATTTTAAGCCACTACATTTGTGATATTTTTTTACAGTTGTGGTAGGAAACTAATGCAAGTATTTATTGTCATCATTGTTGCTATTGTAATAAATATTATAATGTTAGATTTAGCATAAATAGACAATTGAACAAATGAAGCTTTGTTATTAAATCATGTATTTGAATAATTAAAAAAGGAAATTTGCATAATGGAAATAAAGGGATTTACATCTTATTGTGGGGAAACGAACTCCCCAAAGGACTATTATGTACGGAATTTCCAGTCAAGTGAAATAGAATGTCTTGCCACAAAGGGATATACAATATGCAACAAGATGTACAAGAATTTTTGCCTTCATAACCTATATAATAAAGAGGTGATATGCAAATTGAACATCATTACAACACACAAGATGGCTGCCTCATGTGGTCAAAGATGGCTGCCACAAGATGGCTGGGAGGAAAGGGCAGTTGTGGATGATCAGGGCAGAAGGGTAGGGCAGTTGGAAGGACCCAGGCCTGCAGGGGAAGGCAGTTGGGAGGGACAAGACCTGCAGGGGAGGGCAGTTGGGGGGACAAAACCTGCACAGGAGGGCAGTTGGGGGTGATCAGACCAGTAGGGGAGAACAATTAGGGGTGACCCAGCCAGAAGAGGAGGACAGTTAGGGGCAACCCAGTCTGCAGGAGAGGGCAGTTGGGAATGACCATCCATGCAGGAGAGGGTAGTTGGGAGAGACCAGGCCTGCAGGGGAGGGCATTTGGAAGGGACAAGGCCTGTAGGGGAGGGCAGTTAGGGATAATTAGGCAGGCAGGCAGGTGAGCGGTTGGGAGCCAGCAGTCCTGGATTGTGAGATTGATGTCTGACTGTTGGTGGGATCAGGCCTAAACAGGCAATCGAACATCCTTCTAGGGGTCCCAAATTGAAGAAGATGCAGGCTGGGCTGCACACACACACATAAATTTCTCTATTAGAGTAAGAGAATTGGTTAGAGGTTATTCTAATTATTTTCTTGATATATTTGAGGATATTTTTAAGTGATGATTTACTAAAAGAAACATGGCTGAAATCTCTGCTGAATGTTTCTTACAGAAAAAGACACTGGACTTGCAATGTTCTATAACTAAGGCATATTTATAGATAAAACACTACACACATTGAATAAAGCTGTATGTTATTGAACACTAGCACACAAAAATGGGAGGTAAAATGTAAGGAATGCACCCATTTACTATACATGTAGTTTCTCCTTTTCTTCTTGGTTGTCTGCCTCTCAGGCTCTGGCTATTTTGTCTTTCTCTCCCTCTCATTCTCCCTCTCTCTCTCTTCAGACTATGTTTGTTATTATTCTGTTAGTGAACTTTGCATAGGGATCTGTTTAAATTATCTATTGATATGTACATTGGATTTCAACTTATACATAGTGATCATCAGATGGAACTGGGTCAGCAAGGAATATTCACCAATACTCTGTGACAAAAAGAAGTTGATTCTGAGTGGCCAGAAAAGTCTAGAGATTGCTGAATAAATATCTAGGCTATTAGGTAGAGAATCTATAATTTGATCAAAGTCTTCAAGGCAGTCTTTGGTAACTGCTCCTGACGTTATCAACTGAACAATAAAAAATACATTTTTTACTCCATATTCACCAATGCTTTTGAAACTAATTTAGATAAATTAGATTTATTTCCCAATAGTAATTATATTTTGTGAAGTGTTATTAGTGTACCAATTGTTTTGAGTGAACAAGTCTTGTAACTACAATTTTTCTTGTCTATCAAGTATTATCTCTTTATTATCTACACTATTTTTGTTCTGACCTTTTCTTAAAAACCCATGACTTTAAAATTATTTTAAATTCAGCGTAATTAGATCTTTAGCAAGAACTTTTCTGTAAACTTGACATTAAATGTAAATACATCATCAAGATTTCTTTACTATTTTACCAAGATGTTCTTTATTAATTCTCAGTACAGCAGTACTCCTAAGAAATTCATTTTTATGCCTAGGTTAATTTTACTTTAATCACTTGGAAAGCTACTTAAATTTAAATTTATTTTCATTATTAAGGTATATTTTGGCTCCAAATATATGTAGTTAATTGGGATATTGTCTTTGTCCTATAAAAAGATTCCATTTAAAATATTCTGGTAATAGTTTATAACTATCTGCCTCTGACTATATCATAAGCATGCATAAATTAAATAATAAAATACTTGTACCTTAATGCTTAATGCTATATTCTCAGTTTATGTGGAAAATCCCATTCCTAGAATTTGCCATAGGCAATCCAGTATTTTATCTCTTGTCTATTATTAATTTAATCTCAGTTATGCTTGTGTGCTTTTCCTGGAAGAATATGGATCTATAGATTTTCCCTTAAATTTTGTTTTGTTTTAGTCTTTCATAGTAATAGATTTCTTATCTTTCTGGGAGTGAATGTTTCTGATTCTTATTCCTTTATTTAGTTTTTTATAAAATCAGGCTGAAATATTTATTAATTATTTTAATGAAAATTTTGCTGTATTGGTTACTACTTCTACAGATGATGTTAAGTGATTTATTTCTCTCCAGTTGCCTCTGCTTTTCATTGATTGTTAGATTTTGTTTTTCTATCGAAATCATTTAGACAAAGAACTGCTATAATTCAAACCATGGCCCTTTTAAAAAAAATGTATTTTAATCTGATTTGTTTGATAAATTATTTGAGTTAGTTGGTCAAATCTGTCTATTTTAATCAGATGCACTTATATGTTTAAGCACAGAGTATATTTTGTAAGTTGTTTAATCAACTGATATTTATTGACAATAAACTACTTTTCATACATGGATCCTATCTTGAGTGAGCTTGCTATCCACTGTGAGAAAACTTAACATTACTTTACATTTATGTAGCTTGGTATCTGGAGTCTACTGACTGCCTGTATTTATATTTCTGCCTTATTTCTTTAGATATATCACCTAAGATAAGTTTAAAGTTTTTTTTAATCAATAAAGAGAGGATAATCATAGTATCTTTCTTATAGAACAACTTTTGAAACAAAATATCCTAATATATGAAAAAGCCAGGATCCATAACAACTGACTGAAGGCTCAGCAGAACACCAAAAGTCAGTCCTGCAGTCAGTGCTGGGTTGCCATGATGACCCAGCACTGACTGCTAAGGGTGCTGAAGATCAGGCCTGTAAAGAGGCCTGAAGAGAGAGGCAGGGTCTCATCCGCAACTTACGTGGCAGCTACTGACCAGCTCCACCTCTCTGATCAGGTGTGGAGATAGGCCTGGAGATGCTGACTGGAATAGAAACCAACCAATCAGAACCAAATTTGCCATCAGGGGATGACAGTTTGGGGTGAGATCAGGCCTGCAGGGATGGCCTTTGGGGACGAGATCAGGCTGGCAGGGTAGGGCCATTGGGGGTAAGATCAGACCAGCAGGGGAGAGCAGTTGGGGGTTGAAACCAGGCTGGCAAGAGAGGGCAGTTAGGGGTGATCAGGCAGGCAGATGCAGTTAAGGGCGATCAGGCAGACAGGCAGGCAGATGCAGTTAGGGGTGACCAGGCAGGCAGGCAAAGAGGTTAGGGGCAATCAGGCAGGCAGGCAGTGAGTGGTTATGAGCCAGGGGTTCCAGTTTGTGAGAGGGATATCTGACTACCTAAATTGGCAGTCAGTCACCCCCTAAGGGTCCCCAGTTGGAGAGGGTTCAGGCTGGGCTGAGGGAGCCCCCTCCATGCACAAATTTCATGTACCGGGCCACTGGTTATTTATAATAGTAAAAGTGATAATGATAGATGATACTTATTAACTACTTATTACATACTAGGCAGTATTTTAACCATCTTACCCAAAGTAAAATGAGGAGATTTATGTAGATTTCCCAACTCACTCAAATAGTTCCAGAGACAGAGCAGAAATCTAAATTCCAAGTTCTCTACTTTTCAAGGCACATGAATATTTATTTTTCTTTTATATAATAACTAAATACATTTTATTTAAAAACTGCTTTTTTTGGATGATGATGATGACACTGATATTGATAAGAAATGGGTAAAATGACATGTTCAACCTCTATTTTATAACATGTTGCCTTTATATTAGTAGGCATGTAGCAAAAACAATTTCCTTTCATTGGATTTTTAGAAAAATCTTATTTATATTTCTGAGGTATTTACTAATTCTACATAATAAAGAGGTAACATGCAAATTGACTTTCACACCCTCATGTCACAAGATGGCCAACCATACATTGTCACAAGATGGGGAGGGCAGTTGGGGGTGATCGGGCCAGCAGAAGAGAAGTTAAGTGTCAACCAGACCAATAGGGGTCAGTTAAGTATGATCAGGCTGGAAGGCAGAAATGGTTAGGAACAATCAAGCATGGGGCAGGCAAGCAGTTAAGAGCCAGCAGTCCTAAATTGTGAGAGGGATGTCCAACTGCTAGTATAGGCCCGATCCCAATAGTTGGACATCTCCTCAGGGATCCCAGATTAAAGAAGGTGCCAGCTGGGTTGAGGGACACTCCTCCCACCCCCAGTGCATAAATTTCATTCACCATGCCTCTAGTAGTTAAATATTGACTATAAAACAACTATGATTGTTTTCATTAAAAATTTTAATTAGCCGAGACTGGTTTGGCTCAGTGGATAGAGTGTCGGACTGTGGACTGAAGGGTCCCAGGCTCGATTCCGGTCAAGGGCATGTACCTTGGCTGCGGCCACATCCCCAGTAGGGGGCGTGCAAGAGGCAGCTGATCGATGTCTCTCATGGATGTTTCTGACTTTCTATCCCTCTCCCTTCTGCTCTGTAAAAAATCAATAAAATATATTTTTTAAAAAACTTTTAATTAATTTGATCATTGATATTAATTGTTGTTAAACACTTATTCTGCTAACAATATTATGTTTTATAAGTCTAATAAGGAGAATATGATGTTACCTCAAAGCATTTGTTTTTCATAAAATATTCCTATTCCAAGTTATATTTTCTAGTGTATCAAGAAAATTGAAAATGGCTTGCTATAGTGAAGTGAGATTTATGTAAAATATCTTTATAAAGGAAATTTATGGTCATTTATGGTAATTTCAAAAATATGGATTGAAAATATTTTTAAGCAATCATAATTTAGATTGTGCATTTATTAAGTTGATTATACTGAAAGGAAAACTGTATCCACATTCAATTAAGATCAAACAGATTAGTTTCTATAGCATTTTTTAAAAATCCCACCCTAAGAAGTCAGAACAAAAGGACAAGTGAACATTTCCTACAAAAGCATAGTCATTTGTTTTCTGAATTCAATGCTACCAAAGTATTTAACCCATTCCAATAGACTCTACCAAAGACATTCAGAAAGACTAAAACCTCTTTTTTCTATGAAAGGTATTACTTCGGTAACATCTTCAAAAGAATCAAATTTTTATCCTTTTTTGTACTTCTAAACCCTACACTTGAAGGATATATTACAGAATACAAACCCATTACAAATAAAATAATATCTAATATTAAAGTGGAGAGTAACATTTAACCACAAATTACATAGAAAATAAACAAATGAAGAAATGTTTGTTCTTTATTTTAAACTGAAAACATGTGAATGTATTGATGCATTTTTAATAACTATTTTGAAATGCAAGCATTATTTTCATTCATAATCCATACCAATGCAGAAAATGATACAAAATTTCACAGTTGTTTAAATTTTTCAAAAGTATCAATAGACTATTCAAATATATGCTGCTCATTAAACAGTATTTGTAATAATTTTGTATAGACTTAGCATGTAAAGTGCTTAGAGTTTTTATGAGTTTTGCAAAGATATTGTTTTCTTTTAGCAATGCCTTTGTCTTTTGTATATTATTTCCTATTAATAATAGGAGGTAACTTTTTTAATGAAGTATGAGTGAATCAAAGCTTTAAATAACTATATATGATTTACAATTTCAAATCTGGCATTTTAATAGGAATTACTATTCAAAATATGTTCTCTCATTACATGCTTTAGATTTGAAGTATAAAACTTTGCTTATAATCTTACACTTCCATTAAATTATTTTATTCCCATCCTAAATAGGACAGATCCTTAAGATATGATATGAACCATATGTAGTTAATTAGCTAAACTATAACAGCAAAATTGTTTAGTCAAAATGAAGCTGTATGTCATGCTGGAAATACTGAAATTATCTCTTAAGATATTGAAGCATGTATTTTATGTTGGTTATGAAACATGCATTTCTTAATCAAGATTTTTCTTTATAAAGCTTCTCTTTTAACAAAATACAGTTAATAATTTAGGAAATGCAGCCTCTAATTGTGTTGGATTCTTTTTTAGAACTCTTCATTACTCAAAAGTATTGTTCATATTTAATGTTCTCTTAAAAATATTTGTTTCCCAATTATTTCCATGTTAGTTAAAGAAAAGGATTATTGAAAGGCCCTTGGCATGAAAGATCATATGACTTAAAAGGTACTCAGTGATTTATGATACTGTTACCACCCATCATTGAGTAAATGAGGCTTGAAACTGACTAATGTTTCTCTTCATTTTGTTTGTTGGAAGCATTTATAACTTTCTCCAGGGATTTTTAGAGCTATATTGTAGAGTACTGCAGAAAAAAAGAAATCTTGAACTGTTACTTGGTTTTAATTACATTTGAGAAATAATACTTTGGGCAGTATTAATAGGAATATTTTTGACTTAGTAAGCTGCATTATTTTAGACAACATATCCATTGATAAAGACAGAAATGGAGTCAACAACAAAATCTATTTCAAATCAACATTTTTAAAAGTATCAATTAATCAAATTCTATTTTTTCTAGAGTTATATAAAATCATAGAAAGAAAATTAGGTTCTCACAATTACTTTCTTAGAAATAGTTTAAACCATTTCATAGTTGACACATTATAGATTGAGCTGTTATGTAAAGTGGCAAATAGAATGGACATTAAGAATAGTTTCATTGCTTAAAAATAAAAAAAGGTGTATGAAATGCCTTTCATCTTTTGCTATAAAGTTAAGAGATTTCTTAATGCACATTCCAACTTCTGTTTTTAACTCAAATATTATGTTAGATAGAAGTATTTTATACTACCTTTAGCTAAGGTTCCATGATTGTATCCAAACTGTGGTCATTCCTGGGTTTTGATTGTCTATGCAGTAGGGAGTCCTATCTTACATTAGTTTCTGATGTAAGTAATTTATTCTATGGAAAATTTTCAGGGATAAACTTTTTAACTTGGTTATTTAGAATAAGTATAGATAAAGAAGATTAATTCTAATGTTTTCCTCTCAGGCTTAGCCATAAAGAGCATAAAATAAAACACAAAATATAAGACAAATAATTTATTTAAAATTCAGCAAATTATTGAGAATCTGTGTTACAAAATAGTAGTTAAGAATGGAAGCACATGTTATATTTTCATATTCTGTATTAGCTTAGTCTTTTTTTAATTTCTTTATTGCTTATGGTATTACATATGTGTCCTAAATCCCCCATTACCCCACAAACCCACCCATTCATGCCCTTACCTCCCTGTTGTCTGTGTCTATTGATTAGGTATATATGCATGCAAATAAGTCCTTTGGTTAATCTCTCCCTCTTACCCCCACCCTCCCCTACCTTCCTTGAGGTTTGACATTCTGATCGATGTTTCTCTGTCTCTGGATCTGTTTTTATTCATCAGTTTATGTTGTTCATTATATTCCATAAATTAGTGAGATCATGTGATATTTATCTTTCTCTGCCTGGTTTATTTCACTTACCACAATGCTCTCCAACTCCATCCATGTTGTTACAAATGGTAAGAACTCCTTTTTTACCACAGCATAGTATTCCATTGTGTAGATGTACCATAGTTTTCTAATCCACTCATCTGTTGCTGGGCATTTAGACTGTTTCCAAATCTTAGCTATGGTGAATTGTGCTGCTATGAACATAGGTGTGTATATATCCTTTCTGATTCGTGTTTCTAGTTTCTTGGGATATGTTCCTAGAAGTGGGATCACTGGGTCAAATGAGAGTTCCATTTTTAGTTTTTTCAGGAAACTCTACACTGTTCTACACAGTGGCTGCACCAATCTGCATTCTCACCAGCAGTGCACAAGGGTTCCTTTTTCTCCACATCCTCATCTACACTTGTCTTTTGTTATTTGTTGATGATAACCATTCTCGCAGGAGTGATTTGGTACTGCATTGTTGTTTTGATCTGCATTTCTTGGATAATAAGTGACTTTGAGTAGGTTTTCATATGCCTCTTGGCCTTCCTGTGTCTTCTTTTGAAAAGTATCTATTTAGGTCAGTTGCCCATTTTTAGATTGGGTTAACTTTCTTTTATTAAGTTGTATGAGTTCCCTGTAAATGTTGGAGATTAAACCCTTATCTTTGATATTATTGGCAAATATGTCCTCCCATGCTTTCTTGTTGTTATATTGATGGTTTCCTTTGCTGTGCAAAAGCTTTTTATTTTGACATAGTCCCATTTGTTTATTTTCTCTTTAGCTTCCATTGCCCTAGGTGCAGTATCAGTGAATAAATTGCTTTGGGACATGTATGATATTTTGCTGCCTGTTGATTCTTCTGGTATTTTTATGGTTTCCCATCTATGTTTAAGTCCTTGATCAATTTTGAGTTTATTTTTATGTATGGTGTAGGTGGTGGTCTCGTTCCATTTTTGCATGCATCTGTCCAATTTTTCCAACACCATTTATTGAAGAGACTGTCTTGACTCCATTTTATATTCATCCCTCATTTGACAAATATTAATTGAGTATAGTGGTTTAGTTCAATATCTGGGTTCTCTATTCTATTTCATTTATCTATATGTCTGTTATTGTACCAGTACCAGGCAGTTTTGAGAATAGTGGCTATGTAATACAGCTTGATATCTGGTATTGAAATCCCACCTACTTTGTTCTTTTTTCTCAGGATTTCTGCAGCTATTTGGGGTCTTTTTTTCCAGATGAACTTTTGGAAAGTTCGTTTTGGATCTGTGAAATATGCTGTTGGCATTTTAATGGAAATTGCATTGAATTTATAGATTGCTTTGAATAATATGGACAATTTGATGATGTTGATTCTATCAATCTATGAACATTGTATGTATTACTTTATCTCTTTTATTAGTGTCCTGTAGTTTTCTGTATACAGGTATTTTACCTCTTTAGTAAGTTTATTCCCAGGTATCTTAATTTTTTTGGTGCAATATTAAATGAGATTTTTTTAGTCTCTCTTTATGGAAGTTCATTATTGGTGTATAGAAATGCCATAGATTTCTTGGTGCTAATTTTGTATCTAGCAACATTTCCAAATTCATTTATTAAATCTAATGGTTTTGAAATGGAGTCTTTAAGGTTTTCTATGTACAGTATAATGTCATCTGCAAATAAGGACAGTTTTACTTCTTGTTTTCAATTTGGAAGCCTTTTATTTTTTCTTCTTGTCTAATCGCAATGGCTAGTATTTCCAATACTATGTCAAACAGGAATGTGAGAGTGGGCATCCCTGTCTTGTTCATATTTGTAGGGGAAATGGTTTTAGTTTTTCCCCATTGAATATGATGATGACTGTTTAGAAGGTCCCTTTCTTGGTTTATGTCTTCTCACTGTGTCCTTACATGGTGGAAAGGGCAAGGTAGCTCTCTGGGATCTCTTTTATAAAGGCACTAATTCCATTCAGAGGGTCAAAACGTCCCAATCATCTTCCAAAAGCCCCATCCCCAAATACCATTCCATTGGGGAGACTAGGAAACAGATTCTCCCCTAGAACCTCCAAAAGAAATGTCATATATGGCTTTAATTACGTTGAGGTATGATACATTTTTTCCCACCTTGTTGAGAGTTTTTATCTAGAAAGGGTGTTGGATTTTTACAAATGCTTTTTCTGCATCTATTGATATGATCATGTGATTTTTATCTCTCAATTTGTTTATGTGATGTATCACGTTTATTGATTTGTGAATATTATACCATCCTTACATGCCTGGGATAAATCCTATTTGGTTGTGGTGTTTGACCATTCTGATGTAATGCTAAATCTTATTTGCCAGAATTTTGTTGAGGATTTTGGAATCTATGTTCATGAGGGATATTGGCCTCTAATTCTCTTTCATTGTGTTGTCTTTATATGGTTTTGGTATTAGGGTGTCTTCATAGAAGAAGCTTGAAAGTGTTCCTTCCTCTTGAATTTCCTGCAATAGTCTGAAAAGCATAGGTTATAGTTCTTCCTTGAATGTTTGTTAAAAGTCCCCTGTGAAGCCATTTAGTCCTAGGCTTTTGTTTGCTGGAAGATTTTTGATGACTGCTTCAATTTCTTCCATAGTTATCAGCCTTTTGAGATTTTTAGAATCTTAGGGAGTGAGTTTTGGAAGTTTGTATTTTTCTAGAATGTCTAAATTTCCTCCTGGTTGTCTAGTTTGTTAGAATAGTGTTGTTCATAGTACTTTTTAAAAATACTTTGTATTTATGTGAGGTCTGTTGTTATTTTTCCTCTTTCATTTCTGATTTTGCTTATTTGTATCCTCTCTCTTTGCTTTTTGGTGAGCCTGGCTAGAAGTTTATCAATCTTGTTTATCCTCTCGAAGAACCAGCTCTTGGTTTAATTGATCTTTTGTATTTTTTTTGGGGGGTGGGGTCTATGTCATTCATTTCTGCTCTGATCTTTACTATTTCCTTCCTTCTGCTCACTGTTGGCTTTTCTTGTTGCTCTCTTGCTAGTTCTTTGAGTTGTAGAATTAGATGATTTATTACCTTTTTATTTTTTAATTTCTTTATTCATTAAGATATTAAATATGAATCCTCATCACCCATTACCCCCTCCTAACCCCCTCAAACCACTCATGCCCTCACCTCCCCTGGTGTCTGTGTCCATTGGTTAGGCTTATATGCATGCATACAAGACCCTTGGTTGCTCTCTTCCCCTTTCCCTCATCCTTTCTCACCTTCCCTCTAAGGTTTGACAGTCAATGCTTCTCTGTCTTTTGATCTATTTTTGTTCATCAGTTTATGTTGTTCATTATATTCCATAAATGAGTGAGATCATGGGATAATTATCTTTGTTTTACTGGCTTATTTCACTTAGCATAATGCTCTCCAGTTCCATCCATGCTCTAATTTAAAGCAGCTACCTTTTCCTCCTTTTTCTTCTCCTTCCTCTTTTTAAAGAATACCTTTCAGCATTTCATGTAACATTGGTTTGGTGTTGATGAACTCCTTTAGCTTCTTCTTATCTGTGAAGCTCTTTGTATGACCTTCAAATCTGAATGATAGCTTTGCTGGTTAGAGTAATCTTGGTTGTAGGTTCTTGCTATTCATCACTTTGAAAATTTCTTGCCATTCCCGTCTGGCCTGCATAGGTTTTGTTAAAAAAAATCAGCTGACAATTGTATGGGTGCTCCCTTGTAAGTAATTAAGTGTTTTTCTCTTGCTGCTTTTAATATTCTCTCTTTGTCTTTTGTTCTTGGCATTTTAATTATGATGTGTCTTGGTGTGGTCCTCTTTGGATTCCTTTTGTTTGGGGTTCTGTGTGCTTTCTGGGCTTGTAAGTTTATTTCTTTCACCGGGGGGTGGGGGGAGTGTTCAGTCATTATTTCTTCAAATGGGTTTTCAATATCTCGCTCTCTCTGTTTTTCTGGCATCCCATAATGCTGATGTTGGTATGCTTGAAGTTGTCCCAGAGGCTTCTTACACTATCCTCAAATTGTTGGATTCTTTTTGCTTTTCCGGTTGGTGTTTGTTTGTTTGTTTGTTTTGTTTTTTGCCTCTTGGTATTTCAAAATCTTTAACTTGATTCTTGCATTCCTCTAGTCTGCTGTTGGGTCTCTCTCTATATTTTTTTTATTTCAGTCAGTGAATGTTTAATTTCTAGTTGATCCTTTTTCATATCTTTGAGGGTCTTGCTGAATTTATCTGCCTTTTCTAGGAACCTCTTAAAAAACCTTATAACCATGGTTTTGAACTCTATATCCACTCATTTGTTTTCCTCCAATTCTTTCCTTTGTGATGTTTCTTTGTCTCTGCATTTTTGCTGCTTTCCTGAGTTGGTAGGGTAGCTTTGTGTGCCAGGTGTCTCGGCCACCCCTGTTACCTGAGGTAGACACTCTTGGTGCACACCTTTGTGGACTGGGTGTACACCCTTGTCATAGTTAAGTCTTGATTGTTGTTGGTATCACTGGGAGGAATTAACCTCCAGGCCAATTGGCTATAAGAATCAGCTGTATCTATGTTGGGAGAGAGTTTTGTGTGACAAGAATTGCAAAATTCTACAAGCCTCTGTGCTCAACTTGGATGTGGTGGAGTTTCAGGGTGGAGCCAGCAGCCTTGGCTTCCTGTCAGCCCCACCTCATGAGGTTCCTGGGTATCTGCTTTGCAGGCAATCACTGTAAGGACTTTTGAGAGGAAGGCACCTTCAAGCTTTGCCTGCTGCCAAAGAGTCCAGTCTCTCTCCCAATGAATCTGGACTCCCAGATTCTTGCCAGGTACCAGGATTTCGTGCAGTCAGAACTGAGGTTTAGGGCCATCAGGAGCCCTTGTCTCCTTCCCACTAGATCAAGCCAGCAGCACAGTTATAAGTCTGTTCTCTTTGTGTGCACTTGCATGATCACCTCTGGACCTTTGCCTTTTACTATTCCCCTGAGTTTCCACCTTACAGTCCCAATTCCCCCCATATGGGCCTGGGTCCCTAGGGTCTCACCCAAAACTGGGGTTCAGTGCAGTTGGAACTAAGGTTCAGTGCAGCCCAGAGATTTGTAAATCCTCTCTGTGTTGACTCACGTGTATGCCTCCTGACCTCTGGCCTTCTTCACTCCCCTGAGATTTCACCTTACAGTCCAGATTCCCCCTATATGAGCCTGAGTCCTCAGGGTCTTGCCCAGAACTGGGGTTCAATGTAGTCAGAACTGGAGTTCAGCACAGCCTGGAGCTTTTGACTCCTTCCCACTAGAGCATGCTAGCCCGGCACTCAGCTGCCCCATCCTCTCTATCCCTGTCCTCTCCGTGCACGTGTGTCTCTGTACCTCAGGCTTTGCTGCTCCTCTGTTTCTCCATATGCATTCCTTTTTCCTTCCAGTTGTAGAATTTCCAGTCAGCCAGCTTTCCTGTGTTTTGGATGATGTCCATTTTGTCTTTTAGTTGTGTTTTTGAAATTGTTGTATGAGACAGCAGTTTAGGTGTTTACCTATGCCCCAACTTTGATATATTACCTTTTTTTCTTGTTTTTTGAGGTAAGCCTATAGGGCTATAAACTTCACTCTCAGGACTGCCTTCATTGTATCCCATAGCATTTGCATTGTTTTGTTTTATTATCATTAGTCTCCAGGATTTTTTTTATTTATTTCTTCTTTGATTTCATTGGTAACACAATCATTGTTTAATAGCATGCTATTCTCTTCTAAGTGTTTAACATTTTTAGAATATTTTAATTGTAATTCATTTCTAGTATTATGCCATTGTTGTCTGACAAAATGCTTGATATTATTTCAATCTTCCTGAATTTAGGAAGACTTTGCTTGTGACCCAATATGTGATCTATTTTCAAAAGTGTCCCATGTGCACTTGAGAAAAGCATATATTCCGTGGCTTTGAAGTTGTCAATTAGGTCCATCTAATCTAGTGAGCATTTAGAATTGTTGGGGTTTTTTTTTGCTAATTTTCTTGTCTGGTTGGGTGAGTGCTCGTGTGGTTGCTGCTCCTCAAATGGAGGACCTGGCCACTCACACAACTGCTGCTCCATGGACAGGGGAAAGGCCATGTGAAGCTGCTGTGCCTAGGCCTGAAGTGGATTGCTTGATGGGCTGCTGCTCCTTGGACAGGTGTGGGCTGGTCACGTGTCTGCTGTTCATGTGGTTTCAGTGCCCGGGGCTAAAGTGTTGGGCCGGTCAGAGGAGAGCATGTCTCAGAACTCACAGGAGCCTGTGCTCAGGTTAGCTGGAGCCTTGTTGACCATGGGATCACCGCCTAGGTAGCAGGTCCCTGCAGGGTGGCTATAGAGTCCCAGTTGTCATGTAAGGGCACTCCCAATTATAGCATCTTTTCCCTTAAAAAAGGCTAGACATCTAAGGACAAGCTGGCTTCCCAGTACTGCTTGCAATGGTAGCAGAAGTTGCCTAGTTAGGCTAGCCTGATTAGCCTGCCCCTGAAGGTCCTGTGGAATCTAACTCACACACACACACACACACACACACACACACACACACACACACACACACTACCTGACTAAACACTCCTTTTTTAACTCCCTCACTCACTCATGCTCTCTCCCTCACTGCTGCATTCTTCCTCTCATGGTAGTTGGGTCAGAGGTGTTACCCTTTGGTGGTTGGCGTTTCCTCTCCAGGTGTCAGGTTATGTGGCTTGCTCTCAAGCCCCTTGGCCAGACAGGATAAAATTCACCTCAACAAGACACTACACAAAGGGAACTAAGCACAAATGTACACAGAACACCGATAACCCAAATATAAGTGACCACCTGAGAAAAGATAGTTAGGGGAGAGAAAATAGAGCAAAAATGATATTGAAGAGAGAGAAAAAGACAAGACAAAGGAAGAAAAAGGGGGGAAATATGTATGGAGGTAAAACACCACAGGACTAATAGATAAGCCAAAAAAAATACAAACACCAAACACCCAGCAAAGAGGGCTGGGGCAGAATCTGTAGAAGCTGAGCTTATATACTAAAAATAAGATTAAGAATTGGATGAATATGGGGAGAATCTCAATTGACTATTGAGGAATTAGAAAGGGAATAAGTGGATAAGAAGAAAGAGAATGAGAAGAAAATAATAAATTTACCAAAAATTGATTTCAAACATGCTATAAAAATTTTTAAATAGCAAATAAAAATAAAATATAGTGATGTCAAAATAATGCAAAAAGAAATAGAAAATAAAGCAACAACAACAACAACAACAAAAAACACAGAAAAACACAGAAGAAAGAAAAGAAGAGAAAAAAGAAAAAAAGGGGATAACAAAATAATAAAAAAATAAAAGCGAAAAAAATGAAGTGTTGTTCCTTTGGCTGGCTTATGTCCCAATGGTCTGTACTATATACTGTTTCTCAGTTTCCCATTGCTGGGGCTGAAGATTTTTCTTTAGGCCATTTCCTGTGACCACTCAGGGAGTAATCAGATGCCTTTCTGCCATTCAGGGTGGGATCTGGGTGTGGCTGTATTGGTTGCCTAGAAATTGGAGGGAGGGGCTATCTCTCAGGAGAAAATAGCCCTCGCTCAGATATCACTCAGCACCAGATATCACCTCTCCTGGACTGCCAACTCTCCCCAGATTCCAGAAGCCCACACCTTCTGCCACACCTCAGCCATAGGTAAGTGTCTGTATGTGAAAGGTCCTATGACCTAGGTTCGGTGAAGAAAGGCACAGTCCCCAAAGTGGGTAAGGACTGCCTCTCCACAAGCTCCTCCCTTGCTAGCACTGCATGGTCCCGCCAGACCTTCAGTGTTACCTCTGAGCTCAGATCCGAAATCCAGAATCCAAGGTACAAAATCCACTACCCCCTGCCGTCTCGTGGGCCCTTTGCCTGTCCTCAGGGATTTCTTGGTGCCATGTGGTTTCTTCCTGACCCTCTGGGCACAGAGGTCCAGGAGACTTTCCTGCCCAGATCCTTGATTTCACCTTTATCTAGGGGACCTCTGCCCTTCCCGGCTGCGTCTCCTTTGCTAATTCGGGCTGAATTCCATTCATTTTAGCCACTCACTCTATTTTCTCCAGGACAAGGCTCAAGACACATCCTTCTATTCTGCCTCCATTTTGTCTCTCCCTGCATTAGCTTACTCTTGTGTTTTTTGTCAGTTTGGGGCACTGGTCATTTCAGCACCAGCATGGGAAGATAGCATCAAAGCAAGCCAAAAGAGAAGCAATGAAAATGCTAGGAATCATGTGGCCATCAAAGAGAACATCATCAATGGTGCATGAGTCACCCCTAAGAAATCTACAAACTATCTGGGAGAAATGCATAGAAGTCCTGAAGTATACATGAGGAGCAAACTCAGAGAAATGCTATTTTGTATTCATTTTAACCCTGGACTAGCCTGGTACATTGCTATTTAAAATTATTTGTTCTATTCTCCTTTTCTACCATAAACTTTATATTGATTTTATATTTGTTTCTGGTATTGGTGATTTCTTCCCCATAATCAGACACATGGGAATAGTTGATTGCATTCCAGATCAAAATACACAAACCATCAACATTAATGAATACCAACATTTCTGTTTTGCTGTTAGGTGGCAGAGCTGTCTAGGTGAGCACCAGAAATTTGTGGTGATGAGATGCCAGACATCTTTTCTAAATAAACAATTTGTAAAAGAATGAACAAATGGCAAGCCATTTTTTCTAAATAGATATTCTCTTCTCTTTCACCACTGTCTACAAGAGAAAAGCTATATGTGTACATGGAAAACCAGCTCGCAATCAGTGGTTTAATATATTTTATCACTAACATACAGGGGTGGGAATCAGTAGGTTTACATAATACAATGAAATAGTATAATAAACAATAAATAAATAATAATAGAAAATAAACACTGTGTCTCATGTACTCACAATTGTAAATCTATAGTTGCAAATCCCTGTATATCCTCTCTAATAAAGAGGGAGTGTGCTAATTGACCATCACTCCTTCACAAAGATGGCTGCACCCACAGCTGAGGCTAAGCTCCCTTAAGGAGCCTTAACAAGCAATCAGCAGGGACCTGCGGCTATGCCCTCCCCGGGCCCTGTGGGGCTTCACAAGGGACCTCAGGCTATGCCCCCTGCCCTGGAGTCAGGCTGGGGGACCTCAGGCTGCTTCTCCCACCCCAGCACCAGGCTGGGGGAACTCAGGCCACACCCCCACCAGGTGGGGCTTTACAGGGGCTATCAGGCCATTCCCCCCCACCGAGCGGGGCTTGATGGGGGACCTCAATGTGCAACCCCAGTGCTGGATCAGGAGAACTCAGGCTGTACTCATTCCCCCCCACATAGCGGGGTTTGACAGGGGACCTAAAGCTGTGCCACTTCACCTGGCAGAGCTTGACTAGGGACCTCAGTCCATGCCCCCCCCGCCACCCAGTGGGGATTGACATAGGATCTCAAGCTGTGTCCCCCACTTGGTAGGGCTTGACAAAGGACCTCAAGGCATGCCCCCGCACCAGTCTGGGCTGGGGGATCTCAGGCCACACTCCCATCCTGGCACTGGGCCAAGGTACCTGAGGCTATGCCCCCTTCCCAGCAGGACTTGACAAGCGTGGGACTGGCTGGGTCTGCATCTAGCACAATGGGGATGGGTTGGCTGGGTTAGGGTCTCATGTGGTTTTCAGGTGCATGTGAGTGGGTGGGGACTTGACTCTGGGTCCCTTGGTTAGTGCCAAACTCTGACAGGAGAAAGGTTTTTATATACATTTTACTAATTTTCTTTCATCTCTGACACTTCTATTATAGAGAAAGGGCAAATAGCAATATTAAATTATCTTCTCTAATTAATCCCATCTTAATATGCACAAATATCGTGCACTGTGTCACTAGTTAAAAGATATTTATTCAAGGTAAAAATATGTAGGCCAATTTAACTCAGAAAGGCTTTAGTTCAAGCCCAGCACATAACAAAAGCAGACTAAATGCATAGCTAAACTTAAATGAAAGAAAATATGAAGTTTCAGAGACAAAAAAGAAATTCCAAGTAAAAAGAACAAAGGAAGATGAATCTGAGAGGATCAGTGATAAATAAATCTAAAATAATGATGAATCTGAGGATTTAGCATTAATTTCCAGAATGGATTTAGGCTACAGACTCTAGACACAAGCCCTGTGAAGAAGCAAGAAAATTTTCCATCCACCTAGAACCTGGTGAGAAAAATATAAAAATGCAGTTAATTTCTACTCAGGTTTGTGGGATATATATATTATACTACAAGCATAATAAAGAAACCCGAAGTTAAGAAATTAAAATCATCCCAGACAGTATGACTCCGTGTTTAACACTGAGTCATGAATCAAGAGGTTGTTGGTTCGATTCCTGGTGATGGCATGTGCCCAGGTTGCAGGCTTGATCTCCAGTAGGGGGCCTGCAGGAAGCAACCAATCGATGTTTCTTTCACATTGATGTTTCTATCTCTCTCTATCCCTCTCCCTTCCACTCTCTAAAATTAATAAAAACATACCTTTAAAAAGGAGAAATTAAATGTGGAACCATTAAAAAATATAGAACCCTGGGCAGAGTCGCTTACAAACATATGTTATGATGATACTGTTGTAATTATCTATGTATTAATAATAAGGGGGAGCAAAAGGAGGGCCAGACATTCTAAGCATGGCCATCTGGGGCAGCTTCACCAGGAAAGTGCAACTTTACACTTCCCAGGGAACCACTATTCCATTTCATGCATCTCATGGGGGCAAGAACTGGACAAGAGGAAGATGGACACATGCACAGTGAAGTTGGGGTAACGTACAAAAGTTGCTTGCCTGTTATTCTATCTTGGAACAAAGATAATTAGAAAGAATATAGCCACAGCATGTGCGCACAATCTTAGAAGGTTAAAATCCCCAAAGAAATTCTCTCTCTCCTGTTCTTCTGGCCTTGCTCTCATCTGTGTTCACTCCATAGCCTTATGGCCCTAGAAGTCACTTGGCCCAAGGCCATGCAGACCTCAACAGGCAATGGACTACAACTGGGAACACAAACTAAGTTAGCCTGATTCTGGACTGGACTGTGCAAACATGGAACAGAAACTCTAGGCAGTTGCTTTAATCTTAGCTCTACTGAAGGCACAGCTGGGCTTCTTCCATGGTGGGACAGAAGGAGACAGCACATTGCAAACTCAGGGATTTACGTTCACACGAGTAAATAACACACATTCTCCCACAAAAATCTTAGAAAATTCCTTTTCTGATGTCATCACAACCAATGCAACCAGTAGAGATGTGGAGAGCTCCCCACCAAAAACAATGGAGACAGTTTATCACAAGGTTCCATGGAAAACAAATGCCACAGTCAATAAACTTACACTGACATCATATAAACTATAAGAAGAAATGTCCTAGTCTTGATAAAGAGCCTTAAAGAGGAGTGTGTTCAAAATTATCAAGGATGAAAGAGATGGAAAAGAAAATACAAGATGTTGAGCCAGCTATAGAATGTGCACAGATTTTCAACACCCATTGGTCCCATAAGAATGGGCCTTGGGCCTAGAGCATGTCTTTGCCAAGAGATAAAAAGCCTTATGTCCTGTACTGGGCTTGTCATCTTGTATGGGAATATATTTCCCGGATTCAGATTCAGTGTGTACTCCTTTGTCCTGCTTAAGCATGTGTGCCATATGGCAGCTGGCCAAACCTAAGACCATATCTATCCTCTGCAGAGCAGAAGTGGGGGGTGTCTTCTGATATGGTGCAAGAGGAACATGTGAAGGCCAATTGTCTGGCATCAGCTGCCATGATGGATCTGCTGGAGAGACTATGGAAGGTGATCTTGGCCCGTCTCTTCTCTGAGTGAAGCATTATCTGTCCATCCACTGTTTGACTCTGATCCCAAAGTCAAAACTGTTCAGATCTCTACTCCTGATAATAAGCATTGATGCCACTTGCTCAACTTAAAAGCAGCATTAAAAAGGAAGAGAATAAGATAATAAAATACAATAACAACAAGGAAAACTTCTGAAAATGAATAGAATTAAATTTAGAACAGAATTACATTGAAAAAAAAACACAAAAAAATTGAATACAATGGAAGTGTAGAAAACAATAGAGCAGCTGACAGAAAATTAAACATTTAAATATAGATCTGAGAAAATCACCTGGAATGCAGAGGGGGGTAAACTGAACATAATATATATTGAGAAGTTTCTGCATATTAATAAGCATTTCAGAGAAAATGGAGACAATGGTTAAAAAAAAACAGTTTCAAGTCATGATAGTAGAGAGCTATTTTCTTTCAGAGTTAAAAGATCATGAATTCTTAGACTAAAGAAGGCCATAAAGTTTTAACCAGAATTTAAAAGGTCAAAAACATTTTGCTTCTTAATGCATAATAGTGAATTTGAAAGAGAACACACATTTTAAAAATCTATCAAAAAATAAGAAAGATTTCTTATGGAAAAAAACAATAATTGGAATAGAATTATCTTTAGGAAAAAGTAATGTATTAATATTGTGGATAATAACTTTAAAGTACTGAGGTAAAAGTGGTGTCAATTTCAAATGAAGTATTCACACATCATCCCTTACAGAACGACTGAAGGATGAACCTTAGGTAGAAGGTAATTGAATAATAATGAAAGTAGGTTTATGCAAGAATTAGTGATTAACAAATAAATCATAAAATATTGGTATATTTAAATAAGAATTAACTGAAAAATTTATAAAATGACCAATTAAGTGCTTTAAAACAACATAAAATTTGAATTAAGTTATGAAAGGAATGAGATGAGAGAAAGCAAATTTACAGTAAACTAATAGTCTTGTATTATACAAAAAATAACACAAAAACAGGATTTCATTAAATTAGGCATACATGTTAAAAGCTATGGGCAACCCTAAATTTCTAGAAATAAAATGTAAAACTAAAGTTACATAGGGTGAATGAGGAGAGATGCAAACTGTATCAATTCAATAAATAGTAGGAAAAGAATGTGGAGGAGGATATATCAGTAATCACCATAAGTTAAAATTGATATAACCACTCTGAAATGTATTAAAAATATCTAATAAAGTTTAAAATGTGCATAATTAATGACCTAGTGGTTTTATTTTTCTAGATGTATATTAGAAATGTTTACATTGAGAAGGATATTTTTATTTATTCCTGCATTTCTTTTTGTTGTAGAGAGAAACTGGAAAGAACATATATATCCATCAGAATAAAAATAAATAAAATATGATTATTTGTATGTTTAAGCATAATATAACAAATAAAATGGATAAACTTTATCTAGGAATGTAGCTCTAGGTAGATTTAAACATACAATATTAAATTAACCATATGATTTTAGTTTTCTAGTAATCTTTTTATAAAAGATTACCACAAACATCTTGGTTAAACAAGGTAAATTTATTATGTTGTAGTACTTTAGGTCAGGAATCTGACATGGGTCTCATCAGGCTAAGATCAACATAGTATTAGGGCTCTTTTCTGTAGGCTTTTGATTATTCAGTCATGGAAAATTTTAGTTGCATTTAGTTATAAGACTGATATTCCAATTACTGGCATTCTATCAGCCTTCTTGGAGGCTGCCCTTTAACTCCTAAAGTCCTCTCTCTGAACTTTGCACATAACCCCAACATCTCAGATCCAGGAATAGTATTACCAGAGGAATTAGTGAGCCAGATTTCCCAGACATGAGTGGGACTGGGGGTTCTGGGGGTCCTGCTGGAATAAGCATTTTAACAAGCTGTCATGGGAGAATAAGAAGTGGTAGAAGACTTTATTTGCATGGAATTATAGTCCTCGGGTTCTGAAGTCCCATGCTCCTTAAACCAGCCCTGAAAGTGGAGCAGCTGTGAATATAGCAAAGCCAAAAGGAGGAACACCTTCCAGAGATTCCATTCCATGTTGCCAGGTCCAATTCAGCATCAGTTAAAGTCCACCAGCCCTTTGTGTGGGTCCCACATGGCCATGAGTCATGTGGGCACAGAGGAGCACATCCCCTGCAACAGGAGTCCCAAGCGCTCCAGAGAGAGTAAAAAATTAAGAATGTGCTCCTTTGTTTAAAGGTTAAACATTCAAGTTTCATACCCTTGCAGTGGCCATACCTTTTCTGGCCACTGACTCACTCTCAGGTGTGACTGACAGTAAGGAAGACACTTTCCCACATCACTCAGACCTTACTGGGCATGCATCCAAATCACCTTTGTCCAGTCCCTCTCTCCATTGATCAGTGGGGAATAGACTTGGAAAGTGGTAAATAAGCAAAGATGCATAAATGGCATGCCTATATTATCTAGTCTTCCCTTTACTCCTTTCCTGTTAAAGTATAACCAGATTATTATAACAGTACCAAAAGAATGTCTAATTTTCTCACATTACTATATTATAAGACTCACTCTTTTGTCTCTCCATCTTTCTGACTACAGTTAATTTTAAGGATTCATGTGATTAGATTATATTCACCTAAATAATCCAGGATTATCTCCAAATAGCAAAGTCCTTAACCATAGAACTGAAATTCTCCTTTGCTTCTCATAGGTTCCATTTTCTAGGGCACGGACATCTTTGGAGAGGTTCATTATTCTGTCTACCATATAGTCCAGCCTCTAGTCTCAAAGGTTCACACCAATCCCAACTATAATTATCCTTATCCCAACAAGGTTGCCAACACTTTACACCAACAACTCAGAATCCAAAAATCTCAATAAATTTTTTCTCATCCAAAATTCCATCATTTACATAATTTAAATTAGGCATGGGTGAGTCTCAGTATAATCCATCCCCCACAATTCCTTTCTATTTGTCAACCTGTGAAACTAGACATGTTATATGCTGGGCAAATGCAATGGTGAGACAATAAAAGAATGAGTTACTATAATCAGTCCAAAATAGGAGAAAATGAAAGAAAAATCTGAGGCATTGATTTCAAGTAACTTTGAAATTCAACCACACAAACCTCATTAGGTTCAAGGCCTAGAAATGATCCTCTTCAGCTTATGCTCTGTCTTTTTCTAGTTTAGCATCTGGCCTCTGAATCATCCTGGGTTTTTTTTACAGAAGATAACTTGTCTTTACAACTGAGTCATTTATCAGCTGATTCCCTGCTGCTGGAATTTTGTGAATCCAATACCTTTTATTTTATATTATTTCTTTTCCGTTCAGTCCAATTTGGCCCTGTTTCTGCTGATATAAAATTCTTAAGAAGCTTGTGGATCTCCCATGGATGTCACAAAGATTTACTCCATTAAACAACAGACTAGTCCATGGATCTGTCCTAGATAATTCAGTATTATGGAATAAACTTTTGTGAAAAAAAAAGTGTAAAAATTACTATTATATGTTATTTATGGACTAGAGGCCTGATGCATGAAATTTGGCCCTTGCCACCCCAGCTTCATCCAGAAGGTTGTCTGGAATGTGGTCTGGAAGGTCGTTCAGCTACCTGGTCTAATTTGCATATTATGTTTTTATTGTTATAGATTATTATAGATAATAAGTATGTAGAGAAATAAAAAAATCATAAGAACACACAGTGACTTCATAATAAAGATATATATCTATGAAAGAAGATTTGATGAAAAATAGAAAAATGAAGGGGATTTTAAAAGAAGCTATTTACTTTTATATGGGATTTTTTTCTTAAAAATACTTCTGAAGCAAAAACATGTTGGTATTAATTAATTCTCAGTGTTAGATACCTAGGTGTTTGTTAATAAGTCTCTGTTATTTCCTATAATTTAAAAGATTCACAACTAAATACATGAGAAGGCAATAATCAAGGAATTGTTCTAATAAATGGATTTTAGGTCAGCAGCTCAACAAACTTTGAGTTGAAAATTCAGCACCTCAGCAGCGAGCTTTCTGAATTTAGCCAAAGGCTCTAAAGATACCATTATACAGAGACAGAAAGACAGACAGGTAGTTTCCAACATTTAGCATGTGCTTCTCTGTGGAGTTCAGAAAATGCTTTGTAAGTGTTATTTTTATACAGTATTAGTTACAGAAATAGACAACGGCTACTAATCTCCCAGAATGCCATCATTTTTCCTATAAGAATTCTGAAATTGTTATAGTATATTCAAACATTTAAAAAAGTCAAATACATAAACCCTTTACATTTCCCTTAATTAGGTTTTATTATTAATATTTTACTTTTAAGACATAGGATTTTAACTTTTAAACCTAATGATTAAATAACAATTAAAAATTCAATATCTACTAATGAAGGCATCAATTGCAGGGTGTGGCAAAAGTAGGTTTACAGTTATTTATATGGACAAGAATGAAATAATTAGTAAATAATAATACAAGAATAAGCTTTTGTGTACTCACAACTGTAAACTTACTTTGCCAAATCCTGTATATAAGCATGACACCTTTATTTCTTCTTATAAATAAAACTGATTCAAAGAAATTCCACAAGTTTCTGCTATTTTCATCATGGTACTGTCTCCTTACTGTTGGTGATAACTAGGGCATACATGCTCATCGTCTCCATGATTTGTTTCAGAAAAGAGAAGTTCCAATTGTGGACCAACAGTTTTCAGTTAAGGCAATGACCCTCACATTAACTCAAATCTGAGAGGAGTTGGAGGAAGCATTTTTAGGGGACATAACAATGCAGTACTCATTTAGTTAAAATGTCATATAATCACAACCCAGCAAGTTATTTTGTGGCTATCAACAAATTGATTCTAAAGTTTATATGAAAAAGGCAAAAGAACCAGACTAATTAACACAATATTGAAGGTAAGGAATAAAGCTGAAGGTCTGATTTACCCAACTCCAAGACTTACCAGAGGCATATCACAGAGATATTGTGGGTTTGATTCCAGACCACTGAAATACAGCAAATATCACAATAAAGGAAGTCACATGAAATTTTTGGTTTCCCAGTGCATATAAAAGTTATATTTATACTATAGTCTATTAGTGTTCAATATCACAATGTCTTAAAAAGTACATAGTTAATTAAAAAATACTTTATTGATAAAATACGCTAACCATCTTCTGAGCCTTCAATGAGCTGTAACATCTTTGCTGGTAGAGAATCTAACCTTGATGTTATGGCTATTGACTAACCAGGTGGAGGGTGCTGAAAGTTGAGGTGGCTGCGATAATTTCTTAAATAAGACTACAATGAATTTTGCAGCACGGATTGATTCTTCCTTTAGCAAAAATGTTCTCTGCAGTATGCAGTGCTGTTTGATAGCATTTTATCCACAGTGGAATTTCTTTCACAATTGTAGTCAATCTTGTCAAACCCTGACACTTCTTTATCACCTAAGTTTATGTGACACTCTAAATCCTTTATCATTTTAACATTATTCATAGCTTCTTCACCAAAAGTAAGTTCAATCTCCAAAAACCATTTTCTTTGTGCATCCATAAGAAGTAACTCCTCAATCATGAAAGTCTTACCATGTGATTATAGATATTCAGGAACCACTTCTACTTCCAGTTATCTTGCTACTTGGGGTTGCTACATATTACGCTAGAGATATCAGGCTGATGGCTTACTAAAAGAATAAAGAAAAAAATCAATAGATCAATGGACAGAATTGAAAGCACAGAAGTAGAGTCTCATAAATATAGTCAGCTGATCTTTGACAAAGGAGCAAAGGCCATATAATGGCACAAAAATAGGCTTTTCAACAAATGGTCTGGAAACACACACACAAAAAATGAAGGTAGACACAAACCTTACATTATTCACAAAAATTTACTCAAATTGGATCACAGACCTGAAAGTAAAATGCAAAACTATAAAACTCCTAGAAGTTAACATAGGAGGAACTCTATATGATCATGGATATGATGGTGCCTTCTGAGATACAACATCAAAGAGACACAATCTATGAATCATGAAATAAAAATTGATAAATTGTGAAATGAGTGAAAAATCCATAGACTTGGAGAAAATATTTGGAAAAATTCCTCTGATAAAGAACTTATTGAAAGTGAGAAAAAAATGACTCTTAAAACTCAACAATAATTAAACAATATGATTTAAAAATGAACCAAAGGCCTTAATAGATACATTACCAAAGGAGATGTACAGATGGCAAATAAGCATATAAAAGATGGTCCAAGTCATAGGTCATGCAAATTAAATTAATGAATATCACTACATCTCTATTAGAATGACCAGAATCCTGAATATTGACAATACCAAATGCTGACAAAGATGTGGAGCAATGGGAACTCTCATTCACTGCTGGTAGGAATGCAAAGTAATACAGACATTTGGAAAACAATTTGGTGGTTTCCTGCAAAATTAAATGTGCTTTTAGTACATGATCTAGCAATCATGCTCCTTGGTATTTACCCAAATGAATTGAAAACTGTGGCCATATACAAACTTGTACATGAATGTTTATAGCAACTTTATTTATAATTTCCAAATCTTGAAAACATCTAATATTTCTTTCATTGGGTGAATAAAAAATAAACTAATCTATTCATATAACAAAATATTATTTGCTGCTCGAAAGATATAAACTAGCAAGAATCTATAATGAAGAAAACACATGGAAGAACATATATGCATATTATTAATGTAAAAAAATGCCAATCTGAAAAGACTACATACAGTATGATTCCAATTATATGACTTATAAAAAAGGCAAAATTATGAAAACAATAAAAATATCCAAGTAGCCAAGAAAATGGGTGCAGAGGGATAAATAGAGCACAGATAATTTTTAGGGTAGTGAAAATACTATGTGTAATAATGAAATTCTAGATACATATCATTATACTTTTATCCAAATCCATAGGATATACAATTCAAAAGATGAGCACTAATATAAATTACAGATGCTGGGTGATTGTGTGTGTTAATATAGGTTCTTCCTTGGTAACAAATATACCATTCTGGTGAATGATGTTGATAATGGAGTAGTTTATTCATATGTGGGAGCAGGAAGTAAATGGGCACTCTCTGTACCATCCTCTTAATTTGCAGTAAACCTGAAACTGCTGTAAATAAACAAGTCTTTAAAAAAAATAAAAATAGAGAAGAGCAGAGCTGAGTGGCAGAAATGCCATGTTAAGTTTCAGCTTCCATCTCATTCCCAAGGTTAGGATACATTGTTGTCTCTGAGATCTCTGGATACATTGTTGTCTCTGAGATCTTTGAGTTTTACTACAAACTCTCATATTTTGCATAAGATAAAAAAATGACAAAAAACAATAATTCTGTATTGTATTTCCCTCATTATTTTATTTTTTATTTCCCTATTAATTTTGACTGTTAAATAGATAGACCTTACCAATAAAAGAAAAAAGAAATTATAGACTTCAGATAATTGGAGAAAATATTACATATGTTATTATATAGCTACTCAATGCATATAAACATATGGTATTTAATATGAAAATTATGTAGCACTTAAAAAACATCATTAAAGTCCTCAAAAATGAACTTCCTTATTTTCTTTTTTAGTGTGCAAAATTCTGAGAAGACTATCATGAATGGCAATCTAGCACAAGCCTGTAAAAATTACTTTGTATTATTTAACAAGCTAATCCCATTAACATTCTGTCTTCTTATACAGTTGAAAATGTGAAAAGACTAGACAGAAATCCACAGAATAAAAAGACAAATCTAGGGGAAATTTCAAAGAACTGGAATGCATAATGTGCCAAGTTTTATACTAGTAATTTATGACCTTACTTCTCTGGACAATAGTATTAGGAATCATTTAAGATTAGTGAGCCTCTTCTAATTATTATTATTAGTATTCTATATGTGTAACAAATTTTCTGTTTAAAATTTTAAGTGGCTAAGTTGTTTTGTTAATATTTTTGTTATTGATTTCAAATTTTATTACATTATGCTCAGATGGATGATTTTCAGCCTTGTCAATATTTTATATTGTGATTTTAATTTTTTTATTTTAAGAGATTTAATCATTTGCACTCTCACCAAGAGCTCATTTGTAGGGTCTCTTAGAGTGCCCAAAAGCTTATCCTAAAATTTTTATAATTTATAAGTTTTAGATAAATTACCTAGTAATGATCAACATTTATAACTAAAATTATAATTTAAAAACGATTTTTCTAAACCTCAACTATACTATAGTGATAGAGATGTCATTAACAGTATTAATACCCCATATAATTCTATTCATAAGTAGGTTAATTTAGTTATTGAAAATTCCAATATGAATTTCTATAAAATAAAAGCACAATTTAAGCATTCAATGAGTTTATCAGATTAGCACAACCACAATATTTAAGATTACATTTGAATTAGCACTTTAAATTAAACAAGTGATTATAAATGAAGGCCTAAATTTAAGATCACATATATATCAAGCATCAACAGTTTGCTTTAGTAGACGCTTTCTAATTATTGACTGTGCTAATAAACAAATTAACTTTTTCAGTACTGTAAACATCACTTACTGCTTTGCATGGAAAACAATAATTTCACTTTCAGAAAACTCATGATTAGAAATATTACCAACATGTAATAAATTTTTAATAGCAATAAATAGTAAACTACTACATTTGCTACTAATAACACATATATCAGTTTAGACTGTGGTATCAAGCAAACTTTAAATATGACTGATTTTGACAACAAAGTCTTTCCCATCATGTTTATATGCTGGTCTTCCTTTTTTTACTAATTCTGAGATTCACAGTAAAAAGCAGGCCATATCTATGAAATACTACCTTCAGGGATAAGGAAAGGAAGCATTTGCTGAGAATAGTGGTGTTGTGAAGACAACAATAGATGTTCTTGAATGAATCTATGAATGCAGCTTTGTAAGGCATATGACATGGAGTGGAATTGTTGAGTCACAGGGTAAAATCTGTTCAATTTTAATACCTACTGCCAGATAGTTGTCTGAAGTGGTTAGAACATTTCATATCTCATTTGCATTGTATCATTTTCTACATCCTCACTTATTTTTATCTTTCATCTTTTGCAATCTAACTGTTCTAATAAAAGTATATCACTTTCTTGTTTCAATTTGTATTTTTCAAAAACTACTAAACTGGGACAACTTTTCACATGTTTAGTTTATTCAAATATTTTTTCTATTTTTAAAATTGGATTGGCTGCCTTTTTCTTATTGATTCATAGAAACTTCAATATATTATTTATCCTTTTTTGATATATAGTAAATGTCTTAACCAATTTAATAAATTACATTTTTATTTCCATCATAATGCTTTAACGGACAAAGGTTTCTATTTTAATATGGTTCATCATAAATTTCCTGTGATAGCTAGTGAAAAGGGAACAAACCTTAGTATAATGCTGGTGCAAATGCAGACTTGGGAAGCCACTGTGGAAGAGTATGGAGTTTCCTCAAAAAATTAAAAATAGAATTCCCATTTGACCCAGTGATCCCACTTCTAGAAATATATTCAAAGAAACTTGAAACACCAATCAGAAAGAATATATGCACCCCCATGTTCATAGCAGCACAATTCACCATAGCTAAGATTTGGAAACAGCCCAAGTGCCCATTAGGAGATGAGTGAATTAAGAAACTGTGGTATATTTATTCAATGGGATATTATGTGGCTGTTAAAAAGAAGGAATTCTTATCATTTGCAACAGCACTGATGGACCTGGAGAATATTATACTAAGTGAAATAAACCAGTCAGAGAAAGATAAGTATCACATGATCTCACTCATATGTGGAATCTAATAAACTAAATAAACTGATGATTAAAAATAGACCTAGAGACATAGAAGCATGAACAAACTGTGAACCTCAGAGGGAAGGCAGGGGAGAGTGGGTAGGAAGAGATCAACCAATGAACTTGTGTGCATACATACATAACCCATATACACAGACAATGGAGTGGTGGGGGACTTGGGGTGTCAGGAGTGGGCTAAAAGAGGTTAAGGATGGCAAAAGGAGAACCTTTGTAATACTTTGTAATACTTTCAATAGCAAAGATTTTAAATAAAGAAATAAAATTACTCATATCAAAATCTCTCTCTCTCTCTCTCTCTCTCTCTCTCTCTCTCTCTCTATTTATATATATATATATATATATATATATATATATATATATATATATAACTAGGGGTCTTGTGCATGAAATTCATGCACTGGGGGTGGGTGATCACTCTGCATAATGGGGCCAATGGTTGGCTCTGCCCTAGATGCCTTGGCCCCACCCCCCAGCCCTGGCGACTGCCCCGCCCCTAGGGTCCCGTGCTTGCCAGAAGCCCCAGCCCTACTCCCTAGCCCAGGCCTTAGCCCCAGTGCCTCTCAGCCCCACCTCCCCACTCCTGATGGGCTGGTAGCGTAGCAAAGGTACAGTCAATTTGCATGTTTCTCTTTTATTAGATAGGATGCAAATTAGGCTGGTCACGAGGAGGCTACATGGGCAGGTGAGGCCCAGAGCGGAGATGGAGACATAGACAAGGGGGTCTGCCTGAGCCATCAAGGAGTGAAAACAGGCAGGGGGCCTGGGGCGCTGGCTTGAGCAGCCCTGGAGCCAACAAAGGCAGGGGAGCCTGCTCCAGCCGCAGCATACCAACAGTCCCACCTCTGTGCATGAGCTGACAGCTCATTGCCTAAGCTGCCAGTATACCACTAGCAGTGCTTTTGGTAACTTGGGTAATAAGAATCCAAAAAGGTGATTTAGGTTTTTCCACCTCACTCCTGGAGAAAAAAATAATCTGGGCTGGAGGGGCTAAGAAATGTCATATACTGCCCTAGCCGGTTTGACTCAGTGGATAATGCTTCAGCCTCCCAACCACAGGGTCCAGGTACGATTCTGATCAAGGGCATGTACCTAGGTTGCAGGTTCCTCCCTGGCCAGGGCCCAGGTCAGGGCTCATGCAGGTGGGAACTAATCAATGTATCGCTCTCACATTGATGTTTCTCTCTGTCTTTCCTTCTCTCTCCCACACTCTCTAAAAATCAATGGAAAAATATACTCAGGTAAGGATTAAAAAGAAAAAGAAAAAAAAAAAGACAGGTCATAGCCTATGAAAGAGACATTTTGAAAATGCCTGAAGAAAGTTGTCAATTTTTTGTAGTGAAGGGACTGGAGTCCATGTTGATGAAAATACTTTGATTGCTGTGGTGGCCTCTGGTTTCTCAGTATTTCCTTTTCCTTCACTACACAAATCACAGTAGCTCTCTGCATGGCCAAGCCCATATCCTCAGAATCCGCAAATGATCCCAGAAGAATAAATCCAAAGCCAATCACCCCAATAGCTTGAAATGACCCCTCTTTGTCTCAAACCCTATCTATCCAATCTAGCTACCTCCAACAGATATAAAAAGGGTTTTAAAATATGACTGTTTAAACCTTCTTCATGTATTTAATGGTGGGTTAGAAGTGTGGTCTGAGAATAAAAGTGTACTTGCATGAGTGGAAGTGCCACATTTTGAGACAGAAAAAACTTTGGATTATAATTGTTTTATAAGAATTTCCACACACACACCCTGCACATTTTTTTAAAAAATATATTTTATTGATTTTTTACAGGAAGGGAGAGGAATAGAAAGTCAGAAACATCGATGAGAGAGAGACATCGATCAGCTGCCTCTTGCACGCCCCCTACTGGGGATGTGCCTGCAGCCAAGGCACATGCCCTTGCCAGAATCGAACCCGGGACCCTTCAGTCCGCAGTCCGACGCTCTATCCACTGAGCCAAACCGGTCTCTGCAACCCCACACGGTTTTAAGAAGCAAAGAAAGCTTTCCAATTCCAAATATGGAAAAACGTATGTCATTAAAGGTTTCATGATATGTTTAAATGTCAAAATGAAATTGCCACTGGTAATATGTCATAATGTAGAACTGAGTAGATTCTTGGATCTTGTTCCTCTAGTTGCCAAGAGGAGAGACAGGAGGTTTAACCATGATTAATGATGATTCTCAAGCTTAAGTAATTAGTGATGGTTTCAGAATTACAATCCAACAATTTCAGCACTCAATCTAGTATACTCTTTACCGTCTAACCTTGATTTTGAGAGCATTTCAAAAACAAGATGTTTACTTTATGTTAATTAGCATTAATCTTTTAATGTTTACCTACTAGGAAATTTGCTAGGAAGTTTAAAAATACCATTTTCAGTTAATTTAGAAAATTGTTTTATTATTTTTGTGGCATAAAATGAATAATTGCCACCTGTTCGAATTTATGAGTTCCTTCAATGGTCATTGATAAGTTATAGAAAACTCGAAAATATCTCTGATGTAGATCATTTTATTAGGAGAATACTTAATACCTGGAATTATTTTGAAACTAAAAGTGTAATCCCTAAAGTTAAGTTAGGAATCTCAAAGTCATTCTTGAGGGGCAGTAGAGAAGTGGCTCTAGCTTTGAATAAAACTCAGAATAAAAAGGCATTTGCTGTAATGACATAATTCTTAGAGAATTAGTTGCTGAGAGGTCACTGGAGGAAAAAGTGAAATCATTTTTCCATTTATATGAGTTTAAAATAATTTTATATTATCAAGTCAATCCTTTTCATAAAGATATATAATGTAATAAAAGATTCTAGTGATATAGTTAAGACAGTTAAAATTCCTTATTATTTTAATGAATAATAGCCTGACCTTGACACCATGGATGGACATAAAAATAATTGTCTTAAGATATTGAAAAGCATTTTAGATTAATGTAATAAAATCAAAATAATATAAGAAATTTATATTGCTTTAGGAGACTACCACAAAACTTAAAAACATGCTTTTACTATTAAAAATATACCATAACTATTGAATAATACATATTTCTAGCCCAAGATAGTCTCTGAGTAATGTATCAATTGCTACAGTCTTAGATGTGTGTATTTTATTTTTAATTTTCATGAAAAATTGAAGGATTTACTTGAAACTTTTTTTGCTTTTTAAACAAGTTCTACTTTTTCTATTATAATTTACATAAAATACAATATTGGTATTAAGCATACAATATAGTTCTTAGAAATTTATATAGCATGAAGTGATAATTAAATAAATCCAGTAATCATCTGACATCATTCATAGTTAGCACAGTAGTATAGACTATATTCTCTATGCTGTACTTCACATTCTTATTTTTATATCTATAACTAGCAATTTGTATTTTATAATCTCTTTTTCACCCATCCCCCAATCCCCTAACTCTTCTAAATCCCCTACCCCAAGATCTAGCAACCATCAGTTTGTTCTCTGTACTTATTGTTTCTATTTTGTTTTTTCCTTTATTTTATTTTGTAGTTTCCACATAAAGGTGAAATTATGTGGTATTTGTCTTTCTTTGTCTGATTTATTTCACTTAGCACAATACACTAGAAGTCCATCCATGAAAATAGTAAAATTTTATTCTTTGTTATGACCAAGTAATATTACATTGTATAAATGCACCCCTCTTATGCTTCCTTATCTTGGCCATTGCAAAAAAAATGCTGCAATGTACATAGGGGTATACAGGATGATACCTAACCAACTGAACCATAGCAGCCAGGACCATTGGTTGATTCTTAAATGTGCCATGACTGAGAATCGAATTCCCAACCTTAGTGTATCTGGATGATCCTCTAACCAACTGAGTAACCTGAGCAGGGAAACATCAGCTTTCTATAAATTAGTTAGAAATTATTATTAAATTTCTAATTATTATTAGAAATAATTAATTACCACACCTTATCTATTGTTTCCAGTCCAATTTCCCAATTTCCTCTTAATAAATTCAAGTACTTAGAAGTGCCCCTTCTAACACAAAGAACTTCGCAGGAAAAAGTATTCTGAAGTACAGCTGTTCTAAAAGGAAAGATTAACACTTTGAAGTAATGACCTGGATAATTAATGCTGAATTCCAGTACAAATCCTATTCCTACAGAAGTACTTATGACATCCACATTAATACTAAATGAGCCCATCAGAATTAATGTCCTTGCAATAAATACCAAAGGAGTTGAAAATGATTAGGCTATTATTGTAAAGTGCTACATTGAAAGACAAAAAAAGACTAAGGCTTAAAAGAAAATAGTAGTGATTTGTTTCAGAGACAAGAGCTACTGGATCCCATATTTGCTAAAAATGATAGAGTTAAAAAACTACATAGAAGTTCTATTCACAATTTCAATCAATTTTTAAAAATCAGTATGTTTAAATTCCATGAAAACTGGTAACAATATCTTACCTCTTCTTTAACAACCTTATACCTTACAAAGTATATTCCATATATACATATGAAATCTATAGAAACATATTTTCCTCATATATAACTTTAAGGTTTTATTCTTGAAATAATGATACTGTGGCCATATTAATTTATGATCTAAATAATAAAACCTTAAAGTAACTATAGAATGTCCTTATCTAGTCATTTTCAAACTGCTTCACAACCTGAGATATCTGTTTCGTAAAGATCCTGCCATGACAGGAAGTGAAATGAAGCAAAATCTATGGTGAAAGAGTCTTTCCTCCACCTCCTACCATACCTGCTAGAAGGTGTGCAGCTCCTTTGTTCTCTGTTATAACTTGTATGCTTTTGTGTAAGGTTTAGTGGGAAAAAGCATTGCATGAAAACAATTTTTTAATGAGTTTGGAGAGGATTTTCCTAATAAAAATTTCTGAAGCAAATGATCTGTTATTGTATCTTTAAGTAAATACAGAGGTTTCCATGACCTTGTTTTGGTTCTTAGCGAAGACTGAACTGAAGCATTCAAATATGTTCAAGCTACAATGCTTCTTTTCCTAATTATCTCAAAGCTTACCCAAGTCTGTATTGCTAGTGAGCTTTCTCAAATGTAGCCCTGATAATATCACTACTTTGCCTCTAAGCCTTCCAATGCTTTCCATGCATACAATATAAATTCAAACTTCTAAAATGGCATCTATCATCTTTTACCACAACCCAATTAAAAAACAAACAAACATATAAAAGGTTTTTAATTAATATTACATTAGTAACACACTATACTGGTTTATATTTCCACATTTTGGGACATATTGATTAGAATATCTTTCATATTTGACCATAATGGTAGATAATGCACAGAAGATAAGCTCATGAATGACTTCTGCAATTATTCTGAATATGATTGACATGCCCTTTTTATTTCTATAGATAGTACATATTTATACTCATACCACTCACAGACTCCAATATATATATTTCCATAGAATCACAGTTAAACTATAAATCTGAATTTTCAACAAATCAGGCAGGTGATATTTCTGCCAAAAAGCTTATAATAATTACTGTCTTGTGTCTCTAAGAGTATCTTGGAAATAATGTGTTGTTTTTTTTAATCAGAGAATATGTGTTGATTAAATTAATAATATTAACCTCTCCAATTGGCCATAGAATGTTTATTCTGAGTTCTAAATTACATTATTCTTTGTGAAACTGAATTGCAGGTGAGTAGCTATAGATAAAAAGATATCAACTTGCCGAATAACATATCCTACTCTAACTGCTAAGTAATTGACTTCCCCCAAGCACACAACTATTGCTTCCTATAATAGACTTCACAAAGTTTCCAAAAATAAAGGGAGATAATACTTTATAATTTTATACCAATTTCATGATTGTTCAAATTTTTTTCAAAACTAAGCCAATAATTTGATTTCTCTTTCTCATGTAAAAACAATAGTGTATAGATTGGGTGGTCCAAGGTATTGACATAAGAAGATACTGAACTCACCTCCTCCCATAGACACGCCAGATCTACAGCTACATATGGTAAAATTCTATCTGAAAAAAGACCTGAAAACTAGCTGAACAGCTCCTTCATTTTTGAATGCTACAGTTCAGTCTTCTCTGAAAATCAAAACAAGGTCATAGAAACCTCAGGCAAATGAAAGAGCCACATCATGGGGGATGGGAAGGCTAAGATGTGGTCTTGCCATAAACCCCTCCCAAGCGTAGTGATCCACAATTAGTAGGAAAATCTGGAGCTTCTCCCTGAGAAGGAGCAAAGGGTTTATATCCCATATTAGACAACCCGAATTTTCAGAACTGAACCATTGAGTTGAGGCTCCGAAACACCTGGTTTCGAAAACCAATGGCATTCATATCCACAAGACCCAAAAGGCAGCAGTGAACTGAAAAACTGCTTGAAAAAGGTTTGACATCTGAAAAAAATACAAAATAATATTGACTGTAAACTGTAATTTAAAATATTAAAAAAATAAAACACAAATAAGTGAATGAATAAAGGGCTTGCCTGCAGTCTTACTTGCCCATAGCCCAATGCAGAAGCTTCCATTTGAAAAGTACCCAGAATCTGTGCAAAAGAGAATCATTTGCTCATCTTAAAGTATCAGCCAGTGGAGCAAGGGCCTTTCGGGATATTATCCTGGAACAAAGGCTCTAGTAGATGTCATTTTATCTTTTTTCGTCTACCTGGCTAAAGCCAGCAGCTGCCATTTTTCTCACTATGGGTATCAGTTTTACCCTCTGTTACCAGGTGTAACGAACAGGGCACTAGCAGGCACTACCTTTGTACTCTCTGCTTTGGGAGAGGAGGCAGGTACCATAATTTTTTTCTAGGTGAATTCCATCTTTGCTCTCACCCTTTGCCATGCTCTGCTAGGCTAGTATCTCCCAGGCGGGGGTTTCACACATGTCTGGTGCCCTGTTTTTTACACCTGGTGTAACTGTTTTGCATTGCAGTCCAGGGGACATCCCCTCAACAACTGGGAACTATTAAAAATAAAACAGGTTGCTTGGACAATCACAAAAGTTAGATAACAAAGATTTAAAGCCCAGTGTAATAATTGGTTCATCTCTTACACAATGCCACTCCTTCAAGACTGGGAGAGTGGCTGTTTTATCTAACAAATGTAAACAAACACAGAGAGTTGAACAAAATCAGGAACCAGAGAAATATACACTAAATTAAATAAGATAAAACCTCAGAAAAAATTAACTCAATGAAACAGAGATAAGTAATTTAACTAATACTAGTAAGTACTCAAGGTAATAGTCATGAAGATATTTACCAGACATTGGAAAGGAATGGATGAACATAGAACTTCAATGAAGAGACAAAAAAAAAAAAATAAGAAAGTACCAAATAAGAGTCACAGAACTGAAGAATACAATAATTATACTAAAAATAAACTAGCAGAGTTCAACTGCACACTAAATGAAGCAGAAGAGAAGAATAAGATGGCATTGAAACTCACCTAATCAGAATAGGAAAAAAATTTAAAAAGTTAAGCATGGCTTAAGGGACTTATGGGACATAATCAAATAAGACAATGCCAAGAAGGCAGTACAAAATGAAGGAAAAAAATATATGATCATCTCAATACAAGCAGAAACAATCACTTGACAAAATTAAACATCCATTTATGACAAAAACTCTCAACAAAGTGAGTATAGAGGGAGTGTAGATCAAACAAACGAACAAAAAAACATCAACAAAAGGGGCTACATATGATAAGCCCACAACTAACTTCATACTTAACAGTAAAAAGCCAAAAGCTATTCTTGTAAGATCAGGAACATGAGAAGGGTTCCCATTTCTACCCAGTATAGTACTGGAATTCTAGTCAAAGCTATTAGACAAGAGTAGAAAATATATCCAAATCTAAAAGAAAGAAGTGCATTGCCACTATTCATAGATGACATGGTGCTACATATAGAAAACTCTAAACACTATACTAATAAACATTTAAAATTAATAAACAAAATCAATAAGGCTGCAAGATAGAAATTCAATACACAAGAAATTCTGTTGAATTTCTTTATATTAACAATGAACTATCAGAAGAGAGATTTAAAAAATCCATTTCAATTGAATCACAAAAAATAAAATTAGCTAGGAATAAAAGTAATCAAGGAAGTAAAATATCTGTACTTGAAAAACAATAAGACATTGATTAAACAAATTGAAGAAGACAATTAATTAGAAAGATATTCTGTGTTCATTAATGAAAATAATTACCATTTTCTAAACGTCCACAGTGCTCAAAGCTACCAAAAGATTCAACACAATCTCTATCAAAATTCCAATGGCATTTTTCACAGAAATAGAACATTTCTAATGTTTGAATGGAACTACAAAAGTCCACAAATAACCAAAGCTATCTTCAGAAAAAATATATCAAATTTGGAGGCATGACTTTCCCTACTTAAAATATATTAAAAAGCTAAAGTAATTAAACAGCATGGTTTTGGTATAACAACAGATACATACATCAATGGAACAGATTAGAGAGCCCAGATATAAAACCATGCATATATGGTCAATTAATTTTTAAATATGTTTTAATTTTATTTCAGAGAGAAGGGGGAGGCTGAGAGAAATTGAAACAATGATTACAAGAAAGAATCATTGATTGACTCCTGCATGCCCCTACTGGGGATTGAGCCTGAAAACTGGGCATATGCCCTGACCTGGAATCAAACCATGATATCTTGGTTCATGGGTTGGTGCTCAAACACTGGGAACACAACCAGCCAGGATGACAATTAATTTATGAGAAAGGGATCAAGAATATACAATAGGGACAGGACAGTCTTTCAATAAATGGTGTAGGAGAAACTGGACAGCCACATGCAAAAGTTTGAAACTAGACTACCATCTTATACTATACAAACAAATTAACTCAAATGAATTAAATACTTGAATGTAATACCTGAAACCTAAAACTTCTAAAAGAAAACATAGGTAGTAAGCAACTTAAATCAGTCCTAGGTATGATTTCATAGATTTGACTTATAAAACAAAGGCAGCACAATAAAAAACATTAAATAAGTGGGACTATATAAAACTAAACAATAATAACAAAACTCCACAGCAAATGAAATCAACAAAATTAAAATGAAATTGATTGAATGTAGAAAATATTTGCATATAATACATATGACACAGAGTTAATATCCAAAATAATTAAAGAATCCATATAACTCAATAGTGAAAGAAACAAACAACCCAATAAAAAATGGACAGAAAATCTGAATAGACTTTCTTCTTTTTCCAACAGTGACATACAGATTGCCAATAGGCACAGGAAATATGCTCAACATCATTAATTATCAAGGGAATTCAAATTAAAACTATGATGACATATAACCTTACACCTGTTAGAATAGCTACTATCAAAAGAGAAAAATAAGGGATGGTATGAATATGGAGGAAAGGGAAACCATATGCATTGTTGATAGATTGTTGTAGCCACTATGAAAAATATTATGGAGTTTCCTCAAAAAAACAAGACTACCAGATGATTCAGCAATTCCATTTTTAGGTTTTGTTTTTCAAATAAAACAAAAAACATCAATTTGAAAAAGAAATATGCACTTCCATGTAATATGCATCATTATTTATAATAGGTGTCGAAACAACCTAAGTGTTCATCAATAAATGGGTAAAGAAGATGTTAGGTACACTTACAAACAGACACACAATACTAGTAAGCTGTAAAAAGAATGAATTCTTGCCATTCACAACAACACTGATGGATCTTGAGGGCGTTACAGCTAGGTGAAATAAGTCAGAAAAAGGCAAATACCATATTATTTCAAATATATATGCAATCTAAAAAACAAAAAAAATCTACTTCATAGATACAGAAAACAGATTGGTGATGGAGGTAAGTAAAATGGGTGAAGAGGATCAATAGGTATAAATTTTCAGTTAAAATAAGTCATGGGGATATAATGTACAGCATTATGACTATAGTGAATAATACTATATTTCTGAATTAACAGTTGTTAAATGAGGACATTGTAAAACTCCTCATTCCAAGATAAAAAAAATGTTCAGTAACTATATATATAGACAGATGCTAACTAGAGTTATTATGGTTATCTTTTAAGAATGTATAGAAACATTAAATAATTATGTCCTATACCTGCAACTAATCTAATGTTATATGCCAATTATACCTCAATTCAAAAAAAATAGGAAGAAACAATAAGATTTAGCATCCATCACTTAAAGCAGTGCACTATTAAATTTATTTTCTATAATTAAAGTATTCTCCAATAAAATATCACTGAACTTATTCAGTAAAATATTTTGTCACTGGTAAATACAACTTTCTTTTAGTTTTCAGTGACATAGAGTTTCATAAAACTACTATAGGCCCGGTGCACAATATCCTTGGGGTTTGAGGGCATCCCTCAGCCCAGCCTGCACCCTTTTGCAATTCAGGACCCGTCAGGGGATATCTGACTGCTGGCTTAGGCCCGATCCCACAGGGATCCCTGCAGGATAGAGCCTGATCTGGCAGTCAGATATTCCTCTCAAAGTCCAGGACTGCTGGCTCCTAACCACTCACCTGCCTTCCTGACTGCCTGATCGCTCCTAATCGCCAGCAGACCTGCCTGATCACCCTAACTGCTCACCTGCCTGCCTGATGGTCCCTAACAGCCTCTGCCTTGGCTCCTGCAACAATAGCTTCATCCAAAAGTACATCCAGAATGACATCCAGAAGGTCGGTTGGCTGCCTGGTCTAATTAGCATATTACATGTTTATTATTATAGATGTCTTCATTAATACAGGACAAAGATATTTTTCTCTGTAAATAAGGGCATGTCCAAAAGTGTTCCCTTTCTTTCTTTCTTTTTCCTCAACAACCTTATTATGGATCACAGATTACCAATTCTAACCTAATGTTTATCTAGTGCAAACCTAGTCTAACCATTCTTTCACTCATTATTTTTCCTCTAAAGGCCAGATAAACATCTACATTCAGATATTTTTACCACCACAATAAGCACTGTTGACACTAAATACAATAACCATTTACTTAGGAAAATACATAGTTCCAATTTTTTTATTGATACACTGTATTATCAGCAACCCAAACTTAAAACCTAGAAAGCATCATAAATTATTCTCTCTCCCTCTCTCTCTTTCTCTCTCTATCTCTCTCTCTTTCTCTTTTCCTCTCTCCTTTACCATCAGCTGAAAATTTTCAAATTTCACAGCATCTGTTATTCCTTTATTTCCATTCTCAGTACTATCACCACTTCTGCCCTCAAAGCTGAACAGAAACAACTCTCTGCCAAAGGAGGTCCTTGTTTCCTGCTTTACTCAACATAAATTCACGCTGCAGAAAACTGCATCCTCTTCAATCTGGGACTCCTCAAAGGATGTCTGACTGCCCATTTAGGCCTGATCTTACCAGGTTTGGGCCTAAACGGGCAGTGGGACATCCCTCCCACAATCCAGTACTGCTGGCTCCCAACTTCTCACCTGCCTGCCTTCCTGATTGCCCCTAACTGCCTCTGCCTGCCAGCATGATCATCCCCTAACTACTCCCCTGCCAGCCTGATTGATGTCTAACTGCTCCTATGTCAGCCTGTTTTCCCCTTACTGTCCTCTCCTGCAGGCTTGGGTCCCCCTCAGCTGCCCTTCCCTACAGGCCCAGTCACCGCTAACTTCCCTCCTCTGCCAGCCTGATCACCCCTATCTGCCCTCCCCTGCAGGCTTGATTGCCCCCAACTGCCCTCCCTTGCAGACCTGGTTCCCTTCCAACTGCCCTTCCCTGCTGACCTGATCACCCACAACTACCCCCCCTTGCAGGTCTAATCCCTCCCAACTTCCCTCCCTTGCTGGCCATCTTGTTCTGACCATATTGTGTCCACACTGAGGCAGGATCTTTGACCACATGGGGGCAGCCATCTTGTGTGTTGGAATGACGGTCAATCTGCATATTACTCTTTTATTAGATAGGATAGAGGCCTGGTACATGGGTGGGGGCCAGCTGTATTGCCCTAACGGGTATCCTAGATCAGGATTGGGGTTTCCTTGGGGCATTGGGGGGGGCGGCGCTGGGTGATGGGCCTGTGGTGGTTTGTAGGCCGGCCATGCCCCCCAGCAACTCAATGGAGACCCTGGTATCTGGGATTTATATATCTTTTACAATTGGAACGTTATAGCCTGGAGCGGAGCCAAGCCTTCTGCTTGCTCAGTGGTGACAGCCATTTCTGTTGGAATTTATTTACCTTCTATAATTAAAACTTTGTAGCCTTAAGCGGAGGGCAAGGCAGGCCAGGGTAGGTAGAAATCTTGGCTTCGTCCATTGCCGGGGGCAACCCAAGCCTCCAGCTCTCTCCAGCTCAGTTGATGCCACCATTTTTGTTGGAACTTATTTATCTTCCATAACTGAAAATTTGTAGCATTGAGTGGAGGCCTGGGCCGGCCAGGGTTTGGGGAAAGCTTGGCTTCCTCCATCACTGGGAAAACCCAAGCCTCCCCGCTCCTGCTCTCTCAGTGGATGCAGCCATCTTGGTTGGGGTTAATTTGCATACCTTCTCCTGATTGGCAGATTGGAGTGGATGATGGGCATGACTTGTGGGTGTAGTGGAGGTGAGGTTAATTTAGATATTACTCTTTTATTAGATAGGAGGATTATTATTTTAAATATATTTTCATTTATTTCAGAGAGGAAGAGAGAGAAATAGAAACATAAATGATGAGAATCATTGATTGGCTGCCTCCTGCATGGCCCACACTGGGGACTGAGTCCACAATACAGGCATGTGCCCTGATTGGAATCAAACTGTGACCTTCTTTTAATACTGAGCCATGCTGGCCAGGCAGGTATTCATATTATTATTAATGATATTTAATATCCATTTAATCACTTTTCATATCATTTATATTATCTATCTCCATTGTATCTTTTGTTATTTTTAAATGTGTATTTTTTTTTAATTTGTCTTTACTCATCTCATTGCCACAAATTAGAGTTAAAGCTCAGTCTAAGGCTAAAATGGACAAAAGCAAGTTAATGTAAAACTTTATGAAGTTCGGGGGCAAGGGGGACACAGGTAATAGTTTCAACAATAAACAATTTAAAAAAAGATGATTGTCAAAACCAAAAACAAACTTATGAATTATGTTAATAGGAATGACATGATCAGGGGTACAATTTAGACTCAGAAAATGGATATAAGGTAACAAGATCAAAATAGCTTAGAGACAGAGATCACTCATGGAAAATAAGAAAGGTTTGTTATAAAAGGTAGAAGTTAATTCATCTTTTATGAATGTAGCATCTATATTTTGAAAGGTAAAGATGTAGGAATATCTTTTAAATAGTATGACAGAGTTATGGAGAAGAAAATATTTATTTCACATATTATAAAGAGTTTGACAGGAACAAAGAGGATTTTGAGAAATACTACTCTTAAATACAAACTGATTTTTTCCAATAATATAAGATGCAATGGAAATAGTTAATATAAATGATATGAAAACTGATTGGATACTAAATATCAATATCAAATATGTGTTGGAACTTTATTAGCTTGGATAGGAGATCCTTCTTACTATTCCCAAGGGCAAAGGCCTAAAGGAGAGCCAGCAAACAAAGCAGCCTGTGGCATTTATCCAGTGTGCTCTGGATAAGTATAATATAAGAAGTAGTTGGGGTGTCAGGACAAGATGTTTAAACAAAATAAGTAGAGAAGAAAGTAGAATATTCTGAGTAACTCTAAAGCTGGGAATACATCAACATGTGAATATTATCTATAAATATATAAAAGCCAAAGTGACCTTTTGACCATTTGACCTTTTGACCACCAGGAGAAGATGCTCAACACTCAGGCATGGAAACATGGAACAGACTGATGAATCTCAGAGGGTAAAGGGGAGGGGGGAGAGTGGAAAGAGATTAACCAAAGATCTTATATGCATACTAGAGGCCCAGTGCAGGATTCGTGCACCTGTGGGGTCCCTTGGGCTGGCCTGTGGGCATCTGCCAAATCCATGCACAGGGTCTCCGACATCCCCCAAGGGATTCCAGATTATGAGCAGGTGCAGGCCAGGCAAGGGACCCCACCAGTGCACAAATCTATGCACTGGGCCTCTAGTGACCAGATAATCACCTAGGAAACCATGGGAAAGGAGCAAGACTTTATGCAGAACTGTATGTCCCACCCCAAACTGTCAGAAGCATGTGTTCATCAATTGACAATTCTCTTAATTTGTTCATACTAAGATCTCAGCACATATTTGTTAAATAGACTTAAATTATGCTTCTGATTCTGTAATGGACTCCTCAGTGTGACTGAAAACAGATCTGCTCAGTACTTATAAGTTAGTCTGGCATGTGAGGATGCTTGCAAGATTGATGTTAATATTTGTGCAAGGTTGCAAAGTCATTTCTCTGTGCTCAGTATCTGGGGAAAAGCAAGCCATTTCCAATTATCTTATAGGCTGCTATTTAGTCCACCACTAGACTAAATGATAGCTTATTTAGTCCTCCTAGCCCATGATACTTTAACATTATAACAATTCTGCATGAGAACTTGAGAATATTATAATGATATCTTAAATTGTTTTAGACTCAACTGAAAAAAGTCTATAAAGTTAAAAAATCAAAACAATGCTTTTGCAATACTTGTCAGTCATGTTTATCAACACATATGCTTTATAACATGCTAAAATTCAGAAGTTATGCAAATCACATATTGAGTGAACACTATGCTCCATAAATACATAAGCCATGTATATATATTTTAGTGGTGATACTGTTGGACAGAAAATAAAATTTATATTTCATTCAGGCCTTAAAGATGTTGATATTTTAAATACTGGTTTACATGTACATATTTATAACAAATATTCCACGTAGTAAGCATATCCTGTTTTCCAGGTTTAATATCTTTAGAAAATTCAAAATTTTTTCATATTATCTATATTTTAAAAGCATGTTATTTGAGCAGACTAAAATAGACTATCAGGTTGGAATCCAGCCAAAGCTACATTGCCTAGGTTGCAGGCTCAATCCCCAGTATGGGGTGTGCAAGAGACAGTAAATGATTCTTTCTCATCATTAGTATTTCTATCTCTCTCTCCCCCTCCCTTCCTCTCTGAAATCAATAAAAGTATATTAAAAATAGTTTTTAAAAGACTCTATGGGAAATATAGTTGACTAAAATAAAAATCAATAAAAATAATAATATTTGATAAAAATATGAAGGACAAACAAAAGCTTATCATAAAACATGCATTTCTGAAACCAAGACATCTTTTAGATATGAGAAAATTTTCAGTACAATGGTAGAAAATGTTTTGTCTGATTATTTTTTCTAAATATTATTTAAATACCTAAAGATTTTTAAAAATGTCATGGTTATTTATCCATTATTTAGAGTAGTTTTTTCCCCCCAAGCATGACAAAAGATAGGTACTTGAATACATTTTAGTCAGCAGATATATCCATATAGGTAGATAGTATGTAGCTGAGGTCTGTGAAAAAAAATCTTTATTATGGCATCTTTGCTAAAAGCAAAAATAATATTTTTTATAAAAGTACAGTAAATTGGTCAAGGACAGGCAATTTAGACTCAACTCATATAGTTACTTCCTCCATAAGCTGTTCTTAATTGTGTCACCATCATATTAGCCATAGAAAAAAACTTTTTATTATATATAGATCTTGAAACTGAGAATGTAATGACTCTAAAGAAATATTGTCAACCCAAACCACTTTGTGCTGTTTTTCTGTGTAATTCATTTTTTTTTAGTTTCAAATACAATTCAAACATCATAATATCACTTACAAGATTTGGACAATGACCCCAATGGGTCCTATTCTCTCATAGCTAAAGGAATCATTCGTGATCTTTGCTGACACTTGACTATTCTGGCTTTCTTCTGTCCAAAATACCTGTGAATCCCACTCAGTTTGAAGATTTAAAGCACTTTGCCAACTCTCCCTTTCAAATCTTTAGCTAAGGCTTTGTCCATTTTTCTAATGAACTTATAAAGGATGTGTTGACATGATCTTAACAAAAACTCTGTTGTAGCAAGGGAGAAACTAGAGAAAAATGAGTTTCTTTGTTCATAACAGAACAAACCCAATGGTTTTATAAACTACAGTAACTAAATAATATGTCATTCAGTAGCTAAATAATATGTCATTGATTCCAATGTGAATAATAAAGGTGTTCAGGGACTGTTCTCATATATAAGGTTTCAGTTTCCAATATATAGTAATCTGGACTCTTGCCATAGTAATAATTATTTCACATGGGTCACAAACCACTTCAAAGAAAAAACAAACAGTAAATGGAAGATACATTTAAGAGCAGTTCATGAAACTGAATAAATAGAACATAAATTTCATATCTTATAACATCAAAGATCATGATTGTTCTTAACATTACAATTGCAGGGGACCGAACACATCTAGTGTAAACATATCCTCTCATATTTATCGTGAGTAGTACTATAATGTATTAGCCTCTACAATAATTACTTGTTAGGTTGCCACTTGTATAAAGTGGAAAGTTTTGAAAAACATATTGCAACTGTTTACATAAAAGTGAATTGTATTATTTATTTCAGAAACCTTAAATCAAAAACTTTAAAGCATCCGATATAATAAAGACCTAATATGCTAATTAGACTGAACAGCAGAATGACTGTCCGGACGACCTTCCGGATCACCTTCTGAATGAATCTAGGGCTGCAAGAGCCAAGCCCTTTGCTGAAATTTTGTGCATCAGGCCTCTAGTTCATTAAATAATTTGGCCTCTGGAAATTATTTGTTAGTTTAGAACCTATGTTTATTTAAAACTAGAGGCCCAATGCACAAAAATTTGTGCAAGAATAGGCCTTCCTTCCCTTGGCTGTTGGCTCTGCCTTCACTCTGGCTGGAGCTGCCTTTCTGCCTTCATTCCAGCCAGAACCACCTTTCACCTCTTGCCTTGTTGTGTCAATTTGCATATTACCTCCTTATTGGCTGTAGGCTCAACCATCTTTGTTGCAGAGTTACGGCCAATTTTCATATTCCGCCTTTATTAGATAGGATACCCCCAAGAAAACAGTACCATCATTTTATTTAAATAATTTTTTTTAATTCTTATGCTATCAAAAATCTAAAATATTACTGATATCAAACCAGCATTTCATTAGTTATATCATGTACTCAATGGCATGATCTTATAGGTTATTTAAATACGAAGATCAGACTATGTATGTTGGAGAGTATAGAAACCCAAATAACATGTTTTACCTTGAGAAAATTCAATTTAATATTAAATCAAACAAATGAAAAAACAAAATCAATTCAGGAATTGAGTTGGGGGCAGGGGAGACAAGATTTTAGTACTCAATTAACAGGGCAAACATTTATCCTGGAATTGAAAGCAAAAGACATTGTAAATAACTATTTCTTAAATATCAAACACTGTAAGAAATGACATATTTTCTATTTAGTTTCATTTTCTAATTAAAATAGCGACTATTAATTTAACACAATATTGCTCAGTTCTCTTCTTATGCAGATTTCTGCCTATAATTTATCATAATATTTATGAGCACAAATTGGAGAGTTCTAAGGATCACCTCTATTCTTCCCACTTTTTATTATACGTGAAAAACCAAAACCCAGAGAACCTAAATACTTTACTCAGTATACTATAGTCAGTTAGACAAGATTCAACCTTTTAACTAAGGCATACTTTATAAATGTATGTGAAGAATAAGGAAAAAAAATGGCACATAGCATATGTTCATTTATCACATTATTTAGTATAAATTTCTTTCAACTGAGATTGTGCCTTGTTTATTTCACTTTGAACATGACTGAAAATTATCAGGTAAACAACTATTATTTTCTTTTATTGAAGTCATTTTGTTTTAGTAAGAATATTTCTAAAACTTCTTAAGGGTTACTGGCAAAACATAAGTTCTATGGTATTAATTGTGCTACCTGAAATATATAGGGATTTCTATAATTTAGTTTTAACTAATATTAGCTCAAAATATCTTCTTTCTTTTTATATTAAGTTTTGCTAAATACACAAATGATAAAATATGATAGTTTGGTGTAGGTGGGAAGGGGTGAGGAGTGGAGGGGTCAGTTGAGAAACAAAAGGGTAGACATCCATAATACTTTCAACAATAAAAATAAATTTTAAAAAGATGTTTCCAATAAACAAAAAACAGGTGATATTAAAAAAGAAGTAATTCACTCACTGTATAAATTTCGTTCTGCATAAATTCAACAAAGGAGACAGACATAGCTATGGTATATGGCTGTTACAAGTAATTAGAAGACACTGAAAATTAAAAAGAAAAGAAGGCGCTGTGGTTGCTTAGAATTTCATTGGACAAGCAAGATGACTGCAGAGTTGATACTATTTCTTAGTGTTCAAAATAACAGAAATATTTTAAGGCAGAAATTAACATATTTATCTTCAGAAATATAAGCTCCAGAAATATCTAAATAACCTATGGAAAATTGTAAGTGGAAGGGAATATAAGTCAGTGCGTATTAAAGTAGGCTTTACACAATGAAATCCTATCTAATAAAAGAGTAATATGCAAATTGACTGTACCTTTGCTACAGCCACAGCCACTAGCCAATCAGGAGTGATATGCAAATTAACATTCAATCAAGATGGCTGCTGCTCAAGGCCGGGTTGGAGTGGAGCCTGCCAGAGATTGGCCCCATCGCAAGGCCATGGCTGGCCTTGTACAGGCCAGGGGTGAGCTGTCCTTAGGGCTCCCAGTATATGAGCGGGGGCAGGTTGACCTGAGGGACTACCCATTCCCAGTGCACGAATTTCATGCACTGGGTCTCTAGTCCTATATAATAAAAGGGCAATATACAAATCAACCAAATGGTGGAACAACTGGTTGCTATGACTCACACTGACTACCAGGAGGCAGACATTTAAAACAGGTGTTGCCCCCTGGCAGTCAGTGTGCTCCCAGAGGGGGAGCACCGCTCAGCCATAAGCTGGGCTCAGTGCAGGCCTAAGCTGGCAGTTGGATGTCCCTTGATGGCTCCCCGACTGTGAGAGGGTGCAGGCCGGGGTGAGGAACCCCCCCTGAGTGCACAAATTTAATTACTGGGCCTCTAGTTATATCATAATTTAATTAAACGTATATGAAACATTATTTAAAGAAGTGTTTAAGTTCTTACTCTGCGTTGTGCTTTGTTTCCTTATATTTGGATTTCTTCTGCAGAGAGATGGAATTGAGCCACTTGTGGATGAGACCTTGGGTAGCTGGGAACAGTTTTTTGTTTACGTTCTAATAAATTTTGCCATAGTTGCTCACATTCTCTATACATGAGTCCCCAAAATGCTTTTCTTGTGACTTTCGTGGAAGTCTCCTATTTCCACCAGCAAGAATACCACTTTCGTGATTATGTTATTTAACACAAGGGATGTTATTTGGGCAGACCTAATATAATTACACAAGATCTAAAATGTGGAGTGCTTTATCCAGCTGTTGGCAGGAGAGGGAGTCAGAGATTCTAGGCATGAAGATGATTTAATGATGTATCATTGATGATTTTAAAGATGGAAGAAGCCATATGCCAAACAATATGCAAAACACCTGATAGCAAAAAGGAAAGAGGAAACTCAGGCTATGAACTAAGTTCAAGCAAACCTGCTGTCAAGTGACCTTCTCCAGAGCCTCCAACAAAGAGTCTAGCCTGGCCAAATCTTAATTTCTGGTAGTTTGTACTGCAGCAATAAGAAATCACTATACTTTTGTCCAGTACATTTAAATTTTCTTGAGTGTTCACTTATTTCACTTGGCCAGTTTCAATTAATCTGAAAACTTGATTACTATTTTATTGTCAATTTTAATACTCAAGCAAAAATCTTAGTTTACCCTGTAAATATTAGTGGAAAGGATTATTTGCATTCTTGAGTAGGTCCTGAGCATTTCTGGTACTAGATTGAATTTAGATATAGAGCAGCTATTGCTGGCCGGGTCTCTGTCTGCAACTTGGGTCCCGAACTGAGCTGTGCGTGGCAGGCGAAGCAGCCATGGGAGTTGGTCGAGAAAGTGTTTGTGTATTTTCAGAGAACACTCCAAGACCATGTGGGTTCCTGCAACAGTGAGGAACTGACAGATCTGTTCCAGTCACAAGGACGGTCCAGAGATGGGGGACACTGACGAATCTTGGCATGCTAGCAGTTAGCAGCTGTGCGTGCCTGCAGGCGGCCCAGGACAAAATCAGAGGGGATGGAACTTGCATTGCCACGATGTGTCCACCGGCTGGATACCATTGCTGACATGTACACATAAAGAACTATTTGACATTGAAACTAAGACTCAAACATTTTTTGTTATTATACATTTATTTCTAGTTGCAAATGCAAGATATTTTTAAAGAAAAGAAACAGGGGAGAGTGATTGATATAGAGGCAGGGAGGCATTGAACAGGCTGTCAAGCTACAGGGGGAAGGCTGGGGAGGGTGGGGGCAAGTTCTGGGGGAGATAAGCCGAAGGACTTGTATGCATGCATATGAGCATAATCAATGAATGAAATACATTGGGATGGGGGGGCAGATGGGGACATGTGCTGGGGGTAGGGGAGGCTGGGGGGAGGATAATGGGGGGGAAAGGAAAACATATGTACTATTAAATCTAAGTTATACTGCAAAAAAAATAAAATATATTAATAAAAAAAGGAAATCACTATACTATCTCACAGGGCTGGTATGTGGATAATATCTGTAGAATTTTTAGAAGAATGTTTGTCAATTTGTAAGCATGACAAATGATAACTATTTTGTTGTTGTTAGATGTCTCATTCCGAGCAAAGTATAGACTCTGGGAATCAGACTTCTGTCTTTAAGAGGGTAATAGTCCTAACCAACAAGTTTCTTAAAAATATAAGTGATAATGTATAGTTATTTATGTGCTAGCAGAGATTCATGTGCTAATCAAGTCTTTAAAAATATTTTCTTAATTTTAAATAATGAAAGGTTATAATAGTGCAAACAGTAAAGGCTTAACAAACTAAAAAGTTGGACCTGGAAAATGAGTTACAATTATATAAGAGGGAAGGATAAAATGAAGTATTTTGGTGAGAATATGTGGGCAAACAGATAACTTAAGGCTTGAAATCAGTAAGAAAATCTTTTTTTTTTAATTTTTTGTGCAGGTTCAGAGAATGACTGTGTTGAACAAAAGTTCCTTTTATTGTTATTTTACCCTAGGCCATCTTGGAGATTTATTGTATCATGCTAATAAACATTGGTATTTTCCATTTGAAATGGAATCATTTTGTAAAACTTATTTGATTATAGTCTCTCTTCTCCTGCTTCCTGCCTTCCTTTTGCCCTCTCCCCAATTTCTCACTCCCTCCTTTCTCCTCCAACTCCAACTCTACCTTCTGTCTCTTCCAAAAAATAAAAATAAAAAACATAGCACACCAAAGTTATCTTTTGGTTTATGGTTTTCCATGAAAGGAGCTTATAATTCACCCTTCCATCCCATCCATTAAAAGGTTCAATAAACTGACAAATCAATTTCTCTTCTTAGATGTATAAAAGAGGTGAGGTAACAGAACAAAGTACTGTCCCCCAAATTAGAGATGGAAAGGCAGAGACAGAGATGAGATCTAGTGTTATAGGAGGAAAACCTGAACTGTAGTCAACAAATTGCTGGAGGCTGTATATGGGAGTCTGATTTAAAAAACTCTAAGGGGACTCAATCATAACCAGCCACCACTTTTTGTGAGTTTTACCTCCAAGAGCTTGACCAGTTTGTCAAAGTAAATATCAGAAAAAATCTCCCACACATTTGGCAGAGTGAGGAGAAATAAAGTATTTGGAAATGGGCAAGAGCATTATGTTTTCCTTAATGTTTGCCTCTGGAGAGGGTAGTTAACCTGAGCCTAACCTTTTGGATTTTAATAGAACCTGACTGACCTCAGGGAATTTAAATATCCACTGGTAGTTCACTCTAGCCTTCCACAAGGCAGAAAGTAAATACCGATTATATGTCACTCTAGCCATCCTGTTGGGGGCACAGTGAAGCATTTGTGAAGTTCATAGGCAGAGGCATAACCTCACTAAAGGACTGAGGCCAAATCATAGGATGACAGAATGTTTCCTTCTCCCAAAACCTTATCACATTATTAAAGGCCTATTTATAGCAGTTTCTTTTACACAGTACATCATGACTGGCTACTAAGAAAAAAAAAATCACAAGACATAAAGAAAGACATAAAAACAATTTGAAGAGAGAGAGCAAGCATCCAACCCAGACATATAGGGATGTTGGAATTATTCTACCAGGGATTTAATTATAGTATGATTACTGTGCTAAGAACACTAATTGATTATGCAAGATAAGATGGGTAATGCAAACAGAGAAAGGACTCAAGGAAAAATATGCTAGAAAACTGTAATAGAAATGATCAATGCTTTGATGGGCATATTAGTAGACTGGGCACAGCTGAAGAAAGAAACTAAGCTAGAGGATATCTTAATAGAAATGTCAATAATTGAAAAACAGAGTACAAGGGCTGAAAAAATATAAAATATCCAAAGAATATGGAGAAGCCACAAAAGGAAACATACATGGAATGGTAAAAATGGAATAAAAAAAAGAAAAAAGAGAAATAAATGAGAAATATTAAAAAATAATGACTGAGAATTTCCCTAAATATCAGCCAAACCATGAATCCAAGAAATTCACAAATACCAAGTAGTATAAATGGCAAAAAAAAAACTATATCTGCACATAGGTTTATAACTTTTAAATTGTAGAAAATCAAAGCTAAATTTTAAAAAAATCCTAAAAGAAGCCAGCAGGAAAAAAAAAAACAAAAAACAAAAAACCTCACTTGTAGAGGAATAAATATGACAATTGCATGTGACTTCTCAGAAATCATAAAAGCAAAGATTGGAATAAAATATTTAAAGTGTTGATAGAAAAACAAAAGACCAATCAAGAATTCTGTATCCCGTAAATTTATACTTCAAAAGTGAAGAAACATTTTAAACCAATAGAAATTGAGGGTTTTTTTTTATGCCAATAGATTTGCTGTGAAAAAAAAAAGTTAAAGTAATTCATTTAGCTGGAAGAAAAGTAATATATGCCAGAAACTCAGACACATAAAAATAAAGGAAGAACACCAAAGAAGCACTAAGGTAAAAAAATACTTTATCTTAATTTTAATTGATCTAATGAATAATACATTATACAAAATAAGAGAAACAATGATTATGTATGTTTATTTTTAAGTGAAATAAATTCTAGCAATAAATCAAGGGACAGAAGAGAACAATTTAGATTATTCTGTATTATAAGGTACTCATACTACCCATACAATGGCAGTGTTATTTAAAAGTAAATCTGGATTGGTGTAAATAAATATATTGCAAACTCCAGGTTTGTAATAACAAAACAAAAGTACAGTTGACCCTTGAACAACCCAAGTTTAAACTACACAAGTATACTTATATGCAGACTTTTTCTGAATAAGTACCTGTCCTATTTTCAATCCTTAGTTAGGAGTCTGCTGATTAGGAGGGACAACTGTATATGTTCATCAATGCCATTTTTTTACAGGGGATTTGCGCATTTGTGAACTTGCGTATCCTCAGAGGGTCCTGAAACCAATCTTTCACAGATATTTAGGGACAACTAACTGTGGGGAGGGAGTGAAAGGTTATATATAAACTTTTTACTGAGCAAGGGTTGATTCCTAACCTCCACTTTGTTCACAGATAAAATTTATAACTGATATGCTAATAAAGGAAAGAAAATGGAATCATATAAAATGATTAAAACCATGAAAGACAAATAAAGTAGAAGACAAACAAGAGACAAAATCCAAGAGCAACAATTCCAAAACACCAACTTGAAATACTATGAACGCCTATATTCATAGCAGTGTTATTTACCCTAGTCAAGATCTGGAAATAGCCCAAGAAGAACTGTGGTACATTTACATAATGGAACACTACATAGCCATAAAAAGAGGAACTTTTGCCCAATCAGTGTTGCTCAGTGATAAAGCATCAACCTAGGAACCAGAAGTTCATGATTTGATTCCTGGTAAAGGCATATTCCTGGGTTGTAGGTTAATCCCCAGTAGGAAGTATGAAAGAGGCAGACAATCAATTATTCTCTCTCTCATCATTGATGCTTCTCTCTCTGTGTATTCCAATCTGAAATCAGTAGGAAAAAAATATACATTTTTTAAAAAGATGGAACTTGTGGTTTTTTGTGAGAGTTTGGATCGAAATGGATATTATTATGCTAAGTGAAATAAGCCAGTCAGAGAAAGACAAATACCATATGTTCTCACTTATATGTGGAATCTAATGAACCAAATAAACTGACAAATGAAATAGAAACAAAGGCATGGATACATGGAACAGACTTACAGCTGCCAGAACACAGGGAGGAAGGAGGACTAGATGCAAGAAGTTGAATAGCCAAGACCGGTTTGGCTCAGTGGATAGAGCGTCGGACTGCGGACTGAAGGGTCCCGGGTTCGATTCTGGCAAGGACATCTACCTTGGCTGCGGGCACATCCCCAGTAGGGGGCATGCAAGAGGCAGCTGATCGATGTCTCTCATCAATGTTTCTGACTTTCTATCCCTCTCCCTTCTGCTCTGTAAAAAAATCAATAAAATATATTTTAAAAAAAGAAAGAAAGAAGTTGAAGAGATTAGCCAAAGATTCACATGTAGCTTGGCAGGGTTGCTCATTGGTTAAGTGTTGACCTATGCACCAGGAAGTCACCAGTTTGATTTCTGGTCAGGGCACATGCCCCAGTTGAGGGCTGGATCCCTCACAGGAGATGTGCAGGAGGCAGTTGATTGATATTGATGTTTATCACTCATTGATATTTCTATCTTTCTCTCCCTTTCACTCTCTCTAAACATCAATCAAAAACATTAAAAAATAAAGATGACACATATTCATAACCCAAAGACACAAACAGCAGTGTTGTGATGGTCAGAAGGAAGAGGGGGCAGGGACTGGGTGAAGGGAGAAAATGGAGATATTTGTAATAGTGTCAATGATAAAAATAAATTTAAAAAGTAAAAAGATGAGAAAGATATAGTTAGATATACTAATAAATAGAAAGCAAGAGTAGCTATATTAATTTCAGACTGATCACACTATAAAGCAGTCACCAAGGATAAGGAGAGGCATTACAAGGTATGAATTCACCAAAATGTCATGACAGTACTTAACTTGCATGCACCTAACCAGAAAGCAGCAAAATAAGTGAAGCAAAACATGATAAAATAAACAAGAAACAAATGAAGCTACTCTTGTAGTTGGAGACTTCAACACTCCTCTATCAATAATGGATTGATTCAACCGGCAGAAAATCAATAAAGACACAGTTGAACTCAACCACACCATCAGTCAACTGAATATAATGGGCATCTATAGAACACTTCATTCAGCAATAGCCGAATACACTTTCTTATTAAGTTCACATGGGACTTTCACCAAGATAGATTGCACTGTGGTCCATTAAACAGAATTAAACAAATTTAAAAAAATAGAAATTATGCAATGGTTGCTCTAGTACCACAATAGTATGAACTAGAAACAAACAACAGAAAGATAAGTGGAAAATTCCAAAATGCATGAAGATTGAACAACATACTTCTAAATAACATGGGTTTAAAAATGTCAAGATAAATTTAAAAACATTTTAATTAAAAAAATGAAAATACAACTTAGCTAAATTAGTGGGATACACAAAAGCCATGATTAGTTGGACATTTATAGCATTAAATACATATATTAGAAAATAATTTAAGCTTTAACCTTAGAAAACTAAAAAACAAAGAGCATATTAAAAAATAGATATTTATCTTCTCACAGTTCTGGAGGTTGGAAATCTGAGGTCAGACTGAAAGTATGTTCAGTGTCCAGTGAAGGCTTTCTTCTTGTTTTGTAGGCTGTTGCCATCTTTTTAAAAAATATATTTTAATGACTTTTTTTACAGGGAGGAAAGGAGAGGGCTAGAGAGCTAGAAAGATCAATGTGAGTTAAACATTGATCAGCTGCCTCTTGCACACCTCCTACTGGGGATGTGCTGGCAACCAAGGTACATGCCCTTGACCGGAATTGAACCTGGAACCCTTCAGTCCACAGGCCAATGCTCTATCTAGTGAGCCAAACCTGTTAGGGCAGCTGCTGCCATCTTTCTGGATGCATACATGACCCCTTTTATTTTTTCTCTGAGAGAGCATACAAGCATGCAAGCTAGAGTGTGCTCCATGTTCCTTCTTCAACCAGGACCAATACTGATGACCCCATTTAACTTTATTTACCTTTTTAAATAGGCCATACTCCCATTGTAGGTTAGGGTTTCAACATATGAATTGACTGAGGGGGCACAATTCAGACCATAGCACTAATGAAGGCCTAAAATAGAATTTTGGCAGGGGGAATGAGATGATATGATAAATGGGAGCCATGACTCAAATTTTTTTCAAGATCAACAGAATTCAACATCTTTCTGGCAAAAAGAAAGAAGATATTCATCAAATTAAAGATAACGGCAAGATTGTTAACACAGGTGACTGGAAGAAAGTAAATCACTAATAAAAATTAAAATAGAAGAGAAACAATTTGGCATAAGAAGTTGATTGTTTTAGTTGTCACCTGTCAGAAGGCAGTTAAAAATGTAATCACTAGTTCTTATATGTACTAATTCCGACCATGAGCATTCTACTGGGGCCTTGATTAGAGATGGTTCTTTAAGGGACCCACAGTCCAGTGAAATTTTGGAATAGAACTTAGAGAAAAATTCAGGGCTGAAGTTTTGGGGCTAATATATTGATGCATTTGAAATCATAAGTTTGACAGGATAAAATATGGATTTTTTTGTTTCATTAACCCACACTTGTTCAGATATTACTGTTCCACAGTGCAACAACTTCTGTGTATATAAATAAAACTAAAAAAACAAACACACAATAATTTGATTAAAAAATTAAAACCACTGTATTTGAGAGTTAGTGCTGATTTTTATTGCTAGTTAATAGAACAAAAGTCAAAGTTCTAATTATTTATTTATAAAGGGTAGTGATATAACTGGCACATGTTTTAGGTCTGTTGTGTATTGAGTGACTATTAAATATCTGGTTAAGCATAAATCCACTAAATATCATTCCACCCATTGTCTGCACATAGTTTAAATCTTCTTCTTTCCCATGAAGGTGAAATTCACTAAAGTAACTCTTGCCCCAGATGTGAAACAATATAAAGTTCTCCAGTGTGATCCTGGGAAGTCTTGATTTTATATATTTACACCAAGTGGCTGACATTCAAAGCTGTTCATGGACACTCTGGGTTTTACTTAGATTTCCAATAAAAATTCTTTGTGACCCAGGGTGAAAGTGGAAAGTAAGCTGGAATTTTTCAGCAAAGGACAGATAGATCTCAGGGAGGATAGGTCAGAACTGTTGTTTAAAATGAACTTGTCAATGGGCAGAGGGTGAGGGACAGTTTGTACAGCTGGAATAGACACTGTGAGAAAGCCTTTAGCAACTTAATAAATATACTGTCTTCATTCCCAGCTTAATGAAAACTGGAGACTGGCTAGAAAACAATCCTTCCTCTTTCTCTTTATCTGAACAAGCATGAATTAATAGAAGGAAGTAGGAAGGCATCACCATTCATGTGTCTGTGATAATATTCTTTTTATGTCAAGAAGGCAAATTATAGGTAATCCTCCCTGCCATCTTCTTCACACAAACAATGAAGAGAGGAGATATTAGGCACATGTTGTTTGGCTCAAATACATTGTAATGTAAGAGTTTTTAAAAGTTTAATGATTTCATGAATGATTTTATTTTGTACTAACTTAAAGATTTATGATTTCTATTTCAATAAGTTTAGTAGATATCAATGAAATTTAAGCAAAATCTTCTGGAAAATTTTAAAATCTTATCCAGATATATTGACCATAAATAGGCATAGTCATTTCCAAAAGGTCTCAATTCTATTTTATGTTTGTGAATGTTTTAGGTAATGCTCTGATTTAATGATAACTTAAAATACATATATTTCACACTAAAAGATAAAATGTTACATTAATCTGAGTACTGGAGATCTGTGCTGTCTAATATACTGACTGCCAGTCATATGTGGCCATTTATGTATAACATTTTTAAAGACTAAAATTTAGTTTTTAATTTGTACTAGCGACATACATTTTATATCCTCACTGGCCACACAAGTCTAGTGGACAGCACAGAATTTGATAACACAAAACATTTTCATCATCACAGGGAGTTATCTTGAATAATGCTGAATTGTCTAAACTTTATTTTAGACAGAGGCACTGTTCTCAAAGAGTGACTGCTTAATGGGGAGAACTGAGAAACTCCCTTTAATTCCTTGGCTAGTGTGGCTCCGTTGGTTGGATATCATCCCATGAACCGAGAGGGTGCTGGTTCAATTCCAGTCAGGGCACAGGCCTGGGTTGCAGATCTGTGAGTTCAGTAGGCAGCAGATTGATGTTTCTCTTTCCTCGATGTTTCAGTCTTTTTTCCTTCTCCCTTTCTCTCTCTCTCTCTCTTTCTCGAATCAATAAAAACATAAAAATGATAATACTTTCCTTTAAGACAAGCTGGTTGCTAGAAATATATCAGCAAATGAGAAAGGTAAATTATTGGCTGAGACAGAATTAACATTGCTCAAAGTTAATATTTTTATAAATATCAATGTACTCTAGGAATCATTTCTTCCTTAGGATGCAGCCTGGCATATTAATTTTAACGTTGTTAAGCTGTGAACTTGGTGCATGGGACTCCTTGAAGTCTGTCCCTTATTTTTTAAATATATTTTATTGATTTTTTTTACAGAGCGGAAGGGAGAGGGATAGAAAGTCAGAAACATTGATGAGAAAGAAACATCGATCAGCTGCCTCTTGCACGCCCCCTACTGGGGATGTGCTCGCAGCCAAGGTACATGCCCTTGACCGGAATCAAACCCGGGACCCTTCAGTCCACAGTCCCACGCTCTATCCACTGAGCCAAACCAGTCTTGGCGAAGGCTGTTCCTTTAAATGTGACTCCAAAATAAGTATGTTCAGATCTTGTCCTTTGTTTTCAAACTGCTGTATCAATTCATTCATAAGATATATATGAAAATAGGGAGGATGATAAATGATTCACAAGTGAGAAACTAGGCATTCTGAGCTCTGAATCCAATTTATAATGCCATTAATAAAGTATGATTAGGATTGGATGATTGTTGATTTGTAAGTAATTGAGGCCAGAGGAGTTGCTAGGAAGTAAATTTAAGTTGGTAGACAGAGGAATGTTAACATGTGATCACAGCTATACACAGTCCCGATTCTGACAGCAGTAGACAGATTCACCTGGCATGGAACAAGACAACATCAGGTGGCTCTGTTTGAGGGAAGGATTCACGCAGCCAGAGAGATGAAGAGACTAAGCCACAGAATGTGACGATTCTTAAACAGGAGTGTCCCTGGCCAAGCTTGCATTTGTTGGCACAAGGATTACCCGGGGATTTTAGTCTCACCTTTACATATGCATTATGATACTCTCAATGACATTTAGAGACAAATTATGAACACTTGAAAGAGAGTGTACTTCATTAATGGTTTGATGGAAGTATTTTACTTGTTCTTCAGTAACATTTATTTTACAGATTGACAAAATAAATGGAACATTATAAAGGATCACAAGTTTTAAATATATTCATTTGCTTCTTTTTATTTGGTTCAGAGTCAATGTGTGAGTGAAATTTACACAATTATGAGAGACTTTATCATGATTTCAGCAATGCTGTACCCACAAAGAACTATTAACCATTTGCGAATGCCTCATGATCTTTACACTTCTAAGCTTATCTGTCATCCACTTCCAGAGAGCTCTTTACCCAAGCAATAGTTTTATTTGTCCTTCATGGTTAAGCTCATGCACAACTCTTTTTTCATGTATGCACTCCACAATGCTTATTAGGTTGGCCACAGTTTTCTCAGCACATTTCTCAGCTTAGAGAAACAATAGTGAAAACAAAAACCAAGATTGTGCCTTTAGAAAGCTTACTATCTTTGGAAGAAACAATAAAAAACTATTTAAATAAATCTATAATTTTAAATTCAAGATTGTGTTGCATAAAGAAAAAAACAAATCAGGGTACAGAATTTCAGTAGGTGGTCAGGGAGGTATACTGAGAAGAAAATTAAGAAAATTTCCAAAAGGAATAGTAGAATGAGCCATAGGATATCTATGAGAAGAATACAGCTGGTATAAAGGTAAGAGCAAAAGTAAAGCTAATTTGGCACAAAAATACAATATCACTAAAAGCAGAAGTGAGCTAGAGGACAGAAGTGAGAGGTGAGTTCTGAGAGTGAGGCAGAAGCCAGATGAAGTAGAGCATTGGAAGGTCCTGGTATTGTATTTAAACTTTGTGTGACTGGAAGCCACTGGAAATTTTGAGACAGGAAGTGATATGGTCTGTGTTAAGATTTATAAAGGTAACTTGACTGCAAAGTGGGAAATAGATTAAAGGGTCAGTAATCGAATCCAGTGGGCCAGTTGGGAGATTATTGAAGTAGGTACATGAAAGATGATGGAGGTTTACACTAAAGTGAGAATGGTGAATGTTATGGATACTAATAACATTTAGGATGAATTTAAAACTTAGAGGCTACAGTACTTGCTGGTATATTGAGCCTATAAGGAAAATATAACAGCAAAAGATACATATTTGACCTGAGCAACTGGATGAATGTGTTTAACTATGGTGGGAGAAGGTTGTGTGTGGAGGGGTCATATATCAAGAGTTATGTTTTAGCCAGGATATTTGATATTCTTGAGATGCCTATTAGGCATTAAGGTGGAAATAGTAGGTAGATGGTTGGATATGTGTACTTGGAGGTTGTGAGTCACCAATGTATTAATGGTCCTTAAAATTGAAGGGATTAAAATTGCCTAAGAAAGAGTATACACAAAAGAATAGAGGAGGTTCAAGGTCTAAATCTTTGGACCTTGTATCACATTTAAATTGATTTTTTTAAAAAAAGCAAGAAAGAGAGAGAGAGAGAGAGAGAGAGAGAGAGAGAGAGAGAGAGAGAGAGAGAATGCTTTTTCCAATGAACTACCAAAAATAAAATAAGTCTGTAACATAGAACCCAGTCACATTGTACTGTGGTTATTTTATTTTTATTTTTATTTATTATGTCTCCCTGATAAGTTTATTAATTATTTTCATACCAGGAATGCACCTCCCTGAATTTACCATATAGTAAACATTAAATAAATATTGTGGAATAAATGTATACCTGATATATTTGTTGTGACTTGGCTAAGGACATTTTCAAAAGATTTTTGGGAAACAATGTGATGCAAAGCACTACCTAAATTTCCAGTTATTGGGAGACAATGATAATGTATACCTTCGCACATGAAACATTGCTGTGCTTCTCTAAATTCCCTGTATTATTGAAAGTACAACTATCTTCCAATTTTTCTTTATGTCATTGTTTCTATATTTATAATTCCATTATTCTATTACATATTACTTTTTTCCTTAGAGAGCAAACACTTTTCCATCATCAACTTTTATTTCATTACTGAATATGCCCTACCCATTCCAAATGCAAATCAGTTTCTACAAAGATGTGCAGTCACGGTCTATTAGATCAATGGGTCAAACTTTAAGTTTTACACAGCATATGAGATTAAACACTATAGACAGAGAATACAGGTTGTCTGATAGCACACCTATGCCCCAGGGCAGGTATCTGCAGATGATTGGCTTCCAGTGTTTGCCTGCAGGAGCTCATTGAAAGTCAATGCAAATGAGGCCATTTTTCCTAGCAGAAGACATTAACCTGCAGGAACCTTGCAGGCACAGGTGTATTTTGGGACCATAACCATGTACTTTTTAAATATGTGTATAGCATTATACATTAATCATAAATACCAGATCAACAAAGTGAAGGGTACTTAATAAAGTAGACACAAAAAGAGATGTGTCAATAAGCAGAGGAGTCCAATTAGGGAGAATGTTTCTGTCTATCTCCGCATTTTGTATGGCTCATCTCTACCATTATTCTGGCTTTCATTCTGCCATGACTATATGAAAAGATAATTTGAAAAATACTCTTGAAGACATGTGAATACATGAAAACATAAGTGAAACAAATGCAACTTATTTAAAATTCTGTTATTTTTAAATGCAAGAAATTAATTAAATGTAAGCTAAGCCACATAAGGTTCAAAAGTAAATTTCTATTTCTTAACTGTACCAAGTGTTCAATGCTGAAGTTAAATATTCTACAAGCTCAGATTGAGCTTTAAATCTTGCTAGCAGTTGAAAGGCTATGCTATATATTTCCTCCTTTCTAAAATTGTTTGCACTTTTAGATTTATTTTATCAGTGAAAGGACTAAATAAACTCACCTCTATCCCTAACCACCTCATGGTGATCTTTTTCTAACCAAAAGTCTTTTCTGTACTTTCACAGTATGTGCTTCATCGTCACACACATGCTTGAATGTTGCCTTAGGAACCAACCATTTCTCTTATATAACACCCCCACCTTCTCTTCACTTACATTATAACTTTCCATTAACCTGAAAATGTATTCTCTATTTTCTATAGATCTTTTCACCTCTGCCTCCACAACACACACTCGTATTGAATTGAATTGCATAGAAAACTCCTAAAAATAAACTGTTTTGTGAATGTACAATGGAGTTTAATATATGTGACATTCTTGAGAGGCAAGACTGTATCGGAGGAGGTCTCAGAGAAGTTATAGTGCTTTATGCGAATTATGCAGGACACAAATTAAAACATATATATGACATTTTCAAGTGACTTAGACTCTGCTATAATTTTATATGCAGGTGGATTCTTAATAAATATTTTTGGCAATAAGCCAGGAATGTGCTGTATATAGGATTTGAGCATATGCTGCATGATATTAATGAGAAAACATATGTTTAAAAGCATTTCCATCAAAGGCTGGGACATATTGCCTCCATCCTTTACTGAACATCTCCTCCAAAAAGGCCTTCTCATCTTGTAATAAAAATGTTTTAAAATCTAGAAACATTTCCTGCTCTAGTGGTGTGTTTTTTTTTTCCTGCTTGCCAATAACATAACCTTCACAAATATAAGTCTGATAGTGCCTGCCTTGCTTAAAACCTTTCCAAGTTTATAACATGGCACCTGGGACCCTTCACACATTTACAATCTGATCCTAATCTACTATGCTTTTCCTAACTTGTTTTTCATTATGCTCTCCACCCACCCTATTATGCAGTTATATTGTTCACTGTTCTCTGAACACATCATGAAGTTTCACACCTCCATGCTCTTTTTAGTACTATTTAATCAGCTTGGAATGTGTTTTCCAACCTTCCCTGCTTGCTGAGCTCAACCCAAACTCTAATTCCCTTCTTAGAAAGTTTTCTCCTCTGAGAGTTCATCTCGGATTCCCTGACCCCTCTCTGCCCTGTTCCACTTCATCTACCAGCTAACTGTTCCAAGTTGGCTACTCTCTTGTTTGCACTCTCACACTCTCCATGGCTTATCTTTATGGAGTGTGAGAAATAGCACAAGAGTCAGGGATAACCACAGTTAAGCAACATTCTTTAGAAGGTCCTTTACATCTGTTCGGTTCATTCTGGATAGTGCATTTATTTTATTTTGTTTATTGGTAAATAGCTTTTAAACTTAAGAAATGACTTATTTATTCAGGAAGAATGTAAAATTAAAGTTTTACATAATAAAGATATGTAGAGGAAGTAGAAAACAATTCATTGACCTCAGTTCCCTAATTTAGAAAGAAGCTTTTAAATAATTTGATGTACATTCTTTCAGGGTTGTTTTTTTCCTATACACATTCTCATCTATAAAGAAAGCCAGGTGGATTTTTTTTAAAGGAAAGTTGTATTTTTAAAATATGCACCTTGATTTTATTCAGTTTAGGTTCTTTGTACATCAAAATAGTCAGAACTATATTATATATTTATATCTTAAGCCCTATACCTTAAAACTGTAATGTCTGCATAGGTGTCCATACATTGCTTATTGTCTTTATAGGTATTTAGGCTGTTTCCAGTTGATTATTACAGCTAAGAATGCTACAAGTGTATTCCCTTGGATATTTGCCTTTCCCCATTTAGGACACCAAAAACTAGGGTTCACTGTGTTCAGCTTTCTATCCATACTAGAGGTCCGGTGCACAAAATTCTGGTCCCTCAGCCAGCCCTGCACCCTCTTGCAATCTGGGACCCCTCAGGGGATGTCCAACTGCCAGTTTAGAGGTTAGAAAAAAAATCCTTGTGAAAGAAAAAAACAAACAAAAACAAAACAAAACAGAGACCACTACAGTGAGGGTGGGTTCTGAGGGGCTAGGGTTAACTTTCTGCATGAAGATTCACTAGGCTATTGAAGAAGAGTTGTGTGTGTGTGTGTGTGTGTGTGTGTGTGTGTGTGTGTGAGAGAGAGAGAGAGAGAGAGAGAGAGAGAGAGAGAGAACCTCCCTGCAAAGATTCCCAATTCTTTTGTTCTAAAGCACAAAGCTTTGCTTTCCCCTCTGTTATCGCATGTCTAAATACAAACCATTGTGTACTTCAAGCAACATGAATTAGGGAAGGAGAATGCAGCCTTAAAGCAAAGGGTGGGGTGTCAGAGGTGAGTAATTCCTCTCATCCCCCAACTGAAGTTCCTTGGGGGCCTGACTCTTTGCAAATTTAATTTATCTCTCCTTGCATGGGAGGTTAGGGAGCACAGCATTATCCTGAGAGAGGAAGGCCATGGGGACTGCATCTGGGATACTCACCCCAAGTTTCATTTCCTCACCCTCCCAGGGCACTTTCCACCCCAACACTGATTCAGTTGATGGGGTTTGAGGTCTGCAGCTGGATGCTTGCAGGCTGAGAGCACGCTGGATACTGGGTGGTCCATCTCTGAGGCCTCTGCATCATCCCCACTCCCACCAGCTTCCTGCCTGCAGGCAGCTTGGGGTATTTCTACCTGTCATGCCAGACTCAGTCCTACTGGGTGCAGGGAGAGATTGGGTGGCTCTGCAGTGGATGGTTCTGCAGCTAGTGCCTTTGAATCGTGTGCTGCTTGCAGGGAAAAGAAAAGCCTCCCCAGAAAGAGGTTATTCAAAAGCCTCTTTTGAGGCTAGCCAGCCAGGGCCTTCCTTCCCCTGGCTGCTGGCAGCCAGCACCACCACTGCCTGCATCCACCTTGGCCTGGCACCACCCATGTCTGCTGCCACCTACCTCCAGTTCCCTATTACCCATTGGGCAATTGGTGCCTGCTGGTTCAGGGGAGGAACCGGGAGGTTGACCAACAGGCCCTGATCAGGTGATCTGAGTGGTCAGTATGCATATGGCGACCAGTCATCTGGTCATTCGGTCATTCCACTGTAAAGGCCCCTTAAGCTTTTCTATGTACAGATGAATAACAAAAAAAACATTAATTTATAAAAATAAGTTTTAAAAGGGAATAGCCAATTGAACACCTACTATGAAATATACTTTGCATGTATCAATCTCTTATTCAAGCATTATTACATGTAGCAAACCATAAATGTTAAATAGCAGAATTCTCATATTATTTTCCAACTCCTCCTCTTTTCATCTTAGAAGTCCTTTGCGTGACTAATGAAATTGCCTTTGACTTGATTTTATTTGGAGTATTCTTTTTTTTTTCTTTTAACAGTAATAGTCTTGTTTTTAAGTCTATAAGGTACTTGCTCTGCTCCTATCTAAACTAGAATAATCTGATTTTTGTATTGGGTTCTTAATGCTCGTTAAAGATTGTTCCCAGTTTCTGCATCACTATTGTTGAGGGGTAAAATAGAGAGTTCCATTCATATAAAAGGAGTGACTTTTCTTTAAAATACTAGAGTCCCAGTGCACAAATTTGAGCATGGGTAGACTCCCTCAGGGTGGCCTGCAGGGATCAGGCCAAAAGCCACAGTGTAACACTGCCTGCAGCTCCTACCTGTCGCTCCCATTCATATCAGCCACACTGTACCTGCACCCAGTCAGTCCTGATTGGGAGAAGCTGCCATAACAGCATTCATCAGCCATGAGCCCTGAGGCTGGTGCCCTCCCAAGGGGAGTGGCCTGCAGGATGGGGCTGAAACTGGCTCTCCAACATCCCCCAAGGAGTTCCGGATTGTCAGAGAGCATATGACAGGCTGAGAGAACCCACAGGTGCACAATCAGGCTGGGGAAGGACTGCAGAAGAGCTCCTGGTTGTGTCTAGCCCATCTCGCTCAGTCCCAATTGGCCGGACCCCAGCAGCAAGCTAAACTACCAGTCAGAGCATCTTCCCCCTGATGGTCAGTGCATGTCATAGTGACTGGTCGACCAGTTGATTGTTTGGCCCTTAATGGTTAGTACACATCATATCGAGTGGTTGAATAGTCTTAGCATATTATGCTTTGATTGGTTGTTCGGTTGTTCTGCCGTTTGGTCTATTTGCATGTTACCCATTTATTATGTAGGATTGCAAAATGTCAATTTCTTTACATTGGATTATGAAGGCTGTTACCATTTGCAGGGCTCTGAAGCATTCTGCTGGGTTGTTTGTTTTGTTTTGTGTGTATGCTTTTTTGAATTGTATTTATGTCTCTGACCAGTTGTATCTTTGGATGGAAAGCCACTTTTAATTTCTACTTATGCTTCCATTTGCCACTCTTCAGGAAAATTTAAAAAAAGCCTTTCTTTTCAGGAACTCCCAGAGTGGGAGTGCTCCACAGGCAGACCCATCTGGAGAAGCACTATTGTGCATCTCTCTGGTCACAGTAAACTCTGCTTATACTATTTAATCCTTTCCTAGCTCCATGTCATTGGCTACAATGACACCTATGTTCATGCACTACTCTGTCTACTGGTAGGTACACATCTTTTTTCCTAAGCAGGAATGTAAGATACTTATAGGAGGAGCAACTTTAACAAGTTCATCTCTATTCCCTGTGCTGGACAGAATACCTGACTCAAATTAGTTACTTAATTATTTTTTGTTGAAAGTATTTAAATGGATAAAGTTTATCTTTACTAAAGATGACATAAAAACAGTTAAAACAGTGCATTTTAATATTATTTAGAGATATTTATCAGGTTGATTTCATTGAAATTGTATGTGTTGTTTGGAAAAAGAAAGGTAGCCATAGCTCCGAAATTTTTATTCTCAGATACAATGTTTAAAATGTTCATAAGGGCACCCTGGCCATTGTGGCTGGATTGGTTGGAGTATCCCATGCACTGAAGGGTCAGTAAGGGCACATACCCAGGTTGTGGGTTCAATCCCTAGTCAGAGTGGATATGGAAGACAACTGAATGATCTCTCTCTCTCTCTCTCTCTCTCTCTCTCTCTCTCTCTCTCTCTCTCTCTCTTCCTTTCTCTCTAAAATAAATTAAAACATTAAAAACAAATAAATAAACACATAAACACATAAAATGTCCATAAAGACTTGAACAATCTTCTTTTTTGGGTATAATGTTTTTAAAAAAATAAGGCGGTTTTAAAAAACTTTTTGTTATGGATCATTGAAATCTGAAGGCCATTTATAACAGCTAGCATGGAAGCAAGTTTTTTTTGTTTGTTTGTTTTCCCCAAGAAGGGGGAAAAAAGCTGATAAAGAAAAGTTGCACAACAAGTAAGTATTTTGAGAAAATAATGCTTATTTCAATAAAAGAAAATATTTATGCTTCAACTTGAGAATAATTTTCCTTAGTCATAATTATTCCTTACAGTTATTTTCTTCATCTTTATCTTAGGAGGCAAATTAGAAGCCAGCTAGAAGGGTCAACCTACAATTTTGTCACAACCAACTGTCCATCCATACTCTCTGTGAATATGTTGACCATCTAATGATAGAAATAACATATAATTGAGGTAGCAAACTACCAGAGCTGTTTAAACCCTTCATTTTCATTTGTGCTAGTTGCCTCCACCACACTTCTGCCAATAATCATATATCTCTATAGGAACAATTCTGAATGTCATTGCTCTTAGCAGATTTCTTTAAATGCACTCTTTGAAAAATCTGGCTGGAAATGATTTCTAAAACCATGTATATGCTACCCCAACCTCAGAGCCTACAGGCAGTATTGTCACCTCTCTTGAATGAGAGTAGAAGCACAGGAATGAAGTTTCCCTTGAGTTTAGTCTCGTGTGTCTGCACAAAGAGTAACCCATGTTTTGCTTTGTAGAATATTCTTTCTGGTCACTGATAGCTTCTATAAAAGAATTATGTACACATTCACTAACCTTTGCAGGTATATTTTCTGATCACTTTGTATTTTTTAACAATTTCTATTAATTATATATGTGACTACTCTGATTTTGTACCATCACCAATTTATTTGCTTTCAGAATTATCTCTTGTTGTACACTTTCTCAATCTAATTTTTCACGTAAGTGAACTATAGAAAAGGAAACATCAGCCTCCACATTACATAAATATGTAAGTTCTGAGTTTCCACTTATGATTCTTTTGTTCAAGGATTACTAATATGTTTTATTTTGAATTCTTTCCCCACAGTGCTAATTATGAGTGAAATTCAGCAACAGTTCTCCAGGGCTGCTTAAAGACTGGTAGCCTACTGAAATTCCTAATCCTATGTGTCAGGCATTTTATATTGGTCTGTGTATTTGCAGTGTTTCTTCTCCTGTCTCCTCCCATACAAGAAAATGAGAAAGTATAGGAATATAACATATGCATTCTATAATATTAGATTTCAATATATCAAAATAACACATCGGGCTAATACTGAATGCTTTTAGCCTTTAACATAAGCATTTTTTTCACTATGCAGGAATCTTTGAAATTCAAGGCAATGCTATACCTTTACTAAGATGCTTTTTTCTGACTCAAAGTATTCACTTAGAAATCCTGAAACCCCATGGAATTACACCAAACTAGTACTAGACATCCAGTTGTCGATTTAGCTGACATATTAATCCATCTCTCCCTTGGCTGTGCTTTGGAAAGCCAACTGCACTGTATTAATCAGAAGGCTGGTGGATGAAAACGAATAACAACTTTATGAAAAGGTGGTGTGTGGGAGAAATGCATGAAATTTGGCTTAGCATTGAAGTAGAAAATTCTAAATAATATACAAATTAGCTGTGAATTCATATGCATTAACATGAGAAAGCAACAATCTGAAAAGATACTGACTTAAATGAATATAGTTTTCAAAGAATCCTATATAATAAAACCCTAATATGCAAATCAACTGAACAGTGGAACAACCCACAGAATGACAGGTTGCTATGACATACACTGACCACCAGGGGGCAGACACTCAATGCAGGAGCTACCCCTTGGTGTCAGTGGACTCCCACAGGGGGAGCACTCTTTGGTCAGAAGCTGGGCTCACATTTGGCCAGCAAGCCGTGGGGGTGGGAGCTTCTCTGCCTCCCTTGCAGTGGGTGGTAAGGAACAAGAGGTCCTAAACTGTGAGAGGGCACAGGCCAGGCCAGGTTGAGGGACAAGTCCCCCCATGCCCGTTCACAATTTTTGTGTACTGAGCCTCTAGTTTGGAAAGATAGTAGGAACTTATTTCCTATGAGCAGATATTTTAATCTATGACCATCTTATGCAGGCCATGGAAATAACAATAAGAATACACTGCACATTTATTCATTAGGGTGGCCATTCTATGCCTGTTCAATATTCTAAACTACTCCAAACTTCACTTGATATTTTTTTATTAGTGGCATTTGTAAGCTAACTTGTAGCCATTTTTAAAATTTCTCACCTGAAGATATTTTTGATTTTTAGAGAGAGAGGAAGGGAGAGAAAAAATATCAATCATTTGCCTTTCATACATGGCCCACCAGTTAATGGGGTCAGAGGTATTCAGCTGGATGCTGGGTGCCCTGATTGGGAATCAAACCCACAACCTTTTGGTGTACTAGATGATGCTCCAACAAATTGAGTCAGGGCTCTAGCCAGTTTTTATTTTCTGGTTTATTGTATACTAGAGGTTTGGTGAACAAAATCTGTGCACAGGAGAGGGTCCCTCAGCCCGACCTGCACCTTCTCCAATCCAGGAGCCCTCAGGGGATGTCCTACTGATGGCTTAGGCCCGCTCCCTGTGGGAAGCAGGCCTAAGCCATAGTCTGGCCTCCCTCTTCAGGAAGCGACCAGGCTGATCAAGGGAAAGTGTTGCCCCCATTACCCCGCTGCTGCTGCCACTGCCGGACACCACAGCCACCAAGGTGTTTTCATCAACATGGACTCCAGTCCCTTCACCACAAAAAAATGACAACTTCCTTTAGGCATTTTCAAGATATCTTTTTCATAGGCTATGACATTTCTTTCTTTTTTTTTTATCCTCACCTTAGGATATGTTTTCATTGATTTTTAGAGAGTGTGGGAAAGAGAGGGGAAGACAGAGAGTAACATCAGTGTGAGAGGGACACTTCAATTGGTTGCCTCCTGCATAAGCCCTGACCTGGGCCCCAACCAGGAAGGAGCCTGCAACCTAGGAGCATGCCCTTAGCTAGAATCAAACCCGGACCCTGTGGTTGGCAGACCAAGGCTCTATCCACTGAGGTAAACTGGCTAGGGCAGGATCTGACATTTCTTGGCCCCTCCAGCGGCACATCTTCATTTGTTCCTCCAGGAATGAGGTGGAAAAACACTTGATCACCTTCTTGGATTTTTATTACCCAAGTTACCAAGAACACTGCAAATGGCATATGGGGAGTTTAGGTAATGAGTGGTCAGAAAGTGTTTCCTCTGCAGCTCACACACAGAGGTGGGACTGCCAGTGCACTGTGGCTGGCAGGCCCTGTTCTCTGTGGACCTGCACCATCTGTGGCTTGCCTCACTGCACACGCAATTCCCTCCTACTAACCTGCACACACAGCCTCCTCCTGAGTGGTTGTAATGTTACAGTGTCCCAGACGATTTGCATATTACCTCTTTATATATATACTAGAGACCCGGTGCATGGAATTGTGCATGAGGGAGGTCCCCTCAGCCCAGCCTGCACCCTCTCCAATCCTGGATCCCTCGGGGGATGTCTGGCAGTCTGACATCCCTCTCACAATCCAGGACTGCTGGCTCCTAACTGCTCACCTGCCTCCTGCTTGATTGCCCCTAACTGGCCCCCTGCCAACCAGTTCACCCCTAACTGCCTCTGCCTCTGACCTGATCGCCCCTAATTGCCCCCCCTACTGGCCTGGTCACCCCACACAGCCTGCTACTCAGTCATTTGCTTGTCCCTTACTAAACCCCCTGCCAGCTTGGTCACCCTGTGCAGCCTGTTCATTTGTTCATTCAGTTGTTTTGTATGTGATGGCTTCTGGCTCTTTATATATAGATAGATAGATAGTTAAAGATTTAATAATATTTTCCAAATTATTATTAGTCCAAAACATACTTACTAACTTTAATCATGAATTTAGTAATGTTGTGATTTGCCCTGCCTCTGTAATTCTCCCCAAAAATGCATGTGTGCATTTATCAAGTATATATAAATTTATATATATTAATATGTTTTTATTGACTTTTAGAAAGAGGAGAAGGGAGCAGGATAGAGAAATAAAAACATACATGAGAGGGGAATATTATTGATCTGCTGACTCCTATACACCTCCTACTGTGGATTGAGCACTCAACTCAGGCATGTGCCTTTACCAGAAATCAAACCAGTGACCTCTTGTTTCATGGGTTGCCACTCAACCATTGAGCAACACTGGCTGGGCTCAAGTTAGTATATTTTTATGACTCATTCATTTGAAGTAATATACCTTTCAAAGTAAATCTTTAATATAAGCAAATGAGCAAAGTGACAAATACCTTTTTTCTACATTTTTAGTTCTGATATTTCTTTTTTGGTGGAGGGTCAAGGAGGACGCTTCCTTCTTACTCATCCTTCTGGTAGCCTTAAACCATTTGAGGTAGCATAATAAAAATCCACAGAAATGTTTTGTCTCTGGTATTACCTTATATTCAGGAATGAATCTGGGATAAATATGAAAAGACATAAGAATAGGGGAACTTGGCACACTAGTAGGAATTAACAATTATAATTGTTCCTCACAAAGGTACTTTTAAATGCTTTTATAAGTTTAGAATCTAAATTTTACCCATAAGTATTTTTTATTCAGATGACAAAAACATTTTAACATAATTATAGCTCTAGGAGACATTTAGACATTTTAATTTTACAGGTGGGTTTCCCACGACGACTTTATAGAATCTTCTAATATGTCTCTAAATATTAAATAAACACACACAACAAAAACCTAAAGTACTCAGCTCCTTAGTGACTTACAAGCTATATTTGTCACCATGTGATAAACTTCCTCATCTGTTTTTCAATCTCAAGTGTCAGTTCCAGTGTCTAATTTTATTTGTAAATTATTAATAACATAACATATGCACTTTAGGCATGGAAAAAAGAGAAACATATTGAATAAATGGGATGGAAGGCCTCTCCAGAGCATGTTCCCTAAAATGTACATATATTGCTCAAATTCTAAGAATGTTCCCTGAATTTTAATGTTATGGTCCAATAAAATTATTGATAAATTCTAGAATAAAGTTTTTAAAAATAGTTGGCTTATTCTACTATACTTGTAACATCTGAAAGCTATGTGTTGCTGACAGAGTTTGTGGATTTCTATGCAACAGTAGGGAAAGCTTTTCAGGAACAAAATAATGGTGGATGGGAACAGTTTAATTCATTAATAAGCAGTTCTTCAAGACCCCAGGGAGGAATGGTTGGAGCCAATTCTGTGTGAGTAGTAGAGTGTCTCTTAATGCCATAGCTGCAAAATTAATTCAAACTTAGAAATGGATGCCAAAGACTGCATTATCTTACAAACGAATGTATCACTTTCTGAACATTAATACTTCACAATTATTTGCAATTTAGATAGATAAATAAGAAATACATATAAATTCATTCATACTTGAAGGATAATTTTAAAATGTCCTGTTGGGAGGAGAAAAAACCAAGATGGCGACATAGGTACACACCTAGGCTTTTGCCCCATACAACAATTATGAGAATAGAACTGAAGGACATAACAGACACTGGCCTGAACCACAGGAAGGCTGACTGACTGGAAGATCTGAAACTGGAGGGACAGAGAAGGGCACAGGGATAATCAGAGCCTCTGCAAATCCCAAGTAAGGTGGAAACTCACGGGCACAAGAGGACAGGGTGTCTGAGCCTGACAGGGTTGCTCTGATGGAAAGGATACAGGGGCTCCAGGCTGCGCTGAACCCAGTTCGGTTTTCACTCAAAACCTGGGGGAACCAATCCCTTCCAGGGAGAACCTGCATTGTGGGCTGAATCCCAGGGGAAGAGCCAGAGGCAGACTTCTGTAGGCTTGCACATGAGTGCACACAGAGGGGACAAATGGGCCACTGTCTGCGTCTGTTAGGAGAGGGGAGCTCAGGCCAGAGGCAGAACTCTGGGGGTGCACGGGTACTCACGGTGAGGGCCTTCCGTTGACTGTGTGGCTGGTGTCTGGAAGAAGGAAAAAGGAGTTCCAATTGCACTGAACCCAGGTGTCAGGCCAAAATCTGAGATTCTGGATCCATTGGGGACTGGAAATTCTGGTGGCAGGCAGAGCACGAGAGCACCTTTCTCACACAGGTGCCTGCAGAGATTGCCTGCAGACACTAGGATTCTGCGACCTCTCCTGGGCCAAGGCTGACTAGAGGCCAAGGCTGTTGGCTCCACTCTGAAACTCCACCCCATCCAAACCAAGCACAGAGACTTTGGCAAGTTTGCAAGTCCAGAGGCTGAACCGTCTCCTAAAGTTGACACAGCGGATCCTCACAGTCAATTGGCCTGGAGGTCATTTCCTCCCAGTGATACAACAAACAAGACTTATCTGCAACAAGGCTGTATACACAGTCCACAAAGGGGTGCACCAAGAGTGTGCACCTCATGTAACAGAGGAGGCCGAGACACCTAGCACACAAAGCTACCCAAGCAACTCAGGGAGCAGTGAAAATGAGGAGAGAAAGAAAAAGATCACAAACAAAAGAAATGGAGGAAAACAAAGGACTGGATATAGAGTTCAAAACCACAATGATAAGGTATTTCAAGAGGCTCCTAGAAAAAGCCGATAAGCTCAGCGAGAACCTCAAGGATATGAACAAGACCCTTGAGGAGATGAGCGAGACCCTCGTAGATATGAAAAAGGACCAACTAGCAACTAAACATACACTGACTGAAAAAAAAAAAAATTACAGAAACCCAACAGCAGACTAAAGGAACACAAGAATCAAGTCAAAGATTTGAAATATCAGGAGGCCAAAAACACTCAACTGAAAAAGAAAAAAGAATCCAAAAATTTGAGGATAGTGTAAGAAGCCTCTGGGACAACTTCAAACGTACCAACATCAGAATTATGGGGGTGCCAGAAGAACAGAAAGAGCAAGATACGGAAAACCTATTTGAAGAAATAATGACTGAAAACTTCCCCCACCTAGTGAAAGAAATAGATTTAAAAGTCCAGGAAGCGCACAGAACCTCAAGCAAAAGGAATCCAAAGAAGACCACACCAAGACACATCATAATTAAAATGCCAAGAACAAAGGACAAATATTAAAAGCAACATGATAAAAACACTTAATTACCTACAAGGGAGCACCCATACGCTTGTCAGCTGACTTCTCAAGAGAAACTACGTAGGCCAGACGGGAGTGGCAAGAAATTTTCAAAGTGATGAACAGCAAGAACCTACAACCAAGATTACTCTACCCAGCAAAGCTATCATTCAGAATTGAAGGTCAGATAAAGAGCTTCACAGATAAGAAGAAGATAAAGGAGTTCATCAACACCAAACCAGTATTACATGAAATGCTGAAAGGTATTCTTTAAGAAGAAGGAAAGGTGTCTGCTTGAAACTAGAGCATGGATGGAACTGGAGAACATTATGCTAATTGAAATAAGCCAGTCAATGAAAGATAAGTATCATATAAACTCACTCATTTATGGAATACAATGAACACCATAAACTGATGAAAAAAAAAAAACAGATCCAGAGACAGAAAAGCATTGACTGTCAAACCTCAGAGGGATAGTAGGGGAGGGCAGGAGTAAGGGGAAGAGATCAACCAAAGGACTTGTATGCATGCATATAAGCCTTATTAATGGACATGGACACTATGGGGGTGAGGGCATAAGTGGTGATGGGAGGAGTAGGGATTGGAAGGGGTAAAGGCTGATAAGGACACATATGTAATACCTTAATCAATAAAAAAAATTAAAAAAATAAATAAAATGTCCTGTTGGTAAAATCTTGGTATCTATGTGCAGGGCTATAATGTCTTTATCTTGTTTGTTATAAAGCATTAACATCAATTCAAATTACCAAAGTTGGTCTAATTTTCAACAGGGATCTTGGTTAATTTCATATCATCTTGAAGATAAGCCAGTATTTAACAATGCAGCTGAAGTGTCTGGAGTGATTGCTTTCAATGCTTGCATAGTAGCTGTGTCCTAACTTTTTAATGTAAAATATTTTGCAATATATCAACTCCAAAAATATGTCCACTGCAAAATAAAATTCTACCAGTTCTCTTCTTTCCACCATATAACTGTAAATAATTTCTTAGAAATTATTGACAGCTCAACTTCCAATTTCACAGATTTCAGAGGGAAACCAAATTTCTTCTTGTTGAACCATCATTTTACATAAACTTATGCATGCATTTTATTTGCTATGCTGGATTGTGTAGGATATTTGTCTTTATTTTTAATGTTGCTTTTTGTTTGTTTGTTTATTACTTATACATAATGATAGGACAGCTAACATCATTAGCAGGTTTGAGTAAATTTGTTATAAACTCAAAGCGTGCTTTTTTTAAAAGACAAAATCAATAAATGAATGCTAAGTGGGTGACACCCAAAGTTTATACAAAAATCAAAATGAGTGCCCATGGACACTTACTGTACATAATGAACCAACTTTCAAATGTTACCATTGAAATATCTGTTCTTCATGTCATTGGGATGAAAAGAATATAGATGGCATGAAGTTAGGAAGGCAAGTTATGTGATCATACCTGTGAATCAGTTTTTGAATGTGTGGGTTACTCAGTGCTTGTCGAAATTGCTGGTTGCCAGGATAGTTACACCAACATGACCCAGAAGCAACTTTGCTTTTTGTGTTCTTATTTCAGAGCCCTTCAGGGTTTCTTACCCTTGCTGTTCTCAGAATGTTTGCTTTGCTCAGTTACAAACCAAACTTACAAATCAACTCCATGAAGACAGTGCTAAACAAGAAGCTATACTAATAAAAGTGTAACATGCTAATTAGACCAGACATCCTTCCAGAAATCCTTCTGGGGCTGCGAGGGAAACCTGAGTCCCAGGTGCCAGAGGGATAGCTAGTGCCAGCAGCCTGGGGAAGGAAGGCCTATTCCTGCATGAATTTCATGAAAATTGGGCCTCTAGTATTAAATAATTACCTATGAGCTTTATGTGAACCAGGTAATTAACAGTTTACAAAACCTTAGTATAATTTAAATTTATATTAGTTCACAACAGATGTCATCTGAGTTTTTCCCCTTTCGGCTACTTCAGTGTAGCAATTAAATTAGGAAGCACAAAATGAAAAGGAAGAAGTGTTTTCACAAAGCCATCAATCAAACTAAGAAACTAGCTCTCAACCTGTTATGAAAATAAAGTTACATTTGTGTTTATTTTCTTTGTTCTTATTTATTTAATGGCTATATGGTCAAATCCAGGCCTCTTTATTATGTCATTAAATTATTTATAAATGAATACTGTTACAGTAATCTGTTAACAACATCCAACTAAAATATCTAAGAAAAATGTATCCTGGGACTAAATTGACAAAGAGATGGTAATGATATTGCTGAATCAGCTAAGCATGCTTTAGTGCTTAGAGTAAGCATTTAGGCCTCTATTTCTCTTTCTCTCTTTCTTTCTCTCTCTCTCTCTCAAACACACACACTCACATCTATTTCTCTCCCTCTCTCTGATACACACACACACACACACACACACACACACACACTCTTCCCAAGATTTTTAAAATTACATATTAAACTGGTGCTTCTGCTCTTTCATAAATCTTTGTTTACAAATTATTGAGTACTGTCCATTAAAGTTAACAGAAAAGGATTCACCTGTAAAAAAAAAAAAAAAAACAACTATTTTGTTGTGTTAATTAGTACCTAACATTTGAAGGTCTTGTATTATCACTAGAGGCCCGGTGCATGAAATCCATGCATGGTGGGGAGAGTCCCCTCTGCCCAGCCTGTACCCGTTCCAATCTGAGACCATTGGGGGATGTCTAACTACCAGTTTAAGTCCAATCACACAGGGATCAGGCCTAAACCAGCATGTCAGACATCCCTCTCACAATCCAGGACAGCTGGCTCCTAACCACTAACCTGCCTGCCTGCCTGATCACCCCTAACTTCCCCCAAACAATAACCTGGTCACTCCCACCTGCGCCCCTGCCTGCCTGTTTGCCCCCAACTATTTCCCTGCTGGCCGGGTCACCCCTAACTGATCCTCTGCCAGCCTGGTTGCCCCTCACCCCCACCAGCCTGGTTTCCCCGCACAGCCTGCTGTTCAGTCATTTGGTCACCCTTCACTGCCCCCCTGATGGCCTGGTTGCCCCCAACTGCCCCTCTCTGCCAGCCTGGTCACCCCTTACTGGCCCCCCCCGCCCCCATCAGCCTGATAACCACATGGAGCTTGCTGCTCAGTTGATTGGTTGGTCCTCACTAAACCCCTGCTGGCCTGGTAGCCACATGGAGCCTGTTTGGTCATTTGTTCAGTTGTTTCAATTGTGATGGTCTCTTAGGCTTTTATATATATATAGATGCATGTTTAAAAATTTGTAGATGACAGGTGACTGTTGTAATAAATATATCTGGAACTAAATAGACTTTAGGGGACCACATGTATTATAGTCTTAAAAATGGGCTTTGATGCCTGCATGTTTTGACCTGTTTCATTGAGATAAACACTAGATGAGGCTCACCAGAAATTTCTTTGTTATACTGCATTCCAGGCTCCCTCAAAGTGAATGCAATTTTTTATTCTTTCTCATGACTTCCTTTTAGATTTTCTTCTTTCAATCTTTCTCTCTTAGTTTTATTTTTTTTAAATTTTTATTGTTTGGTTTATTAATTACATTGTTCCCCCTTCTTTATCCCCCTATAACTCCCCTCCAGCCAGTACCCATCCCAATCTCTGCCCTTACATCCCCCCCACTGTCCACTCCCATAGTTGCATGATTTTTGTTCAGTCTCTTGCTGTACTTCCCACACCCTTTCTCTCCCCAAGAATTGTCAGTCCATTCCCTCTCTATGTCCATGATTCTGTTATATTCACCAGTTTATCCTGTTCATCAGATTATTAATTCACTTGATTTTATTTATTTATTTATTTATTTATTTATTTATTTATTTTCTTGCTTTTTATTTATTTTTATTTTTTAATCTTTATTGTTCAGTTTATTAATTACATTTTAATTAATTACATTATTAAACAATTCCCTTTTTTTTCATCCTATAGTTTCCATCCACCTGGTACCCATCCCACCCTCCACCCTCATCCCCCACCACTGTCCTCTCCCATAGTTACATGATTTTTGTCCAGTCCCTTGTTGCACTTCCCACACCCTATTTCTCCCCAAGAGTTGTCAGTCCATTCCCTCTCTATGTCCGTGATTCTGTTACATTAACCAGTTTATCCTGTTCATCAGATTATTAATTCACTTTATTTTTAGATTCATTTGTTGTTCCTAATTTACACTTTTATCTTTTTCTTCTTCCTCTTCTTAAAGAATATCTTTCAGCATTTCATATAATATTGGTTTAGTGGTGATGAACTCCTTTAGCTTTTTCTTATCTGCGAAGCACTTTATCTGACCTTCAATTCTGAATGATAGCTTTGCTGGATAGAGTAATCTTGGTTGTAGATTTTTGCTGTTCATCACTTGGAATATTTCTTGACTTTCCCGTCTGGCCTGCATCATTTCTGTTGAGAAATCCGCTGACAATCGTATGGGTGCTCCCTTATAGGTAACCATCTGTTTTTCTCTTGCTGCTTTTAATATTCTCTCTTTGTCTTTTGCTCTTGGCATTTTAATTATGATGTGCCTTGGTGTGGTCCTCTTAGGGTTCCTATATATTGGGGTTCGGTGCCCTTCTTGGACTCCTAAGTCAATTTCTTTCACCAGGTATGGGAAGTTTTCGGTCACTATTTCTTCAAATAGGTTTTCATTATCTTGCTCTCTCTCTTTTCCTGGAACCCCTATAATTCAGAAGTTGGTATGCTTGAGGATGTCCCAGAGGCCCCTTACACTATCTTCAATTTTTTGGATTTTTTTGGTTTCTTGCTTTTTCAGCTGAGTGGATTTTACCTCTTTGTATTTCAAATCTTTAACTTGGTTCTTGGGGTGCTCCAGAGCACTTTTAGGTCTTTGTATAATATTTTTTATTGCAGTCAGTGTATGCTTAATTTCTGGTTGGTTGGTCCTTTTTCATATCCTTGAGAGTCTCCTTTATATCCTTGAGGGTCTCCTTCATTTCCTTGTAGGACTGATTTATTTCCACATTGGTCTTGATCATTTCCTTGCAGGTCTCATTCATATCCTTGAGGGTCTCATTCATTTCCTTGTAGGACTCATTCATTGCCTTTGCGGTCTTGCTTATTTCCTTATAGGCCTCGACCTTTTGTTGGAGCCTCTTGAAAAGTCCTATAACCGTGGTTTTGAATTCCATATCCAGTTGTTGTTTTTTTCCTCCATTTCTTTCACATCTGATTTCTTTCCATATCTCTGCATGGTGGCTGCCTCCCTGAGTTAGTCAATTATCTTTGTGTGGTAGACATCCTACAAGGCATAGTGGCTCAGCCTCCCCAGTTATCTGAGGTCAATATGGGTTGCACAGTCTTGCTGAAGTTAAGCTCAGGTTAATCGTTGTTAGCACTTGGAGGGGTTGACCTCCAGGCCAATTGTCTGTGAAGATCAGCTGTGCTCAGGTTGGATGGGTGGAGTCTCTGGGCCAAGCAGACAGCGTTAGCTCCGCCCTATGCAGCCCCAGGGACTCTGTGTCAGCGGCAATGGCCGCCAGCAACTCTGAGAGAGAGCCGCTGCCAAGCTCCACCAGCTGCCGGGGAATTCAGACTCTCCCCAAATGAGTCTGCATGCTCAATGTCTCACCCAGGGTCGTAAAACAAAGCAGCCTGATGGTTTTCCAAATGAGAGAGCAAGGCGCACAGGGCTCTCTGCGCGGTCCCGCAGCTGAGCAGTTCACGCAAGCTGCCTTCTGCACAAGCCAGGAGACCCCTGTAGCGCCCGAGCTTCAGCGTGCCCTCCCACTGTCCAGTTTTCACCCCGTATGATAGTGGGTTCCCTGGACTTCGCCCAAAGCTGGAGAATCAGTCCAGTGGGACGTCTTTGTCTCCCCGTTCGAGAAAACTGGCTGGTTTTCAGCCGCCCGCCCTCTCCGCTGGCGTGTGCTCCAAACCTCTCTCCGCGCGAATCTTTCAACAATGTCTGTCACCGCTCCTCCGAGTCACAGTGTCTTATTTTCACTTTTATTTGTGGAATTTTCACTCGGCCAGCTTTCTGGTGATTCTGGAAGGTGTTTGTTTTTTCGTTAAGTTGTAATATTAAAATTGCTGAGTATGACGGCAAGATAGGTGTTTTACCTATGCCGCTATCTTGGTTCTCCCACTTGATTTTTAGATTAATTTGTTGATAGATGTGTATTTGTTGTTCCTAATTTACACTTTTATCTTTTTCTTCTTCCTCTTCTTAAAGAATATCTTTCAGCATTTCATATAATATTGGTTTGGGGGTGATAAACTCCTTTACCTTTTTCTTATCTGCGAAGCACTTTATCTGACCTTCAATTCTGATTGATAGCTTTTCTGGGTAGAGTAATCTTGGTTGTAGATTCTTGCTATACATCACTTTGAATATTTCTTGCCACTCCCGTCTGGCCTGCATCATTTATGTTGAGAAATCTGCTGACAATCAAATGGGTGCTCCCTTATAGGTAACTAACTTTTTTTCTCTTGCTGCTTTTAATATTCTCTCTTTATCTTTTGCTCTTGGCATTTTAATTATGATGTGTCTAGGTGTGGTCCTCTTTATATTCCTATATTTTGGGGTTCTCTGTACTTCTTGGGCTTTTAAGTCAGTTTCTTTCACCAGGTGGGGGAAGTTTTCAGTCACTATTTCTTCAAGTAGGTTTTCATTACCTTGCTCTCTCTCTTTTTCTGGTAAACTGATAATTCAGATGTTGGCATGCTTGAGGTTGTCCCAGAGGCCCCTTACACTATCTTCAATTATCTAGATTCTTTTTGTTTCTTGCTTTTCCAGCCAAGTAGATTTTGCTTCTTTGTATTTCAAATCTTTGACTTGGTTCTTGTGGCCCTCTGGACTGCTTTTAGGATTTTGTGTAGTATTTTTTTATTTCAGTCAGTGTATTCTTGATTTCTAGTTGGTTATTTTTTATATCCATGAGGGTCTAGTTCATATCCTCAGAGGTCTTGTTCATTTCCTTGTAGGTCTCATTCATTTCCTTGTACGTCTCATTCATTTCCTTGTAGGTCTCATTCATTTCCTCGTTGGTCTTGTTTATTTCCTCATAGTTCTCATTAAGTTCATCGGCCTTTTCTAAGAGCCTCTTGAAAAGCCTTATAACCCTGGTTTTGACCTCTATGTCTAGATGTCTAGTCGTCTTTTTTCCTCCATTTCTCTCACACCTGATTTCTTTCCATGTCTCTGCATGGTGGCTGCTTTATGTGGTAGATGTCCTCTAAGGGATAATGGCTCAGCCTCCCCAGTTACCTGAGTTGGGTACTCTTACTGCAATCCTTTATGGGTTGTACAGTATTTTTTAATTTAAGCCCAGCTTGTTGTTGTTAGCCCTAAGAGGGTTTGACCTCCAGGTCAATTGGCTGTGAAGGGAGACTGTGTTCAGGTTGAATGGGCGGAGTCTCTGTGCTGAGCAGGCAGCCTCAGCGTCAGCTACATCCTATGCAGCGCTTGCGCGCGTGGGTATCTGTTGGATGGGAATGTTTGCAGACACCTCCAAGAGAAAGCTCCTAGTCTCTACCCCTTGCCAGACAACTCTGCCTGTCTCCAAATGAATCTGGACACCCAAAGTCTCGCCCAGGGCTGTAAAACAAAGCAGTCCGGTGGTCTCTGGGACCAGGAAGCAAGTTGCCAGGGAGCAGTTTATGTGCGCAAACTGCTGTTCCAAGCAACCTGCATTATCAGACTAGGAGACCTCTGCCACGCCCGGCTTCCAGGGTGCTTACCCCGGACCTCGGACCTCGCCTGGCACTGGGGAATCTATGCAGTGGGATGTCCACCCTCCCCGTTGGAGAAATCTAGCCGGGGTTGTTGCTGCCGGGTTGTTGCATGTGCAGCCATGGCTCTTAACCTCTGATTCCGCGCATATCTTCAAAGCTGCGCTCCGCCACTCTTCTGAGTCTCAGTATCCCACCTTTACTTTTATTTGTGGAGTTTTCTCTCAGCCAGCTGTCCAGTGATTCTGGATGATGTTTGTTTTGCTGTTATCTTGTAGTTTTTGAATTGTTGCGTGGGGCAGACCAATAGGTGTTTACCTATGCCACCATCTTAGTTCTAAACTCCTCTCTCTTAGTTTTAATTCTTAAGCAAACCGTAAGCATTCTCTTATCCCTCCTGGCTATCTTCCTCTCCTCTTTATTTCTTCCAAATTTCCAAAGTTGTATTCTGTACATTGAGTTGTTGGACATGAAAGGAAAACTACCCTGCAGTTTATTTTTTCTGCCCCTTTGAACTGTCAAATATATATAATAAAGGCTAATTTGCAAATAGACTGAAAGGAGGAACAATCAGAACAATCAAACAAACAACCAATCAATCACTGTAATGTGAAATGACCACCAAGGAGCATGTGTGGAACATGGCGGGCATTGGCCACAGTGGGATGGTGGAGCAGGTGAGGGGGAGTGCCAGACAAAGACAGGGCACCAGTTGCTGTCATCAGGGTGAGCCTCTGGTGCTTACTGAAAAGTCTTTGTTCCTAATGCCATGGTCCCACCTGGTGCTCCCACCTGCTGCCAGCAGGCACTGACCTGCTTATACTTACTGCCAGTACTGGGTCCACTTGCACCCACAGATGGTGCCAGAGCTGCTGCTCACACCCGCTGCTGGTGCCCGGCTCTGGTCCCAATCACTCGGCCCCATCAGTGAATGCAATTGGTGGCTGAACGCCCCTGAGGGCTTCTTCATCTCCCTCTGTCTCTGTGGGGTAAACAGGGCAATTGCTCCATGCCATCAGCAGGTGCAAGTGGGGCAGGCACTGTTAGTGCATGGGAGGGGAAGCAGTGGGAGTTGGGCTGCCGGTAGACAGGGTAGTGGGGGCCACGTGGGAGGGGCTGGACAGGGGTACATAGGATGGACCTAGACCTGCCCCTGTGCCTATCGAGTCTCACAGCCCACATTTTCTTTCAAGGTACATGAATTTGTGCACTGGGCCCCTACAATATAATAAAAAGCCTAAGTGATAGTTACAGCAGAATGACCAGAATGACTGGTGGCTATGATGCTCACTGACAACCAGGGAGCAGAAGCTACATGCAGGAGCTGCTCCCTGAGGGTCATTGCACTACCACAGGGGGAGGACAGCTCAGCCAGAAGCTGGGCTCATGGGTGGCGATTGCACTGGCGGTGGTGAGAACCTCTCCTGCATCTGCAGCACACTAAGGAGCAGTGAGCCAAGATGTAAAGAGCAGTGAGCAGGTGGTCAGTAAGGAATGAAGGCTCCAGGACTGTGAAAGGGCGCATGCTAGGCTGAGGGATTTCTCCCTCAAGTGCATGAATTTCATGTACCAGGCCTCTAGATTATTAATAAACATGAAATTTGCTCAGTTTTAATTGTTTTGCTTAATATTTCAATACCGCAACTAAAGACTCTCACTTTTTAATTCTGTTTCACAAAGCCTGTATTAATTTTTGCTTTCTCTTAAGAAATTTGACACATCTATAGTTGATATAGGATTACAATAATCCTTAAAATAAGAGAAACTGCTGACTTTGAAGTTTGTCAAATCTATAGTACATAACAATAGAAGGTGTCCAATTAATATTGTTCGTTATAAACAATTTATATGTTGCTATGCTTTTAAGGTATTCATAGCCTAAAATATTAAAATAGTCACATGAATGTTCTTTTAAAACTGGAAAGAACATGAAAGATATAAAGAAATAGAAGTGTAACCATTCATAATATATTAGCACCCATTTACATAATTCTCTTCAATCTTTCTTTCTTACAAAAAAGTGTTGCAGTAAATTAAAAATGTACAAATGTATGGAGTAATTTTGTAAATTTAAAAAATTCTCAGTTTTCACTGAAACATGCTGATGAGTGAATTGTTGAAATATTTGCAGGCATTTGAAACTAACAAATGACCAAGGCCTCTAAAGTATGCCATGACATCAGATAAGAATTGCAAAGAGTTCTTTTTCTTAGTTTATTCCTTTCATTTCATCCTCCAAGGTTTTTGAGATTATTGCTTCTTTGAGCATTTAAATAAACAAACAAAATCTTACAAGAAGTATAGATAAAGGATAGATTTGAGAGTTCTAAAACATTAATTTGGGATTAATTCTTTTAATTTTAGCTTATAAAATATCATTCCAGATATAAGTTGTTGCTTTTGGAGGTTCATATTCCTCCAAGTTTCTGTTGCTCTTGGTAAACTTTCATGTAGAGTGGCCTTATGGTTATGCTGTTCTATTAGCTTTAGCAATTTTTAATGTCCAGCAATTTTTTTCATAGAAGACTTAAAAAAGTCTCAAAGTAAAATTAATTCTTTAAAATAAATTAAGTTAATATTGTGGATTATCTGAAAACATTAAATAACATGACTTGTGTAATCTAATTTTATGGATAAATATAATATCAAAATGTTTGAAAAAAGTTGCTATATGGGGAGCTATAGGATAGTAGTTGCTATGTATAATGGAGCCAGAGCAGGGGGAAAAATGTGGCAGGGCCTACTTGATGGAAGGATGGAATTCGTTATGTATATTTTGGGCTTCTTTATATCAGAAAATTTTATATTTTATTAGTATGGCTCCCTTAATTTGAATTAAGTCAAATAAAACAAATTTAATCTAGCACAGAATCTTGGTAATGTATTCTATATTGATCATAGTGTATATCGTTATTTTATTTCAGAAACATTGACACAGTGAATGATAATGATAAGAGCTAGTATTAATTTAGTGACTTCTACGTTTAAGCATAATATTAAACATTTTATTTAGATTATATTTTTTTAATCGTCCCTCCCAGCAGCACCATGAGTTAGATTGTTGCTGATGCAGATGAGAAAACTGTGGTTATCTTGTGTGTTGTAGAGCAGGAATGTAAGAAACATGAAATAAAAATTCACAAAATTGTGTAAAATGAGATATAAAAATACATGTTTAGGATAAAAGTTCATTTTTAGTATTAAGAGGCATTACTTTCTTCTGCTCTGCATTTTTTGTAGAAAATCATTTCCAAGCCCCAAACTGCACTTGTGGCTGAATGCTTGATCTGCTCATATCGAAGAAGAAAGTTATGTATATGTGCAGTTCTTAAACTTTTTGGGTTGATTTTACACTGGTGTTTCAATCATTGCGTTTTGGAATTCCAAGGACAAAAAATACCTAAATATATACTTTATAGTTGAATACCATTACTGGCTTGTGCCTTTGACCAAAATTGAACCCAGGATCCTTCAGTCCACAAGGCTGACTATATATTGTGCCAAACTGGCTAGGGCTGATATCAACATCTTAACTCCCTGTTCCACATTATTGATTCATAGGATCATTTTTTTAAATTATTTTTTATTGATTTTTTGCAGTGTAATAGTAGTACATGTTTTCCTTTCCCCCTCCCCCTTATCCTCCCCCCAGCCTCCCCCACCCCCCAGCACATATCCCCAGCTTCCCCCCCTCCCCGCCCCAGTGTCTTTCATTCATTGGTTATGTTCATATGCATGCATACAAGTCCTTCAGTTAATCTCCCCCCGCATCTGCCTCCAATCCACCCAAGCCTCCCCCTGTAGCTTGATAGCCTGTTCAAGGCCATCCTGCCTCTATATCAATCACTCTCCCCTGTTTCTTTTCTTCACAAATATCTTGCCTCTGCATACTAGAAATAAATGTATAAGAACAAAAAGTGTTTCAGTCTCGGTTTCTTTATAAACTATATTTCTCTTGGAATGCTAAAAAGGGAACAAATGAGAAACAGAATCTCAGCTTATTTAATCAAATAAGAGAATAGATAGAGTAGATATCTTTAAGGATGATGGCTTGTAACACATTGCAATTGCTAACCCACCCAAAATTGAAAGAAGAGGTTTTAAATTATATATTGACTAGAGGCCCGGTGCACAAAATTCATCCATGAGAAAAGGTTTCCTTCAGCCCAGTCTGAATCCTCTCCAATTGGGATCCCTCCGGGAATGTCTGATTGCTGGTTTAGGCCTCAACCAGCAATCAGACATCCCTTTCACACTATGGATCATTGGCTCCTAACTGCTCACCTGCCTGCCTGCCTAATCATCCCTAATTGCCCCCCTACCAGCCTGATTACCCCTAACCTCCTCTTTCTGCAGGCCTGGTTGCCCCTAACTTCCCCCTACTACCCTGCTGGCCTGATCACCACCTATGACACCCCTCCTGGCCTGGTTGCCACCAACTGCCCCCCTCTGCTGGCCTGGTCACCCCTAACTGCCCCCTCCCCACAAGTCTGATCACCCCTAACAACCCTCCACCCCCACTGTCATGGTTGCCCCCAATTGCCCTCCTCTGCCAACCTGGCCACCTCTAACTGCTCCATCACCAGCCTGGTCACCCTTTATGTCCCCCCCAATCCCCCATAGGCCCGGTCACCCCACAGAGCCTACTGTTCAGTCTTTTGGTCGTTCCTCACTAACCTCCCTGCTGGCCTGGTTGCCCCATGCAGCCTGTTTGGTCATCCTTCCAGTTGTTTTGGTCATGATGGCCTCTGGCTTTTTAGATATTAAGATGAGTTTTTGTTGCCTTTTGAAAAATACTATGAATTCTGGAATTTTGCTACAACCTGTTAACTAATTTATAATGATGAATATTTTCAAAAAGGAGACTTGCACATAAAATCATTTAATTAAATATGCTTAAAAATACACCCTGAGTTTTCCTAACCTCTTATAATAGTGAGAGGGGAAAAAAGTCTAAATTATCAGAAGTCAAATGGTCTGATTCCCTTCAAAATATCACTCAGCATTATGTAAAAGTTTTTAATATCAGTTTAATGACCTAAAATGATATATTATCTTCATATTTATTGACGTCTATTCTTTTCATTACTTTTCAGTGATGTTGAAAAAATTGTTGATTTTGTGTGAGGTCCTGTGTGATGTTTTGACAAACATCAGTGAGAGATTACTATTGCTTAAAATTTGACAGTTACTATATCTCCTTCTAAATATATTATTCTGAAAATCTTCATTTGTAACTGTCATTGTTTTTGGGACCTTAAGACTTTAAAACTATGTGGGACATCTCTGAGTAGATCTTACATTAGATATTTCTACTACAGAAAATCAGAACAGAATCCAGTAAATTTTCTATCAGATCTGCTTGGCCCCTGTGCTTCTCAGTAGAGCTATTGGCATCATTATAATTCCAGTAATTCAATTTAGAAAATTTGAGGCCATTTTCTAGACCACATTTTAAAAAAATCAACTTTCTCATTCAATAGGAAACTAAGCCCTGTTGGTTTTTGCTCTGCAGTATCTATTAAATCAATCTGCTATTCATAATTCCTATAATATTACCTTGATAATATTCCCTCCTGTGGTGATTAACTCTCAATTAATCTGTTCCATATTCTTCTTTTTCTCACATTTAATTTAATATATCCACTAGCTCTACATTTTTCTTTCTGTAACTGACATGTCACTCTTTGTTGCCTATAAAAAACAAAAGGAATACAATTTTAAACTTTCTTTGCACTTAATTCTAGTGCAATTTGATCTCCAATTTACTTTTCTAGATGTATTCCATTAGATCTCCCTTTCACAATCTTGGTTTTCCAGTGATGGACAAACTCACTGCCCATGTGGATTTGTCTCACCACTCTTTGCCCAACCATTAACTTCTAATATCTCACTCTGAAATGTTGAGGAACCCTTCTTTACTACTGTAAATTCTTAGTTAATTTCTTGCTCAGTTTAACTAGTTAAGGGTCAATGTTTATGGAATTTTATCCAATACCAAACAGAATTAATTAAATCCCTTTAAGTCCCTGTAGCATTTAATTTTTAGTTTCCTTATTAGAGTCTGACATATTTTAGTGAATGTCTTTTATAAGATTATGATTTCCTTGAGTAAAGGAATCACATCATTTTCATCTTTTTTAATTAATATTTATTTTTGAGATTATTGCCGATATTTCTCTTTTTCCCCCATACCTCTTCTCCACCTGATTCCCACCCCACCTCAGCCCCTTGCTACCTTATTGTCTATGTCCATAGGTAATGCATACATGCATATAAGCTCTTTGTCTCATCTCTTCCCCCACCCCCACACCCCTTTCCCTCTGAGAATCTTCTATCTGTTCCATTTCCATGCCCTTGATTCTATTCCATTCACCAGTTTATTCTGTTCATCAGATTTTTTATTCATTTTATTTTTAGATTTGCTTGTTGAATCTACCTTCAGCATTTTATATAATCCTGGTTTGGTAGTAATAAACTCCTCTAGCTTTTTCTTATCTGTGAAGCTCTTTATCTCATCTTCAATTTTAAATGATAGGGTAATCTTGGTTGTAGGTTCTTCACATTTATCACTTTTAATATTTCTTTCCACTCCCATTCAGCCTGCATAGTTTCTGTTGAGAAATAAGCTGATAATCATATGGGCACTCCCTTGTAGGTAACTAACTGTTTTCCTCTTGCTATTTTTAAGATTCTTTCTTTGTCTTTTGTCTTTGACATTTTAATTATGATGTGTCTTGGTGTAGTCCTCTTTGGATTCCTCTTGTTTGGGGTTCTCTGTGCTTCCAGGACTTGTAAATCTATTTCTTAAACCAGGTAGGGGAAGTTTTCTGTCATTATTTCTTCAAATAGGTTTTCAGTATCTTCCTCTCTCTCTTCTGGCACCCCCATAATTCAGATGTTGGTACGCTTGAAATTGTATCAGAGGCTCCTTACACTATCTTCATATTTTTGGATTCTTTTTTTCTTTTTGCTCTTCTGGTTGGGTGTTTTTTGTTTTTTCCTTCCTCATATTTTAAATAATTGATTTGATTCTCAGGACCCTATGGTCTATTGTCAAATCCCTGTATATTATATTTTATTTCAGTCAGTGTATTCTTAATTTCTGACTGGTCCTTTTCCATTTTTTGGCATTCTCACTAAAATCCTTGAAAGTCTCACTAAGTTCCTTGAAAGTTTTCTATAAGATTCTTGAGTAACCGTATAACTGCAGTTTTGAATTCTATATCTAGTAGTTTTCTTTCTTCCATTTCTTTCATTTGTGACATGTTTCTTTGTCTCTGCATTTTAGTTGCCTTCCCTGTGTTTGTTTCTATGTATTGGGTAGCTGCTAAGTTTCTTGAGTTGATAGAGTGGCCTTGTGTATTAGATGTCCTAGGGCCCAATGGCTCAGGCCCCAATCACCTGAACTGGACACTCTTGGTGCCCCTTTGTGGGCTGCTGCTGTGTGCACAGTTTTGTTGTAGTTGAGTCTTAATTGCTGTTGGTGTCACTGGGAGGAAATGATTGCCAGGCCAATTGGCTGTGGGGACCAGCTGCAACTATAGTGGGAGAGCTACTCTGGAGGAGACACCCTTATGGGGCAGTACTTGTTTCAGTGGGGCTTTGGTGCTCACTGAGTCTTCCCCATGAGTGTGTCACTTATGGGTGTGAAGAGTTATAATCTGGTATGGTATCACACTGACCACTGGGTATACTGGCTCTTGTGTCTCCAGGGAGGTGCAAAGCCAGCCACTACCTAGGGTCATCCAGCAGGAGCTACAGAGCAATCTGCAGATTCCTGCTCTTTGTATCTGTTTTAGAAGTGCCCAGATGAGGCCCAGCTGTGAAGCAATGCAGGTTGGTGCTGATGTAAATTATTGGGTCTTTTATTGGTAGGTTTGGGGCTCCTTAACCAAGTTGCAGCTTGTTTGACAGAGTTTTAGCATAAGAAAGAGAAGAACCATTTATATGCAAAAGCCACTGCACACAGCTTGGGTGGGGTTGTAAATTGGGTGGGGCAGTGTGTCAGGTAATCACCAGGGCAGAGCAAACAAATGGCTTCCAGTCAGCCCTGCACTGGGGAAGGAACAATGACAACTGCAAGCACCTCTATCTGGAGGAAATCAACTCCAAGTTCCTGCCCCAATGTTAGACAGTCCAATTTCTCCCCATATGTGTCTGGGTCCCCCAGAGCCTCACCAGACACTGAAGCTCAGAGGAAGTGGGAGGTTGTAAATTTAGTTCATGCCGGACTTTAAGAGGAGCAGCTGAGTTTACAGCAACCTATGTGTCACTCAGCCCCAATCCACATTGGTTTTTATAGCCCCTAATTCTTACTACCTGAAGGGAATTCTTTACCCAGTTCTGGAAACTTAGGCTGGGGGTCTAGTGTGGGCCAGGGACCCTTTGCTCCTCCAGGCGGCCTCCACAGAGGCGATCTCCCTTCCCATTAAAAAAGCTGCACACCCAGGTGCTGGACCAGCCCATTCTGCACCTCTGCACCTCCTACCAGTCTCAATGTGCTTTCTTCTTTACCTTTCTAGTTGTAGTATTTCCACTCAGCCACCTTTCCTGTGGTTCTGGATGATAGTTGTTCTGTATTTTAGTTGTAATTTTGATGTGATTGTGGGAGGCAGCAAGTGTAGGCATTTCCCTAAGCTGCCAACTTCTCAGTTTCATAGTCATCATTGTATTAATATATATAGTGCAGAATGAATAGTCATTACATTGAAGTTAAATTGTAGATTGACCAAATAGAATTATTAAAGAGACTGAGTAATTTGCTGAAGCTCAGAGTAGAGAAATAAATTCCCCAGTTCCCCAAATCACGATGCTTTTGTTAACAGCAGCAAAGCTGCCATCACCATTTTCAAAGAATATGGTAGTTGTAGACTGTAGAACCTCATTGTCTTTGTTACAATGGAAAATGCTGCCCATACCATTGCAGAGAGTCATCTAATTAGGTTTCATGATGCTTCTGTTACAAATCTTATTATCAAAATCAATGCACCATATTCTGGGTCTCTTGCCATATAATTCAGTTCCAAATCTAAGACACAAATGCATTTGGCAGAAACTAAGGTACAATGGAATTCCAGATATGAGCACACTGGGAAATGTATTTCTTGTTTTGGTTTTATTTTTTTTTTCCAGTCTCTGCACTACAAAATAGCAAAGGAATGCTTTGAGCCACATTTGTGTGAGCCAATGCATGGTAGTAGTATGTAAAAGTTCATCCAGTGGCAATATTTGCTATTCATATGTGTTTACACTCTTCATCTTAAATCTAAATTTCAAACCAAGAACAATTGGAATCCCAACATGATCCCAACAAACATGATGGAACTAGCCCTCTATAAATGAAAATGACTTCATCTAGCACTGTTCCCATTTCTGTGTAATTCTTTCTCCTCTAATTCAGTCTTGTACACAAACCAATGATAGAATTATAAAGTTAACCACCATGCACACTGAATATAAAATTATAGGGAAATGGAATTATTATAGTAGTCAGCTAGTTAATATTAATAAAGGGAAGAAAGCAAAGGAAAGTCAGGCATTATAAGCATGGTCATCTGGGAAGTTTCACAGCTTTACACAACATTGTTTCTCCAAGGAGATTAACACCCCTCCCTTCTCCTATCTCGTACTGCTTTGTTGGAGGTTGAAGGGGAGATAGGTACATGCACAGTAGAAGTTGGAGTGCAACACAGGAGGTGCTTGCCTGTCAGCATAACCTGGGGGACAATGGATTGGTCAGGACAGTGGTCGGCAAACTCATTAGTCAACAGAGCCAAATATCAACAGTACAATGATTGAAATTTCTTTTGAGAGCCAAATTTTTAAACTTAAACTTCTTCTAATGCCACTTCTTCAAAATAGATTCGCCCAGGCCATGGTATTTTGTGGAAGAGCCACACTTAAGGGGCCAAAGAGCCTCATGTTGCTCATGAGCCTCAGTTTGCTGACCACAGGGCTAGGGCCCACTCAGAAATGAGCAGAGTATTGAAAAGTTAATTGGTTAGCTTCTGGTTAAAACCCAGGCAAAGGAGCTTTCGTATGCTTCTTTGCTCTTGTTCTCCCTTGCTCCATAACCCACACTCAACTTACACTTGCTTGTTCTCTCTTTGTTGTCATGTGGTCTTAAGAAGGTGCATGGCCCCTAAGTGTGTGTACCCTACACACAATGGACTGCAGCTGGGAACACAAACATCTACTTGCAGGATGCTGGACTGAGCCTTGGACTTTATCCTGACCCTGATGAAGATACAGCTGGACTTATTCCATTGTGAGACAAATAAAGATGAGATCTTGAAGGGGAACACCCTTAGTTTTACATAATAAAGCTTTTTACAAAACCCTACCTTCTGGTGGGGGATCAGGAAATTCTTTGCCTTGCAGCACCCCAAGAACTTCACTTCAAATGACAAGAGAAGGAATGAAGAAAAAGTAGAGTTCATTAATGTAAATGTATATCACAGAACAAGGAAACATATGTGATCATCTACTAAAGGCCTCATTTGTAGAGCTGGTTGTGATGCCATGGTTAGTATTTCTAATTTTATTTTTCTCTTTTTAAGTCCATGTTTTATTTGCTTCACATCAGCAGCGTCACAGATTCTTTATTTGAATAGGTGACAAACGTTCACATCATAAGTGTCTCAACTTTCAGGGGTCCTCCCTTTGATGAGGTGCTATAGTTCTTCAACTAAGTATTTATGTATATATATATATATATATATATGGTGGTTCTGGGAGGCACACCAGATGCTGCTCTGGGTACCACGTCTTTCCTGTGTCTTAATGTGCAATAGCCAGACTAGTTTTTCTGATCAATTAGGATAAGTCACTGCACCCCCACCATAACCATCTTTTGTGTACATTGCTAACTGCCATGAGAATACAGAATGGCCAGGTGACAAGTGCAACTCTGAATCCACTAGAGTAATCACTGTGTCCCCTAGTGAAAGAATCTCTTCCTTGGGGACTAATATCTATAAACTGGGAGAGGTCAAGGTCACAGAGATTGCAAATAATATTTTGTAAATGAATCATAAAATGGTATACTGACAGGTACCACTTCTCCCATTCTTGCTTCCCAGACCCACATATTTCAACTGTGTCAAAAAACAGCACCATTATACTGATTGTTAGTTAAGAAACTTATCCATATACATACATCATCAAATCTTATAAGGTTATTTCTCAATTGGCACCATTACTGAGTACTAAATATAAGCTTCCCTTCTTTTTAAGGCTCAAGATCTGTCTAATAGAGCACATGGTATGACTATGAATCCTCTCATAATTATGCCCTTGCCCCACTTATTTTGCTCTGATAATCCTTGGTCAGAAGCAATAACGTGTGAGATATTTGGAGTAAAGAAGGTATTCAGTAAGTTTATAGATATTGTTTGTAGAATCATTGTGGGTAGAAAAGAAAAATTGATATGCATAATAAATATGTGTCCCAATGTGGACAAATTGCTACATATATTATTATCAAAGAGATATAATATAAGCAACCTTTTGTTAGTCAGTGGGCAGTTAATTTTGTTTGTTTTTATTTTTCAGCAATGGTGCCATAGTAGAGACTCAAAATTACTTTTTTCTTTGTTAGTAAGTAGAGCATTGAGGCTGGGAAATACAGCATTCATTCCAAATGTCCATGTGGCCAACCGGAAATCAGAAATTCTATTACTAAAGAAGGCATCAGGAACAACTTGTAGTTTCTGCCAAAGCACTTATCCTATGATTCAGCTTTAAATCTAGTGTCAGTTTAATTCAAATTATTTTAACAATAGATAGCAGTGAAATTTATAAACCATTATAAATTAAATACTTATTTATTGAGCAATGTTGCTAGGTCATTTCAGATACTGTCTGATTGGATTTTCACAGTAGTCCATAAGGCTTCTTACAACAAAGGTGTCTCAATTTTTTGTTTTAATATATGCATTTAAAAGGATAAGAGATTTTTTAAAAAATTGCTTATAATCACAGGGCTGAACCATATGACAAGCACAGTGCTTTTCAAAAATCTACTACCATTTCTTTAAATACACACCACACACACACACACACATATATATATATATATGGAGAGAGAGAGAGAGAGAGAGAGAGAGAGAGAGAGAGAGAGAGAGAGAGAGAGAGAGAAAGAGAGAGAGGAGATTTCAGAGAGGGAGGGAGAGGGAGAAAGAGTTAAAAATATTAATGATAAGAGAGAATCATTGATCAGCTACCTCCTGCATGCTTCCTCCTGGGGATCAAGTCCATAACCCTGGGCATATGCCCTAACTATAATTGAACTATGATATAATGATTCATAAGTTGATGCTCAACCACTGAGTCACATTGGTTGGACTCTACCATTATTTCTTAAGCAGAAATACTGCTTGACTTACGTGCTTGGATAAAGTGTCTAAAAATTATTGAGTATTTTCAATATACAGACATTATTGTATCAGGCACTAGGTAGGAATATTATACAGTTTCTCAATAAATATTATTGACCACATGAAATATGTTATTATCTCTATTTTGTAGTTGAAAAGATCATATAGCTAATAAGCAGGATTCAGCCCAAGCCCATAAGCCATCAGCACACACACTGCTACATACACACAAGGCTGCCTTTGAGAGTGAGATTAGATGGGAACCAGGTAACAGCTTAGACACAGGCATGATTTCTTTTAAGAGTTTGGAAAATGTAAATCAGTGATGTTACTATAAAGAACTACCTATTTCTACATGAGTTTTATACACAACTCAAAAATTGTCTGAACAAAAATTCAACATAATTTCTATTCCTCAAAAATACTAAAGTATGAATTTCAATAAATTAGCTTTAAAGCTAATTTGTTACTATGAAAAAGATGGAAGGCATCAACTTTATATAAATATATCTTTATAAAATTCTTCTCTTTAATAGTCATTTTATGGCCTAGATTTAGGCTCCACAAACAATTGAAAACCAACATTTAAGTCAGGCATTTGTTTGGAGAATTTAAAAAAATAATTCAACATCATTTCCATGGAAAGTTTCAGAACTCTGACATATTTTAGGAGTTTTTAAATGATTAAGAAAATCTTCAAGAATTTTGTATTCTAAGTACAGAGAAGACTCATGTACAATACAGGTTAGAGCAAATATTTCATCCAAAAGAAAAAAGTAAGGCAGTGTAGCTTCACTCTGAGAATAGGAAAATGCTTAGTTTCCATGGAATGTGTTTGACAGTAAGATTTTTAAAAGATCTAAGAGGCTGACCTTTCTCCCCCCACTCCCCCAAACTAAGTAGACTTTTTGAAATGAGCACATCTGGTTTATGTTCCTAAACCTCTGACCTTTAAAAGCTTTGTTCCCAATTCACATAAAATACCATTCAGAATTGCTTGACATAGTGACCCTTCCCTGTAGGTGGTTAGGGGAATAAAGTGATTAAATAGAATCAGGAATATATATATATATATTTATACATATTCCTTCTATATAGGTTAACATTTGCATTCTGATTTAATTAGTAAACAGTTACCATTCATGAGTATATCTTAAGTAATTTTACTTTTTAAAGTTCAAATTATAAAATAGTGTTTTTTCAAGAAGCAAATTTGTCTTATTTTGCAAATAGTTATACTTCTCCTATTCCCTGGTAATTTAGAATAAAGCATTTAGTGTTAAAAACTGAAGGATTTTTGTTTTATTTCAAAGCTTCAGTGCCGTCACTTGGAAAAAAAAAAGAGCCACTGAAGGGTAGTCAGGTTGGATCCATAAATCCAGATGGCCATTCAACATTTAACAAACTCTTTGGTACTTAATTGAGTTAAACATTAAATGGTGCATTGACAAGGAAGATTTCATTTCTATGAGACCCACTAATAAAATGCTCAATGTTATTTGTGTAGAGTGTAATTCCTTCTGACTTTGCCTTCCATTTGCCTTGAGGACATACCAGTTTAAAAGTGTTCAGCACACTACACCATGCATAACAGGTAATCTGCCTAATTAAGTCCTATAAGGATGTTCTAAGTAAAATGCTGAAGAGCTTCCATAACCTCTGCTTCACCCTCCCCATGCACCAGAGCTTCTGAGATTGAGTAACCCCAGCCATTAACTCAAGTGTTTACACTTGAAGCTCAAATTCGGCTTTGCCAGAATGGCTCATTTCACATTTTGCTAATCTGTTTTCTCATTTGTAGGCAAAAGAAATCTGTCACATTTTTTATATTATGATTCTCGACTCGTTCTGATAGTGAATGATCTAACTTATAACTGCAATTCATATTGCAAAAATCACACTGTGACTGGGACTGCTATATTCAGAGACCTAATAAGATTTACATCCATATTTTGAGTGCATTCATTTGATATATTTCAATGAATTATTAATTATGACCAATAATAAAATATTATTTTGCTCAGATGCACAGCAATGAAAAAGATGCCCAAGAGAAATTTATCTGACAGCTCAAAACAAAATGGCCCAAATCCACTCATCAGTTACTCATCCAACACAGCATGAAGCATATTTGCCCATCAAATGCACTCAGTGAATGTTTTTCTCAGCTTGTCAATGTTTTATCAAGAGAATAAACACCAAACATTTAGGACTCAGATAAAGAAATCTTAAATTCAATAATTAAAATAAAATATGACAGGTGAATAATGCACTTTTGAAAAACTCCTCAGTTATTGATAAAATGATTTTTATTCAAGTACAACAATAAGATTAGAATCATTATACTATATAACTAAGCTGCATATTATATCTTATTTAATCAATTTTTATTGACACAAAATACTCACTATCTCTTAATATACTCCCTTATAATCATCCTTTCTATTCAATGCAGTAAATTCCTTTCAGAGAAACCTCATACAAATCACTGACTCATCTTCTTTTCTTTTATTGTACACACTGGACTAATTGCCAAATCAATCCTACTTATTCACTCTATACACATCCTTTAGATTTGTTCCTTCTTCATTTATCCTTATACATATTGCTTCAAACTGGGCTTCTGGCAGTATTTGTTTTTCTCAGCTATACAAATAGCTCTATAATAAACTCTCTTGTCTGTTGCCAAGCAGCTGTCTTAGAGATACTTCAGAGATGTGACTAGGGTACCAGCTAGTTACTAGTTGAGTTTCCAATGTCTAATGATGAATCACTAGTTTCCCAGGCCCCAAAATGTTCATTGGAAAAAAACTAGAGTCAATGAATTCACAAAGAGCTGATGTAATCAGATAAACATACACATTCCTACATGATTTTGGACCCATATTATTGGAAGCAAACTTTGAGTCTAGAAAAGCTATATTTAAATTCTTACTGTGTGGAGAGCTTGGAGTTACTTAATATTTATGCCTCAGTTGATTCATCCTAAATAATAATATTTAACATGTAAGTCCATTTAGAAGACTGAGAAAATATGTGTGGAATGCTTGCAATGATAGGCACATGGATACAGATAGTACTAAGAAAAGATAGTTATTAATTAGATTAACTATTGAAGTCCTAAAATCAACTCTTAGGTCAAAATAGTTTCTCTTTTCATTGCTTAGATTACATTTGCCTTTATTCCACCTTTAAGTTTTCACAAATCACTCAAGATTTTCAAATCTTCAAAAGAAGAATGCTGGATTTTCCACTTATCTCCAACAGGATGCTCATAATTTTACTTTTTCCCTTTATTTCAGTAATCCTATATAATAACCCTCACAAGATGGCTGCCTATGACCAGGTAACAGGAGGATAGTGAAGAATGACAAAATGACTGAACAGCAGGCTGCGTGGGGTAACCAGGCTGGCAGGATGGTTAGTGAGGGATGACCAAATGACTGAGCAGCAAGGCTGCATGGGGTAACCAGGCTGGCGGGGGCACCATAAAGGGTGACCATGCCAGCGGGGGGGGGAGATAATATTTGGGCATAACCAGGCTGGCGGGGGGAAATTAGGGGCAACCAGGCTGTAGGGGGGTTGCAGTTGTGGGTGACAAGGAAGGAATGGGGAATAGAGGGGGTAATTAGGCTGTCGGGGGGGGGGAGCAGTGAGGAGTGACAAGGCTGGCAGGGGAGGCAGTTGGGGATAACCAAGCTGGCAAGGGGGCATTTAGGGGTATCAAGACTGGCAGAGGAGGGCAGTTGGGGGCAATCAGGTTGGCAGGAGGGCAGTTGGGATGATCAGGCTGGCACACACAGCCAGTGAAGGGCAAGCAGGCAGGTGAGGGATTAGGAGCCAGCAGTCCAGGATTGTGAGAAGAATGTCCAACTGCTGGTTTAGGCCCAATTCCGGGGATCCCCCAAGGGGTCCTGGATTGGAGAGGGTGCAGGCTGGCCTGAGGGGACACCCTTCCCATGCACGAATTTTATACACCGGGCTTCTAGTCCTATCTAATAAAAGAATAATATGCAAATTGACTCTACCTCCACTATACCCACAAGCCAATTAGGAGCAAATATGCAAATAAACCAAAACAAGATGGCTGTGGCCACAGAGAGTAGGAGGGAGGCTTGGGTTTCCCTGGCAATGGAGTAAGACAAGCTTTCTGCCTATTCTTGCCTGCTGAGGCCTCCGCTTAAGGCTACACAATTTCAATTATAGAATCCCAACAGAAATGGCAGCAGCCACTGAGTAAGCAGAAGGCTTGGCTCCACTCCAGGCAACAAAGTTTCAATTGTAGACAATACATAAATCCCAGATACTAGGGCCTCTGCTTGGGTGGCCAGGGGACGTGACTGGCCTGCAAACCACCTCAGGTTCCTTGCCCAAGCCATCCCATGCCCCAAGAAAACCCCCACCCTGATCCGGGACACCCTTCAGGGCAAACCAGCTGGCCCCCATCCATGCACCAGGACTCTATCCTATCTAATAAAAGTGTAATATGCAGATTGACCATCACTCCAACACACAAGATGGCTGACCCATGTGGTCAAAGACCTTCCCCCATGTGTACACAAGAAGGCCACCACAAGATGACCAGCAGGGGAGGACAGTTGGGAGAGACCAGGCCTGCAAGGGAGGGCAATTGGGGGTGATCGGGCCTGCAGGGAAAGGCATTTGTGGGGGACTCAGGCCTGCAGGGAAGAGCAGTTAGGGGTGACCAGGCCAGCAGAATAGAGAAGTTGGGGACAAACAGGCTGGCAGGGGAGCAATTAGGCATCAATCAGGCTGGCAGGGGAGTGGTTAGGGGGTGATCAGGCTGTCAGGCAGAAGTGGTTAGGGGCAATCAGGAAGGCAGGCAGATGAGCTGTTGGGAGACAGCAGTCCTGGATTATGAGAGGGATGTCTGACTGCCCGTTTGGGCCTGATCCCAATGAGATAGGGCCTACATGGGCAGTTGGACATCCCTTGACATTGAGGGGACCCAGATTGGAGAGAGTGAAGGACGATCACCCCCCATGCACAAATTCATGCAATGGGCCTCTAGTCTTTTATAAAAGTTTAAAAGTCAAAGACTGCCAATTGATGCTGGGATATTTTTAATCTTAATTTCTTTTAGAATTATTTTTAAATCAAGTTTGAGTATTCACATAAAAATCTGGATTTTTGCCTCCTCTTGGAAAATTCAGTTAGGTAGTATTGGGCCCACATTAGTTTATGGCAAACATTGGTTGGGCCTGGTTAATAGCTTACCTCTTTTAGCAAAGGATCCAATATAACTCAACCTTCTTCCCACAGATCTACTATCTGTGTGCCCTTTACAGACATGTGACCTTGTGTTCTCTTCCTTAGAATCTTGTCTTAAGGGTAAATTATGAATATAAAATGCTTTGTGTTAGGTTTTACTTTTCTGTTTAGCTTCTTATTTAGAAAAGATATCTTGACATTACTTAACTCAGTCTTGACTAGTCATGAAACTTTTACAACTATCTTAACTTTCTATAAAGTACTTTTATTTGAGCCTCTATGTCATATATACATATATACAGATGTAACAAATATATACACTTTCAAGCTATATATGTACATGTACACATGTTCTTGGCTTCTAAAGTTCATTTAAAATTAATAAACATTGTGTTGTCTATGAGATATATAGGTATTATGAATACTAGTATATGCAAGGTGATGCAATTTACAGAAAGTCAGATGAACACAAGTCCTAATATTAATGAGGAGAAAGGTAATTTTGTAATAAAATTCTAATATAAAGTTAAATATTATGTAATTTGATAGTGACACAAGCAAGAAGAAAACAGAAGAATCACCTCATGGTAGCCTAAAGGAAGGTACCTGGAGACAGGAACATTTGATCAGGCCTTAAAAAGTACCTTTGATTTAAAAAGGAAACAGCAGGATAAAAGTATAAAAGGCACACATGCGAAGTATAATTACTTTTAGGGTTCAGGTTGTGATGAGGAAGTAGATGGTGGACAGGGGAAGATAACTAACTATGCTAAGCACAATGCATCCTGATTGGCCATTTGCTTTACTGCTGGGCCAAGGTGTAAGGGTTTCCCTTTGGTTACTGCAGTGACAAGTAACCACTTAAGAAGGTTTTTGAACAAAATATGCATATGACTTGATTTTAATTGTAGTTTGTCATAATTAGATTTCATAAACATAAAATATCAATGTCAGGGGAAAATTATTGAACCTTCTCCAACACAAATTTCCATTGATGTAAAGACAAACCTGTACCATCCAGATTTAACAGGATGGGTATCTTCTCTACTTGTGAGGAACTGAAAAATATTAAAAGTTTGAAATGTCAGAGACAGACATAATAGTAAATGCTGCTGTTCACTATTTTTTCTGTAATTTGCAAGACCTGTAATGAGAATCCATTTTAATATCTCTCAAAATGTGAATACCCTGTAGTCCCATTCCAGATTAAATGCCTATCATCCTGTGCTATGCAGGACCAACAGTGGCTCTTCAAGAAACTCTTTACCATTCTAATAATTTGTATTCTTTATTTACCTTTAATTATCTGACTTGAAATTCAACTTATTTACAAAAACGTTTAAAATGTTGTAATAATATATTAATGTGTATTCTTTTTTCCCCAAGTACTTTTAAATTTTTTTATTGTTTAAAGTATTACAAATAGTAGTACATATGTCTCCTTTTTTTCCCCAATTGACCTTCCCCCAGTCTCCTCTACCCCCCAGCACATGCCCTCACCCCCCTCATAGTGTCTTGCATCCATTGGTTGTGCTTATATGCATGCATACAAGTCCTGCAGTTGATCTCTTACCTCCCCACCTGCACCCCAATCCTCCCAGCCTTCTTACTGTCATTTGACAGTCTGTTCATTGCTTCTTTGCCTCTGTATCTATTTTTGTTCATCAGTTTATAATGTTCTTTATTATCCATAAATGAGGGAGACCATGTGGTATTTTTCTTTCACTGACTGGCTTATTTCACTTATTTCAGTTCCATCCATACTGTTGCAAATGGTAAGAATCCTGCTTTTTTATAGCAGCATAGTATTCCATTGGTTAGAGGTACCACAGTTTTCTAATCTACACATCTGGTGATGAGCATTTAGGCTGTTTCCAAATCTTAGCTATTGTAAATTGTGCTGCTATGAACATAAGGGTGCATATGTCCTTTCTGACTGGTGTTTCTGTTTTCCTGGGATATATTCCTGGAAGTGGTATTATTGGGTCAAATGGCAGTTCCATTTTTAATTTTTTGAGGAAATGCCATACTGTTTTCCACAGTGGCTGCACCAGTCTGCATTCCTACCACCAGTGTATAAGGGTTCCTTTTTTCTCAGCATCCTCTTCAGCACTTGTCATTTGTAGATTTGTTGATGATAGCCATTTTGACAGGTTGAGTTTGTACCTTATTGTTGTTTTGATTTGCATCTCTTGGATAATTAGTGACTTTGAGCATGTTTTCATATGTCTCTTGGCTTTCTGTATGTCCTCTTTTGAAATGTGTCTATTTAGGTCCTTTGCCCATTTTTTGATTGGGTTATTTATCTCTCTTTTGTTAAGTTGTATGAGTTCCTGTAAACATTGGAGGTTATACCCTTATTGGAGATAACATTGGCAAATATGTTCTCCCATGCAGTGGGCTTTCTTGTTGTTTTGTTGATTGTTTCTTTTGCTGTGCAGAAGTTTTTTTTATTTTGATGTAGTCCCATTTGTTTATTTTCTCCTTAGTTTCCATTGCCCTAGGAACTGTATTTTTAAATATATTGCTATGACAATTGTTTGTTATTTTGCTGCCTATGGCTTTTTCTAAGATTTTTATGGTTTTCCATCTTATATTATGTCCTATATCCATTTTGAGTTTATTTTTTGTATTGTGTAAGTTACTGGTCTAGTTTCATTTTTTTTTTGCAAGTATCTGTCCAGTTTTCCAAATAACATTTATTGAAGAAACTCTCTTGACTCCATTGTATGGTCTTGCCTCCTTTTTCAAATAGTAATTGCACATAATGGCTTTGTATTCCTCTTCATTATGTTAAAATCATCACCTTTTTCAAGATCACAGAAAATATTAGTACTCATACTTTTTATCAGTCTGGCATTAAAATTTGCAGGATCAACATTACTAATGAATATTCCACTAAAAATAAACAGTCTTCCTTTAATTTCAAGATTATAAGAGGTATTTTATAACTTGCTATGAACAAATAATACCAGCAACACTGAATTTTGCTGCCTATTTTATTATAAGTGAAAAAGACTAAAGAGGAAAGTGTAGTTCATTCGTGTGGCTTCAGCTGTCTTTATTATCCTTAACTTAATCTATGTGTGTGTTTTTTTTTTACTTCCAACATCACAATGTAAAATAATTTTATTGTTGATATTTATTTTTAAATTACTTAAATTATTATATGCTCTTATATCTTTGTTTAATGTCATCTTCAGAATCCTTGTGCAATTTGTGCTTTTCATGTGAAGCTATTTTATAAAAATCTGAAAGAGAATCATATTAGCATTTTAGAGAAAAGGAATGATGATTTCTTTCTGGCTGAAAATATTGAGATTTTTGGTCTTCTTCATTCTAATCCACATCATTGACAGGGCTAGAGTAAAAACACCTCATTCACAAGAAAATCTATGGCCTACTTAAAGCTATTATAATTATGAAAATAGTTGATTAGATTAAATTAATGAGAAATTAGGATATGTCAATAATTGGTATAACAATAATTACTAGGCAATGGAGAGTCCCTGAAAGACATGCTTTTTTGTCCTGTTATACAACTATTCCATATAACATATATGCACCTCAGAAAATAATAATAATTATTTTTTTTTTAATTTGGAAAGTAGTCACTATTCTTTATCTTGTTAAGCTGCCCATTTTCTAGTCATTTGGTTACAGAGAGAACACTTGTCACTGTTTTCATTCCATTGGTGTTTTGCATTGATTGTTTTGTTTTTATAGTCTCCACCTATGGTTTGTCCAGGTTGCTTGCTAGTTTCTTCTGCTCTAAGTCTGGGATTTATGAAGCAAGAAGAAACAGCAAATACTGTTTCTTAGGTTTTTAGTTCCCTAGTCAATCTTCTATCTCCATACTACATTTCAGAGTAATTTCTCTATCTCTGTCTCTATCTCTATCTCTATCTCTATCTCTATCTCTATCTCTATCTCTATCTGTCTCTGTCTCTAGCTCTAGCTCTAGCTCTATCTATCTCTAATCTCTAATCTGCCATCTATTTCTATACCTATAATGGTCATGGTTTAAAATTGTACTTAGCAGGAGGACTAGAGAAAACTATTTCTTCGAACACTTGGGAACTAAACAATATACTATCTAAACAATCCATGGGTCAAAGAGGAAACGTTGAAGATAAAATAATACACTTGACAAGCAGTGCATGAGAACTATCTCAGGGACATCTAGAGCTATAAACAGCCTGAGATCTAGGTCTGAAACCATGATACACTGCTGCTGAAAAGACTGCTGTACTTCCTGCCTCATACTAATTGCCGAGATCTGACCACTGAAGAAAATTGTGACCAACAGAAATTACCATGGAAAATTACATGTTGAACACAGAATGGAAGGAGTTATAATATTGTATTACTGAAGAATGTTCCTATTGTTTTCTAGAGAGCCACAATAGGGGACCCATGTAGTCATTGGTAATTTTGGGGGGTATAATCTTGGCAATTTTGTAGGCTCAGTGTTAAATATAATACTTTTTAGGTGGAATTGTAGGTCCAGGACTCTTTCAGTGTTCTAAATGCCTACACACTGAAAGATTAACAGATAATGAATATCCAAGTTACATATTGATCAAAGATATCTAAAATAAGACATTCTCTTATACAGCCAGATATTTTAGGCAAGAAATTAAAATTTTATTTTTGTTTTCTATACATCACATTTTGTTTTTGTTTTAAATTTAACTCATGAGGTAAAACTCCCTTTATAATGTATAGATTATTATATTTGGAATCCCTTCTCAATTAATGTAACTTTGACTTCCTTTTCTATAGACTCCCATACTGCAAACGCATCTACTATGCTCTTGGCTCCAGAAATGTACTGACCTAATTCAGAGGAAAACTGTCTTACACAAAGTCCTGCAGCATTGCAGCAACTCTATGTAGCTGTTCATATACTTTCTGTACCAAATTACCCTTTCCCCAGCCATAACTCTTTGGGTCATATTAGAAACAATTAATACAGGAAATTTGATGTTTGTGACTTGTAAATGAGCAGGGCATAAGGTTTAATAGCTTGAGAATATAATTTTCTAGATGATACAGCAACAGGAAAATTTCAATATACAGAATTTGGCAAAAGTAGGTTAATAGTTGTGAGTATATGAAACACAGGTGTGTTTTTTTAATGATTAATTTTTTTATTGATTTCAGAGAGGAAGGGAGAGGGAGAGAGAGGTAGAAACATTAATGACTAGAGAGAATCATTGATTAGCTGCCTACTGCATGTCCCACACTGGGGATTGAGCCTGCAAACCGGGCATATGGTAGCACCCATAATCCAACTGTACCTCCTGGTTCATAGGTCTACACTCAACTACTGAGCCATGCCAGCTGGGCCCACAGTTTATTCTTGTAAATTTATTTATTAATTATTATACTAGTTTCTATATGAATAACTGTAAACCTACCTTTGCCCCACCCTATATTAAGTTGCTATTGGACTTCAAGAATCTTTGGTGTATCCTGCTGACGCTATTCTCTATGCAACACTAATTGGGAAGGTCTAAACTCCAGAGCTGATGGCCAGAGAAGAAGAAGCCCTATTTGTATCACTGCAATCCCATAATATAAGGAAGAAAAGCCTTCACTATAGCCAGTTTATAGTTTCTGCCAGGCAGCTAAGTTAGTAGTTAAGGCAAGTGGAAATATAATGATATGAATTGTCAACTATATTGACCTATCCAGAACCAGCCATAGAAACAAGACCTTTGCAATATCTCCAAGGTTGTCAAGTGTATATGTTTGGATTAAGATATTTATAAGAAACTCAAAATTGTGCCTTTATATTATTCCCCTTTTAACTATATCTATATTTCCTCTTGGTACTTATTTTGAGAAGGTCAGTACCACTTCTGGATGGTCCATAGTGCTGACTACATCTACACCAAAATTCAGCTTAAACCTGGTGTACTTGTGGTATAACAATATAGCGGATGGGAGGGTTATCTTGTTTAAACAACTCTTGATTGTTCTATATTTCTTTAATGTTAACACAAAATGTTAACCCATATTTCCATATATGGGTAAATCATATCCTAGTATTTATAAAAGTAGCAGGTTTTACTTTCTATTATATTTTATGGAGAGCAATTAAAGTCAAATTGACCTATTTTTGTCTTTCATTATCTTTGTGCTGTTGGTTTTATTTTAGTTTTACACCTGTTTTTCTTTAAAAGACATCTACTTGTCTCTAATGTCTCTCTAATACTGTTTACATGCCAGTATAGTGATATATTTGTATTATTAACTTTATTCCATATCAGTGGGTTTAAGGAGTTTATAAAATGCAAAATAAAAGCAATTGTGTATATTATGAAAGGCAAATATAAGACCACTTGGTTAGTCCTGCCTTCCAACCTGAGATCCTATTAAAAGCTTCTGCTGTATGGAAATACTGTAGATCTTTAGAGTAAATCTGCATTACTTGAGGTAACCTAAGCAAGACCTTTGTTTTCTGCATCCAAATTGCTTAACTCATGCAATTCTTAATGCCATAAATTACAATCATCCTTTACTGTTATGACTTACTATTTTCTTTAAGAAACCAGCAGACTTGCAGTGAAAGATTTTAGTAATAAAATTTTTCCTTTAATCATTAATAATACCTACATGTTTACAAGTTTAAGACAAATGTTTGCTTTTAGAATTTCTAGTACTTAGCTGATACTGGAATAATTCATATTGTTTATAACTAAATTATATCATCAAAACTTTTCATATAACCTATGTTTTCTGAAACTCTCAAATATTTATTCTCTGAATATCACTGGATAATATTTTAGGATATTAACTTATGTTTAATTTCTTTTGTCTGCATTTTTATGGCTATTTTCTTCTCCACTAAGATAGTTAGTTGACTGTTTTATTTTCTCACTAGAGGCCTGGTGCACAAAATTTGTGCAAAGGGGGTGGCAGGTGTCCCTCAGCCCAGTCTGCACCCTCTCCAACAGGCAGTTCAACATCCTTCTCACAATCCAGGACTGCTGGCTCCAAACTTCTCACCTGCCAGCCTCCCTGATTGCTCTAACTGCTTCTGCCTGCCAGTCTGATCACCCCTTAACCACTACCCAGCCAGCCTGATTGATGTCTAACTGCTCCCCTGCCAGCCTGTTTGCCCCCAACTTAACTTCTTTGCCTGCGTGTTCACCCCTAACTGCCCTCCCTTGCAGGCTTGATCACCCACAACTGCCCTCCCTTGCAGGCCTGGTCACTCCCAACTGCCCTCCCCTGCTGGCCTGATTTCCCCCAACTGCCCTCCCTTGAAGGCCTGGAGCCTTCTAACAGCCCTTCCCTGCTGGCCATATTGTGGTGGCCATCTTGTGTCCACATGGAGCAGGATCTTTGACCACATGGGGGCAACCCTCTTGTGTGTTGGAGTTGTGGTCAATCTGCATATTATTCTTTTATTAGACAGGTTAAAGGCTTGATGCATAGGTGGAGGCCAGCTGGCTTGCCCTTAAGGGTGTCCCTGATTTGGGGAGGGTTCCCTTGGGGTGTAGGGTGGCCTGGGCGAGGGGCCTATGGTGGTTTGCAGGCTAGCCATGCCCCCCAGCGGCCCAAGGGAAGGCCCTGGGATATGGAATTAATTTATGTTCTACAATTGAAACTTTGTAGCCTAGAGCAGAGCCAAGCCTTCGACTTGCTCTGCAGTGACAGCCATTTCTGTTTGAAACTTTGCAGCTTAGAGTGGAGGCCTAGGTGCTAGGGTTTCAGAAGCTTGGCTTCCTCCATTGCCCAGGCAACCCTAGCCTCTGTTCTCTCCAGCTCTGTGGCTGCCACCATTTCTGTTGGGGTTATGTATCTTCTATAATTGAAACTTTGTACCATGAGTGGAGGCCTAGGCTGGCAAGAGCAGGCAGAAAGCTTGGCTTCCTCCTTTGCCAGGGAAACCCAAGCCTCCCTCTTACTCTCAGTGGCCACAGAAATCTTGGTTGGAGTTTAATTGCATAATTTGCTCCTGATTGGCTAATGGGCGTGGCTGTGGGAGTGGCTTATCAGAGGTATGGTCAATTTGCATATCACTCTTCTATTAGATAGGATAAGAGGTATGTTGTGACATTTCAGGCAGTGGTCTTCTATAAAATGTCCTGGTATTTGTTTTTTAATCTCAGTATATGGAAAAAAGTAGGTTCTGCGAGAAAAAAGAGGTCTTGGAAAAACCAATGAAGATAAAAGTGTTTCTATAAAGCTCAAAAGATGCTTTTGCTGTGGATGGGAGAGACAGGTGCATAGGCTCTGAAATGTAGAAACAGGGATCCTATTTTCTGACAGTTTTCTGGTAGAGGCAGAGAGATCCCAGAATGTCAAAGCTCCCAAAGGCATCAATGGATATAGCAATTGAGGCAACAATAATTTTACTTCCCAAATAGTAACCACATCTCAAGTGATACCATGTGGCACCAACAAATCTCCCAGACCTGGTGGGGAAGCACAAAGTGATACACGGGATACCTTTGCAGTTAAGATGTAGTGTTGACCAGTGAACAGAGACACTGCTCCACCCTTACCCAATTGCAGGAACCCAGTGTAAGATTTGGGAATATCAAACATGTCAAATTGAGTATTGGGTAGAAGTTTCAACATGAGAAGGGTTAAGTTTATTTTGATTTATTGGAATAAAAACTAGCAAAATTCAATATAGAAAGTATAGAAAATGCACTTTACACATACCTTAGATTTTAGCTGAGATTCTTCCTTTATGTAAATTATTGGAAACTAGTCACATTCATGCCATAAAGTGTAGCTCTACTTTAAAATAAAGTACACTATTTAGATTTTTATACACTATTGAATCATAATTTTTAAAAATATATTTTATTGATTTTTTTTACAGAGAGGAAGGGAGAAGATAGAGTTAAAAACATCGATGAGAGAGAAATGTTGATCAGCTGCCTACTGCACACCCCTCACTGGGAATGGACTGGCACTCAAGGTACATGCCCCTGAGCTGAATTAAATCTGGGACTCCCCAGTTCGCAGGCCAACGCTATATCCATTGAGCCAAACCAGCTAGGGTTGAATCATAATTTTGATGAGGATAGTAAAATGTATTTAAAATACTATTTACATATTGTCTTTCATCCCTCTTCACAGGAATATCATCATTTTAAAGATGACAAACATATCTTAAACCAAGGGTATTGTTTTGCACACTGTGTGTGTTAATGCAAAACCTAGAATTAAGACTTAAAGACGTGAACTGATTTTTTAAAAACTTGAGCTCTGAAGAAAGATCTCATTATCTTGGAATGTCTAAAGATTTCAAAGGACATCTTGACTCTACAGTCTTTCCCAGATTTTAAATATTCAACGGTTTATTGTCTCCCGTATTTCTTTCTTCTCATGAGACCAAATGCTTCAGAGAAATGACCTTCTAATGTGGCAAATTGAGATCTAACTACTAATTACTAATTGTTATTGCAATTCTTGACCTGATCTCTAGAGCTGGAAATCAAATCCTTGTCTCTGGAGTGTAACCAGATCTGATAGGCAGCTTCTGAGTTGACACAGAGAGAGCATATTAACAATTGATTGACTTTTACAGTGTTACCTTAATGAGCAACATTAGATGTAATGTGTTTTGAAGCTCAAACAAGGTGGATGTAATTACATTCTTACTGACAGTATTTAAATACACAATTTCTCTATCCCTTTATTTAGATGAAGAAGCATATTAGTGGGAAAAGTATAAGAAAGTTCCCATTTGGTACATTTTTAATAGCTTCAAGCTGTTAACAATTACATTGTCCTGAGATATGGGGTGGCCCATGTTATGGTTAACTGATTAGCAAAGAGCCTCTTGACATACAGACATTTTCTGTTACTGGTATCAGCCATGAAAATGTATTTCCAAGCAATTAAGCCTTAACTCCTGCTGGTTTGGAAGCCATGAACCTTCAAATTCCCATTCAAATTATTCAACACCTACCACTGGTGGAAAAAAATACAACTTCATTAGTAAAAGCAACAAAGAAATCTATTGATAACTTTTTAAAGTTTCTTTAACATGGAAAAAATGCAAGTGTTCAGATTGTAAATTAGCCACACAACTCCAAAATGACCTCACTTACTTTTTTCATAACTCTAAGGATTTAATTTATGAGGTCTTAAGGTTTAACAGCATACTTCAAGAAGAATAAGAACAGAAAAATAAATATACGAGAGGTTATATGTAGGGGAGTATGGGGAAACAAAACAGGGCAAAGGAAGTAGGATTATTATAAAACTTTAGTTTCAACTGTTTTTCAATATTCTATATGACTAGATATCAACTTGGAATTTCTAAAATTAGAACAATTAGATATTGGACAAGTAGACAGAGTACTTGCCATTTAATTCCTATTATGTTAGTGGACATTTTATTTATTTTTTCCTTTCTTACTTTCTCAGAAGTTTGTTAAATCCAAAGGAGAGAAATGTATATATAAATCTGTTTTCTTACCTCTATAAAGAATGTAGCAGAAAGGTAATGTGTGTTAGGAATGGAGAAGAGATCTCATCAGTAATAGGCTCCCATAGTATTCTTAAAGATTGTATTATCATTTTTAATGATTTACTAGTCAACTTGTTCCAATATTCCATAAGCATATTTACCTCTACACAGGTAGCATTGTATTTTGAAAACATATATACTAGACATCACAGCATGTTAATGGGAACTGGAGTAACTGTACTACATTATTGATAATGAAATGATCTGTCATTGTTTTCCCACATATGTTCTGTTTATGATATACCCCTTGATTGTTAGTAGTTTACTGTTTTCATTGTCTAACAACATAGTGCATCAGATAGAATCCCTAAGAGCATATTCTTATTGGGAGGTCACATTTTGATTTATAATAGGAAATATATTTAGGGGCTTCATCCCCATTCTTGGCCCAGAGCTCCTAAAGTTTTCGGAATTTCAGAATTGATGAGAGCAATAAAGGTGTCTTTTGTTATGTCAATAAGGGCCCTTTGGAAAGCATTTAAGTACAGGAGCCCATTAGTACTTGGTGTTATAGATTGCCTTCATGTTGGAATTGGGTCTCAGAACTTTTATCTGGTATCCCAGAAAGTATAATCTAACAACTGACTCTGGAGGAGGAAAAGTCCTACTACGTAACATTCACTGATTTCCTTGGTATACACCATCATCTTGACCTATTTCAAGTTATCCGAGTAATGTTATTAACATGGAATTAGGTAGAGATGTGCATTGATTCCAGAACACTAATTCTAACACACAATCTAGAAAGCTGTGAAACCATCAATCACTGAGTGTGCTATTAAAAACAGCACATTATTTTAAGCAAATTTTAAGATAATGCTTTCCTGTGGTCCTCTAAAACAAAAGGTAGATGTCAACCCTATTGACAAATATTTCACATTTCATAATGAGAGAAATATTAGCCCTAATACAAATGTCAGATATGATAGCAAATAATGTTGCATTTTCTTCTCAAATCATGGCAAATGTGCACTTACATATTTACTAGAGGCCCAGTGCATGAAAATTCATGTGCTTGGGGGTGAGGGGTGTCCCTCAGCCCGGCCTATGCCCTCTTGCAATCCAGGACTCCCCAGGGGATGTCCATCTGCCAGCTTATGCCCACTCCCTGGGGAATTGGGCCAAGCTGGCAGTCAGAGATCCCACTGGCAACCTGGCAGCCCTTGGGGTATGTCCAACTGATGGCAGTGGGCCTAAGCTATCAGTTGGACATCGTTAGCAGTGCCCAGATGAAAGAAGTTTGGCTTGTGGCTGAGCAGACCTGCCCCTGTGGGAGCACACTGACCACCAGGGGGCAGCTCCTTCATTGAGTGTTTGTACCCTGGTAGTTAGTGCATGTCATAGCAACCTCTCATTCCACAGTTGGGGTCAATTTGCATATAACCCTTTTATTAAATAGGAACTAGAGGCCCAGTGCACAAAATTCTTGCACGAGGTTGGGGAGGTTGTCCCTCAGCCCAGCCTGTACCTTCTCCAACCTGGGACCCCTAAAGGGATGGCCTACTGTCTGTTTAGACCCAATCCCGGGATTGGACCTAAATGGGCAGTTGGACATCCTTCTCACAATCCAGGATTGCTGGATCCCAACTGCTTGCCTGACTACCTTCCTGATTGCCCATAACTGCTCTGCCTGCCAGCCTGATCACCCCTTAACCACTCCCCTGCCAGCCTCATTGATGCCTAACTGCTCCACTGCCAGTCTGTTTGCCCCCAACTTCCCTCCTCTGCCTGACTGCGCACATCTAACTGCCCTCCCTTGCAGGCCTGGAACCTCCCAAAAGCCCTCCCCTGCTGGCCATCTTGTGGTGGCCACCTTGTGTCCACATGGGGGCAGGATCTTTGACCACATGGGGCAGCCATCTTGTGTGTTGGAGTGATGGTCAATCTGCATATTACTCTTTTATTAGATAAGATAGAGGCATAGCGCATGGGTGGGGGCCAGCTGGTTTGCCCTGAAGAGAGTCCCAGATCAGGGTGGGGGTTCCCTTGGGACATGGGACAGGCTGGGCAAGAGGCTTGTGGTGGTTTGCAGGCTGCCCACGCCTCCCAGCTACCCAAGCAGAAGCCCTGGGGTCTGGGATTAATTTATGTTCTACAATTGAAACTAACCAAGCCTTCTGCTTACTTCCTGGTGGTATCCATTTCTGTTGGTACATTTACCTTCTATAATTGAAACATTTTAGCTTGGGATGGAGGCCTAGGCCGGCCAGAGCTGTAGAAGCTTGGTTTCCTCCATCGCCCAGGCAATCCTAGCCTCTGCTCTCTGGAGTTCTGTGGCTGCTGCCATTTCTGTTGGATTTATGTATCTTCTATAATTGACACTCTGTAGCATTGACTGGAGGCCTAAGCCAGCAATGGCAGGCAGAAAGCTTGGCTTCTTCCATTGCTGGGGAAACGGAAGCCTCCCTCCTGCTCTCAGTGGTCACAGCCATCTTGGTTGGGGTTTATTTGTTCCTGTGGGCATGGCTTGATTGGAGGTATGGTCAATTTTCATATTAATATTGTACTAGATAGGATTTTATAAGATATTTTAAATTACTTCGGAATCACTATTTGCAGATGTATATTTGCAGAAAAAATAGTTTTATGTAGGTGATATTTTTTTAATCAACTTTATTATGTGTTTTTTAGAAAGCAAAATACTGCTATCATTACCGTAGCATTAAAAATAGTACAGATGGTAATGTCATCATGAAATTTTATCTGTAATCTCAGGGAGAACCAATCTATTAGGAACATTTCACATCCTGTTCCTATAGGTCGTGTTTCTTTTGGAAAGTGATTACAATATTACAAAAGATCACATAGAAATAACTTTGAAAAAAATTGAGTATAATAAAAATAAAATGCACAACTGATTGTATATATTTTGCTCAGTTTCTACACATTCCTTGAAAAAAACTGTATAGTTTCAATTGTTCCTGAACCTCTTTGGAAAATCATAGGCTAACAACTGAATAAGAAGTAGAGAAAGTGTAACCTAGGTATCCTTAACTATCTAGAACAATCTAAGGTTACAGTTTATAAAAATAAATAACCATTTAGTTTTCAAGTAGTTTAATTAGAAAACTCCAGTGTGATTATATAGCATCAATTTTACTTGAATTTTAAAAATCCAAGTAAAAAATATATAAATTTCAAATTATATGTTTTAAAAATTCTATATCCTAAGTTTTACATTTGTCTCAGGAAAGGAAATAGTTTGCCATTACCAAGTAGTTTGCCAGAAAACAAAATCTTATAAGACTATCTTATACAATAAAGAGGCAATATGCAAATTGACCATCACTCTAACCCACAAGATTGCTTCCCCCAAGTGGTCAATGATCCAGCACACATGTGGACACAAGATGGCCACCACAAGATGGCCAGCAGAAAAGGGCAGTTGTGAGCAATAAGGCCGGCAGGGGAGAGCAGTTGGGAGTGACCAGGCTGGCAGGGAAGGACAACTAGGGCTGACCAGGCCAGAAGAGGAGGGAGTTAGGGGCAATTGGGCCAGCAGGGGAGCAGTTAGGCGTCAATCAGGTTGGTAGGGGAGTAGTGAGGAGGTGATGAGGCTGCCAGGCAGAAGCAGTTAGGGACAATCAGGCAGGCAGGCGAGTGTTTGAGAGCCAGCACTCCTGGTTTGTGAGAGAGATGTGGGCCTAAACAGGCAGTAGGACATCCTTTGAGGGGTCCCAGATTGAAGAAGATGCAGGCTGGGCTGAGGGTCACACACACCCGTGCATGAATTTCATGCACTGACCTTCTAGTATAACATAAAAGGAATATATGTTCAGTCACCCATTCATGACTCAGTAGGAAATGAAAAGAAAGAAAAAAAATGTAATAATCAATAAAGAAATTTAAAATAAGAAAAATCAGGAAAGTCTTTCAATATTCATTCCTATAATGATTCCATTTTAATATTCCATTAACAGAGTCACTTTTTGTACTCAAGTTAGGAACATGAAATATTTGTCATGAAATTGATTTTTCTTGCCCCTTACATTTACAGATAGTGCTGAGAAGTTTCTGAGTTTCCTGGAATTTCTATTAAGAATTTTAGATATTCCAGTAAAATTTGGAAATGCTAAAGCTTCTGATAATAACACAAGCTGTAGTTGAATAGGTTTCAGCTTAAACAATTTCAAAATTATCATTTGGTTTATAATGCTTTGTTTTTAAGTGCTTTTTTTTTCCTTTGGCTATTTTAGCTTCCTTTCTTTCTTAAAAGGACTTCATCACTAAATTTCCCAAATGGGTTTTGGTGATAAATAGCTAATGAAATAAGACAATATAGTGCTATACAGTTGTTTAATAGCAATATTATTATTGTTAACATGTCTATATTGAATTCTCTTTAATGTTCAAAGATCCTTGCCTCATTCTGTCAAACTACTTCACACTATACTCATTATTTCTCAGAGCAACCCAATGAGTTTTGAAAGTGACAATCATTACTATTTCATTTCATGGGAGAAACTGAGGCAAAATGATTATAAATGTATCACACAGCATGTGGGTAGCAGGTTTGGGAGCAAAACCAACATCTTCAATTTTTCCTGCCAAAAGCATACCCTAGAAATTGAAGAAATTGCTTTATTTAAAAAAAAAGAAAGAAAAAAATCATATGGTAGTAAAATATCACAGTTATTAGGGTGTTATGAGGACTAATTACTCTTTCTAAAAAAATTTCTAGGTTTACTCTTTGCTAATAATACATTTATTATTTAACAACTGTATAGAAAATTTCTAATTGTTATATGTAGAGTAAAATTTAATGGCATTTAAAATTTTAGCAAATATTTTATTATCTAACAATTTGGAAATATGATAGAATACATTATTTTTAGTTGACCTTTTTATATTATTATATAAATGGAAGTTGCATTTCTGTTGTGATGCTACCAAATATACATTTTATTGAGATTTCACATTCACTTTTAATTATTTTTGTTTACTTGAATAAAAATTAGAATAGATTATGAGAAAAAGCACCTATAGCAAGCACGCATCATTTTGTTATTTCTTAACCTATAAATGATTACTTTGTGATATAATTACATTATTTCTCAACCTCTTCAAACACACACACACACACACACACGCACGCACGCACGCGCGTGCACATCCCAATCCATCTGCTAAAAAATAAATTGTTAATGCTTATGGATAAGCAGAAGGACATCTTCATTACTGATCAACAGATAACAGTGGAAAAGCTCAATATAGTTTCTACTTAAGTCCAAAACACAATGTCTAAAAGTCTGAAATGTACAGTTTGGGTTTAGTGCTATATGTGACTCACTTTGTGGTTCTTTGTCTTGATTAAGGTGACATGAACAAAGCACTGTGGACATAACAGAACTTGTCTTATTCTGCTGGACATTGATAATGTGAATGACAATAAAATTCCCTTAAAGTAATTTTACAGAGTTAAAACACCTGTATTTCTCATATTTTCCAAGGCTAAAAGTTGAAAAATCCCCATGCATATAGACTGTAGAAGCTTTTGTGGAAAGGTTTTGTAGAAAATCTCTGGCAATAACCATTTGCAGTCATTTTTGATTTGGTTCTACTTTATTTATGCAAACCTCCATATTGGTTGTTGAAACCCCCTGATTTCATTTCCTCCTCCTGGAAATCAGTTTATTTTATTCAATAAGCAGTACTGAAGCACAGCTCTTCTTTTGTTCTTGTAATTTTGTTATAATACTTTGTTTTTGGCCATTGTGTTTTTTATAAGTTTGGCATTTAAAATTTTAGCAAATATTTTATTATCTAATGATTTGGAAATATGATAGAATACACTATTTTTAGTTGACTTTTTTATATTATTTACAAGTGGAAGTTGCATTTCTGTTGTGATGCTACCAAATACGAATTTTTATTGAGATTTCATAATCACTTTTAATTATTTTTATTTACTTAAATAAAAATTACAACTGATTCCATTTACTTGTAAATTTCCATTGTACTGACTCTTTCATGCTACAATATTTTTATTGTGGCTAAAGAAAAAAAACACACATAACATGAGACCTACCTTCTTAACAAAATTTTAAGTGTGCAATACAATATTGTTAATTAATAGCACAATATTGTACAGCAGAGCTCTAGAAGGTTTTCATCCAGAATGACTGAAACTTTATATCCATTGAACAGCAACTCCCTATTTCCCGCTATCTTATCTCTTTTCTGCTTCTGTTCCTTTTATTGTCATTTCATTTTGGCCTCATAGTGGCTTTTATATCTTTCAGTCTTCTAATACTTATACGCCACTACTTGTTTAAGATAATTAAGAAAAATGTTATTTTGTATAAAATATCTATTTTTGTATAAAATATCTATAAATCTTCATGTAGTCGGCACCTCCCTCCAACCCAGATCCTTCCTGCTGCCAATAACATTCTAAGAAGGATTTGTCAAGTCCTATTCTTCTTGGATATTATTAAGATCAAGGTTAATGAGTGAGAACAAGAACCAGAAGACCAGAAAATCTATGAGTCAGCACTGGAAAGAGCAATTGAGAAACACAGCTCTACCAACAGCAGAAAAAATGGATTAAGGGCATCAAGAGCCAATGTGGATTTGAAGCTTTTGAACATTTTTTTTTCAAAATATCTTTATTGATTTCAGAGAGAAAGGGAGAGGGGGAGAGAGGGAAAGGAACGTGAATGATGAGAGAGAATCACTGATCAGCTACCTCTTGCATGTCCTCTACTGGAAATTGAGCCTGCAACCTGGGTATGTGCCCTGACTGGGAATAAAATGTGACCTCCTAGGTTCATAGGTAGCCATTCAACCACTGGCCACACAGGCTAGACAGCTTTAGGAAATTTTAGAGAGATTTTTTAAAAATAAAATTTGATCATAATTTGCAGACTGCATCAAGTCCTCTTTGAAATTTGTCAACAGGAATTAAAATCAAGACTCAAATTGCTTCTATTCAGTTTTGATTGATAATATTTATTGAATTTAAATAGCTATGTATATTTGGGGAGCAATTATTTGAGATTTTATACATAAGGTAATTTACTATACATCTTACATGTGTATATGAAGTAAAAATTAAGCTTCTGAATTACCACCAAACTGTTATTAATAAGAGTAGAAGTTGATTTTTAAAAAAATAACCATACTGTTTTTTTGGAATGTGACAACATTGTCAGAGGAAATTTCAGAAACTTCTCTGAATTATCCTTTTTAGGACAAAGAGATAGTCAAGAATTGATGGTCCAAAAAAGAGAACTAAGCTTATGAAGTTTATTAAGTTAAGAAAATATAATATAATTTACCACAAAATTATAAAATGGACATAATTTTTAACCCATTTTCAATGTACTGTCATTTTCATACAAGGTACAATCTTAATCCTGCCAGATGGAGATCTATGTAAGTTAAATGCTTCTGCCCCATATCCCTTCACAGAGAGCTGATGCCTTGACTACTTAGGGACTGTTGTATGATTATTAACCAATTCCAACCAAAAGAGGTATACCTCCTCAGAAGATTAATAAGGAAATGAGTGATGGGAACAAAAAGTAATAGAACATTTTTACTAGGGCCCTTGACATTTATATGATCTCTCCTCCTCTCCCCCTCCCCCAACACACCACATGTCTGGCAAAATAGGTTAAATTGCCTTTTCATTGAATCTGTACAACTGAATGCTTGTACTATCTTTCATCACAGCTCTTGAGTTATCTTAATTAATATATATGACATGCTTTGTAAATCACCTACCCTTTTATTTATCAATAGCTTTTTTCTTGCTAACAAGACTCCACCATTATTGTATACAGCTCTATGCTCCTGCTGAGGTAAAGTGGTCTATACTAAACATGAGAGTCATGTTTCCAATTCCTCAACTTCCCCAGCTATTGGACCAAATATCTCTATAAGAGGTAAGAGCATAGATTTCTGGGAAGCTTTCCTTTATTAATAAAAAGAGGAGCTCATTGTTGGAACTACTAACCCCCATGTATTTCTGTATTAAGTATAGGTATGATGATGTGATGTCTAAAACTGGAGCACACATCTTAAAACCACAATGGGACAACCATAAGGAAAGCCAATGTGCTAATGATGGTCTAGTCAGCAAACCGTGGTTCACGAGCCACATGCAGCTCTTTGGCCCCTTGAGTGTGGTTTTTCCACATAATGCCATAGCCTGGGCAAGTCTATTTTGAAGAAATGGCATTAGACGAAGTTTAAGTTTAAAAATTTTTTCTCTCAAAAGAAATTCAATCATTGTACTGTTGATATTTGGCTCTGTTGACTAGTGAGTTTGCCGACTACTGGTCTAGTGGAAAGACAGAATAAGCTGATTCTTTTATTGTAAACTTGCCATGTATTTAACTTTCATCTAGGCAGCCAGTATGGCCTCTGTTGGACTGAGAGCATGAGAAATGGATATAATCATGAAAGCCATGTGACTTGCATTACCATGACTAATAAATATTTTCTCTCTGATCTAGATCTCATGTTTTGTGCCAGAATTTCAGATAACTGTGGCAGACTAATTTGTTAACTTGAAAGTATGGTAACATATCAGATACTTCAGAGTTCTACACAATAAGTATTACTTTTAAGTTTTTTTCATGTTGTTATGTGTACATTTAATATATTATGTTTAATCGTTGCATAATAGCTCATGAAATATTATATGAATAATTTTGCATATGCCCTTTTATGGATTATGAGAAAATAACTGCTTACGTGGGTGGGTGTTATAAATGCATGAGTGGGGCTGCTGTATCTATATATATACTTAATTTGTGAACTACAACCAGATTGCTCTCCAGAATCCTGCATCAATCTACACTCCCACAAGCAATTCATGTATGTATCACCTTCAACATTTGGCATTATTCAGCTTTTCTAGTCTTTCTAGTTTTTGTCAATATAACAATCATAAAATTATGTATCAGTTTAGCTCTCATTTGCATTTCTCTTATTATTGATGATTTTGATAATCTCTGCATTTGGTTCTTAGCTTTTGGGATTTCTTCTGTAAATTGCTTCTTCTTTTTTCTTTTGCTAGAAGTCACACTAAAGATCATCTTTCCCTGAATACTTCCCCTATTTGATAACTCTGTCTACCAGGCGCTTGACCCATTTCACCCTTTGAACTAATTTATTAATTATTATTATTATTAACTAATTTAATTATTTATTATTATTATTATTATTTTAGTACTTCACTTTCACTACTATGTACAAATCTATCAAGTGTATGTTTTAATATGATTATTAATTCTTAAATGTAGAAACTATTTCTTATCTATATATAAAAAAGCCTAAGTGACCATTATGACCAGTCACTATGATGACACACTGATCACCAGGGGACAGATGCTCAATGCAGGAGTGGCACCCTGGTGGTCAGTGCTCTCCCACAGCCTACCTCCCATGGTCTCTCCCCCAACCAGCTAACCTCCCACGATCCCCCAGCCAGCCGGTCTCTATTGACCCTGATCACCAGCCAGGCCAGAGGACCCTACCCATGCAAAAGTTCATGCACCAGGCCTCTACTGTATCCTATATAATAAAATATATGCTAATTGACAATCACACCCTCACAAGATGGTGGCACCCACAATCACAAGATGACGGCACCTAGTCTGCTTAGCCCCACCTCATCCAGCCTGTCCCCCAGTCCTACCTCATCCAGCCTCAGTCCCCCAGTCCCCTCAACCCTGCAGGGGAAGGCAATTGGGGGTGATCGGGCCTGCAGGGGAGGGCAGTTGAGGATGATGATGCTGACAGGGGAGCAGTTAGTCATCAATCAGGCTGGCAGGGGAGTGTTTAGGGGGCTATCAGGCCAGCAGGCATAGTGGTTAGGAGCAATTAGGCAGGCAGGCAGGCAAGTGGTTAGGAGCGAGCAATCCTGGATTGTGAGAGGGATATCTCTGCAGGATCAGGCCTAAACCAGCAGTCAGACATCCCTCGAGGAGGTCCCAGCTTGGAGAGGGTGCAGGCTGGGCTGAGGGATATGTCCCTGAGCTTGAATTTCATGCACCAGGCCTGTAGGCTATGTATATAAAAGCTTAAGTGACCAGTTGACCAGATTACTGGATGACCAGACAACCAACCAGTAGCTATGATGTGCACTGACCACCAAAGGGCAGAAGCTCAATGCAAGAGCTTACCCCTTTTGGTCAGTGTGCTGTGGCGGCACAAGCTTCTCCCACAGACACTTCCCCTGTGCACCTGAGCAGTAGTGGCAGGTACAGCAGGGCTGGGATGAGCCAAAGCTGTACGTCACCCTGCCACTTTATGCACTATTACATCTTTTGGGGCAGGTTGGACTGCCAGTTTTGGCCTGATCCCCGGGATTGTGCCAAAATTGGTAGCCTGACATCCCCCGAGGTGTTTCAGATTGCGAGAGAGCGAAGGTCAGGCTGAGGGACCCCACCAGTGCACAAATCCATGCATTGGATCTCTAGTTTATAATAAGAAAAAAAGTAGCTGAAACTGGTTTGGCTCAGTGGATAAGAGCGTCAGACTGCAGACTGAAGGGTCACAGGTTCGATTCTGGTTGAGGGCATGTACCTTGGCTGCGGGCACATCCCCAGTAGGAGGCGTGCAAGAGGCGGCTGATCGATGTTTCTCTCTCAGCGATGTTTCTGACTTTCTATCCTTCTCCCTTCCGCTCTGTCAAAAAACCAAAAAAATATATTTTTAGAAAATAAGAAAAAAAGTATAATTGACTTAAAGTCGATATGGAAGGATATTTTGGCACCTAGCAATTTTCATCTTTTTCATCTCATGGCACACATAAGCTAATTACCTCAGATTTTGAATAACATCAAAAATGTAAGTTTTTGCTGATATGACCACAAATATAGATATAATTTTGATTCAAACTGGATGGCTAATGTTGTGTTGCCTGTTCTCATTTTTTTTTATTTGACAACCTAAGGAAAGAGGTTAGTGCCACTAACTAAGTAGCCATGTATTTCATGTTTCAAAAATTCTTGCAGCACACTGGTTGAATCACTGCTATAATCAATCATTTAATTGGATTTTACCTTTCCTTTAGTTTAGGAGACTCCTATAGTAGCAGTTGATACTTCTTGAAAAAAAGTTGTTGCTTCTGGGAGCAGATGAGAGAAATATGATTCCCTTAAACACTTTCTTTTTACCCTTGCCCACAGGAATAAACTAACAATGAACAATGGAGACTTACTCAGTAATATTTATTGGAGCCAGTTTAGCTTTGAGAACTTCTCAGGCCAGGATATGCCTTATTTGCTCTCTTTCTCTCTGATGTCTCATGGTCTGGCATTGGCATGAATGTGTAAACAAACCAAAGAATGTTATTCTCAAGATTACTTCTTAGATATAACCTTATAGGAGCCCTTCTCTCAAAAACAATGAGGTCTGAAGTTTAGACTATACTGTGTGGTAATTGCTTATTTGTGTATAGAAGTTACTGGACTATCATAGGTAAGCAAAGTTAAATACCAGAGTCTAGCATTGATTTCTCTAAATCAAGACATTTTGCAAAGAGCTGAGCCCTATCCCAAAACCCTCACATTTTAATTAATTACATATTTACACATTGGAAGCAATGGTCCCATTTAAATATTGATATGCTTAGGTGTTTGAGTTGAAAGATGTGAGGTGAGAAAAGAAATAATGGAGAGAATTGCTTGTTGAGGTACATAAAGAAGACAGCCTGGAGAGAAGCAGTGAATTCTGGTTGGGGCTGAAATGGAGAATGGAGAGGATAGGATGAGAATAAGTGCAAGATTTTGAGCAGGAGAGAAATTTAACAAGAATATACTTGAGAAGCTCATGTTAGAAGCTCCTGTGTATGAATTTTGTGCACTGAGCCTCTAGTAATAATATAAATACCTGACCCCTTCAGTGATTAGCCTCTTACATGGCCCTTGGTAATCCACATCCTTTGGTCTTCATACTCACAAATACCACTCCTTGAAAGTGAGGTGGACTTAACTGACTCACTTTTAATAAAGATTGCAAGAAAAGTAATGGGATATCACTTCTGAAAGTAGGTTCCAAGAGACTGGCTCTGATGTGGGTTCACTCTCTTTGGAGACTACATATAGCAAGGAACTAATGTCTTTGTTCAACACCCTGTAGGAACTGACACCTGACAACAGCTCCATGAGTGGACTTGTCAGAGGATCTTCCTTTGGTGACACACTGAGATAACTGCAGTCCTGTTTCACAGCTTGATTGAAGCCTGTAAGAAACACTGAGACAGAGTCACCTGGTTAGCTTCACCTGGATTCCTGGTCCACAGAAAGAGAGAAAATAAGTGTTTCTTGTTTTAATACTATAGGTTTTTGAATGTATGTTTGTTACACTTTAGCATATAACAAATTTATATTTGGGTGCCTAGAATTGGAATGCCTTAACCAATATCAAAAATGTGGTAGGAGCTTTGGATTTGGCAGTGAGCTTTTAGGAGAGTTTTAATGAAAACTTAAAATGTCTTAGAAACACTATTTATAGAATTTTAGGCTTTGAGCATGTTATAGGTGAGGTCTTGCACAAAAGTGGTCTTATTAAAACTCATCAAGTCTCAGAGGGAAGGCAAGGGAGGGTGGGGGTAAGGGGGAAAAGATCAACCAAAGGACTTATATGCATGCATATAAGCATAACCAATGGACACAGACACCAGGGGGGTGAGAACATGAGTGGGAGGGGGGCAATGGGGGCATAGAGACACATATGTAATACCTTAATAAATAAACAAAGAAAAAACAAAAACAAAAAAACTCTGAGAATATCAGCAGAATATTTAGCAACACTGTTGCAGGAATGTAGAAAATGTGCCCAAAGAACTAAGTGATATAGCTAAGGGATTTCAAAACAATGTTAAACATGACACTTGGTTTCTTTTGCTGCTTATAGTAAAGTGCAAGATGAGAAAGATAAATAGAAGGAAGAACTGGTAAACAAGAAGAGCCATAATTTAATGAATATGAAGAATCTCAGTCTCTCCACATAGCAAATGCAGCTAACAATAAATCAATGTATTTTTGCAAACATTAAATCCCAGGTATTGTCAAAAAAACAAAACAAAACAAAACAAAAAAAACCAACCATGATTTAAATATGAAACTAAAGGTATGCCAGTAAAACTTCTGTTAAAACCTATTAAAATCAAAGATTTTGTTTCAGTGTTCTATTTAATCACATAAAAAGCCTTCAATGATATAAGATGTGCCTCACAGATTCTCTCAATTAAGTAACAGGGTTTTTTTTAAAAAAAAATATTTTATTGCTTTTGTACAGAGAGGAAGGGAGAGGGATAGAAAGCCAGAAACATCAATGAGAGAGAAACATTGATCTGCTGCCTTCTGCACACCCCCTACTGGGGATGTGCCCACAACCAAGGTACATGCCCTTGACTAGAATCAAACCCAGGACCTTTCACTCTGTAGGCCAACTCTCTCTCCACTGAGCCAAGTCAGTTTCAGCTAAGTAATAGGGTTTTTAAGAAGCTCCTACCAGACAGGAGGACTCTGAGGTAGGAAAAGGGTGTCTAGAAGATCTCTGTAGATGTGGCTTTTAGATAAATTCCAATAAGATTCACAAGTGATCCACAATGTTTCTGAAAGAATCTTATCATCAGAAACACTACTGGCATGGAGTAAAGGAGACAGAGATAATATAAAATGTAAGGATGGAATTGGACTTCCATAAGTCTACTGGCAGTACGTAGGCTGAGAAAACTGTTAGCTGCAAGCATATGTACTTTTCATGGAAAAGAAAGAATACTCAAAGAGTGGAACCAAGAACTCAGAGGCTGACACTGAAAATTGAAAGAATTATTTTCAAGCTTTGACAAAGAATCAATGAACATCCACTTGACTGGACTTTAGAATTGCAATCAGCGACGTGTGTGTGTGTGTGTGTGTGTGTGTGTGTGTGTGTGTGTGTGTGTGTTTTAAAGTATATCTACAGCAGTTATACTATATCAGACACACTACTGTATTTTGAATGTATGTGAGAACATATATTGACTCTTTAATTTCATAGTTTTCATAGATCGAAGGGAAGCATACCCATGTGGCTGTACTTAGTTATTCTTGAGGAGCCTCATCTATACCTATATAACATATTTAAATTATGAGCTTCTGGATTTTGAACTCTTGCTGTGGGTGTGTTGATATGGGGTGTGTTCACATGTGGGAAGAATGAATAACTAGGTGCCTTAGGCCAGACTGATGAAAGATGACCCAAAATGACCCCCACCTTTCTAGTATTGACACTCTTGTATAACCCCATCTCCTGGGTATTGGTTAGATTTCCTGACTGGATTCTAATGAAGAGAATACCGGAAGTGATGCCATTTCTCTGAAAAAAAGAGAGAAGAAAAAATAAAGACGATGGCTTCCATCTTGAGCAGGAAAAGAGGACTCTCTTTTGCTAGCTGTGAGGAAAACCAGCTACCATGTGTAAGAAGCCTGTGAAGCCCAGCCACTGTGGCTCAGTGGCTGAGCAGCAACCCATGCACCATGAGGTCACTGGTTCACTTCCTGGTCAAGGCACCTGCCCTGGTTGCAGATGATCTCCAGTGGGGGGGGGGGGGGGGTAGGAGGCAGCCAATGGATAGATGTTTCTCTCTCTTTGATGTTTCTATCTCACCATCCATCTCCCTTCCTCTCTCTCTAAAAAAAAATCAACAAAAACATATTTAAAAAAAGAAAAAGAAGAAGAAGAAACCTGAGAAGAGGCAGATAAACTAACATCTCTGGCCAATATCCAGTGAGTATCCAAGGCCTGTCAACAGCCACCTGCATAAGCTTGAAAGTGGATTCTCCCCCGGAAGAACTATGAGTCAAGTTGTAGGCCTGGCTGTTACCTTGATTATAAACCTGTGAGAGACCCTGAGAGGCACACAACGAAGCCACTCAAAGATGTCCCTGATCCACAACAACTGTAATAAAGTTTTATTGTTTTAAGTAACTAAGTTATGGGATAATTTGTTAGCCAGCAATGTTTAAATAATAAAAGCTGACCTGAGAAGAAAGTGTTTACTCTGAGAAATTCATTGTATGAAGGAGACCCCCAAGTACACATTTAAAAAAGAGTTTTCTATTTAAACAATATAGCTAATATAATGATTCCAGAGGAATTACAAACATGCTATATTCAGAACCAGAAAGGCAATTCATTTGGTTCACATACTGTGAAAGTAAACATGGCAGGAAGTGAGGTTGAATAGATAAGAAGAGGCCATTTGTTAAAGCTATAAAGACCATGGTCGTAAGTTTGGATTTATTCCAAGTTTGGTAGAAAGTAGTTATGAATTTCATCAGGGGAGAAATTTATCTTAAAATTTTTATTCTTGTTGTTTTTAGAGAATTGATTGTGTTAAGGAGGAGACCAGGAAGAAGGGGACAGTCAACATAGAGTCTTTTTAGACAACTATGGCATTAGTCCTAGAGAGAATGATGTGAACTTAGAGTGGAGTGTTGGCAAAGATATGAAAACATATGAAATAGATTTTGGAGGTCATGCCAAGAGAATTTGCTAATAGAATGAATGAGAGAGATCAGTACAAAAAAATTATTGGCTAGAGTTGTTAGAGGGAAGATATTAACTTATATATAGAATTAAACTGAAAGCACTTTAAAATCATAGATCTCATACTTCTTTTAGATTCTTATAATTCCTAATTCACAGAGTTTTGTTAAATCTACAATAATATTTCTATATGGATTAAACAAATCTCATTTAATTTTTATGTTCATGGGCTCTTGCCAATGCCTTTCATAAGCTCCTATGAGTTGATATTTATGCCAAAAATGAAAAGTCCTAGTTAAAAACAGAATTACTGAAAACTTTTTTAGTTGAAGGAACTTAAAATGAATAGGGCCCTGGCAAGTGTTTTTAAGTGGTTAGAGCTTTGGGCTGTGCATCTCAGATTAAATTCCCAGTCAAGTGCACGTAGTACTTGGATTGGGGTTTTGCTCCCCACTCCTGGTCATGGTGCATACAGGAGTCAGTCAGTAGCAACCAGTCAATGTATCTCTCTCACATGAATGTTTCTCTTCTTTGTCTCTCTCCCCTTCCCCCCACCTCCATTCCACTTTTTCTGAAAAGCAATGGAACAAATGTTCTCAAGTGAGGATTAAAAATAAAACAAATAATAAAAATAAATAAATAGGGATATGTAAGTTAATGAAGGCAAAAAAACAAAAAAAAAACTAATTATGTAAAACTTTAGTGGGCGTTTGGTTATGCTTATACATGTTAACATTTCCTGGTCTCCCTAACATGCTATTTCTTCCATATATTTTGATATATTGTTATAACTGCAGTTTCACAAAAATGCCAGGTGTTGTACATGAGCCTGGACAAAATTAAATTAATATGGCCCCCCAAAGAGCTATTTATTTTGTCTTAACAGTCTCCATAGAGGGTGATTTCTTCCTTTGTGCTTCTTTCCAACTATTTTTTTAGTCAAATACAAAATCTGTCCTTTATTTCCTTCAGAAATTTCCACTTAAATTCATATGTGACATTTGCCCCTAATACTAATTAGCATGAAGATTTTTTCAACATGGACTATGGCAGAGGAAAACATTTGCTACTGTGCTGTTTAAGTAGTTAATCATTTGCTTTCAAAGACTCAATAGAATTTACATATGCCATCAGTTTGTGGTGTGAGCATGAGTACTTTCAGATGTATCCATTTCATCTGGTGTCATCTCTTCACCATAATAACCATTCAGGTGCTTCCCATCTATTGTAGAGTATAGGTTAGAAAGATGTTTTGAACTGATTCCTTTCCTTGGATTTTGTAACTTTGATAAAATCAGGATCAAACCTTTTTTCTTTCTTTTCTTTAAAATAATTATCTGAGATTGTAATCATTATTTCATAAACAGTTATTTAAAATGTATCTTCTATTTTTTTCTAGCAAAGACTATATTGTCTATCAAACTCCTTTGCAAAAGTAACCTATTTAATAATAAAAAAAAATACTTGCTTGTCCTCCAATTACTATTTAAGGATTAACTTTACATCTCAATTAGGACTTTAAATGACCAATGTGTGTCCATAGAGGAATTCTGTTGTTTCAAAATGTCATGAAGTATACTTGTCAGCATTTTATTAACTAGCTATATGAAAATCTGAATTCAGAAAGGGTATATGATGCTATGTGAAATAAGTCAGAGGAAAACAAATAGCATATAGTTTCACTTATCTGCAAAATATAAGACAAACAAATGAAACAAAATAGAAAGGGACTTATAGAAACAGAGACCAAAGGAATAGTTGCAAAATTTAAGAAGGTTAAGAGATGGGTAATACAGATGAAGGAGAACATGGTCAATAATCATGTGATATGTTTGCATAGTGACTGATGGTTACCAGAATTAGTGGGGTGATCACATGCCAAGGTATACAAATGTCAAATAACTATATTGTACACCTGAAACAAATATAACTAATATAATATTGTATACCAACTCTACTTCAATTAACTAAATAAGTAAAAACACAGATTATCAATAAACAGTGCTATTATTACTATCATTAGCCAGATATTTTAATTACAGTATATATTTAATTCTCTTAATAATCCTACCAAAGTTGTATATATTATTATCCACATTTAGTGCAAGAAGCAGCAGGAGGTTGTAGAGATTATGTAACATTTTAAAATAAGTACCAATAAGTAAATCAAGTAAGATTAAAGATCAAATCTGTCTGGGCTAAACCCATGTACTTTCACTGCTCTGGCCTGCAAAGCAATATTAAAGTTGGTCACTGCTACAATTGTTACTCTCTTATCAAAACTCTTCCCTTTTTATGCTTTATGTAATTCACTGCTCAGCTAATAATTAAAAACTTGTATCGGTTGAGTTTTTCATAAATTATATTATTAAACATTTGAACTTATAATGGCTCCTATAAATATTTAAAGAAATGGCTCATATAGATTTAAATTTCCTTTTGAATATTCATAATATATATACTAGGGGCCCGTTGCACAATATCCATGTAAGAACAGGCCTTCCTTCTCCTGGCTTCGCTCCTGGCTGCCCAGGAACTGGCAAGTCCTCACTCCCAGCTGGAGCATCACCCCTGTAGCACCCTCCGCAGCCTCTTACCCCTTCATAGAAGGCATCCCATCCCTCCCAGCTACTCTGTGCCTGCATATGCAAATTAACCCATCATTTTTGTTGGGTTAATTTGCATACTCACTTATGATTAGTTGTGGGCGTAGCAGAGGTACAGTCAATCTACTTATTTGTCTGTTATTAGGTAGATATGTGTATGTATGTACATTTTCAAAAAAGGATAGTATAAAATTTAAATGTAACACATAGTTATCATCTACATTGTATGGTTCATTTTAAACAAGTTCACGGTTTTCATTTCTTTAAACTAAAAAATGTTCCCAGACTATATCTTACGTATGTTTCAGTATTGGTGATGTTTGTATTCATAGTTCCGTACTGTTCAGAATGATTATGTCAGAATCATCCTGGAAACAGTCATATTTACCCTCTTTCATTCTGTTCCCAAAGTTAGTTAATTCTGACTCCTTAAGCACTTGTTAGATCTTATTTTCAAAATTTTAATCCATGAATTCTTCAGCATCAAACTTTCCATGTCATTTTAAATTGCTAAACATATAACTAGAATCAGGCCCTGAATACTAATCTTTCCAGTGGAAAATATATCATGAGGACTGTATTTCACCCTGTGTATTAAAACCCCCAGATCATATCAACACATGTTCACGTTCAGGCCACACAGTCCTCTTTCATTTTATGATATTGTAGTTTTTATTATTGCTAAAGAATTGTATAGTAATTGAATTCCTCATTGTTAATTTTAAAATTTTTACAGGTGAGCAACAACATAGTGAATGTCATCATAATGCATATTTTCACTTCATTATTCTGCATCTCATGCATAATTTAGGTTTTATTTCCAAATAAAAAGATATTTTAAATATATCAAGCCTCATTCATTTAGTACTTTTTAAAATAAAATATATAACTTATATTTTATAAATCATCAAATATCTTAGATACTATAAAATTTTCACTTTTGATTTTATGGCCTTTCCATGAAAAATTAAAATAAAATAAAACTGTTAATTTTTAAATATCATTTTAGATCTAGTAACATAATCTAATAATTAAGAAATAATGAAATGTATTTTCCTCTGAATTGTATCCTTACTAGTATTGATTTGTTGGTTAAATATTTCTATATTCAAACTATAATTCACTCAGAGAAATTCACAAACACATGACTCTTACAACAATAGATTCTCAACTGCTGTTTCTTAGGGAGTTGCTGCTAATACACCTGAAAAATATATTTCACCGGCAAATATGTTTGACAGATGCTGCATGTTCCATAGCTCCTTCTAGGAGATTTAAATGTGTACCAATGCTCCTTCGCTCACAAAGGGCTTCTGTTCTGATAAACCCATTGTAAGTTGAAAATACAGTAAGTTGAAAAAACAATTAATATACTTAACCTATAAGAAAAATTTAAAATTCAAAATTTAAAGTACAGTTTCTACTGAATAATGCTTTGTCAACACCTTAAAGGAAAAAAAAAAGATTTGATTGTATGATACATCACTTGTATATTGCATTGTGTGTTTATCACCCAAAGTCAAATCTTCTTCCATCACCATATATTTGATCCCCTTTATCTTCACTATCCTAACCCCCTTCCCTAACTTATAATTATATACTTGAAACCTATATAATCTAATTAACCAATGTTTTCCCAAAAATATAATAAAAACATATCTTCTACTAGACAAAATTTTTAAGAACAGAATGGGGTTTTTAAATGCTCACTTTTTAAAAATATAATTCAAATTGTAAATCTGAAAAAAACAGCAACACTTAATTGAGCCATCATAAGTCCAGAATCATCTCTATTTATCCACGACTCAAAGAAATTCAGCAATAAAGAAAACATGTTTTATTTTGTTTACTGAAACATTCTAAAGTTATTTTGAACATATAACACCATTTTTCATACTACACAATGCCAGTATGGGGAATGATAAACTAACAAGCCCTCAGCTATAATGCATTGAGAACCTGGATGCCTCATTCCCTGCATGCATGCCACATGAATTAGAGAGAGCCTGTTTTAGAGGGATTGTTCTAAACAACATTACTTTTCTCAGAAAATGTATACCATCAAATCTATATATAAAAAGCGAGCTAATGTAATGACCAGAACAAGCAGAGACCAGAACACCAGGGCCCCTCACCCAGGCTGCCCACCCTCCCTACCTCACCCCCACCTCCCACCCCTGCCTGCCAGGGAGTAGTAAGGGGTGTACTCCTAGGCAAGGCAACGGGGTGAGAGTTTGATGGGAGAAAGTCGAAGAAAAAATGGGGAAGGTCTTAAGGGTTTGTGGGGTTGGGGTGGTTGGCCAGAATAGGTTTGGAGTACGCTGGGGAAGGAAGAGAAAGATCCGATTGGAAAACAGCTCAGCACAACCTTCCTCATTGCCAACCAGAGCGGTGCCAGCGGTGGACTGAAGGTACAGTTGTTTCATGAGTGTGCTTGGTACCCACATGTTCACGGCAGCGGCAGTTCTCCCGAAACGTCACTGATCCCAACAGTAAACAGCTATCAACCTCAGAGAACAGAAAAGTCCTCTCCAACTAGAGGCCCTGGCCTTGCAGGCAGACTTAAGAAAACGTCATTTAGGGAGGAGCTAGAAAAACCGGAAGTATGCTACCAGAGGATTGTGGGATTGTGGAGGATGCCTGGGCGCCTACCGCTAGAACAGGGGCCTGTTCTTGCGCATGTACCTAGTCAGCCGTAGAGTCCTTAGTCTCGCGGTATTTGGACGTGACTCCTGACGGGACATGATTTCTATTGCGGTTTGCCGTTCCCTTGCATCCAGGAAGATCAGAATTAAAAGGTTTCATTTGTTACCTGGGTTCGAAGCGGAGCACAAGAGCCGCGAGTAGGACCAGCTCTAGAAAGAAGTACACACGCATCTCCCAGGAATTGCAGGTGAAGCGCACCGCCGTCAAAGCCTTCCATGAAACCATCAAGATTTTTGAAGAGCGGGGCCAGGCTCAAGAGAAGTGCATCAAGGAGTATTTGGAGTGCTTCCGCCATGAGGGCCATGAAAAGGAGATGTAGAGGTTCCTGCTGAACTCAGAACGGCTCAAGTCTCGCATCTCTGAGACTCACGAGAGCCGCAGGAAGCTGGGACAGGAGCTGCGGGCACAGGCCTTGGACAACCCGGAGATAGATAAGCACCTGCACAGCCTGAAGCCAGACCTCATGCAGCTGCGCAAGATCCGAGAGACCAGTACCTGGATGGCTCACCCAGAAAGGCACCCAGCAGAAGAAAATCAACAAGTGGTTGGGAATCAAAAATGAGACTGAAGACCAGTATGCACTGATGGAGGATGAGGATGACCTCCCACACCATGAGGAACGAACCTGGTATGTGGGCAAGATCAACTGCACGCAGGCTGAGGAAATGCAGACTGGCAAGCGGGATGTACCTTCCTCATCCGTGAGAGCAGCCAGCGGGGCTGCTGTGCCTGCTCCGTGGTGGTGGATGGCGAAACAAACCACTGTGTCATCTAGTGCACGGCCACTGGCTTGGGTTTTGCAGAGCCCTACCTACAACCTGTATGGGTCTCTGAAGGAGTTGGTGCTGCATTACCAACAGCCCTCCCTCATGCAACACTACCATGCACTTACAGTCACACTGGCACATCCCATGCGAGCCCTGGCCCTGTCCCCCTTCTCACCCCCCAACCCCCCAGCCCGCTGACGCATACAGAGCAGGACTCCATCTTTCTGTCTGTCTGTCTGTCTCTCTTCTTTGTGACTCTATCTCAATCTCTCTTGCTTTCTCTGAGTCTTTCTCTTCCTGTCACTCTTTCTATCCACATTTCCATCCTCTCTGTCTCTCTTAGTCACTGTACCTCTAATTCTCTATTAGAGGAGCATACCTTCTTACCACATGCCCCCTTTCCCTGTGGGTACTGCCCTCCCCTGACTCTGGCTGCCCCACCAGTTCCTACAGTTCCCCCCAGGGTCCCCTTGAGGTGCTTGCCATGCTTACAAAGGCCCTTGGGGTGCTCAGCCCCAGCCTGGTGCCCTGATTTTTAACCATATACCTGGGGTCAGGGCAGGAAGAAAGCAGAAAAGAACTTCGATGGGCCACTCCCAAGAATCTCAGCTGTGACATTTGGGACTGGGCGGGTCCCGGGTCCACCCCACAGACCCAACTTCCTCTCCAAACCCTGAAGTGAAACCTGCTCCAGTTACCCTCACATGGAGCTGCTGCCTAGAAACCTACCTCCCCAAAAGCAAAATTATTAAAAATAACCTTAAGTGCTGGGCCCTGTCTGACCCCCACTTCCCATGAACTGAGGCTGCTGCAGGTACTGCTGGGCCAGCCAAGATGCACCACTGCCCACAGCACCTCTGCTCCATGCAGTTTGAAGACTTCTTGATCATGTTGGGTTCTGATTTTGTTTCCTTGTCTATAAACCCATTTTCTCCTCTTTTGGGACAAGAACCCCTGTTTTCAATGCTGCCATGGGCCTGCCTGCCCAGCTAGGCTGGCAGGTGGGTTTTCTATGGTACATTGATACTGATATGGATATAAAACATTGAACTAAAAAAATAAAAATTTAAAAAAAGGGAAAGGAAAATGGGATAGTGACAAATAAGAAACTTTGGAGACAGCGAAGGGCAGTTTGTCCAGACTGTTGAGAGCTAAGAATTGCAGTTTAATTGGGGATAGAAATCCTGCTAATAGCACCTGATGCCTGAAATCTGAGCACTTTACTTTTAGGTTTTCCAGTTCAAGTTTTTAGAGACTTCCTGTTAAAACATTCCTGGTTAGAAAGTGTTTGTATAGAAGTCCATTAAGTGTTAAGTATTTGCTCTGTTTACCATGATTAGCTCTCTGTAAATAATATGGAGTAATGTTAAATGCCTCATGTTGTCAAGAAGCTTGACTTTTAAAATAAAAAACGAAGAAGAAATATAAATATTAAAAATAAAAAAAGAAGTTTAAGTTTTAGGGTTGAAATCAGGCAACCAGGCGAGCGGTTACAGGCAATCAGGCAGCATAGTTAATTGTGATCAGGCAGGCAGGTAAGTGGTTAGGAGAGATCCCAGATTGTGAGAGGGATGTCCAACTGCCGATTTAGACCTGATCTGCATATTGGGCCTAAACTGGCAGTGGGACATCCTCTGAAAGGTCCCGGATTGTGAGAAGATGCAGATTGGGCTAAGAGGAACCCCCCTCCATGCACAAATTTCATGCACCAGGCCTCTAGTATTTCATAATTTTGTTATCTGAAGGCCTGCACTAAATAGTAAATATGTTTGAATAATAATTAAAAAAATATAAAGTATCTGGAGAAATTCTGCCAGAGATTTAAGATGAGAGTAGCAATCCTTACTAATCTGACACATCTTCTGTCAATGGGTAAGCTATGAGCTTTATGGATAAACTATGTCACAAATCTTTCCACTTGGCTGCTAGAAGAATGATAATGGATTCCTAGTAGCCTTGTGCCTTCTTGGTCTAGTTCTGAAATGAGTCTTTTTCAGGGTACATAAAAGTGAAGGTTTCACAAAATCAAGGGACTGCATATTAGTTAAAGAGACTGTGTGAAATGTTAAACTGACAAAAATCTCATTTAGGAAAACTAGGTAATAAGAATAATAGTTTCCATTTGTTGAGTGTTAAGCATGTGCCAGACAGTGTTTCAGCAAGGTACAGATCAAGGGGCAAAATGGAAAACTTCTGTTTGGGATGACAGTGATAAAGTGCCACACTATGTTTGCTCCTTGCCATCTGAAATATGTCTCTTATTTGTAACTACTGCCCCAGAATGATAATCTGACCTCAAATGAGTTATAACTACTGTGTAACCAAGCATCTATCACTGTGTGAAGATATAGTGGGAAAGGGGAGAAAGTAATAATAATTTTTAAACAACTATGTTTTTTTCTGCATTAGACAATTTTCCACCTACTGTAAAACATGTACCATGTAGCTTTGATACATTGCATTTTATTGTACTAGAGAAACTGTAGACAGTGCCACAATAGTATCATGGGAATTAAAAAAGATTTATCTCTTTTCCTCCCTGCCAAGAACTCAACTGAAGCCTATACTATTTCTTGAACTAATAAGCAAAATAAGATTCCTCTAGGATATCTCATTACTCTTTCCATCTTCTCCCATTTGAAACACTGACCATTTGTTATATCTGTCCATTATTACTGGCATTTCTTTCAGAAAGCTTTCAGAAATAGAGTTGCTCTGCAATACTATAATTTTTATTACTATCTAAGTTATCTTAAAGCTTTTTAAAAATTTACCTCCCACACATAAGGATCTAATGTCTCTTTTCTGGCAAACATCTATGTGAGGCCACAGTTTCAATGTTTGCTGAAAAAAATTACTTTTTTGTTTCTAAAATAATATTTAAAATATTATTTAATTTGGAGTGCTGTTGTTAATGTCAGATGCAGAGTAGTAGATGGGTTTCTTTTTAGAGGTGATCATAAACCTGTATTTGTAATGCTACTAATTATAAATCTGCCCTTTAAACAAAAAGGGCAAGTGCTAATTAAGGTGTCCCCGATATAATTCTAAGACCAGAACAAGATCTGAGCATGTTCTTAGTTATATCTTGACCTCACAATTTTTAATGGGGTGGCCATGGATATGTCATTTATCCTTTGCCTATTTTAACTTTCTCATTTGTAAAACAAGGCTATTACTTCCTATGTACATCTGACAGACGAAGTGAATGGTTGTTTTGATATAACTTTGTGAATTCTTAGTACTTTTTAAACTCAAAAGAAAGGACACACAAGGTATTTGTTAATATGACTAATAATTCTTCAAGTAATTAATGTAAAAAATAATAATAGTAGGAAGTGCTAGAAGACTGATTAGGGTCTGTTTCAGTCACAGGCTTCTGTGACTGAAATACAATGGATCCTAGATTGTCTTAACAAAAAAAAAAGGCGGGGGCAGGGGAGGAATAGAGCCAGAGGCATATTTGCACATTATCAGTTTAATAACTGACATTTATTTTCTTAAGATCTGTATCATTGTTAATGTTCAAATAAAAAATTTGAATAGAATAGAAGCACGCATCAAACTATCAGAGGTCAAAACATCAAGATCTGTTAGTTATCATTCAGGAGTAGGTTCTTTCACATAATTTTTCGATACAGGTTCCCTAAATCCAGGTATGCCAACAGAAGTGTGTTCAATGTACAAATGACCATTCCGAGACAGATTAATTTTATTAACACCTTTTTTGGAATAAAATGTGTAGTATATTAATTGAAATAAGGAGAGGTGAGTATTAAAAGAGCCACATATATAAAAAAACTTCTAATTTGGAGAATTGCATTTTCACACATTGTTGTCATTAAATATGACTTAAAAGACTCAATTATTTGTGTGATTCACAGGTGTCTTGTTTTCCAATACCTTCCCAATTTAGATTTTCTTTTAGCATTTCAGGCTGTCATTACAAAATACTATAGATTGGATGATTTAAACAACAGAAACATTTTCTCACAGCTCTGAAGACTGGAAGTCTATAAGATCAAAGTTTTATGGTCAGCTTCTGGGGAGAGCTCTCTTCCTAGCTTATAGATGGTCATATTGTCACCAGGTGGTCACAGGGATTGATTTGTGTGCAAGCAGATAGCAAGCTCTCTAGTATCTCTTTTTATAAAGACATTAATCCTACTAGATTAGCACGCCAGTCCAAAATGATCTGATTTAACCTTAATTACTTCTAAGAGTCTTCTTTTCCAAATATATCCACCCTAGGTGTTAGGGCTTCAACATATGTGTGTGTGTGTGTGTGTGTGTGTGTGTGTCTGTGTGTGTGTGTGTGTGTGTGTAGAGGGGGCAAAGAGGAATAAGCATATAGTCCATAAAAGATAGAAATTCAACACCAAATTCTACTGTTTTTTTTCTTTTACATGTGTTTATTTGACCCTTTATTCATGCAGGCCATTCAGCAAAATCCAGTATATTCTAGGCATTTTGCTAGATTCTGGGGAGAAAACCAAAGAGCAAGTCATGTGACCTCAAGGAATCCATGTTCAGTGATGAAGATATATAAACAAAGATGAAAGCTGTGAACATTTTCTTCCTTCTGAAAAAAAATCAGCACATAGATTAATTCTATAATGAGATGGAATTAAAATATCCACAGTGAACTTTGCAAAATTAATTCATATCTTCGCCTTTAGCCAAAATAGAGTAATAGGTATTCTTCTGCCTGAAACAAACACAAATCAAGAATAATATATAAAACTATGTTTTTTTCAGACAATGAAGACAGTCTTCCCAGAAAAATGAGAAATAATGAGGTGCTCTTTATGATTTCCCAGCTTAATGTCTTGGGGGAATTTTCAGGCCATGGCACAAGGAAGGGAAATCTGGGTAGAGTCTGGCAGCCTCTCTGACAAGTTCTATGGATAGAGCTGAGAATCTGGAAAGGCCAGCATAGTTAGAAATCATGGGATGGGATAAAGTAGTGAGGGGAGAGAGACAGAGAAAATTCCAACTCAATCTGAAAGGATTAAATGATACTGTGTCTAATTCTCACAGAGCATTGGGAATTATGCCTGTTTCAACTAGGAACAATGGAAAACCTCATAATTCAGAGCCCATTGTACAGGATACACACAAATGTGGGCACAGACTACTCAGTATATTAGCTCTGGGTATTGAGAGGGACACAGTTTTGGTTTCACCTAAGAAATCTTTATAGCAAGAACCAAAATAAACAATTTCCAATTAATTTAAATGAATCCCAGAACCAAACTCAAGGATAATTATAGAAATTCAAAAATATCCCACAGCCAAGTAGTTACAAGGCACAGTGGAACACAACCAGTCATGCAAAGCAGGACACTGTGACACTCTGATTTTCTGCTCCCATGAAGAGAAGAAACAATCAATCCTGATCCAGAACAGACACAGTTGTCAGAACTAATGGACAAGGAAATGAACAGTCATTATAGCTATCACAGAGGCTGAAGTAGATTTAATATGCTGAAAATAAAAATAGAGAAATAAAAATATATTTTAAAGTCCTAAATTTATTTTCTATCAGTAAAACTGAAAAATGTCTTACAGAAGAAAAATGAACAGGGTAGGATTAATTTTAGATCAAATATTGCATTAAAAAAAAGTAAATTCGAAGAAATTAGAAGTTACCCAAAATAAAACCCATAGGAAAAAAAACACAGAAATGATAAATAGTGGATGAGTGAGCAGTGGAACAATTAAGAGTTTCATATTTGTTTAATTGAAAATTCTGAAATGAGGATGTTGAAGAAATAATGACCAAATATATTTTTAAATATTATCTTAAAAATTATAAACCCACAGATTTAAGAAACCCAACAAACCTGAAGTACCAATCTCACACACAGAAAACTCCCATAAGGTACATCAAAATCCAATTGGTCAGAACCAGGGCTAGAGAAAAATTTTAAAAATATAAAGTTATAGGGGACATATTACCTACAGAGAAATCAAGATAAGGGTGATAGTAGATATATACTGAGTGTCCAGATAATTATGCATTCAAAGATCATGTTATAGTATATATTATAATTATATATATATATATATATATATATATATATATATATGAATATACACTCTAATATATATATTAGAGGCCCAGTGCATGAATTCTTGCATAGGTGGGGTCCGACCAGCCTGGCCAGCGGGAGGGGACATAAGCAATTGGCTGGCCTGCCTGCTGGTCAAACTGCTAGTTGAGGGAACAATTTGCATATTAGCCTTTTACTATATAGAATATACACTGAGTGGCCAGATGATTATTTGTTCAGAGATCATAATAATCTGGCTACTTGTGTATTTTCCTGTTGAAACAAAGCAAGCAAGAAAATAGTAGTGACACATCTTTATTTTTTTATTATTTTAAATATATTTATTGATTTTTTACAAAGAGAAAGGGAAAGGGATAGAAAGTCAGAAACATCGATGAGAGAGAAACATCGACCAGCTGCCTCTTGCACACTCCCTACTGGGGATGTGCCCGCAACCAAGGTACATGCCATTGACTGGAATCGAACCTGGGACCCTTCAGTTCAAAGGCCGATGCTCTATCCACTGAACCAAACCGGTTTCCAGCACTGACACATCTTTAAATATGGAAAGAAAGCTTTGAACTTGCAATTTTATGCAAAGCAACACTGTAATTAAAAAAATAAAGGCCATATAAAGAGTACAGCATACAAAGTCCTAAAGAATTCATCAGCATAAGACAGTTAACACTATTTAAAAAAGTGGAAAAAAAGTCTTTCACTTACACCAGATGAAAAGTATACCTTTATAAATGAATGTAACTCATGGGTACAAGAAGAAATGAAAGAATAAAATGAAGATATGAATATTATGTACCACAATTTGAAAGGTGCTGATAAAGCAGTCCCTGGTGGAGAGTGGATTTATAGCACTCAGTTCTCTAATTAGGAAAGAATAAATGTCTCAAGTCAATGACTTCAGTTTCTACCAAAACAAACAAACAAACAAACAAACAAAAAACTAAAAAGGAGCAAATACTAAAAAAAAAAAAAAAAAAAAAAATTCAAAGTGAACATAAAAAAATACAAAAAAATCAGAGAAAAACATTAAACAGAAAACAAGAGAGAATTAATGAAACCTAGCTGGTTCTTTGAAAAGTAAAAAAAAGCCCTGGCAGATTTGGTTCAGTGGATAAAGTGTCATCACTTGTACCAAAGGTCCAGGGGACCAGGTTTGATTCCTGGTCAGGACAGTAACTGATAAATGTTTCTCTGTCTCTCTCTGCTTTCTCTCTAGTATCAAAGAATAAAACAAAACAAAATTATTCTCAGGTGAGGATTAAAACAAACAAACAAAATTAATAAATCCCCAGATAGATTGACCAAGGGAAAAAATAACATAAATTATCAAAGTGTAGATTGAGAGAGATAATACTAGTGTAGATTATATAGAAGTTAAAAGGCCACTAAAATACTATTACATTTTTAAAAACCTTTATACAAGTAAATTTGACAATTTAGATGAATGACCAAATTCCTTGAAAGACATAAATATGCAAATCTCCCTCTAGAAAAACAGATAGTGTAAATAGTTATACATATACTAGAGGCCCAGTGCACAAAATTTGTGCACAAGGGTGTGTGTCCCTCAGCCCAGCCTGCACACTCTCCAATCTGAGAACACTTGAAGGATATTTGACTGCTGGTTTAGGTCGGATCCTACCCGGATCAGACCTAAACAGGCAGTGGGACATCCCTCTCACAATCCAGGACTGCTGGCTCCCAATTGCTCACCTACCTCCCTTCCCAACTGCCCCTAACCACTTCTTCCTGCCAGCCTGATAAACCCTAACCACTTACCTGGCAGCCTGATTGATGCCTAACTGCTCCCCAGCCAGCCAGTTTGCCCCTAATTACCTTCCCCTGCAGGCCTAGTTCCCCCCAACTGCTCTCCCCTACAGGCTTGATCACCCACAACTGCCCTCCCTTGCAGACCTGCTCCCTCCCAACTGCCCTCTCATGCTGGCCATCTTGTGGTGGACATCTTATGTCCACAGGGGAGAAGGATCTTTGACCACATGGGGGCAGCCATTTTGTGTGTTGAAGTGATGGTCAATCCGCACTTTACTCTTTTATTAGATAGGATAGAGGCCTGGTGCATGGGTGGAGGCCAGCCAGATGGTTTGCCCTGAAGGGTGTCCCGGATCAGGGTGGAGGTTCCCTTGGGGCATAGGGCAGCCTGAGCAAGGGTCCTATGGTGGTTTGCAGGCTGATCACACACCACCACCACCCCTCCCCCAGCAACCCAAGTGGAGGCCCTGGTATCTGGTATTTATTTATTTTCTAAAATTGAAACTTTGTAGCCTTAAGCAGAGCCAAGCCTCTTGCTTGCTCCATGGCTGCAGCCATTTTTTGTTGGGATTTATTTATCTTCTATAATTTAAACTTTGTAGCCTTGAGTGGAAGCCTAGGCTGGCCAGAGTTTGCAGAAAGTTTGGCTTCCTTCATCACCAGGGACAATCCAAGCCTCCAGTTCACTAAGTGGTCATAGCCATCTTGATTGGGTTAATTTGCATACTTGCTTGTGATTGGCTGGTGGGCATGGCTTGAGGGTATGGTGGAGCAATGGTTAATTTGCATATTACTATTTTATTAGGTAGGATTAAAAGAACTGAATATGTAGTTAACATCATTCCACAAAGAAAATTCTAGGACCCATTGATTTCATTGGCAAATTCTACAAAATATTTAATAGGTAATATTAATTCTTCAAATAACTTCCAGAACACTATAGAAATAAGATACTTCTCTGTTTATTCTGGGGCCAGGGTTTCTCTAATGCCAAAACTTAACAAACACATTAAAATAAAATGGAACGTAGCATTGCACACATATGCAAAAATTCTAAACATAAAAATATAGGAAAGCACATATAATATACAAAAAGGATAATGCATCATAACCAGGTGATATTTATCCCAGGAATACAAGATATGTTTGACATTCAAAAATAAACATTACTGAATATATTAACAAACTAAGCTTTTAAACCATATGATCGTATCAGTAGATGCAGAAAAAACATCTGACAAAATATAAGATGTATTTCTGATAAAAACTCCTAACAAAATATGATTAAAGAGCAACTTCTTAAACTTGATAAAACATATCTACAAGAAAACTGTAGGTAACATCATACTTAACGGTAAAAGACAAACACTTTTTCTCTGAAAAGAAGTAAAAATGTGTTTATCTAAAATTAACATGATCACATATGTAGGAAATTTAACAGAATCTACAAAGAAACTAACAGTTTATTGACAGAGCTGCAGAGTACAATGTCAATATAAAATCAATTCTATGTCTATATTTAAGAAATAATCAAATATAATTTTAAACATACCATTAACATTAAAAAAATGTAAAATACTTGGACAAAAATCTGACCATATATGTACAACATCTAAACACTGCTTTTTGAAACACCGTTGAGAGGGAAAATATTGAAGGCCTAAATAAATGGAATGATATTTTTGAGTCAGAAGGCTCAATATTATTAAGATGTCAATTCTCTTAAAATTAATTAAATGTGATACTATTGAAAAGTACAGCAGTTTTTTGGATTATATTTGTTTTTGTCAAACTTGACAGGTTGATGGTAAAGTTCATATGATAATTCAAAAGTGCTAGCAAAGTCCAAAAGACTTTGAAAAGAGAAACAAAATGAGGAAACTAGCATAACCTGATTTTAACACTAGTTATAAAGCTAAAATAACAGGCCTGAATTAGCTTAACTTAGGCAAACAGATCAAAGAACATATTAGAGCATCTAGAAACAGACATATACATGAAACACTGATTTTTGATACAATGGAGAAAGGATAGGTTTTCAAAATACACTGCTATTAGAATTATGAAAGTCCATAGGTAAAAAACAACAAAAAATAAACAATACTGTGATGCCTACCATGTATTATATAGAAAACTTAACCCTAAATGGTCCCTAGGCCTAAATGAAAACTTAAAACCATAAAACATCTAGAAGAAACAGGAAAAACATTTTAGATATCATATAAAAAATATACCCAGAAAATAAAAAAAAGATGATAAATTAGAGTTCATCAACATTGGAAAAAGCACTATGTTGAGAATCACTAATACCCTGACTGGTTTGGCTCAGTGGATAGAGCACCAGCCTAGGGACTCAAGGGCCCAGGTTCAATCCCATTCAAGAGCATGTACCTTGGTTGTGGGCACATACCCATCAGGAAGTGTGCAGGAGGCAGCTGATGGATATTTCTCTCATCGATGTTTCTAACTCTCTATCCCTCTCCCTTCCTCTCTGTAAAAGTCAATAAAATATATATATTAAAAAAGAATCACTATTAACGAGGATGAAAAGACAAACCATAGACCAGGTGAAAACATTTTAAAATCATGTATCTGGTACATGATTCATCTATATGATATATAAAAAGTTCTCAATTCTCAAAATGAAAACAAATTGATATAAACGGGCAAAATATTTGAATGTACCCTTCAACAAAGATAAACAGATGGCAAATTTAACGAAAATTAGAGACTGCCCATCGCAAATATTTCTGAGGAAGTGGAGTAACAGTATCTCTCAGAAACCTGGTGCAAATGTAAAAAATAGTTTAATTGCTTTGGAAAACAGTTTGGCAATTTCTAAAACATAAATTTATAACTTTCAGACAATTCAGCCATTTTATTTCTAGGAAATGAAAGTATATGTCTATACAAAAATGAATGTTAATTGCTTCATTTATCATAGTCAAAAAGTTTAAACAACCCAAATTTCCATCAACAGAAGGTATTCCTGTAACGTATTTATGTTATTTCTATGTGATGGAATACTACTCAGCAATAAAAATAAATGAGAAATGAGATACACTAGGTCATGGATGAGTCTCAAAATAATTATACTGAGTGAAAGAAGCCCCTTCACAAGGGCTACATACTTTATGATTTCATTTACATAAATCACAGACAAATCCATGGTGGCAAGCAGCAGATATGTGGCTGCTGGCAGTGGAATGGGGAGGAGAAGCCAGGGGGAGGAAGGATTACATAGAAGACAGAATCTTGATTCTTTCAACAATTCACAAGTACTAGTATGTTTGAATGTCAAAACTTGTCAAATCGTATATTTATGTATGTACAGTTTATTGTGTGTCAATTATACAGGCAAAAATATGTTAAAAATAAAAAATATGAATATAAAAACCTATTGCTACATACATATTTTTGCTTGTGTGATAAATTCCATTTAATCTATTTGTCTTTTAATCATGTTTAACTTTGATATATTTATGGCTATTTTACTAGAGCCATGCTCTTTATTTTTAGGAGTCCTATTTTAGTTTTTAGAAAAGTAATAAATACTGAAAATTTCATGCATTTATATGTTTTATTTTTTTAATTTAAGTTCTTTGTTGTTGAAAGTATAACATATGTCTCTTTTCATTCCTCCCATAGACCTGTCCTCAATTTACATTGTTCATTATATTCTACAAATCACTGAGATCATGTGATACTTATTATTCTCTGACTGGCTTGCTTAACTTACCATAATGCTCTCAGTCCCATCTTTATTTTTTACAGCAGCATAGTCACTCTCAACCCTATGCACATTCCCTCAGACCCTTACTGTCTGTGTCCATTGGTTATATTTATACTAGGGGCCTGGTGCATGAAATTTGTGCATGGGAGTTGGGGAGTATCTCTCAGCCCAGCCTGCACCCTCTCCAATATGGAACTCCTTGAGGGACTGCCCATTTAGGAGTTGGACATCCTACTCATATTCCAGGACTGCTGGCTCCAAACTGATCCTTTGCCAACATGTTTGCCTCCAACTTCCCTCCTCTGCCAGCCTGGTCACCCCCAACTGCCTTCCCTTGCATGCCTGGTCCCTCCCAACTGCCCTCTCCTGCTGGCCTGATCTCCCACAACTGCCCTCCCTTGTAGGCCTGGAACCTTCTAACGGCCTTACCCTGCTGGCCATCTTGTGGTGGCCATCTTGTGTCCACATGGGGGCAGGATCTTTGATCACATGGGGGCAGACCTCTTGTGTATTGGAGTGATGGTCAATCTGCATATTACTCTTTTATTAGATAGGATAGAGGCCTGGTGCATGGGTGAGAGCGAGATGGTTTTCCTTGAAGGGTGTTCCGGATCAGGATGGAGGTTCCCTTGGTACATGGGGAAGCCTAGGAGAGTGGCCTATGGTGGTTTGCAGGCCAGCCTTGTGCCGCAGTGACCTAATCGGAGGCCCTGGGATTTGGGATTAATTTATGTTCTACAATTGAAACTTTATAGCCTGGAGCAGAGCCAAGCCTTCTGCTCACTCCGTGTCAACAGCCATTTCTGTTTGGGTTTATTTAAATTCTATAATTGAAACTTTGTAGCCTAGAGTGGAGGCCTAAGCACCAGAGCTGCAGAAGCGTGGCTTCCTCCATCGCCCAGGCCTCCCTAGCCTCTTTTCTCTCCAGCTCTGTGGCTGCTGCCGTGTCTGTTGGTATTATGTATCTTCTATAATTGAAACTTTGTAGCATTGAATGGAGGCATAGGCCTGCAAGGGCAGGTGGAAAGTTTTGCTTCCTCCATCGCCCTGGAAACTCAAGCCTCCCTCCTGCTCAGTAGCCGCAGACATCTTAGTTGGGGTTTATTTGCTCCTGATTTGCTGGTGGGTGTAGCAGAGGTGCAGTCAATTTGCATATTACTCTTTTATTAGACAGGATGCATGTATACAAGTCCCTTGGTCAATCTCTTACCCTCCTCCCCTGTCTTCCCTCTGAGGTCTGAAGAGCTGTTTGATGTTTCTCTGTCTCTGGATCTATTTTTATTCAACAGTTTACATTGTTCATTATATTCGACAAATCACTGAGATTATGTGATACTTATTATTCTCTGACTGGCTTGCTTAACTTAGCATAATGTTCTCAATTCCATCTTTATTTTTTACAGCAGCATAGTATTCCATTGTATAGATATACCACCATTTTTTAATCCACTCATCTGCTGATAGGCACTTAGGCTGCTTCCAAATCTTAACTATGGTAAATTGTGATGCTATGAACATAGGGATGGATATATCCTTTCTGATTGGTGTTTCTGTTTTCTTGGGATATATTCCTAGAAGTGGGATTACTGGGTCAAATGGAAGTTCTATTTTTATTTTTTGAGGAAAAGCCAGACTGTTTTCCACAGTGGCTGCACCAGTCTGCATTCCCATCAGCAGTGCAAGAGGGTTCCTTTTTCTCCACATCCTCTCCAGCACTTGTCATTTGTTGATTTTTTGATGATAGGCATTCTGACAGGTGTGAGATGATATCTCATTGTTGTTTTGATTTCTATCTCTAGGATGATTATTTACTTTGAGCATGTTTTCATATGTCTCTTGGACTTCTGTATGTTCACTTTCAAGAAGTGTCTAGGTTCTTTGCCCATTTTATGATTGAATTATTTATTTTCCTTTTGTTAAGTTGTATGAGTTTCCTATAAATTTTGGAGATTAAACCTTTATTGGATGTCACATTGGCAAATACATTCTCTCACACAGTGGGCTTCCTTGTTTTGTTGATAGTTTCTTTTGCTGTACAGAAGCTTTTTATTTTGATGTGGTCCCATTGGTTTATTTTCTTCTTAGTATCCTTTGTCTGAAGAGACATTCTGATAAACATATTGCTATGAGATATGTCTGATATTTTGCTGTCTGTGGATTCTTATAAGATTTTTATGTTTTCTCATCTTACAATTAAGTCATTTATCCATTTTGAGTTTATTTTGTGTATGGTGTTAGTCATATAGTTTATTTTCATTTTTTGCATGTATCTGTCTAATTTTCCCAACACCATTTCATTTATATGTTTTAAAATATATGTTTAGCCTAATATTTTTTTAAATATTGATGTTTTAAATATATATATATATATATATATATATATATATATATATATATATGGCACATCAGAGATTTATTCCTACAGTGCAACTAACGCAATTTTTGCCATAACTTGGAACCCACCTACATAAGCACCTACGTCACATGGAACACATACACAGCAGTGATAAAGTAAAACAGTAAAAAAAAAAATAAATAAATAAATAAATAAAAGAAAGATAACAATCCCTGACCTTTACTTGTGGTAAATAAATAATAAAAAACATAAGGCATACATGAACATATATCGAAATGACAGAATGATGGAACTTTCTTTTTTAATAAATAAATGGGAGATGGTGGTGTAACCACAAAACAACATATGCCAAGCCCAACGTAACCCAAGGACTGTCTGTGTGTATATATATGAACACACACACACAGATATATATATATATATATATATATATATATATATATATATATATCTGTGTGTGTGATATTTCCAAATTTATTTCATGTAGTGATCATACTTCATTCAATGCTTAGTAGTGATCTATATTATAAATGTCCCCAACCATCATCACCACTGAGCTATGAAACATTTCAAATATTGGTTTCATACCATGGTATAATATGTGAAGGATTCCTTAACATTTACTTAATTCTATTCTAATTTCTAAAATAAATTTTTATGGGAAAGAATTAATCATAGTTATTTATAAAATGTGTATAAAATTTAAAGTGTGAAACTAGATTATATATTACATATTTATATTTGTTAATGTTATCAATAATTCAAAGTGTGGGCAGGGCCTCCTTTCTGGAGGTTCTGTGGGAGGGTTCCGTCTCCTGCCTCTTCAAGTTGTTGGCAGAATATGGCCCATTGCTGTACTAGGACTGAGATGTTACTGGTGGTCAATTGAGGGCATTTATTGGCTTTTAGAGGCCATCTGCAACATTTGGTTCATTGTCCCTTTTCTTTATCAGAGCCACTGACAATGGGTTGAATACTCCTGATATTTTGAATTATTCCTCCTTTTTCCTTTTCTCTGAACTTTCTGCTTTTTTTCCCACTTTTAAGGACTCTGTGATTGCATTCAGTCTGAATGGATAACCTAGAATAATTAGAGGCTCAATGCTCAAAAATAGTGCATGGGTAGAGTACTTAGTAGCTTCTGGCTGCTGGCCGGAACCTCCATTCCTTCCTCCTGCACCACCTCCTGGTGGTCAGCACACATCATAGCAAGCAATCGAACTCCTGGTCTCCTGGTCGAACTCCTGAGGAGACAATTTGCATATTATGCATATATATATATATATATATATATATATATATATATATATATTAGCATGTCCCTATATATATATATTCCTATTTTAACAATAACTGGTTAGCAAACTAATTTTATCTGCAAATTAATTCTCCCACACATACGCCTGTGCATATTTGTGTGAATGTATGACCTGTATAACTTAATAAAGTTTAAATGACATACTATTAGCAAAAATATTGAGTCTACAGCAATTGCTCTATAAAACAAGAATCTTACTTTTTCTCCTTTATACTGAATAAGATTAAGACTTTTTTGTTTACTTGTTTGTTTAGTTTTGGCTGAAGTTTTTGAAAAATAGCTTAGCCACTAACTATATAGATGGCTAATATATAGATGTGAAAGACTTGAGGAAGGAATGTTCTTTTTTTAAAAAAAATATCTCTAAATAGGTGTAAGAGTTGCCTCTTTAGAAATTTTATGTTTAGTGTATTATCTACTAGATATAATTCAGAACCATTTACAACTTTATTAAAAAAAACGCATTTACAACTTTAAATCTCAAGATTTGAGTTGCATCTGCTATCAGATAAGTGTTCTTATAATATTACAGACCATATTTTCTTCATGATAGCATAGTTTTTATTTACAGGAAGTATAAAGACAACTAAATATTAGATTTTGTGTATGAAATGTTTGTCCTTATGTTATAAAATTTACTCTTAAAACATATACACTACAATAAAATAATTTTTTACATTCTTAATTCAATGTAAATGTTTTCATTATTTTCATTTTACCTGAGAATCTTTAGGCTTCTTTCTTTAAAGAAAATTAAGAATTTGAACAGAGTAGCCAAGTTCAAGAAACACATAACTGATAAAAAAATGCTCAGCAGAGATATCTTTAGTTTCCACATAGTATTGGCAGTCACCCTGCATTTTAAAAACCGGTTTTCAAACTTGAATTTGTTTGGTGTCTCCAGAACATCAATCAGAGTTTACCCATTCCCTTCTATTTTTGTTCATATCAGTGTGAATGATGTCTACCTCTTGTCTTCATCCAATTTCTTATTGCTTCTTTGGTTTTCTGAGTTTGAGTGCTACTTTCAGAACAAACTCTGAAACATGATCACATTTTATGTAATCTAGACCATAAACCGGAGAAATGTTTTATATTTGCATTTCTCTGAAAAATGAAAAATGATGCTATAACTGTCCTAATTTAATTCAGAGTGATACACAATGTGTTTTTAAATAAACATTTTGGAAAGAACGCAAATGAAGACATAATACAGTGTCACAGTATGATGGATGTCTTCTAATGAAATTAAATTTGATTTAAAATTTTTGACAAAGTGAATACTTGCCTATAAGTTAGGTAGAAGTATTAAACATTAAGTATGATGAGCTCAGGCACTTTTTTTGTGGAGAGATGTTCTTTCAGATCTTTACACACCACTTATTAAGATGAATGTGCATGTCAGGTTTTATCTTTATAATAGTATATGCTTTTCTCGATGTAAGACAAAGCCAAGCCCAAGTGAATCTGCTTTGGATAGTTTGCAGCCAAGTTTTAGCATTTAAAAAAATAAAATTCAAAATAATAATCTTTACATGATTCAGATTAATATAAAGATTTTTAATGAAAATCTTTTATACAACTTATTGTTCTTTTAAACATAATTACTTGTTATTTATTTAAATTATTTATTGTTTAATGCATTACATGAGTCTCCTTTTGTCCCCATTGACCTCTCCCTGACCACCCCCACCCCCTAGCACAAGCCTACTGTCTGTGTCCATTGGTTATGCTCATAGGCATGCATACAAGTCCTTTGGTTGATCTCTTACCCTCTCACCCCCTGCCTTCCTTCATAGATGTACAGTCTGAGTTGTGATTTAATTAAGCAACTGGAGTGAATTAACTGTGACATGATCAATTTATTTTAATTAAGAGAAGTAGAACATTTTAGACTGGCATCTATAAAATTACAAATTAGATGGCAGAGAATCATGAAATTGTCTATGGGAAAGTATTTTTAGATGTCCAACCCATGGTTGCTAAGAGTAGAATATTTCACTTTATTTTCCTAAACCTCCACCATTAGATATCAATTACCTTCGTTCATACAATAAGCATGTTCTACCTTGAATTGCTCTTCTCCCCAAATTTTCCAGAATATATTACAATTGCAAGATGGTTGAAATAATTAAGTTGACCTTGCTACAGTTGATTATTTTATATCTCAGAACACATCAATTGTGTTACTTTATACTCTAGTTGATTTTGAGTTATATTTTGTTTCATTTTTTAACAACCCTAAAACTAGAATGTATCTTGCAAGCATTGTGAAGCAGGTAACTGACATGAGATAGCTGTCATCACTGGGACACCTGCCTCAAGGCTTACAGAATGGGTACCGACCGAAATTCCTAACAATATATGAAGCAATCTTTTAAAAATGCACCAAAATGAGAGAATGTAAAAAAATAAAATAAATTGGTGATTTTCAGCCAAAAGTGATTAGAGGATGTCAGCTTTTAAATATAAAATAAATTTAGGGCTATCTTAAACATTAATTTTGCCTATTTTCCTCTATTTGCATACACAATTTTTACACATTAAAAATTTGCCTACATAGTCTAAAAAGAGTTCTTTGAAAATAATTTAAAAAATTATAAACTATAAGAAAGTACTATGTCAAGTCTAATTGACAGTGCTCTTTTAATAGTACATAAAAATTTTAGACAATAATTATAATATTTTGATCAAAACATTTAAGGGGTTTTCCACATCATTCCTGATTTACAAAAGTTTTGAAAGTGCCATTTCCTTGTTCAAAAATTAAACATTAGTCCAGGCTAGCGTTTCTCAGTGGTTATAGTGTTGGCGCCCACACAGTGAGTGACAGGTTTGATTCCCAGTCAAGAGCATATACCTCAGTTGTGGGTTTGCTCTGCAGTTAGTCAGGGTGCATGCAGGAGGCAGCCAATATCAACCAGTCAATGCGTCTTTCACCTCTCTCTCTCTCTCTCTCTCTCTCTCTCTCTCTCTCTCCCTCTCTCTCTCCCTCTCCCTCTTCCTTTCTTTCTTTCTCTCCCCTCAACTTCCACTCTTTCTAAAAAGCAATGAAAAAAATATCCTCAGGTGAGGATTAATAACAACAAAAAACCAACATTATTTCATATAAAGTAGCATATATATTGTTTTCTTTATTTTTTTATCTCTTATATATTCCTTTTGTTCTCAAGTACAAAGTAAATGAAAAAAAATTTGGTAATTATTTACAAGGCAATTTACAAACACTTCTGAAATTGAAATGGCAAAAAACTTTTCAAAACTATTTTGAAATGTGCATCCTCACTGTGGGAATGAAGTAGACTACAGAGAGGAAAATGTTAATGAGATAAATGTAGGACATACTTAAATTCTTCACCTGTTAGTCTTTATTCTATCACATTATTAGTCATGCTATAACCCAACAATTTAAAAATTCTGGTTTTGATAGAGAAAAAGTTAGAAAGGAGTAACAACTACTTTACTTGCATAGAAATAAAACACATTATACCTGGCATAATGATTTAAGAGAACTCAGTAAAACTGTGTAGAAATTACTAAAATAAAATGCATCTCTTCTTTTGCTCACCTATATATTAATTACATATATCAAACTTTGCCTAGCTAAAAAAATCAAAGTGTCTGCTCTTAATAACTTTCAAAAATAATATGCTATGCTAGTTCTTATTTGTTTTAATGTAAAGTAGCAACAGAAATTTTAGGAAGAAAAATAAACAAAAAAAATCTGGAGACTTAAATAACAGTAACCATCCAATCCCTAAAGGAAGTAAATAAACTGGTATCTCAATCATCCATATATTGCAGTCTTTCTCTTACTGTAAGTCACCAATAGCTGTAAGGATAGAGTATGGCCATGCATGGTATTAAGTGTAGTTCACTTATTTTCCTAATGTAAAAATATGCTTGATCTGTGGGAATTTTGTTTGTTTTTAAAGAAATGTTATATGTACATGCTGAAGTGATCGTAGGTACAATTTTACTTGCCCAAATGTAGATGATTCCCAAAATGAAAGACAAAGAATAATGCATTATCTTTTGCAATAAGTGAGAAATTAATGTTTTTCAGGAAACATGTTTTACCATGATTCTCATAACAGTTTACTTTGAAGCATAGTGTAGGAAAAGTTCTTGATAAGCTGCCAATCTAAGAACAAAGACAATTCAGCACATGAACTGAAAGAAGCATCAGGCCTGAATACACTACCCAGAGAGGAAGTGCCTAAAACTACACTAAGTATATACAAATGACCTATAATTTCATAGCTGATTACAGACTATGGCTTGTACAGCATATTGATTGGTTGCCCATCAGTATTACCAACACTATTATGGACATCTGGAGAAAGTAGGGGAAGAGGAAATCTTTTGGTTTCTATTAATAGCAATAGTTCTATTAGTTTTACATTTTGTTGAATTTAATTTAAGATTTATATACTCAATAAATACATATTAAGTATCTCCTATATGAAAAGGTTTAGAGCATCCATTTGTTTATGATATATATGTTCTATTCTAGATTTTTCTCTACTATTTGAGTTTTTCTTAAATTTGATTATTATAATCAAATCATTTTGAGAGAAAAAATAAAGCTTCACCACAAATATCTTCCCCTTATTTTTTCAAAAGACAAATTTATAGAACAGAATTTGACTTGTGACAGACTTATGTCATGATAACTCATTATATAGGTAGCAAACTATTCAAGGTACACTCAGAGCTTCTCATGGGAATATCAGATCTGGAGTTTAACAGAAACAGAGACAGCTCAGCCAGTAAGTGTCTCTAAAATATCTATGAGGATTTTCTCTTGAGTTCTTAATTGCTCAATTTTAAATTGCCTTCAGCATTTAGCAAGGGCACTTAAAACTGGGAGTAGACCTTGAAAAATAGTTTTGCTCTAGGCTCAGAAATACTGGGGGAGCAGGCACAGCTAAGAAAAGTGTGTTGAATCCATATTGACATAACTAGGATATTATTTTTTATAGACATAGTCTCATTAACTCAGTTCTGCTTATCTTCTACTGATGAATATATTAAATCCTATTCTGCACCAAGGCCTTTGCACTAGAAATTAGAACTTATCTATAGACAAAACAGAACATGTGAGATTTGTTTTTATATCATTTACTAGAGGCCCAATGCACAAAGATTTATGCAAGTATGGGTCTTCCTTCCTCTGGCTGCCAGTACTGCCTTCACTCTAGCCAGAGCCACCTTTTTGCCTTCCCATGCTGCTCAGATACCCGGAACGGCTGGGGTGGTGCAGAATACCTGTGTCCTGCTCACCCCTGGCTGCTCAGCATCTGTAAACGCAAATTAACCCACCATCTTTGTTAGATTAATTTGCATATCCACTCCTTATTGGATGGTGGGCATCATGAAGGTATGGTCAATTTGCGTCTTACTCTTTCGTTAGTGTAATTTTATAGCCTATCTTGTACCTACCAACACCATCCCAATACCTGAGACTGCCCATTCCAATAATTGTGGAAACTCTGAGACTAGGAATCTCAATTGCTCCTGCCTTTCAACATTTCCAAGGTCATATTTCACTCTTTTCCTTCTGCTAGCTTATTTACACTTTAACAAAATATTATATTTTGGACAATGCTCATAATATATATATAAATAAAAGTACAAAGGAAGAGTAAGCTGCAGAGTCAGAGAAAGTTTCCTAGAAAAGGCTACAAATGAACTTATTTTGAGTGATAAGCATTTTAAAAGGATGGAGAAACCAAAATGGCAGCATAGGTAAACACCTGAACTTGAACTTACTGCCTTGCACAGCAACTTCAAAACTACAACTAAAAGACAAAACAGACATCATCCAGAACCACAGAAATACTGGCTGAGTGGAAATTCTACAACTAGAAGGAAAGAGAAAAGCAGAGTAAGACTCAGAGAAGGTGCAGAAGGCAAGGGTATGGAGGTGTGCATGTAGAGAGGGCTGACAACTGAGTATATAAATGCCTTTTTCAAGCTGGAGGGAGACATAAACTCCCGATTAGTCTGAACTCCAGTTCTGAGTGAGACTCTGGGGACCCAGACTCATACAGGGAGAAACTGGACTGTCGGGAACTGGGTGGAACAAGAGGGCAACTTTCTCTCAGAGGTGCTTGCAGTGATTACTGATGGACACTGTGACCCAGGTGCCTCTTAGGGCAGGGCTGATGGGAAGCCATTGCTGTTTGCTCTGCCCTGAGACTTGGCCCCATCCAAGCTGTGCACAGAGGCTTTTGCATATGAATGGCCTGGTCCTTTGAATTCTAAACTTACCTATCAAACTGCAGCTGAATCAGAGAGACCCAGAACATCCAAAAGAAGGCCCACAGCAGCTTGCATTGCTTCAGAGCTGGCTCTCATCTGGGCACCTCCAAAACCCAAACAAAGAAGAGGAATCTGCAGATCTCTCCATAGCTCCTGCTGGGTGGCCTCAGGTAGAGGCTAAATTTAACACCTTCTTGGACATCCAAGAGTCAGTGTACTCAGGGGTCAGAGTAGGACCAATTATATTAAAACTCCTCAGATTCTTAAAGGACACAGTCAGGGGGCAGACTCAGTGAGCACCAAAGCCCCACTGAAGCAAGTCTTGACTCATAGAGGTGTCTCCAGTACAGAAGTTCTCCCAGCTGTTAGGATAGACACAGCTGATCCTAACAGCCAATTGGCCTGGAGGTCAGTTACTTCCAGTGATACCAACAACAATAAAGGCTAACTACAAGACTGTGCACACAGACCACAAAAGGGTGTACCAAGAGTGTCCACCTCAGGTAATCAGGAAGGCTGAGCCACTGGGCCCTATAGAATACCTACCACACAAAGCCACTCTATCAACTCAGGGAAGCAGCCAAAATGCAGAGACAAAGAAACAAGACACAAATGAAAAAAAATGGTAGAAAGCAAACTACTGGATATAGAATTCAAAACCACAGTTATTAGGTTTTTCAAGAATTTTCTAGAAAAGGCTGATAACTTTAGTGAGACCCTCAAGGACATGAAAAAGGACCAACTAGAAATTAAGCTTACACTGACTGAAATAAAAAATAATGTACATGGTACCCTCTGGTCAGCTGAGTGGTGCTCCTGCTTTGGGAGCACACTGACCACGAGGGGTCAGCTGCTGCATTGAGCATCTGTCCCCTGGTGGTCAGTGCATGTCAGATGACCAATCGAATGGTCAAATAATTGAGTGGTTGAGTGGTTGCTTAGGTATATATATAATATAAAATGACATTCGTCATGTATCTCCTACAGCAATGGAAACTGAGAAATAAACAAATGAGATTACATCAAAATAAAAAGCTTCTGCACAGCAAACGAATCCTTAAGTGCTCATCAGCAGATGAGTGGATTAAAAATGGTGGTACATTTACACAATGGAATACTATGCTATAGTAAAAAAGAAGGAATTCTTACCATTTGCAACAGAATGGATGGAACTAGAGAGTATTGTGTTAAGCAAAATAAACCAGTCAGAAAAAGATAAGTATTGCATGACCAACATAAACTGATGGACAAAAATAGAACCAGAGTCATAGGAACATAGAACATACTGTGCATCCTATGAAGGCAGGTGGAGGATGAGGGTTTAAGTGATCAACCAAAGGACTTGTATGCATGCATATGAGCATAACTAAAGGACCCAGACAGTAGGGCGAGGTGGGGCGGCTGGGGAGAGGTCAATGGGGGGAAAAGGAGACTTATGCAATACTTTAAAAAATAAAGAATTCACATAAATACAGAGATTGTACACTATGCAGGATGCTTGTCACTTACAAAAATGGGAAGATGAGGCGTGAAGCTTAAGACCTGAAGCTCCTGGTCTCACTTTCTTTGTTTCCTCTGACATTCTGCCATGGCTTCCTATTGGTCAATCTCAGGAGTAGCAGAAGCTTATGGGAGCCAATCTGTAGGGTAGGCCTTCCGGAGTCAACAGTAAGTGAGGAGGGAGTTGCAATGACTCTGGAGGTGAAAATGCAAGATAATTGAAGCCCCTATCTTCCTTCTTTTAGTCCTACATTCCAGGAGGGAACAAAATACTCTCAGCTCTCTTAACAGGTTGGAATGTCATGTTATCAACTGAGTCACACTAACACTTGAAACCTAAAGCATTAGCTAATATTTCTATTATTTTTTTAGGATAGCAAGTAAAAGAAAATGTAGAAAGAAAAGAAATAATCAAATAATGTATTTGTTTCAGGCCCGGTCTTTGTAGTTGGCCATTAAGCAAATCTAAGTAGGTATCATACCTGTCTGCCCTCCTCAAATTCTATAGTCTTTACTCTCCACCAACAACAACTCAACTGGAAGGGTGCTCTACCTGGTGGAATGAACCAACTTTTGATTCCTGTTGAATCCAAGTGTTTTTGTGGTCCTGCCTTTATTTTTTATTCTTTTTCCTATTGACCTGATTATTAGATATTATAATAAGAAATGTCCTTGTGAATCTTTTTGGTTCCATGCTCTCTTAAGCTGCATAGAAGTAACCCCATTTTCAATTAATATTATAGCTTATTAAACCATCTCTCTGCCTGTTGTTCTGTAGCCTGTGGCATCCGAAATGGCAACGGGGCAGTTTTAGCTTTATTTTAATCAAACAAGGACTGTGCTTTGTCCTGAGCACTCACATCTTTAAGTGCACATAGCAATAAGATTATGGGATAAAAGCAAAATATCTTTATCTTATTTGATCAGGATACCATTACAAAATACTGTAGATTGGATATCTTAAACAACAAAAATTTATTTTCTCACAGTTATGAAAGCTGGAATTTTGAGGTCAGGGTGAGAGAGTAGTCAGGTTCTACTGAGGGATGTCATCCTGGTTTGGAGATGGCTGCTTCTAGCTGTGTGCTCACATGTATTTTTCTTGGTACATGCACATGGAGAAAGGAGAGAGAGAGAGAGAGAGAGAGAGGGAGAGAGAGAGAGAGAGAGAGAGAGAGAGAGAGAGAGAGAGAGAAAGAGAGAGAGAGAGAGAAAGAGGTACTGCGCTCTTCTTTATAAAGCCACAAATGTTATCCCATTAGGATCCCACCATTATGACTTTATTTAGCTTTAATACCTCCTAAAACCCCTAACTCCAAATTCAATCATATTGCAGATTTTGTTTCCAACACAGACATTTAAGCGGGACATATTTTACCTCCACTCATTGGTTTCTAGGCTAGTGAATGCTGATTCTGAAAAAGAAGGCACTATCTCTTGGACTCTGGTTCATACATATGCTAGCTCCTATAGGAAGCTCTCTAGCTTTGCAGGGCATTATCTCTCAACTGATACCTTAACAGACCCTTCAGCAGGTCATGCAGTTTTATATAGCCAAATGCTACTGAGAGTAGAACATGTAGTAGAACCTGTACATTTTGTGGGCATGAGCTGTTGCTGTACTTACTTTATTACAAAAAGAGTTGTATTTTGCTGTTGATATGTGTTTGTTTGTTTGTTACTAATAGAAACAATGATGGGTAAATACCATGGGGTAGCAAAATAAATCTCTAAGATCACTTAAAATAGCATTGATAAAATCTGTTCAGGCAGAGTGTATGTCATATGTGAAAATACAGGGCGGGGCATAAGTAGTTTTACAGTTGTTCCTATAGAAAATGATACAATAATTAATAAATAATAATACAAGAATAGCCCTGCCATTCTGACTCAGTGGTTGAGCATCGCCTATGAACCAGGAGGTCAAAGGTTTGATTTCCTGTCAGAGCCCTTGAGGGCTTCATCCCCAGTAGGGAGTGTGCAGGAGGCAGCCAATCAATAATTTTATCTTATTAATATTTCTATGTTTTCCTCTCCCTCTCTGAAATCAATAAAAATTTATTTTAAAAAATCATAAGAATAAACTGTGTCTTGCATATTCACAACTGTAAGCCTACTTTTGCCTCACTACATATATCTATTTTTAGAAGTACAAATTACTGTCTCCTACATAATAGACTGTCTCCATATCTCCACAGGGTGACTGGCTTGTCTGCAGGGGAAGGAAGCTATATCAGAGGCTCAGTGTAGGCTTTTGCTGTGGGCATATAGGGCAATAAACATTGGAGATAGTCAGATCAGCCATTATAAGGATAAGTTTATATTGTTGCATATTGTTAAACTTCTACACAACCTTCATCTTTGTCACTTTGTCTATGGACATAGTAACCAAGCATGGGGTTGGGGATATGGATAGAAAAATGACTGGCACCCAGAGAAAGGATCAAAGTGTCTATCAAATTATTTGGAATATGTTTTACAGTAGACATTAAATGAGGGTGTTTCCATGGGGATATCTTCACATTGCCCATTCAGAAAGGTTCATTCACATTTCGATCAGTCAGTCCTTATTTTAATTCCAGCCTCATTCTTTGTAACCAACTCATTAGCCATTGCACATAATTTAGCAGACATTGGACTTGCCCCCTTTAGTTTGGCTTGAACCTCCAGATATTTTGTTGCTTATCAGAGGAAGTATTTTTTCTTCACCATTATCTTTTACTGTCACCCCTCAGAAAGTCTGTAGCATTTGACAGAAGGTAATATAAAAGTCTGAGCCAGTTGCTCATGCAATGCAACTTTTCACACATGCTTGAATCATCATGAATGTTGTAATGCACATTCACTTTTTGCTTACTTTCAATTAAATAGCATCTATTTATAACAGGAATTTCAAATCATACAGTTATATAGCATCTAATGGTCAAGTGTTTAGACACTACCAGAATCTAGTAGAAATCTAAAATTTACCTTTCTAATGGAGAATAGTTGCTGTCATAATAGCATTCTCCATTGGAGTTTTCCAAGAGCTCCACTCAGATTTCCATCTGCTATAGATATTTTCTATACCACTGAGTTTTCTAGGTATGAAGTCCAGAGATATTTGTACTAGCACATTGAGGTGGTACAAAATTTTATTTAAAACGGTCTTCTGAATTATTTAACAAAAGAGTTCAAGTTGCAAGCCTAGATTTGACATCGATTTTTCTCATCAGCATCCTGAGTATCACCAAGCATGTGTCACTTTTTTTAGGTCTGTAAATGGCCTAGGTACATATCTCTCACTTCTAGAGGCTTATTTTTGAGAGTATCAATTGATGCTTTTTATTTTTTTATTTTATTTTTTCCAAGATTTATTGATATATAATTTACACCTGAGTTGGCTGTTGGTTTTTGGAGTTTATCTCCTATCCTTCAGCAATCATGTATCTTACCTAGGCCATCAGGTTTCTGTAGGTTCTTGCTACTTCCTGCCTGGTATGTTCAACTAGCATAATAGTATCAATATAATAGCCACTCATCTGTAACATAGCCAAAAGTCAAGGTCTCTCTGGTCCGTTATGATCAACAACAGAAGACCAGAAATAATCTTCAGGTAAGACAATGATCATGTATTGCTCTCTTTGCAAAGTAAAAGCAAATGGCTTCTCGTTATATTTACTATAGATAAAAGTTAGAAAACAAAAATACATATCTAAAGCTGAATAGAAGAGCCAGTTACTGGATACATTATCTGAATCTGTAGTTCTTTTATGACATAAGTTCTTTCCAAAATCTAGTCATGCTTCAAGACCTACTTATCTGTCATCTGTGTTGACCAAAGAGGACAGGTAAAAAGGGATGTGTTAAGATTCATACTCCTGCTGTTTTCAACCTCTTTTGATGGTGACACTAACCTCTGAAATGTGCCTAGGAATTCAGCATTGCTTTTAGAATATTACAAGGAGGTGGTATGATCTAGTTGCTTATACTGGGCCCTTTCTGCCATTACAGTGCACATTTCACTCATTGAGGAACTAATGTGGGTATTATGTATTAAATATACCCAATTTCACCATTAATCCCTTGACTAGGAAAATCATCACTATGAGTTTAGTTTGATCCAAGACTCTGTCTTGTGACCTCTGTAAAGCCCAAGTCTGTCCAGTTTGTTTCAAGTTAGCAAGAGTATCCATCTGGAACCGGTGACCAAAACCCAAAGGCTGAGCTTTACTCTTTCCCTTCTATGCAGTCACTATCATAAATCGCTGCATTGCTATGGGAGAAAATGTGGAAGAAGATTAACTTGTGTTTCATTGAAGAATATTTCTTTAAGATCTCCATAAACAAGTATGTTGAATTCTATGAGATGGCTTAGATATAGAACATGAATAAGAGACCACAAGTCCTTTATAACAATTGGAATTACTTTTCTGCTCACTAGACCTAGAATTTTCCCACTTACTTATTTCAAACTGCATCTTAATAGGCTCCCCACCTATTTTATTCCTAGAGATCCTGTGATCAATTAGCTAGTATTTCTGTTTAGGGAAGTGTTCTGATTGTAAACTCTCTCTGAAGTTTATTAGATAATTGGCCTTATTTGTTGCAAACGGATAAGCATCTCTATTACTCCAGGATGTGAGAATTCACCTACTCCCATTACAATTGGGAACCTCAGTTCCATAACAGAATCTCCCACCATCATCTCCAGATTCCATAAGGATACTCACCACAGAGTTTCTAAGAAGGCTTAGAGAAAATATTCCCCCAGCTTCCTTGCAGTTGAAACTGGTTTTGGTTATGCAGATTTCATGTGGTACATTCATGCCATTCTTTGAACTTTTGCATACCTTTCCTGCTCAGTATGTCCTGCAAATGTCAGCACCTCATTTCATGACTATAGTATGCTTGCCTTCAGTTCAACATCCTAGAATACTATGAATGTTGATTTCCAGTGATTAAATCAGCACAAATCATGGATGTTAAGTAATTTCGGTAAGTTCAATAAACTCAACCTATATCACTCTTACATTGCATGCTAGTTGGCCTAACACCTTTAGAATCCATCTCATCCATGCTCTTCAGACTCACTAATACAAATTGTCAAGATTCTACAACTCTTTCAGTGGATAGCTACTTCCAGACTGGTACTTGCACTTCTCCATTTTAAATTCCTTTGGCATCTAGATCTTCTTCCTCTGCATGTAGCCCATGGAGGATTGGGAGTCAGGTCTGTGAGGCAAGTGTGCCAGCTTATGTAGACAGGAGCTGCTTTCATTAATTAGAGAGTTTCAGATGTATATTGGAATTAAGATTTCTCAGTTTTATCTATTTCTTCCCTAATGTTCCCATCCCATGACACAGCCTTCCTCACTTTTACTACCATTTCATTTTCTTAGCATAGAGATTTGGTAGAACACCACATTCAATTGGTTGTACAATTCTACTGTGGTTATAATTTGGTCCTTGGATTGATACTGTATCTATAGGAAATTTGAAAAAATACTTCAAAACTGACATTTTACAATTTCCATCTGACCACTGCAGTTAGCATCCAAGACAATTCGTGTTTCCTTGTCTCTTTTTTGGCTCTCTAGGATGTTCAGTGGAGCTACTGCATGTCACAGTCTTTCTAATCCCTATTCTTACCTCTGACCTAAATGCCACAGACACTTGGTCACAAAACCTTACCTTATATTGACACTTCCTTGTGTTTCTTTACTGTTGATAATCTTTGAAAATTTAAATGCCAACACTTACTCAGTATCATCCCACTTGCAAGAAGGATTACATGTGCTAGTAAAATTTATAAACCACCAAATCCCAGAATCTTAATTTTAAGATTTCTTTCTTGGGAATACTACTGGTACCAATTACTCTTTTAGACAGAAAACAGATGGCACACCCTAACAGGATAATTAAGAAAAGCTTCATGCAGGCACCATTTTTTAATTGAAGTACACCGACAAGGAATCATGAAGCACACCAGTGCTAGCAGGCAGTGGTAAGCTGCTATCATCTTTAGATTGTAAGTGGTAGGAGAAAACTATTGCTGTAGAAAGTCTATCCAACAGAAACTCAATCCCTGCCAGTCTGCAGCATGGCATCAGACACCTAGAGAACCAAACATTATGACCTCTCTATAGCTCATTGCCTTCTGCTGGTGCCTGACCCTGACACAGAGTCTATACTTTTTAACCTTTGATGATTATTTTTATAATTCTCTCTTCTCATTTTCCATACACCCTCTCCTTTTTGCTCTTTCATCTCATGACCTTTGACTTTATTGAGAAAACCAAAGAAATCAGAAAAGAATGTTTATAGATTGCCAACACCATATCAATACACTTAGCAGCCCTGTACTATATGCCTTTCACTTGCTCAAGTATTTTTCTTTGGCTATTCTAGTCCATTTCTTCAACACTACAAATGTGTGTGTGTGAATTACTGGAGGCCTAGTGCATGAAATTCAGGCACTGTGGAAGGTGGTCCCCAGCCCAGCCTGCCCCCTCTCACAGACCATGACCTCTCAGGGGATATCCTACTGACTGCCTAAGGGGAGAAGACCTAAGCTGCAGTCTGGCCTCTGACTGTGGGAGGTGACTGGACTGATCAGGGGAAGGTGCCACCCCCATTACCCCACTGCTGCTGCCACTGCCAGCTGCCAAGGTGTTTTCATCAATGTGACTCTATTCCCATCACCACGAAAAAATGACAACTTTCTTTAGGCATTTTCAAGACTTTTTTTGATATGACAACAACCTAGGTACATGCCCTTGATCAGAATTGAACCTGGACCCTGCATTCCACAGGCCAAGGCTCTATCCACAGAGCCAAACCAGCTAGGGCAGGATATGACATTTCTTAGCCCCTCCAACAATGGACCTTGATTTTTTCCTCCAAGAGTGAGGTGGAAGAACCCTAGATCACCTTTTTGAATTCTTATTACCCAAGTTATCAAGAACACTGTAAGTGGAGGCATACAGGGAGCTTAGCAAATGAGCAGTCAGAAAAGATATTTCCTCTGCAGCTCCCACAAAGAGGCAGGAATGCTGGCCTGCTACATCCATGGGGCTACTGGGGGCTGGCTCCCCTGTGGGTTTGTATCTGTCTTCTCTCTGACCCCCAGCAGCCCAGCACCATGGCCATGGGGCTGCTGGGGCCCAAGCCAACCCCCTGTGTGTTGTTCTCAGGCTTGGGGCCACACCCAGCCCCTGCTCCTGAGCTGGTAGTGAATAATATGGCATCCTGGCCTAATTTTCATATTACTTGTTTATATATGTAGTTTGCTATCAATTCATTAAAATACTGTTATTTTTCCCATCAAAAAACGTGTCTTATTCAAAATAATTAAACAGCCAAAACCGGTTTGGCTCAGTGGATGGAGCGTCAGCTTCTGGACTGAAGGGTTCCAGGTTTGATTCTGGTCAAAGGCCTGTACCTTGGTTGTGGGCACATCCCCAGTAGCGAGTGTGCAGGAGGCAGCTGATCGATGTTTCTCTCTCATCAATGTTCTGACTTTCTATCCCTCTTCCTTCCTCTCTGTAAAAAAATCAATAATCAATAAAAAATTAAACATAATGTATAATTAAGTCCCAACAAAACTATCTTACCTAATAATAGACAAACATGTAAATTGACCCTACCTCCACTACACCACCAGCCAATCAGGAGTAATATGCAAATTAATCTAGCAACAATGGTGGTTAATTTGCATACACAGGCACCAAGTGACAGGGGTGGGATGCTTGCAGGCATGCTGCACCACCCCAGGTCTCTCTGGGCCTCTGGGAAGCATGGGAAGGTGGGACCAGAGTGGAAAGAGGTGGCTCCAGGGCCTGAGCAGAAAGGGGCTGGGCCAGAGTGGAAAGGCAGTGCCAGAAGCCAGGGAAAAGAAAGCCCATTCTAACATGAATCTTCATGCATCAGGCTTCTAGTAAAAACATAAAATTTAAGTAACAAACATAAAAAATGAGGAATGATTTTTATTGATACTATATTCAATGTGTTATATTTAAAGTAACAAATGTTCTTCTGTTTACTATGTCACTTTTTGTCAACATAATTTTTCTGCTTTTGAGCAAAAGGGACTATAATTTGATTTTCCATTGTTATAATTCTCCTCTTTAAATTAAATTTTAAAATACTGGCCACTAATTTATTTTCATGGTCCAATCAATTTAAGACTATGTACAAAATTAAAAGAATATAATAATAAATTCATAAATAAATGAAAAAAAATGCTCTCCCTTATCCTTCAAGCTTATACCACATTTATTTCCTTCTTGTTAGGGGAAAACAACATATCATTTTAATACTTTTTCTGTAAACTCTCCTTCTCCTATTCCCTAAACTCACTGACATCTGGCTTTTACCCTGAAGCTGCTCTTGTTAAGGTCAATAATGACCCACCTTGTTAAATCCAAATTTATTTGATTTGTCCCATCAGCAATAGCTAACATGGTGGATTACACACTCCTTCTTAAATAATTATCTTAACTTGGATACCAGGAGCCTACACATTGTTAAGTTTTATAAATTTCCTATGTAATCCCTCCTTCTCTGTACCCTTTGCTGCCTTCTCATATTCTTCCCAGCCTCTTAATATGGAATTACCTGAGCTCACTATTTTGTCCTCTTCTCTTATCTGTCTCTATTTACTCCACTAGGGGCCCAGTACACAAATTTGTGCACCTTGAAAGGAACTGTGAGTCGCCAGGCTGCAGTGGGCAAAAGAGCAGGTCTCGACCCATCTTCTGTGCCCCAGCCTGGCCCCTCGCACCTGACTTCCAGCAGCCCCACTCTTGCAGCCACCACTCGCACATGCTAACGTTGCTGGCACCTGCTGACAGTGTGGAGCAATTGGGACCAGTAACAGCAGTAGGTGCAAGAGGCTGTTGACCTTGATAGCCCCTCAGAAGAAGAAGAGGTAAAGAAGCCATGAGGCTCAGTGTACAAAATTCACGCATGAGTAGGGTCCCTAGGCCTGGTCTGTGATCAAGGCCAATCTATGGGGTGACCGGCAGGGTGATCAGGGCCCCCACTCACACTTGCCTTGGCCTGGCACTGCACACTTGCCATCCCTGTCCCCTACTGTGGTTCTGCTCTAGGCAGCGCTCATTGGGGCTAACAGCATTTTCACTGCTGCCACTGCCAGCACCATATCATCGACACCTGCCATGGTTTGTGCTGCTCCTTGATAGTCAGCACACATGTAAGTTCTAGTCAGTCAAACTCCAGCCTGTGGTAACAATTTGCATAATAGCCTTTTATTTTACACTAGTGGCCTGGTGCACAAAATTTGTGCACAGGGTAAGGGTGGTCCCTCAGCCCAACCTGTCCCCTCTCACATACTGGGAGCCCTTACAGGATGTCCAACTGATAGCTCACCCCCAGCCTGCCCAAGGCCTAAAGCCTCAATTAAAAAAAAAAAAACACCTGTAAAACACAGTGTAGTTCAGGAATATTTCATTACGGATTGGGTTCACCAAGAAGACCACGTTGAAATGTAAAGCGGAGAAGCTTGGTGGAAGTACAAGCGCCCTGTAGGTAGCCAGCGTGGGCTCAGGCTGTCAGGGCTCCCAAACCTGTTGCCTAATAGAGCTGCTTTGTCTACTAAAGAAAACACTCTTCTCTTGTAGTCCTTTCTACATTTTTTTTTCATAAGCATCCCTTTAGAGAAGGTTTCTTTAATGTGTCCCTTCCTTTCCCCCAAAAGAGGGATGATAGATTATTTCAAGGAGCAGCAGAGGGTGAGGGAGGAGGCAATGAGGATCTAGGTCCTTGCAATCACCTGAGAACTCTGAACTCACTGTGTCAGAAGATAATCTTGAGGAGGGAAGAGCAGAGCAGATGGAAAAGTCTGTGTCCTTTTAAGCTTCTCCTGGATGTAAAGGCTTTGATCCTGTGATGTGTCTGATGGTGATTTTCTGCATTTCTGGGTCAGATAGGATATGAGTGAACAGATTCAGGAAGCTGTTGTTCCTTAGTGAGTTTCTCGATCCCGTTTTCACTGAATTGACCAATAATCTGAGCTCTGTGGTGAATATGTTGGGGCTGTCACCTGGGTTTAGGAGAAACATCAATTAAAGCTGTGAACTAAAAAAAAAGAGCCGCCGCCACCCTTCCCCAACCACTGCCCGCTTCTGCGCCTAAGTGGCTGGGGGGATACGGGATGCCGCCACTGCTGGTGCCCCGTGCCCCCCCGCCAACCCGGCTGCTTCTGCATTCCACGTTCAGTACTTCAAACTCTCTCCTACACAGAGTTCACAGCTTTAATTGAAGTTTCACCTAAACCCAGGTCACAACCCCAACATGGTCACCACAGAGCTTAAAACTACATTTTCCAGAATTCCTGCTGCTCCTAATACCCTGTGGCACGCACCCAGTCCCGCCTCTGAGCACACACTGCACCCCCTGCATGCCTCGTCAGCCTCGCTTCCCATCCTGCTGGCCATGCCCCCTGCTCCTGATTGGCTGGTAGCATAGCCAATCAGGAGCCAAGGTACAGTCATGTTTGCATGTTACTCTTCTATTAGATAAGAGGATTAGTGATTTTATCTAGTCTAATGGCTTTAAATAGTATATGTTAATGTCTCCCAAAATTATAGCATCAATTCAATATACCTCTCTTCTATATTCTAAACTCATTTGTTGACTGCTTTCATGACACCTCTACTGGGATATTTAATGTCCTAATAATCTTTCCACTAAATTTGCTCTACTTATAACTGTCCCCGGCTCAGTTAATGGCAACTTTCCAGTATTCAGGTAAACACACACACACACACACACACACACACACACACACACACACACACACACACTATTACAAAATCATCTTAGATTCCTGCCTCGGTCTCACATCCACAACACTGATACCTTTGGCTATCCTTTTCGATATGCATCAGGATCCAAAATTTACCAATTATTATAACTACATTGTCTAGGCCAGTGATCAGCAAACTGCAGCTTGCAAGCTACATGCAGCTCTTTGGCCCCTGTGTGGCTCTTCCACAAAATACCATGGCCTGGGAAAGTCTATTTTGAAGAATTGGCATTAGAAGAAGTTTAAGTTTAAACATTCGGCTCTCAAAAGAAATTTCAATGATTGTACTGTTGATATTTAATGAGTTTGCTGACCACAGGTCTAGACCACCATCATCTCTTACCTGGGTTACTACAAAGTTGTCTTTGTCTTTACCCATACTTTCCTAAAGTCTTTTATCAACAGAGAAGCCAGATGTTATATTAAAATTCCTCTAGTGGCTCCTCTTCTCATTAAGAGTAAAGACAAAAGTCCATATCATTTCTTATAAGGCCCCACATGAACTGATCCTCACTAGTTTTTGACTTTGTAGGATTCTACTCTACCCCTCACTCACTCATCCAAAGCCAAACAGTGTTCTTGTTATTTCTAGAATACACAAGTATGCTCCTCCTCAGGGCATTAGCTTTAGTGTTACCTCTTCCTGGAATACTCTCTCTCCAGACACATATTTGTTCACTTCCTCACTTCAGTCAAGTCCTGGTTCCAATCTTATCTTTCCAAGTAGACTTATCCTGACCACTCTATTTAATATTTTATCTTTCTCTACCCCTCATTCCTAACACTCTCAATTCACTTACTTTGTTCTTTTTTCTTTTATTCCACAGCACTTACCATCATCCATCATACCATATAATGCATGTTATATATCATTCTTTAATGTGTTTGTATTTACTTATGATGTTTATTGATTGTTATCCATCTTCCTTTCTTAATAAATAAATTCCATGAGGACTGCTATATTTGTCTGATTTGTTCACTGATGTACCCCAAGCATCTGTCACACAATAAGTACTCACTAAGTACTGATTGAATGAATGAATAACTATAAAATTTAGATCTCGAGTTCAAATACCATTATAAATAACAGTAGATCTCAGCACTAGATATAGGTCCTCCCCTACCATCTCATTTATCATTATTGTGGACAATTTTGTCTGCTTAAAGAAAGAACCTATTAGGGCCAAGGAAAGTTCTCTAAATTCAAATCCCTCTTAAGACTTTCAGTTTGACTCTCAAAGATGTTGTGATGAAATTGTAAGCCTTAATTTGTATTGTTGTCAGTAAAGTGCTTTTAGAGAGAGGGGAAGAAAAAAACACACAGGGGACAAAATTTGAGGGTGATAAAAGTGTCCTCAAGTCTATAATATAGACTTGAAGGCATAAAATTTTCATAAGTAGCTCATTTTTGCTGTTGCTTTTGATTGCAAGTATTAGTTTAAAATTTTCTGAATGGGAGAATTGGGTACAGTGATTCTAATGTCAATCCACAAAAACTGCATTAAGTCACAAATCCCAATAGAGAAGATACAATTACTTACTAATGTAAAAAACTTTATGAAACTAAACTAAATAACCTAGTAGGTTGTTTTTGGAATCTGGATATTTTTATATTATTCTGTCATCATTTCCTTTGCCAAATCCTTAAAGAATAGCTTTTATTATAAAGTTCAAGTTTACTGACATGTTTTACCAAACCTTTAACCTTGTCCTTGCCAACATTTCCAGCCTTATCTTCTGTTTCCTTCTTCCTTACACCTTTTGTTCCAGCCATAACATTAAACTAACAGATTTCCCCTTGACTTTCTGGCCTGCAAGTATTGTTATCTATACAGTGGATGCACTTGCCACCAGTCTTTGTTTAGTGAACTTTTACACATCTTTTGGATCTTAACACAAAATAAACCTTTTTAAGAAAAGCCTTTTCTGACTCACAGATTAGGTAAGATTCCCTGTTACAGTCTCCTTTCTTTTATAATATTTTATACTTTTTGCAAGTATAGAAACATACTTGTTTATATTTATAACTTGTGGTTATTTGCCTTAGGTTTTTTCCTCCCTCAAAATTTTAGATATTAGGTTTTATGATCACATTAATCATATTTACATTTGTGAAATTACTATTTTGACTTTCCCTAGCATATACTAGGCCCACAATGTATATTAAAAGAAAGAATGAATAAAATTTATTAATTAGATAATTGATTCTTTCACTCACCTCTTGACTATGTCAAGTTCCCCTATTATGATATTCACTATTACTCTAATTTTCTACTTTATGGCAATTGTGCAATTTTCCCATCCTTTACACACACACACACACACACGCACACACACACACGCACACACACACACACACGCACACACACGCACACACACGCGCACACACACACACACACACACGCACACACACACACACGCACGCACACACACACACGCACGCACACACACGGACACACACGCACGCACACACACACACACACGCACACACACACGCACACACACACACACACACGCACACACACACACACACACACTAAGAACAACAACAAGGAGAAGGAAAACACATATGTGATCTCTTCACTATAACAATGGTAAAGCCTCTCACATTGCTTGGCACATAATATATTCAGAGCAAGTAGATATTAAGTGAAAGAAGTTTTTGTTCATGCCTTTCAACACTTCCCTCTTAAGCCAGAAATACTTCTTACTATAAATCTGTTTCAGAAAAAACTTTGGCCAGGTTATATTTCAGAACTGATACAGTTTTAAAGGCTAGAGTCAGTGTCCAAATCCTGCCAATATGAGTTTTATTAATGAATTAAATAAAGTTGACATAACGAGAAAGGGAAATTAATCTAAAATTCTATATTCTACATATCCTCAGTATCACTGAGTCTATGAAGAAAGGTCTAATTTGGAAAAAGCTATATTAACTAATTAAAATCTAATGTACATTTTTCTGTAAGATATGCTCTATCATCTCCTACTAGATTATATTTCTAAAATACAATTTGCAACAGGGTCAAGAGACAAAAATATTGCGAACTAATTACATTATGTTAATGCTTTGTCTTCACCTGTGGCTTTTTGTTATTCCCTACATCTAATGATTTACTGAGGCCTGATCATATTGACTTGAGATTTTATAATTTCAGGAATTTGTGAGCAAGTTGTTAATTCATTGGCAGTTTTAAAGTTGGCTATCAGAAGAGTGTTTATACTATAGGAATTGAGGAGTGCTAAAAGTTAGGTTTCTGTCCCCAGAGAGCCACTTGTTAAATATTTACTAACAATACTGCTAGGATCCCTCTTAACAATCTATATTATAAAAAGCCAGTGGCTGTAATGCCATAATGTTGTAACAACCAAATGATAGGTCACCAAGAGGTGTATTGATGGGTCCCATGGCAGCAGTGGGAGGGACTCTGGATCCTATGGTGGCGGCAAGCAGGACACTGGGTCTTGCGTGATTTTATGCACTGGGCTTCTGGTATCTTGATAATACTTTGAAAATACATTGTGATGTCTAGGCCACAAATTAAGCGCCATGTGAATTGGCACCTGATGCATTATCTTTATCTTTGTATTCCCAACTACCATCACATTTTTGGGACACAATATATTTCAATAAGTATTTTAAAAATAATGAAAAATATCTATTTTAGCTTATATGACAATATAATCCTCAGATCGTATAACAACAACCACAAAATACTGTAGTTCTTAAGTAATGATACGGCATCTAAATTTTGGTCTGATTATTTTAACATTTGAGAATATAAATAAGAATTTCAAGATATTAATAGAGGCCTTAAAGTATCAATGTTGATATACATCAAAATGAGATGGTAAATAAAATTATGGGATATAAAGAATGATCTCACCTTGTATGTAACAGGCACAGACTACTTAAATATAGCATCTTTTACAGGGTAATGAACTTCTCCCTTGAAATTTTTAACAATTGTAGATGCTATTTGAAGAGTGAAGTGCTTTAAATATGCAGAAGTCACAAAAACAAGTCTTCTTTCTTAACTTATTTATATTCCCTGACACCATAGTTCTGAGAGAATATCAATGATTACTAAGAATTGTTCTCATCCTTAGATCTTTTTCTTTTCTAAATTTCCATTTTCTTTAACTATTTCTATTCTCTTGATGGGCAAGATAATAATTAGTGAAAAAAAACATTATCATTCCTTTGTCCATTTTCTCTTAAACTACTGCTTTATCTCTTTCAACCATAAACTAGTGTATTCACTGAATATTTAAATGTATCTTTGATGAATATACACATTAAGCCAAAGAAAGAGGAATTACAAGAAATATAAATGCAATAATTACACTCAATTATTGTGAATTTTCTCCCTAGAGAAAGAGTATAAGACTAACATGCAACTATCCTTATTTCTATTAACACTTTATTCTATAACTAGTCAGTGCAATAAGACATGGGGAAAGGAGATAGAAGCAGTGTAATGGTTATATAACAAAAGAGTAATATGCAAATTTGACCATATATTTGCCACACTCACAAGCCAGGACCACCAGCCAATCAGGAGCAGATTATGCAAATAAACTCCAACCAAGATGGCTGCCAACACTGAGAGCAGGAGGAAGGCATGGGTTACCCCAGCAACAGAGGAAGCCAAGTTTTCCACCTGCCCTTGTGGGCCTAGGGATCCACTCAAATGGCTGCGGCCCTGAAGCAAGCAGAAGGCTTGACTTCGCTCCAGGGTACAAAGTTTCAATTGTAGACATAGATTAATCCCAGATACCAGGGCCTCTGCTTTGGTCAATGGGGTGTGTGGCCAGCCTGCAAACCTCCACAGGCCCCTCACCCAGGTTGCCCCTCACACCGAGGGAACCCCTACCCTGATCTGGGACACTCTTCAGGGCAAACCAGCTGGCCCCCACCCATGCACCAGGCCTCTACTCTATCTAATAAAAGAGTAATTTGCAGATTGACCAACACTCCAACACACAAGAGGGTTGCCCCCATGTGGATACAAGATGGCCACCACAAGATGGGAGGGCCGTTTGGAGATTCCAGGCCTGCAAGGGAAGGCAGTTGTGGGCAATCAGGCCAGCAGGGAAAGGCAGTTGGGAGGGACCAGGCCAGCAAGGGAGGGCAGTTGGGGGCAATCAAGCCTGCAGGGGAGGACAGTTAGGGGTGACCAGGCCAGCAGAGGAGGGATGTTGGGGGCAAACAGGCTGGCAGGGGAGCAGTTAGACATCAATTAGGCTGGCAGGGTAGTAGTTAGGGGGTAATCAGGCTGGCAGGCAGAAGCAGTGGGGACAATCAGGGAGGCAGGCAGGTGAGCAGTTTGGAGCCAGCAGTCCTGGATTGTGAGGATGTCCAATTGCCCGTTTAGGCCCCATCCTATTAGGTTCGGGCCTAAACAGGCAGTCAGACATCCCTCAAGTGCTCTCATTCTGGAGCGGGAACAGGCTGGGCTAAGGGACAAACCCACCCCCGTGCACAAATTTTGTGCACTGGGCCTCTAGTATAAAATAAATGAAAATAGTAGTATCTAAAGATAACATGATTTTTTACATTAAAAATCAAGAAGAATCCACAGGCAAATTTTTAGAATTAATAACTGTGTACAGACCCAAACACAAATTGCATTTCTATATATTAACAATGAAGGCAAAGTTTAAGTTGTTTCAATGTTAAATAAAGTAGCAGCAAAACATATCATATGCTGAAATAAGTCGTAACATGAAAATTGTGCTATTCCTGCAACAACAAAGTTTATCACATAAATAGAATAAAGAGTTAAAAAACAGACTCACGCATAAGTGCTCAACTTATTAATAACAAAGATGACACTGGTGCTTTAAGTTGTGAGTGATCTTTTCAGTGGTGATGCTGGGCTCATTATACAGAGAAAAATGTATCTAGATCTGTACTTCATACTTAACCAAAATTCAATTAAGCAGATCTAAATGTGAAAGATAAATCTATAAAGCTTTAAGAATAAAAAGAGAAAAAATAATTATGAAGTAAATAGGCAAATATTCTCTAATGAGACATGAAATGTATTAATCATAACAATTTAAAAACATATAACTTATATGACCTTAAACTTAAAAACGTATCTTTCAGAATTCATCTTTATAGCATAAAAACAAGTTCATATAATGAGAGAATATATTTACTATATTGAATTGACAAAAGATTAGTTTCTTGCATATATAAAGTTTTCTAACAAATCAATAAGAAAAAACATAGATTATCAAATAGATGGACAAAAATATAAGTAGAAATTTCACAAGAGAAGTTATCCAAAATACCAATAAATTTGTGCAAAGAAAATAATATCATTGTGTATCAGGACAACATCTACTAAAATCACAATGTGATACCAATAAAAGACACACCAGAATAGTTAAAGTAAAAATGATAGAAAATGTAAGGTTTTAGGAGATGGAGTACCCAGAACTCTTATAACTTGCTGGTGGAAGTACCAATTGGTAAAACCACGCTATAAAACTGTATAGTAGAATCTACTAAAGCTAACAGAGTGTGTAACTGATGAATCAGCAGTTCTACTTCAGAGTTTATACCTAGTTCAGTGTGCATGTTTGTCAAAGATACATATTAGAACACTCATAGCAGCACTATCATAATTCCTAGCAAGAACCCAAATTCCTATCATAGGTAAAATGTGTTACAGTCACAAAATGCAATGCCATAGCACAAGAATGAGAATGGACAGTTTCAACTACATATAACAATATGGATAAATCTAATACACATAATATGGAGCAGAAGAAATTGAAAAAGAATAGATATAGCAAGATTCCATTAATATAAATTACAAAAATATAAAACACTAAGCTATGCTGTTACTAGTCAGAGTAGAGATTACTTTCACAGGGATATTGACTGAAAGGAAGGGGAAAGATTTTGTAGTGTTGGTAATGATCTGGGATATTTGTGTTATTTTTGAATTTTTTTTCAGAGATAATTAGATGAAGTTATTTAACCATAAAAATTCATCAATCTGTACACTCTTGATATCTGATCTTTTTCTGATTAAACTACAATCAAAAGATTTTTATAAGAGTGAAGATTATATTTTTTTCACCTCAGTATTCTTAATTTTCATTGTATAACATTCTATTTTATATATTTTCTCTGGGAACAATAAAATTTTGTGTTTATTAATAGAGAAAACTCTAATCCAAGCTCTTCCCCATATACACATCTTGCAATATATAAAGTAAGGGGAATTGTACAAGCTATTTAATTTTGAAATTTCCATTCTGGAATAAAAACCAGAAGGTTCGTATTTAAATAATTTTTTATTAAAATCAACCATGGCAAGAAAGTAGATCCAACATGTGTGCCCTGAATTACTCCTGTCATCAGCCTTTTCAACATAACAGGAATATATAATTTTTCATTTTTATGATGGAAATGCACTCATTTGTCCAATTTTTCAGTCTTTAAAAATATTGTTAAGTATTTAAAGCAAATACCCATCTTGGAAAATGTTATGCCTATTTCTCTAATGAAAATTTCATATTGAATTTCTCAGAAAAACAAGTGGAGCTTTTTTTTGAAATGAAGAAAATAAAAACCAGTGTTCAAAACACAGAGGTGATCTAAAAATAAGAGTATATGCTGCCTCGTGAATATTGAGATTAATATTTTTATAGTGATTTTTTTATTTAAAATTCCCTTAGGCTCATGTTCCCAAGGACTACAAATGTTCAATGTTTTATATATTACAATCCAACTTCTATTATATTTGTAAGAAAATTATTGTCCTGGTATATAAATTAGGAACTTTTATATCATATGAAAGGGAATCATTGGATAGTTTCTTTTTTCTGATTTCATACATCCTCTCTTTTCTGATTTTATAAGTCCACTAGAGGTCTGGTGCACAAAATTTGTGCAAAGAGAGAAGTATATCCCTTAGCCCAGCCTGCATCCTCCAGGAATTTCCGACTGCACGTTTAGGCCCGATCTCACTGTGATCTGGCTCAGTGGTATTGGGCCTAAATAGGCAATCCAGACATACCTTTCACAATTCAGGACTGCTGGCTACCAACTGCTCACCTGCCTGCCTACCTGATTGCCCCTAACCACTTCTGCCTGCCAATCTGATCAACCCTAACCACTCCCCTGCCAACCTAACTTCTTCCCTGCTAGCCCAATTGCCCCCAACTGCCCTTCCCTGCCAGCCTGGTCATCCTTAACTGTCCTCTCCTGGAAGACTGGTTGCCCCTAACTGCCCTCCCCTGATGGGCTGGTCAACCCTAATTGCCCTCCCTTACCAGCCTGGTTCCCCCCAACTTCCCTCCCCTCCAGGTTTGGTTTCCCCCAACTGCCTTTCTCTGCCAGCCCAGTCACCCCTAACTGCCCTCTCCTATAGGCCTGAATACCCACAACTGCCTTCCCTTGCTGGCCATTTTGTAGTGGCCATCTTGTGTCCATATGAGGGCAATATCTTGTGTGTTTGGAGTGATGGTCAGTTTGCATATTACCTCTTTATTATATAGGATTGAATATTTTTCACATTATACATGTTTTATAGACTTACGCACTGATTTACCTGCTCAGGCAGGAAACACATTCACAATATAAAGTAACATAGTTCTTCTAGTTATCTTGACATAATTATATTATTTCACTCATATTTCTAACTCATTTATGAGTTACTAGAGGTCCAGTGCATAAAATTCATGTGGGGGTGGGGGTGGGGAAGGGTGTCCCTCAGCCAGGTCTGCATCCTTTCCAATCAGGGACACCTCGAGGAATGTCCATTGCCCATATAGTTCTGATCCTGGTGGGTGGGATTGGGCCTATATGGGCAGTCGGATATCCCTCTCACAATCTAAGGGCGCATTTGCCTGCCTTCTTAATTGCCCCCACCACTTCTGCCTGCCAGCCTGAAAACCCCTGAACCATTCCCCTGCCAGCCTGATTGCCCCTAACTTCTCTCCTCTGTAGGCCTGGTCACCCCTAACTTCCCCCCTTGCAGGCCTGGGTCCCCCGCCAATTGCCCTTCGCTGCAGGCCTGGACCCTCCCAACTGCCCTTCCCTCCTGGCCATCTTGTGGTGGCCTTCTTGTGTCCACATGGTGGCAGGATCTTTGACCACATGGGAGCAGCCATCTTGTGTGTTGGAGTGATAGTCAGTTTACATATTACTCTTTTATTAGATAGGATAGAGGCCTGATACACAGGTGGGGGCCAGTTGGTTTGTCCTAAAGGGGGTCCTGGATCAGGTGGGGGTTCCCTTGTGGCATGAGGTGGCCTGGGTGAGGGGCCTATGGTGGTTTGCAGGCCAGCCACACACCCCAGCCATCCAAGCAGAGGCCCTGGTATCTGGAATTTATGTATGTTCTACAATTGAAACATTGTAGCCTGGAGTGGAGCCAAGCCTTCTGCTCACTCAGTGGCTGCAGCCATTTCTCTTTGAGTTTATTTATCTCCTATAATTGAAATTTTGTAGCCTGGAGTGGAGGCCTAGGCTGTCCAGAGATGAAGAAGCTTGGGTTCCTCCCTTATTGGGGGCAACCCTAGCCTCCTGCCTCTCTCCAGATCCGTGGCTGCCACCATTTCTGTTGGGATCTATAATTGAAATTTTGTAGCCTGTAGGCCTGAGCGGCAAGGGTAGGCAGAAAGGTTGGCTTCCTCCATTGCTGGGGAAACCCAAGCCTTCTTCCTGCTCTCTGTGTCTGCAGCCATCTTGGTTGGGTTTATTTGTATATTTTCTTCTGATTGGCTGGTGGGCATAGCTGATGGGTGTGTCTTGTGGGTGTAGCAGATCTGCTGTCAATTTGCATATTACTCTTTTATTACATAGAATACTACAAAATTTATTAAATTTCCACTACTGGCCTTGGTATACAAAAATAGAAAAAAAAGTTTGGAATACAGCACTAAAAACTAAAAGATCATTTATTTTATTGAATCCATCAGATACCTGATGCTAGATGACAATCAAATAACCCAAAATTGAAATGACAAAAATCTCCAAGGAGAAACTGAATAGGAATATTTTCTTGCCTGTAACAGATGTTAAATGAAATATAAGCTGGTATGAAAATTCAGTAGAAAATCTTTTAAAAATGGCAAAAGACTGTGATAGTTAATGAGAGTATAGAAACTTTGGATGTTATAGACATGAGAGTAATTCACACCTATTTGAAGGATTTTTTTACATGGACTTCACTTGATTCTCTCAAGAAAGATGTTAGAGCACAAGAGTCTACAGAAAGTCAATTATTATGCAACCATGAAGGAGGGGAAAAGTAGCTATTGTGGAAAAGATAGAAATCTTTACTGGGATCCTTGTTATATGGAACAAAAGTTTATAGCTGCTAAGGTTAGCATAACAGACACTATTACCCTTGAGCTATTGATGGGAACCCATTACTGCTAAAGGAAGATAAGCAGAAAACAACAATAATGACTTGAACTTGGGGGAAGAGACAGGGATACATCCTGAGCCCAAACAACAAGACTCCCTACTGGCAGAGGAAAGGTAGCATTACTGAGAAGATTCCATTTGTGAAACCAAGAGCATAGCAACTGCCTAAGACTAAGGCTGGACCAACAGAAGACATTCCACTCACAATTCACCACTACCCACCTAGTAAGTGTTATACAAAGAATAATAGCAATCTAATCCTGGGGAAAATATCAACAGAAATAAATCTTCTCTGAAGAGGTATAATAGAAAGACTTAAAACTAAGGATGGACTACACAATGGGAAACTGGAAGATTGTTCCTCAGTTACCTAAAGACTAGGTAACTCAGAGACATATGAAGTTTGTAGTGCACTGAGGGTAGCTATTGCAACAACAGTTCAAACCTACTTCAGTACCTGACTAGACTGACTCAACCTTTGACACTATAGACTTTGAAAAATGTGTCCATCCCCCAACATAAATATTATGTACCTAATTTTTTATTATTCTATATACGATACCTGGATTTCATCTCCGAATTATAAGACAAGGACCTAGAAAAGCAATGCATTATTAAGAGACAAAGCAACCAAGAAAATCACAGTCAATATAACATCAGTCAGGAAATTAAAAACAAATATATAATTAACTAGTGGCTCAGTGCATGAAATTTGTGCACGGGAGGGGGGAGTTTGTTCCTCAACCCGCTCTGCACCCTCTCCAATCTGGGACCCCTCAAAGGATACCCTACTTCCAATTTACAGGGATGAGGCCTAAACTGGTAGTCGGACATCCCTCTCACAATCTGGAACTGCTGACTCCTAACCACTCTGCCTGCCAGCCTGCTCACACCCAACTGCCTCCCACTGCCAACCTCATCACCCCCAAGTTCCCCCTGTACCAGTGTGCTTGCCCACAACTGCCCCCTGCCAGCCTGATCACTTGCAATTGCCTTCCCCTGCTGGCCTGCTTGCTCCCACCTTCCCTCCTAAAGGATTGCTCACCCCCAACTGGCCCCCCACTGGCTTCATCAATCCCAATAACCACCCCCCCACTTGCCTGATCACCCACAACTGCCATCTCATCCTGGCCTGATCACCCACAACTGCCCTCCCCTCTTAGCCTCTAAACACCTCTACCTTGGCCCTGCCACCATAGCTTTGTCCAAAAGAATATTGGGAAGGTCTTCTGGAATGTCTCCCAGTCTAATTAGCATATTACCCTTTTATTAGTATAGATAGAGGCCTAGTGCATGGGTTGGGGACCAGCTGGTTTCCCCTGAAGGGTGTCCTGGATCAGGGTGAAGGCTCCTTTAGGGCATAGGGTGACCTGGGTGAGGGTCCTGTGGTGGTTTTCAGGCCAGCTACACCCCCATGGGGTGAAGGTCCCCCCCTGGGGAATGTGGCCAGCGGGGGGGTGAAGGGCTGAGGACTGTTTTCAAGCTTGCCACACCCCCTTCACAGTGGGTGGTCCCTACTGGGGTGCCTGGCCAGCTAGGGTGAGGGACTGAGGACTGTATTCAAGCTTGCCATACCTCCTTCATGGTGGGAATTCTCACTGGGGTGCCTGGCCAGCCTGGGTGAGGGGTTGATGGCTCTTTGCAGGGTTCCATGTCACCAGGTGGGGACTCTTACTCCATGGGGACAGTCAGTTTCAGGCTGGCCATGCCTCCCAGGGATCCAGGCCCTGAGCTATTCAGGCTGGCCATGCCTCCCAGGGATCGAGGCCCTGAGATATTCTTTTAGCTGTGGCCAAGATGGGTGGGAAGCTTGACTTCCTCCATCACAGGGGGCAACCCAAGCCTCCTGCTCATTCCAGCTCATGGTTGCTGCCATCCTTGTTGGGATAATTTGCATACTCACTCCTGATTGGCTTATGGGCATAGCAGAGGGACAGTCAATTTGCATGTTTCTCTTTTGTTAGTATAGATATGTTGAAAGTTATAATGAAAATGATGAACAACATACATGATTAGACAGAAAACTATATTAGAAAGATAGTGGAAATGCTAGAAATGAAATATGTTCTCTCATTCAGTGGGTTGTCTTTTCATTTTGTTGATGGTTTCCTTTGCTGTGCAAAACTTGTTCAGTTTGATGTAGTCCCATTTATTTACTTTTACTTTTGTTTCTCTTGTGCAAGGGGATATATCATAAAAAATATTGCTATGAGAAATGTCCAAGGTTTTATGCTTTCTTCAAGGATTGTTAGGGTTTTGAGTCTAACATTTCTGTCTTTAATTCATTTTGACTTTATTCTTGTGTATGGTATAAGTTATTGGTCTAGTTTCATTTTTTGCACATCTTCTGTTCCATTTTCCTGACTCCATTTATTGAAGAGACTATCTTTATTCCATTGTATGTTTTTTTTTCCTTCTTTGTCAAATATTAATTGACCACAAAGGCATGATGAGTTCATTTCTAGGCTCCCTATTTGGTCCCATTGATCTATATATTTGTTTTTATGACAGTAACATCCTGTTTTATTTATTTATTTTTATTTTTTTAATATGTATTTTTATTGATTTCAGAGAGGAAGGTAGAGGGAGAGACAGATAGAAACATCAATAATGAGAGAGAATCATTGATTGGTTGACTATTACATGGCCCGCACTGGGGATCGAGTCTGCAACCCAGCCATGTGCCCTTGACCAAAATTGAACCTGAGACTCTATCCACTGAGCCAAACCAGCTAAGGTTGGTTTAATTGCCTTAGTTTTGTAGTATAGTTTTACATAAGGAAGCACAATTCCTCCAACTTTGTTTTTCTTGCTCAAGTTAGCTATGGTTATTCTGAGTCTTTTGTGGTTTCATATAAAATTTTAAAATATATTTTTTCTAGTTCTATGAATTATGCCATTAGTATCTTGATAGAAATTACATTGAATTTATAGATTGTTTGGTAGTATGGACATTTGAATGATAGTAATACTTTCTAGTCATTCCATCCTTTTGTGTTTTTTGGAATAATATGAGGATAGGTATTAATTATTATTTGACTATTTGGTAAATCCACTAGTATAGCCAACCAGTCCAAGACTTTTGTTCATTGGGAGTTTTTTATTTATTAATTACTATTTCATTTTTATTAGTTGTAATCTGTCCAGATTATCCAATTCTTTCTGATTCAATTTTGAAAGATTGTATGTTTCTAGGAATTTAATCATTTTTTTCAGATTGTCCAATTTTTTGGCATACAGTTATCCATAATATTTTTATAATACTTTGTATTTTTGGTGTCAGTTGTTATTCTCCTCATTAACTTCTAATTTTTATATATTTATCTTAATGATATTATGAAATCATATGCACTTGCCTAAAGTTGTATAATTCTATATTTAAAAGGTTACTTGTATTATGTCTAAACTGTACTTTACTTTTTTAAAAAAATCGGGAAAATTTTCTTTTATTTAACAAGGCATTCCCTGATAGCCCCTATTTAAATTAGCCTCTTCTAAAAAATAACTCAATTAAATTAAATGTTCAATAATGTGGCAGTACTAAATTAAACATAGAACATTTTCACTTATCTCTATGCTATGCAAGGCAATTACTTTCTAAGTAAAAGGCTTACAGCATTTTCCCCCAATAAAACATATTAAGTGAAGTCAGTATGAATAAAATAAAGAATATTTATTATTTAGTAAAAATGTCAGCAATATATTATATAGTTTGGTTATTTTACATAGCTAAATATGCCTCTTAACCACATATTTGCATTTATGTGATTGTTTTTCAGAAGCTATGGAAAGCCAGTATTAGTAACTATGGCAATTAAAAGTTCATTAGCATCTCATGTCTGTAGCCTTTTGAAAAATCGCATACTGATATTTGTATATTTATCTGAACCACAATTTGTATCAGAATATATCATTATAGATAACTTAGAAAGATGAAGGGGAAAAGACCTGTGTTTTATAAGAACAGATTTTATAAATAAAAGTTGTTATATTTCAGTTACAGAACACATTACTTATCCTAATCATGGCTATTGGATGATAAGTAAAAAGAGATGAAAGTATTAACAATAAGATGCAATAAAGAATTTTAAAAGCATGAATATTTCTAAACTCCTCAAGGATGTATAGAAAAGATAGAAGTCTTGAAATATAAGCTTTCATTATTAAAAACCACAGGGAACCATTGGAAGAAGACACACGCATCTGAGTTAATAGCCTTTTGGGAGCTAACATATTTACATTAAGATTACACACATCTTTTTGGTTCTTCTACTTGAGTCACCAGCACAAAGAAATCTGTACTATAGCTATCTTCTTCATCAACTATTCAAAACACTTTTATTGTCACAAATTCACCAGGTAATTGTTCTTTCTGCCTTAATTAATTTAAAATATATGTAATTTCAAAATTAAAGGACAATAGACTTAATTTTCTAATGACAGGAAAGTGCAATTTTCAAAGGTGGAGTTGATGAGGTTTTGACTAGATTAATGAGCTATTAAGGTCCTTTAAACAATCCATTAGTTGCTAACAGTTTTAGGGACATCTGTTAATGACACTGAAGTTGATCAATTTTAGGTGCAAATTTACTGTTGGGAAATTCAACACTAAATCACTCAAAAATTTAAATGAGGTTAATGTTTGCATGTCTACCTTTTTAATAGAGCACAGCTTTGATTTGATTTTTTTGTCAGCTTCAGTGCCAGAAGTAGAAAGTTGGACGAGAGAACAAAATAAAAAGAAGAAAGTAATTTTTTTTATATTTTAAATTGAAGCTCTGATTTTGCAAATTTTAACACAAAAGACAATTTGATAATACTTTTCTGTGACTTTAAAGACTATATAAAATTAACATTTTTTAATAATAGAAAGTTTTACTACATGAAGGGGAAATTTTAAAATGTCCTCCTTCCAAATTTAATCAAACATGTAAAACTAATATATGTCTTTATTTTTCCAAAGGTTACTCATTTGAACTCTGAATAACTATCCCACAGTGCTACGGACATTCAGCCTTATTCAATTTTAATGTGCCTATCCTCTGGTGAAGGCAAGGTACTTGGACCATATCCAATGCCAACATTCTGAGGCTCAATTTCTTTAGCTCTCACATAAGTAATAAAAAATCACCAGAATGACTGTACTAACACTCTGTTGTGGTACTGAATAAGATAATGTATGTAAATCACTTAGCATGCTGCCAAGCACACTGTAATGAAATTTAGCTATTTGGCAGCTATGTATATATTCATCAGCATTAGCTCTTCTTAGAATATATGACACAGATCATTGCAAAACAAAAGAAATAAAAAACACAAAACACACCAAAGAAATCTATTTTATACTGAGTGATTTAGTTCCTCATACAATACCTATAATGGTAAAATAATAATACACTGTAACATAATAAATGGAATAAAAGTCATGATATAACTAGAAGCACCCAAAACTGGCTGTGTGCATACATGTTTAATGTGTGTGTGTGTGTGTGTGTGTGTGTGTGTGTGTGTGTGTGTGTGAAGTGTTAATGGGGTATTTTTGTAGGAATTCCAAGTTTAAATTCAAAATAATGATAGGATCCAGATTGGAGTTTAGGCATAGAAACAATATTTGAAGAATGTAGAGGAAAGAGAGGTTTTCTTTTTTCTTGTTTTTGCTATATTTGAGGTTGTGGGCTTGGTGGACATCCATAAAACAGATTTTCAGAAGGACATTTCAGAATGTCCACCTACATTCAAAAGGAATGTAGGTGGACAACGTCTATACCAATAAAAGGGTAATATGCTAATTAGACTGTGCATCTTCCAGACTTCCTTCTGGATAAAGCTACTGTGGTGGGGGCCAGGGCAGAAGTGGTTAGGGGTAATCAGGCTGGCAGGGGAGTAATTAGGGATATCAGGCCAGAAGGCAAAGGTGATTAGGGGTGAGCAGACAGGCAGACAGGCAAGCGGTTAAGAACCAGCAGTCCCAGATTATGAAAGGGATGTCCAACTGCCAGCCCCTAAACTGGCAGCTGGACATCCTCCTAGGGGTTTCAAACTGGAAAGAGTGCAGGTCAGGGTGAGGGACATCCCTCCCGTGCATGAATTTTGTGCACCAGGCCTCTAGTAGAAAATAAAAGGGCTAATAAATATAGATCAAATAAAATGTCAAAGGCACCCTATGTGCCCCATGTGATTTTAAAACAAACAAGCTGGTTGCTTGGGGAGCAGATAATCCTTTTTCTTCAGGGTTGTAAGCTCTAGACAAACAAACAGATTTTATTTTATCAGAAACATTGATCGAGATCCTCTTTATGTTAGGCTAATAATAATATAGTAATAATAAACTGATGATAGTAATAGCTTAATTGCTCTTCAGAGATCATGTTTTCTGAGATTAGTGAGAGGTAGAACTTTTAGGCTATTATTCTTTTCCAGAAATTCAAATCCCTTAAAGTAAACAGGCTTCTGAGAAGCTATCAAATTAGAAAGAACAATAGTACTGTCATCACATAAAGAGATGGCTGGGGTTTGATGGAATTTTCACATCCCCATCTCCACCATACATGGAAGAAGTATCCTTCACAACTCTATAATCCAGCATTGTACATGCTGCTCTGCTTGAGGCTACACCCAGATACATGCTCATTTCCCGAAGAAAGCCTTAACTACAGAAAGCAAGACAATACTTTTAAGTATCTCCTAAATTTGGTAGATTAAATGGCCATTCAGCAGGCTCCCTAAAGAAGATATTATGGAAATTAGAATGCCCTTTAAAAATCAGATAAATCCCTACTAGAGCTATGTTCCCATCCTCCAAACCATTTGCCTCTATATGCAAAAAAAAAAAAAAAAAAGTGCTTATGGGTAATGCCCCTTGCACTGGGAATACCACAGCAAGAATGGCTTTTAGAGTTGATTAAATGCTAAAGTGAAGCTTTTTGATAACCATGAGAACTGACTATTGTAAGTGTACTCCAGTGTCATGAATATTACTGCTAATACATGATAAGATTTTTTAAAGGACATAATAAAGTGTAATAAAGAGTAGATCACTTCTTTCCCTTTTGAGGTTTGGAAAAAGCTATCATCTTTTCCTTTGATCTTTACAATGATGGCAAAAGGGAAGTCCTTTTAAAGTGAGTGACTTGGCCATGGAAGTTATATAATGAGATTAATAGCTTAAATAAATAGACTGTGCAATAGGCCATGATGAGATTAAAGATATTTTAATATCAAAAAGGGCTTTATGGCTCACTGGGGAGAATAAAATTGAACATTTGAAGGCTGAGATTGACAGAAACTTTTGTTGATTAATAATGGTGGGTACATCTTCTGAACACTGCTTAGCTTCAAAGATTGTGAGAACAGCACTTTCTAGTATTGAGAGTGTATTAAAATAATAATGCAGTAAGTACGAGGAGAACTTATTATAGTGAAGTGAATTATTGCACTCTGATCCAATATATTAAATACTATTTCTGATTTTTAGTTATTTAAAATCAAATGTATGTATTAAAAAGTGAATTTTACATATATGAATAAATATGTATTGAAAGGATAATGGATTCCTAATGGTCATGAATTCGTTCATGTTTTTTTTTTAATTTTGGGACTGGACTATGTATTATATAATCTAAAATAAGTTATATATTTTATTAATGAATTAATTTACATAATCTATTTCATATTTATGTTAATAACATTGACATTATTGCCTATGTTTATTGAATATTTTCCAAACATTGCATTAGTATTTTAATAGTGTGGTTTCATTAAAATCTTACAAAGATGCAATAAGGTTTATTAGTAAGAAGTATAAGAACTAAGACTGAAAAATTTCAAAGTCCAAGATGTCTGATATAGAAATGCAAGAAGTATTAACTGGAAATATAATATATCATTTATAAGTATAATATATATTTCATATATAATTCCCAAACTTAAAAGGGGAGAAGGCAGTTATCTCTAAAATGCTGCGGTAGTACTTAAGTTTTTGGTAACCCAGTGGCCATTTCTCCTCTTAAATAACAGCACCCTTTTCTAGTGGCGATTACTTGCTCATTTCCTGTACTATATTGAAGGTGACCGAAGTAGTCAGATCTGTCTGCCCAACACCCCAGAGGAACTCAGGCAAGAAGTTCTCTCCTCCAGAGTGTAGAAGTTGACCTACAGAAAACATGACAAGCAAATACAGTTGGACGTATTCCTTATGTTGCAGCAGCAGTCTTTTGAAGCTTCTGCTGCTGATACCTGAGGCCCTATTATTGTTTCATATAAATGTTAGGTTTATATTTACTACCAGTAGACCTACAGTTACACATAATGTTAACAATATCATTTTTTCAAGTTAATCTTTTATTACAAGGGTCCACTTGTTCATACATCATTCCCTGATATAGACTGTGGGCTGCTCAATGGAAATGTTTGTGTCTTTGTTCTTATAGTCTGTATTAGCAACAGTGCCTAACACCGAGTAGATGGTCAAAGAAAAATGTTTGAATGAATAAAGTACTATTTATTTAAACAGATAGATTTTTCTACAGATCTTGGCTTGGGTTTCCCATGTGATGAAAACAGAATGCACTTTAAAAAATTTCTCTCTAAATGAAAAAGCTATTTAAGACACAACCTCAAATGTATAGCCTTATTGCCTTTATATTCTCATGAGGTAGGTAAAGTAATTAACTCTAGAAATTCAGAAATGGTCATATAAAACTAAATTTTGTAAAGACAATCTAGATAGTTTCCTAGTGGATCATTCCTGTGATCATTCAAATTATTGTTCAAAACATAGATGGAATATACTTTCCCTCCCCAGTGAGGTCAAGCTTGACTATGAAACGCTTTTGCTGGTGCAATTTTAGTAGACAAAACATAGGGAGAAGCCTTAAGTATTCATGTGTAGTTTTGTTTATGTTTCTGTTCCAGTGCTTTACTTTGAAAATAATATGCCTGAGGTAGGTGTGGCACCTTTTGCTTAGGTTGCAGAACAAGTAAACATGGAAGAATTGATCTGAACCACAGCTTGCACCCAAGTTAAGCCAACACCCAGCCTGAAGCAGAGCTGCCCAGCCAAGCTCCGTGTAGATCAGCTCTGTCAATCTAAAGACTCAAGCCAAAGGGAATATATTCTTGTTGCAAGAACTGAGTTTAGGGATGATTTGTTAGCAACATGTTGTGGCAATAATATTTTCATATAATTTCTCTAGGGCAAAGTGACTAAATACAAAAAGAAATATTTTTATATATGTCTTCAGAGTCATGACATAATTGTTAAAAGCTATTAATTTGTCCTCTAATTTAAGTATACAGTGTTTTTGACCTCGGATAATAATCCTGGCTTCTCTAATCTCCACCTTTTAAAATCTTCTTATTATCACTTTGTTCACTAGAGGAATTATTAATTGAGTAGGAGGGTAGAAAATTAGTTGAAAGTAATCAATAAACGTTACTTAGATTTTAGTTTTTCTTTATGTGTAATTTGAGATTCCTATGTCCAGCAAAGTCCATTCTTCTGCACGAAGCTTTCCCACAAGGGACTTAAATGAAATTATGATAGCACTTTTAGAAAGTACTTTCACATTTAATCATATACTCCTTTTTATTATTTTCTAGAGGTTCCACAGGTAAATTTTCTTTCTCTAATGATATTTCCAAGTTTTGAAGTCACCTTCTAATTCCATTATGTTTTTCCATTGTGCCTCAAACAATCTTAAACACAGAGGAGGCATTTCATAAACAGAGTGACTATATATCATAATTTTCCTGATACCTTCTGATTTGTGGTATTTTATTCCAGAATACTTTAATAGCCCTATTTATTCTTTTTTTAAAAATATATTTTATTGATTTTTTACAGAGCGGAAGGGAGAGGGATAGAAAGCCAGAAATATCAATGAGAGAGAGACATCGATCAGCTGCCTCTTGCACGCTCCCTACTGGGGATGTGCCCGCAGCCAAGGTACATGCCCTTGACCGGAATCGAACCCGGGACCCTTCAGTTCTCAGTCCGACGCTCTATCCACTGAGCCAAACTGGTCTCGGCAGCCCTATTTATTCTTAAATTATTCCAGCCTGGACAATGAGAATCTGGTCAATCTATTATAAATAAATAACCGCTGAATAACAAAATTGTTCCTTTATTATAAAGTTATGTATGTATTGTCTACCATCAAAATAGAATTAAATTTGTAGACTTAAGACAGTAACTGTTAATGTAAATGTATCATCTTTACATGAGTTCTTACATTTGGTCTAATAATTGAAGAAAAATGGTGGCTAAATAACTCTTTGCCTTCTGTAGTTTAAGGGACTGTATCTGATCTATATTCATGTCTGTATTTTCTCATAATGTGATATGCTGATGTCCTCAATCTTTGTTTGTAAAACAGGAACTCATGGTATATTTCAATTCTGTTTATACTTTATTTATATTTCAAAGGCATCAGCCCAAAGTAGAGTAGGTTCAGCAAAGTATACAATAAAATGTCCTCTGGTTAAGCATTTATCAATGCCTTTGGAGTCAAACAAGTCAATGAAAAGTGCTTTTAGCAGAGCTGTATTAAAACTGAAAGGAAATCAGACAATAAACCCTAAACTTCTGATTTCCTTGTCTAGAATTCATATCATTTATGAACTAAGTGATCATTGACCTAAGATTATGTGTTTTAATGGGTTATAAAATATAGCAAGCAAAACTTTGGAATCATAAAGAATCGAGTTTAAAAGCCACTTTTGCTATTTACTAATTAGATGACCTTGACAATCTCTGACATTGTCATTTTATTTGAAAAATTGAGAAGTTTATGTAAATATATATATATATATGTATATATATATAATTCAAAAAACAGTGCTTGGGACAAATGATTTTTCAAAATGTTATTATTTATATGATTAAAACTTTTCTCAATGTGATTCATCTCTTATTTCTAAAAATTGTTGAAAGTTTGTATATTTATTTTAGGTGTTTTTCTGGTGATTTTTTTAAATTTCAGATTTCCCTTTTCCAAAAGTTTGATTTATTGACAATATAACTGGTGTGTGTGTGTGGTGTGTGTGTGTGTGTGTGTGTGTGTGTGTGTTTTATCCCGCCCATTTCTTCCTTCTTCAGGAAAAATTGACCTGGTCTGAGTGGTTTGCGGTTTTAGAAGTCTGAATGGGTAAATGGGAAACGCAGCAAGGGAGGGGCGAAGGCTCTCTGTTATGGCTAGCTCTCGCTCAGAATGCACATCATATCTTGCTTTTTTATGTGCTGCTCTCGCTACCGTTGCTAGAGAGGAACAATGTAACTGTAGATCAGGGTACTCTATGTCAGACTGTCTGAGAGGAACTGGGCTCTTCATTATGTAACCTGATGCGCTAGTGAATCTGGAAAAATCACAGCAAGACTGCCGCACACATGACAGGCAGAATAGCCATGCCATGCTAAGTCCTTGACCAGCAGCAACAAGACTACTTCAGGGTATTTTAACAGATCAGTTTGGAGCCACTGATAAGCTAGTTCCTCCAATTCAAGGTAAAGGCAAATGACCAAGATCTTTACAATTGTGAAGAAGCAGATGTGCCTTAAGTTCTTCTTCCTTTGTCTAACAGGAGATATGATGCATAAGCAATCATGCTGTCATAATGTTTAAGCAGTGGTTTGTTCTTTCTGCAATCTTTGATGGGCTTTTACTTAAAATAATTGGGGGAATGTTCCTACGTCCAATGAAAAGTAGTAAGAAGTCTGTGACTGAGACCAGCCCACAGATAAATTTTATTTTTGTAAAAATGGTTTTGATGTGAAGTAATTCCAATTTAAGTATATTTGCCCAGAGTTTACAAAAAAATTCAGCTAATTTATTAATTTACTCTTTCTCTAGATTTGGATTGTTTATTCTGGATTTATAGCAAGGGTGAGACTTATGAATATCTGACATTAATTTGATTGTGCTGAAAAATGTGAGGTTAACCATATTAAAAATCCAGCAATAAGCTATAACCGGAAAACCATTAGGAAGTATTATGGGAGAAAAATGATGCAGAGGACATCTTTCGTCACAAAATAGCTAAAGAAAAGGAAATAGTGAATATTCAAACTTTAAGTCAAATATTAGTGCAGGTCTAATGAAATCTAGACATTGAATACTTTTTGTAGACAAGCTAAAGTTATGTGAGTGTATCTAAATTATCATTAAGAAGCACAGCTTAAACAGTTATTAAATACTTACATTTCTTCATAAATCTTAAGGACATCAGTTGTCAGGATATCTATGCTCTATGGGTTTTCAGTTTTGTTCCCTTTAAAAGCTAAAGAAGAAGATATGAACTATGAGAATTGTTAAAGCAACCAAGAATGTCTCTCTGTGTTTTCTTTTGAATGGAAAGGTAATTTGTTGAGAAACCTCTTTGACAGGATGATGGAACAAACTTCATTTGCTTTTGTTTTGTTTTTCCCCGCATCCACAGAGCCATGAGAATCCAACGAAAGCTAGACTTACTGTAACACACTGACTGACAATTAGATTGAAAAACCCCAGGAAATCGGATCTCATAATGGTATGTAATGGGATTCTGAAATGAAGTCTCCTGCTCTCAGGTATCATAAGGTAGTGAAATTAAAAGTAAAGCACAGAGACTTAATTATTGTGAGAATCAGTTGGTAAGTTGGTTGCTGTCACAACTAGAAGATTCTTTAACTCCATGGTGATATTGCATATTTTTGGTTTCCAGTACCATTAGAGAATATTATGCCTCATGAAATGAATCAACATAAATCAAAAGTTAGCATTCTTTACACATGAAAATATTTTGAGGTATATTCTATATGTCTCTCTCACAAAACCTGATAATTTTATTAAGATATTTAGCCAATAAAACTTTATTCAATAGTAAATACCTCGAGTGTGATGATTTAATAATTATACCACTATATAATAATTCATATTTTAAAAGTATTTATAAAGTGCCTTACTTTTCATATATCATATAATGTTGCACTGAAAGAGACAATATTTGGATATTGATCAAACTGAAATCAATCATTAGAATTGAAACTTAAACAGTCAATCATAACAGGAATATAAATGTAAATAATAAAACATATAGCCTATTTTACCATTAACTGTAATATTATGACAACAATAGATATTGATGCTTGACTTTTGTTGCATTAAAATTTTTCCTATATAATTTCATCTCTAAATTTTCCTATAGTCTATTATTATTAATGATCTAAAATTCAATTAGAAGAATGAGAAATGTATCATTTGGAACATAAATCAGTCACTAAAGATGAAAACATTTCAGTTAGGAGCTAATCATTCTAAAGTTTTTTAAATGTACTTTTCAGTGAAAGTAATTTTATTATAAAACGTTCTAATAATTTATTATCATTGTCTTTGGAGCTGACAAGGGATGCCAAAAGAAAAGCCAATTGTTCTTATAAAGGAAAGAACAAGACTGAACACTGAAAGAGCAGACTGTGAAAGGATGTATGTGACATGAATCCCAAGGTAGCATTCCATCCCTGTATCTAGGCTGGGTGTGTGCCTCAGAAGCTCAATTCTCCTCAGCTGCAGAGCAGCAGCTTTGGGCACACTTCCTCTGAAGAAGTCTTCATCCTCTTTCACAGAAGCAAGTGGAGGTAAATTAGAGAAGATAAAGAAAAACTCAGTGGATTTAGAAAAATCCAACTTGCACCTATGCAATTTCCAAGGCATTATTAATTCTTTATTCAAGAGACCAAAAAAGTAATGAGTTTTTGCTGAACTCTGGGAAGCAGATAATTCAAAAAGATATGTTGCTTCAGACATGAGAATAGAAAAATCAAAAGAATTAATTGAGACAACCTGATTTGATGATCAAAAGTTAGGAACACTTTATAAAGGAAACTAAAGGCCCAATGCACAAAATTTGTGCAAGAGTAGGCCTTCCTTCCCTTGGCTGCTGGCACCAACTTCCCTCTGGCACCCAGGACGCAGGCTTCCCTCACAGAAGGAAGTCCGCCCACCCATTGCAGCTGGCTGGCCAGTGGCCTAGACCTCCCTCTGCAGGGAAATGGCTGGGCCCCTGACCAATTGCATTGAACCTTCCTCGGCTGGTTTGATACCAGTGGGTGTCATAGTGTGGTCCCAGATAGTTGTCCAGAAGGTCATTCCACTATTCAGTTGTCCATTCTAATTAGCATATTATGCTTTTATTATTATAGGTTATTATAGATTATTATAGATGATTGGTAAAATATAACACAAATGTAAGGATATTAGAATTTGATGTAAATAAGTGTTTTTTAAAAAATACTATGTGGTTATAGCACATCATTTATAAGTACGATAGGAGAAATAGTAACCTTGCTAAAGGCATAAGTAAACAAACAACACAATACAAAATGATTAACACTAAAGTTAAACTCTAGCATTTGGTTTCTAACATCACCATATTGATAACAAGAAGAATAACTACTTTATGAGTATTAATGAATTAGAGAGAATGAAATAAAGGTGAGTGTAAAGGTCATAATATAGCTACAACCTGGTTATCATCTTTTCTTTTCAGGTTGAAAACTGAAGATATTAAATCAATAGTGTCATGGTTTTGACTCGGACATATCTGAACTTGAGTACTGTCTTTGCTTCTTACACATGGTCATTATAAATCACTTTTTATTCATTTTCAGAATGAGGTTGTTTAGTAGTTGTTTCATACAGTTGTTTTGAAGGTAAAATTAGATAATCCATTTAAATTATTTAGTGCAGTGCCTGGCAGACAGTATATAGTAAGTATTTGGTAACGATTCTTATTTATAAGTCACAGGAACACGTAAAATGAAAAAGAAAACGCATGGCTACTGTATGAGATTGTGGTTTTATATTTTGTTCTGTTTCTTTTGTGATTTTCCCTAAGATGTCATGCTGGGAGATTACATAAATTGTGAAATCACCGAGTTCCACTAGCCAAACTCCCAATCTTGAGTCCTGGAGCAGGGCTCTGTTCCTAGTTCTCCAAAGCAGCGGTCTACCTGTGCCCAGACAGGTAGCACTTTTTAAACTCACACAAAAGCTACATATTTTCTCAGTTGCAATCACATTATGCTTTCTACCAGAGAAGTATAGGAGCACAGTAATATTTTATAACCTTGTAAACAGTTCTGCCTCTTAAAGAGTCAGTCTCTCCATTTCTGCTTTATGAATTACTATGGGTTCCTATGTATAGTTTTTATGCCTAGAGTTACACAACTGAAACCTTAGTTTCCCCATTAGTTATTTAGTTATGTGGTTCTCAATCAGCATTTATCTGATCACATTGCTGTTTTATAGCAGCGATGTATATTACAATTAGTTTTAATATATCTGTATTTTCTTCCATCTTTGTGGTTAAAATAAAACCTGGGTTATTCATGGAATAGAAAGAGTCATCAGGAAGTAATCAGATGATATTAGGAAGTTTAGAACTTTTGATACAACTATCTGCTTGATTCCAAAGCCAAATTCTCTTAAATTTACCTTTATTGTTGAAAGTATTATAGATGTTCCCTTTTTCCCCCATTGACCCTCTCCACTCTGCTCCTTCCCCATTTATGTGAGGAATGGCAAAGCAAAGATATTTTATCTTACAATTTACAGAGTTAATCTGACTTAGTTTCATGGAAGCTGATGAAAGACAGAAGATCCCTAATTCAGAAACAAAAGATCTTTCATTATTCACACCAAGAGAAGTAAAAAGATTAACAGCATTTCCTGTTGATTATTTTAGCCCTAGTTCTCACAGGGAATTGCAGAAAGAAGCAGGAGGTACCTGCGCTTATAGTAGGTTTCATTACAGGAGAAAAACACTAAGCATGGGGAGCTCAAATATTTTGTACTGGACAGTAAGAATGCCTGCCATTCCTTTGCTCCAGAGGAAGATACTATCACTATCATCTAAGGTTTTTATATTTATAAACAATAGAGGCCCAGTGTCTAGAATTTGTGCACTTGGGTGGTGGTAGGGGGTGTCCCTCAACCTGGCCTTTACCCACTTGCAGTCCAGGAGCTCTAGGGGGATGTCTGACTGATGGCTTAGGCCTGCTCCCCCTGGGGGAGCTAGCATTTGGACATCCTTAGTGCTGTTGTGGAGGTGGGAGAGGCTCCCACCACTGCCACTGCACTCACCAGCTGAGAGCCTGGCTTCTGGCTGAGTGGTACTCCCACTGTACTGACCACAAGAGGGCAGCTCCTGCATTGAGTGTCTGCCCATTGGTAGTGCATGTCACAACAACTAGTCATTGAGCCATTCAGTCAATTTGCATATTAGGCTTTTATTATATAGGATATTTGAGAAGATAGTCCACACAAAGGAAAAATTGGGTTTCTGCTTGTGGAGAAATATTTCACTGTGAGAGAAACATTGGGAGACTTCTCTAAAAGAAATATCACTTTTATCCATTTAGATGTACAGTTTATTTTTGTAAAGTTGAATAACATTTATTTTAATAAGGATTGGCAATCTTTATGAAAATAAAATCAAAGTGTTTATATATCCTTGCAGAAAGAAATATTTAAGGCAAATTGTTCTCAAAATATGAAGTGAAGAACCTAATATCCTAAGTTCCCATGTACATTTTGGCACAGGAGTTATAGCCTGATTATCTTTACCTATTTTTCTTTGAAATAATCACTTTTAAAACAACAGTTGCAATAAACAACAGAGTGACTGCTTTTATAAAATTATAGCAAAAAAATTATGTTTTGAAATGAAGGCTAAAACAAAATTAAATCATATCATTTAATCTCCACAGTGAAAAGATGATAACCAAAAATAAGTTAAAAAAAAAGATAAATGAGATAATGATAGTTAAAGATATTAATTATAAATTAAATGGTTTTTACAGATAAGTAAATGAAAGGCAAAAAGCAAAGAGAAAAAATAGTCCCTCTAATAAGTAGGGGAATAAAATTAATGATGCTATAAAATACTTGAGTTATTAAATCCCTCCCTTTTATCAGACTTCAACAAGAAAAAAATGAGGAAAAAAATGTAAACATTTAAAAAACAATGAGGAATGCAAAAAAAAAAAGCCATTGTTCTTTTTCTTACCAAGCTATTATAGGAAAATTTGAAAACCATTTATAAGAAGTAGAATTATAGCACTTAAATGCATGAACACTAAGCAAGAAATGATAAGTATACTTAATGAACTGCTGTCTTTTAAAAAATCATGAAGAAGTTAATAGGCATAAAATGACTAGGAAGGATAAGTGTTTGCAGTAAAAAAACAAACACCCAAATTGAAGGTAAATTACTGAAAGGACAACTGGCACATTCTTCTGGTGTAGAGGAGACCAAATAGAAAGAAATGCTTGATGACAATGAAGTAAGGTGAAGAAAGTGGCCATTCAACTTAGAGTATAAATACTAGTAGACCCAAGTAAATAAGTTTAATAAGAAAAATAATAAATGAAACTGGAACAGACAGAAAGTACCGTAAATTCTAGATGGATTTTTTTTAAATTATAAAATTATTAGAGGCCTAATGCACAAGATTCATGCTCTGGGTACAGGGGAGGGCGTCCCCTCAACCCTGGCTGCACCCTCTCACAGTCTGGGATCCCTTGGGGGATGTCCATCTACCAGCTTAGGCATCCCTCTCACAGTCCAGGCTCTCATAGTTCAAGAAGCTCTCACTGTTTACCACCGCCTATAGTGAAGGCAGGAGAGACTCCTGGCCACCTCTGCTGCACTCGCCAGCCAGCCATGAGCCCGGCTTCTAGCTAAGTGGCGCTCCCTGTGTGGGGGCACACTGACCATCAGTGGGCAGCTCCTGCACTGAGCATCTGTCCCCTGATGGTCAGTGTGCATCATAGCGACCAGTTGTTCTGCCATTTGGTCAATTTGCATATTACTCTTTTATTATATAGGATTAAGCATCATTTTACAACAAGTTGTTTTTCAAAGAGAGAATGATTGGAGTCTAGTAAAAATTGATTTTGATAGTACATCTATAAATAAACCTGTGGAAAATGAAAGATGTCAGTCTTCTTAAAGACTCCAGTTCACATGGGTGCAAATAAAATTATGTGTTCAAAAAACTGGAGAGGGCATATAACTAAAATAAAACCTTTAAAACAACAAAATACTAATGATCGCATAAGGAAAGGTAATTCCACAGGGACTGATCTTTTTACATAGAAAGAAGGCAACCAAAACTTTCCTCATTTAGCTCAAACTTGTTTGATTGAGCATCTGTTAGTGAAGAGTTGGAGCTAATCCGTGCTGCATGGGGAAGGCCAATTGTCAAATATCAGGTAATTTGCAAGAAGGAAGCTAAAATGTTGGTGGTTTGATATCAGCCACAGTGGGAGTATTTACAACAAGGAAATCACCCCCATTGTGATACAGATCAGGATGATTTTTCTCCAGCAATTTGTTGTTTTTCATTAGTCATCACTGCAGTTACTACAAGATAGGACTTCCTATTGTGGGCAGATTGTGTAATGATAGCAAATGACAAAGTTTAGCCTAAACTCATATTTTTTCTTCTGTCTTCTCTACTCAGTACCAAATTTTAAAATTGGAAAGGACGAACTTACTTTGTTAAACAGGGAATTATAATCTAAGATAATACAGCTTGATCTGCCTGGAATTTTAAAGTAGGTTATTTTTCTCAATTATATAAACAACTTTCATTGTTAGAAAACTAAAAATTTAAAACACCTATAATCTTATAGCCAAGAAGTAAACAATGTTAATATTTTAATGTATGACATTAAAGTCTTAAAATATATTATTATATATTCTGTTTGTAAACCTACTTTTTATACACATGTTAGCTGCATAACATTTCACTGTGATCATCCCTTTATTCTGACCACTGAATTCATCCCTCCATATATGATTATTTAGAATATTTCTTATATTTGGCTGTGATTATAAATAAAATTCCAATGAATGTCTCTGAATATTGAGTTGACCAGTGCATGGCTGCTTGGTACTATAAAATACTTGGTCAGAAGAGGAATTACGGAGGCTAAGGGAATAAACATTGTTACAGCTTTTCTGTATATTACGACAGTGCTTCCCAGAAAGATGGTCTAAATCTTTACTTCCTTCATCTGTGTACATGCATGCTCATCTCTCCATAGCTGCCTGGCATGGATTATTATCATTTTTAGGAAATAGGTCAAAGAGTCAGCATCTGTAAATGTTTCCTGAGTCTGAGACCAGGGATACTCTATTATTGAAAGTTGTCTGTTTCCAGGAGTAATACATCATGTACCTAGGTCTCAAATTGTCCATCTGAAGTCCATTTAAAGATAAGTTGGAAATTTCCCCCAGGTGCTTCAAATAATTCAAAATGTATCTTGTTTTCTTTTTCCCTCTTCAATTGCTGTATACTTGCAGGCCAATTTGTCTCTAGATGAGGCAGGTTCTCCAGCCTTATCACTGCAGTGAATCTCAAGCTCTGCATGTACTAACCCAATACTTGGCAGTAGGTATAGCCAGTGTTGTTACCCATCTTTCCTAAGTAACTTAAGTCTTTCATGTTGACTGATAGGCATAGACATTTCACATTTCCTATCTTTATGTCTTCATTTACAATAAGATTTGACCAACATCCAGTACTTGCTGAACTCTCAAAGCTGACAAAACCGGAATTTTGTTTTAATCTGAAAATCTTATTATTTAAAGTAAGTTTAACAAATAAATTTAATTAATAGACATATGCATCTCCTTTACTGTGAGTGGAACATTAACATTTTTTTTGTGGGAGAGAAAACAAATAAGCATAACTCTCACTGGATATATAATGAGTTAAGATCTGCAGTTTTTGCCTTTTTCTTGATGTTAGATTTATCTTCTCATGTCCTTCCCCATTGTTATTTTTTTCTGTCATACCAAGCTGCAGCTGGTTTCACTGTTTGCAAGCTGCCTGTCCATTCCTGAAAGAGTAATTGTTTTTAAAATCATTAAAAATTAATCATGCTATTCTTTTATTTCAAATTCTTTGTTGGCTCCCTCTTACCTTTAATCTGGCTTCTAGTTTCCAGTTGCATTTTCCTCCCAGATCTATCATGCATTGTATGCTATAAAATCCTTGAACTCTATTCAATCCTGTAATAGCCCAGATTTTTACCCCTTCTATGGGCCTTTGTTTCTTTCTCTTTAAAATACATGCAAACATTGGTTATGCTTATATGCATGCATACAAATCCTTTGGTTGATCTCTTATCCTCCCTCTCACCTTCCCCTGCCTTCCCTCTGGAGTTTGACAGTCTTTTCAATGCTTCTGTGTTTCTGGATCTATTTTTGTTCATCAGTTTATGTTATTCATTATATTCCACATCTGAGTGAGATCATGCAATATTCATATTTCTCTGACTGACTTATTTCACTTAGCATAATGCTCTCCACGTCCATCCATGCTTTTGAGAATGGTAAGAGTTCCTTCCTTTTTATAGTAGCATAGTATTCCATTGTTTAGATGTACCAACATTTTTTAATCCACTCATTTGCTGATGGACACTTAGGCTATTTCCAAATCTTAGCTATTGTAAATTGTGCTGCTATGAACATAGGGGTGCATATATACTTTCTGATTGGTGTTTATGTCTTCTTGGGATGTATTTCTAGAAGTGGGATCACTGGGACAAATAGGAATTCCATTTTTAATTTTTTGAGGAAACGCCATTCTGTTCTCCACAATGGCTGCACCAGTCTGCATTCCCACCAGCAGTGCATGAGTGTTCCTTTTCCTCCACATCCTCAACAGCACTTGTTGTTTGTTGATTTGTTGATGATAGCCATTCTGACAGGTGTGAGATGGTACCTCATTGTCATTCTTATTTACATCTCTGGGATGATTAATGACTTTGAACATGTTTTATTTCGTATGTCTCTTGTTTGTGTTTTTTTTTCTGTATGTCTGCTTTTGAAAAGTGTCTATTTAGGTCCTTTGCCCATTTTTTAACTGGATTTTTTATTTTCCTTTTATTGAATTGTATAAATTCCCTATGAATTATGGAGATTAAACCTTTTTTGGATGTCACATTGGTAAATATGTTCTCCCAGGCAGAGGGCTCTCTTGTTTTGTTGATGGTTTCTTTTGCTGTGCAAAAGCTTTTTATTTTGATGGGAACAGCCAGGGAGAGGTCAATGGAGGAAAAAGGAGACATATGTAATGCTTTAAACAATGAACAATTTAAATTTAAAAGGTAATAATTAAATCAAATTTTATAAAAATGGATATAAACAAGTACAGTACCACAAGGAAATTGTCCAGTGAAGCCTTCTAACTTCTATTTGATTATGAATTCTCATTGACTCACAAAAATCTATATTAATTTCACATATTTATCCAGTATATATTTTTTACAAAAGCTGCTATGTTCTTTCCTCCATTATTCACTTGAATTATTGGCTCTAGGGGGACCTTTGCTGGGCATTTGATTCACTCTTCTTAAATTTCACTGTATAAAATACAGGCAGAGCTGAAACTGGTTTGGCTCAGAGATAGAGCAATCGGCCTGCATACTGGAAGGTCCCAGGTTCGATTACGGTCAAGGGCAAGTATCTTGGCTGTGAGCTGATCCCCAGTAGGGGTTGTGCAAGAGGCAGCTTATTGATGTTTCTCTCTCATCGATGTTTCTGAATTTCTATCCCTCTCCCTTCCTCTCTGTAAAAAATCAATAAAATATATATATTTAAAAAAAACAGGCTGAAAAAGGTAAAGGGATTAAAATGTACAAATAGGCAATCACAAACTTGACATGGAGATATAATCAATAACAATAGTAATTATGTGTGATCCTAGGTGAATATTAGATGCATCAGAGGGAATCACTTCATATCCTATCTAATAAAAGAGTAATATGTAGATTGATCATCATTCCAACACACAAGATGGCTGCTCCCATGTGATCAATGATTCTGCCCCCATGTGGACACAAAATGGCCACTACAAGATGGCTAGCAGGGGAGGGCAATTGGGGATGATCAAGCCTGCAGGGAAGGGCAGTTAGGGAGGGACCAGGCCTGCAGGGGTGGACAGGTAGGGACAAAAAGGTGGCAGGGGAGTAGTTAGGCATCAATCAGGCTGTCAGGGGAGTGGTTTGGGGTGATCAGGCTGGAAGGCTGGCGAGCAGTTGGGAGGCAGCAGTCCTGAATTGTGTGAGGGATGTCCGACTGCCTGTTTAGGCCCAATTCTACTGAAATTGGGTCTAAACGGGCAGTGGGACATTCCTCAAGGGGTCCCAGATTGGAGATGGTGCAGGCTGAGCTGAGGAACACTTCCCCTACCCCCATGCATAAATTTCGTGCACCAGGCCTCTAGTGGTATATAAGTATCTAATCACTATGTTATACACCTGAAACTAATATAATAGTCTTTGTTACCTGTAATTGAAAAATAAAAATATAATTGTAAAATGATATAGGATGAAAAACATAAAGTAATGTGGTATTACATATAATCACCAATAACTAATAACTTACTAAGACCCATAAAGTGCTTTAGTACACACAGAAAATAGAAATAGAAATAGAATTCTTTAAAACAATGCTGCTCCATGGAGCATGTTTTACTTGACCACAAGGTGAACACAGAAATTGAGAGTGAATGTTTAGAACCTTTTATAGCAATTTGACATTTATATAATGCCTAATCCAAAATGTATTTTAGTTCAATGTAACAACAAAAAGTTGGGGTTTATAAAAAAATAAGTAATGTCTGATATAATTTGTTTTTGGATCCTTAATTTATAGACTACTTGGTGAGAATATTCTCTGAATATTCATAAACTTCATTAATGAAACATGGTGACCTAGAGAAGTCAAATGATACCCATGGTAGATCCCTAGAAGCCTTCTATATTAACATTGATTTATTATCGGATTTTAGGAATATTTTATTTAGCTAGTTTCTAGGCCTAATTATGCCCTTACCCCCTCCAAATTTCCAACAGTATATGATGAAAAAGTCAAATATTGAGCAGAAATTAATTTCTATATATTCCAGGTCTTCAAGATACCTAATATTCTCATCCAATATCTTTCTCATAATAAAATGTGGTAATACTGAGTTTGAGATGAGTTTTCTTCAATATTATTTACCTGGATATTCACATGTCGTTATTTGAATAAATTATTTTACATTTATTATAATCTCTGGTTTCTTCAAATTCTTATTGTATATATAATAGGTCCATTTACTTAAGAATTCACTATAATTTTCAGAATGTGCACATGTGCGTGTTTATGTGCGTGCGCGTGTGCGTGTGTGTGTTTCCTGTTCATTCAGTTTATAATCTGTTTAGGATTATAAATTGTGCTATTATATCTTCGTATATAAATATTTCTAGACAAACTTCTGGAGGCCTATTTCGAGCCCCAAGCCCTGTCCCCTCACCAGAGGCCAAAAAAGCCAAGCGTGGTTGATTTCCCAGTATCAGGGAACCAGCTGTTGCAGAAGACCAAAGAAAACCAAAGATGCTTATGAGGAAAAAGGAGGGACACTGTTTAATATGCCAGTGGATTCAGGGAGCAGCCTTCCAAATCTGAGTGAAGGAACACGCATGGGGCCTTCTTTAATATCTTCCTCCCAGTGATCTTTGTCCCACAAACATGAATTATGCTTCAGGTCCTTTTTGAGGGCCTTGCAAGAAGGCCCCCAGGTGTTGGGGATCTCCAGACCATCATATATGGTCTGGCACTAATGTTAATAACCCTTTCTCTGGGGAAGTGTACAGTTCACAGTAACAGGTTCTGTAAGACCAGTGTTTGGAAAGAAGAGAGGGAATTAATTATAGGTTATCAGGAATGTACACTGTAGCTTGTGGGCTTGGATTAAGATCACTAGCCCTGAATTTCAGGGTTACATTGGAATTAGTCCTTTTTAGCTTTCTCATCCCTCCTCTTCCACCACCACCACCACCACCACCACTACCACCTTGTCCCACAAGCTTCTCTTAGCCTTGTGGTACAACAATTATGGAATGTTATAGTGAACATGGCCGACGACTGCTCTTAACTGCTTCCAGCTGGAAAGGGGCGATGACAAGGGGGTTAGCATCCCATGAGGGGTTTGTAGGGAATTCTGAAATTTAAAGACATTCCCGTCCAGTTTGCAGGGAGGCAGAAGCAAGCAGTGGTTCCACACATGTAGAACGTTCCTGTAGGGGAGCACCAGGTGGTGTTTTCAGCCTTGAGGGTAGAGTTGCATAGTTCATCTGGGAGGCAATCTGTTGGATAGTGGCCCTGGGTACTGCTAAAGCAAATAAGAGCAACATTAATTAGCTGTACATTGGCTGTGACAGGTCCTATCAATTTTTCCATCCAATACAATTCCTTCCCTCATCCCCATGTGCATTTGGTAGTGGAGTTGTAACATGCTGCAGGCTGATAATATAGCTAACAAACATCTGGCTTGATGAGGCATTCCTATAGGCTACCCCATCCAGCATATTTGGGTAGTGAGTTTCTAAGCAAGGACATGTAGCAGTGGTCCATAGGGGAGGCAAGTATATGCTAGCTAATAGTATTAGTGGGAGCATGTTATTCCCTCTATTTCTGTTCAGTGGGGGTCCACAACAGTGAACTGCTAGGACAAAGAGCAGTATTATGACTATTCTTGCAAGGCAGATGTAGCCAATGATAGCATGATAAGTTAGTCTAGCAATCCATGATGAGGCCTTTGTTTCCTTGCTGTGTGGGAAGTAGTAATTTTATGGGGCTTCTGTGTTCCAGCATGGACAGATGAGTTCTCCTCCTGGTGCTAGTCTTGGGTTCTGGCAGCACTCTTGAAAAGACAAAATGATAATTATTAGAAAGATAAAAAACAATGATTATCCAAAAATACCAGAGCATATTACCTTTAGGAGGAGATAAGAGAGATTAGTGTTAAGGAGAATTCAGCAGGGCGTTTCTAAATTCCTTGGAGCAGGTTAATCAGGCAGATCCTCTATCTTCTTGAGAGTGATTCTCAGGGGATGTTTCTGGTCAGAGATCACCTTCTACTCAGGCTGGGCATCACTCAGCTGGTAGGCTGCCTTTATGAGGGAGTGGTGGATTCAGGTATTCAGTCCTGAAACCTTAAGAGCTGTGGGGGTGGTTAATATGACTGGATAGGGTCCCTTCCAGATAGATGTTAAGAAACAGTGTATAGATATCAGGTTTGTGTCACTCAAATGTCTACAGTTCGCATTTTTTCACGAAACAGGCAACATATGAATCACAACAAGAGCTCCTGAAATATACTATATATTATAGTAATAGTATGTCACATTAACTATGGGGACATATATTTTGTTACTTCCCTTGAGTGCAAAAATCTGTTTGAGAATTATGGAACTGGGTAAAAATTATCCTATCTAATAAAAGAGTAATATGCAAATTGACCATACCTCTGCTATACTACTAGCCAATCAGGAGCAAGGGCTGTGGCCAGCGGACAGGAGGCGAGGCTGGCAGGGGCATGGCTGCAGTGCCGTGGAAGCAAGCATGCTATAAACTCTGCCCGCACAGTTCTTAAGGGCCAGCGAGATCCCTCCTTTCAGTTACTGTGACTGAGTCGCATCCTTTCACAGTGACCTCGGGACAGTTAAGTGAATTTGATGCCATGCGATCCCCTCACGAGGCTTGCATGTTGGTTGCTCTGATAGTTAGGCTGTGACTGAGCTGCGGGGTTTACCTGTCACGTGGGACATGCAAATGAGTGCCCAGAGCACCTTGGGTAATGAGCGCCAGGCATGAGGTGGGGCTGTGAGTCGTCAGGGTCGCAAGCTCTGAAACCAAGCAACAGTTTGGGTCCACGCCCCCAGCCCAGTGCCCACTAAAGGGAGCTGGTGGTTGGGCTTTGGAGCATGTGGATACCCTGGTGGCCACTGCTGTATGAGGCCCAGGAACACCTGCATGCCCCTAGCCCAGTGCCCAAGATGAGGCTGGCTCTTGGCATCAAGGGGTTTTGGGAGACAGGAATGTTCCTGTCTTGTCCCCAACCACTTACACGTGCTCTGGCCCCAAGCAGTGATTCAGACCCAAGCCCCTAGCCCAGCACCCGCAATGAGGGTGGAGGTGCTGGCTGCCAGTTTCTGGGATGTGCAGAGACCCCAGTAGTCACCACCAGGTGGAGAAAGTTCATAGTCCTCTTGGTTTGTGCAGAGTGCAGGGAGCACCAAGAATGCTTGGAAGTGTAGTTCTGTGGCAGACCCACTGTGGGATCTCCTAGTCACTATATCAAAGTGAGTCTGGAAGAAGTTACTGTTGTGGGTGCGGGATGGAGGGAAAGCAAAGTTTGGGGTCTCAGACAATTTGCTCATGTGATTGTGAAGATGGACAGAAACTCCCAGACTGGAAAGGGGTCCCCTGAGGGTTCTTAGGTTACAGAGGGTTCAGGTCAGGCTGAGGGTCCCATGATGGCCACTGTCATGTGTGGTGAAGTTGCTAAAACCATTAAAAAGGCCCAACTTCTTATTATTGATGACTACACTATGGCATCGAGTCATGCTATAGACGCCATAGACAGATTACTAAGAGAAATTATGAATTTGAATGTTGCATTTGGTGGAAAAGTTCTCCTTCTCAGAGGGGATTTTCAACAATGTGTCAGTATCATGCCACATGCTATGCGATCAGCCATAGTACAAATGAGTTTAAAGTACTGTGATGTTTGGAGATGTTTCAGAAAGTTGTCCCTTAAAACAGATATGAGATCAGAGGATTCTGCTTATAGAGATGGTTAATAAAACTTGGAGATGGCAAATTTGATAGCAGTTTTCATTTAGGAATGGATATTATTGAAATTCCCCATGAAATGATTTGTAATGGATCTATTATTGAAGCCACCTTTGGAAATAGTATATCCTCTCTAGATAATATTAAAAATATATCTAATCATGCAATTCTTTGTCCAAAAAATGAGCATATTCAAAAATTAAATGAAGAAAATTTGAATATACTTGATGAAGATTTTAACACCTATTTGAGTGATGATTCTACTGATTCAACAGATGATGCTGAAAAGGAAATTTCTTAATAGTATTACTCCTTCGGGAATGCCGTGTCATAAATTAAAATTGAAAGTGGGTGCAACCATCATGCTATTGAGAAATTTTAATAGTAAATGGGGTCTTTGTAATGGTACCAGATTTATTCTCAAAAGATTACTACCCAACATTATCAAAGCTAAAGTATTAACAGGATCTGCAGAGGGAGAGGTTGTCCTGATTCCAAGAATTGATTTGTCCCCATCTGACACTGGCCTCCCATTTAAATTAATTTGACGACAGTTTCCCATGATGCAACATTTGCAATGACTATTAATAAATCACAAGGACAAACTCTAGACAAAGTAAGAATATGTCTACCTGAATCCGTTTTCACACATGGTCAGTTATTATGTTGCTTTCTTTTGAGTTCGAAGAGCATATGATGTTAAAGTTCAAGTTGTAAATACTTTATCCCAAGGGAAATTAGTCAAACACTCTGAAAGTGTTTTCACTGTTAATGTGGTATACCAGGAGATATTAGAATAAGTTTAATCACTTTATCAGTCATTATTTGCATCAATGTTGTTTTTATATCATGAGTTTGTTATTATTGTTATATCATTTTATTATTTATTTATTAATGAAATTATGTATTATTTTCATATACATTGTACTCATTACCTTTTATCTGTCACACTTTTATTATAGAGAAAGGGCAAATAGCACTATTAAAATATTTCCTCTAATCAATACCCTTTTACTGTGCATGCATTTCGTGTACCGGGCTACTAGTTTCAATATATATTTTTAAAAAACACAATGCAAGTATGTATTGCTCATGGATGAATGTATGTATGTCTTTTCTGTAGGTGGAGTCCTGTAACTCAGGTAATGGAAAGTACTCATATTTCTTTCATTTTAATAAAATTGATAAGAAAAGAACACACATTATAAATAAACAATAATTTAGTCACAATATCAAATTTAATGATTATGTATATTATACTGAGAAGGCTAAAAGGATAATTACAATGTAACCTTGATGTTTGGGGGAGAGGGCTAGCAATCTGATACTATTCCAGTAATCTAATGTATATTTTTGATAAGCTATAATTAAGTCACTGGCCCTTTCCTCCTCAATCTGGTCTTGTAAGACATATTACCTAAATGTTCACATTTTACAGAGGCCATAAACCATGAACAATACAAAAGTGGCATATCAGCACTGGCACCAGGCCAGGACCTTAGATATGATCTCAGACCCCCATTTCAATCCTTGGGGCATTTTGCAAAGCCCACAAAAGGGTTGGAAGTACCCATTCATATTTGGGGTACAAAAAAACCAAAATCATATATAAAAAAAAGGGCTTCCACCATATTAGTTTGCTCAGACTTTGGAGACAACTTCTCTGAGACCGTAGGCATAATAAAGCTGTGTAACCTCATTTCTCTAAGCATTGCTTGGATTTCTTAGGTCTTCTACAACAATGTTAGTCCCTTTTAAAACAAGAACTTTAGGAGAATGTAGGCAGGCTTGGCTAATTCTTAGAATTGGGGTCCAAGGAAAAACAAAGGACTATAGACTGGGAGAAGGTACATTTCCATAACACAAGGAAATGCAGCTACATTTCCATAAGACAAGGGAGCAGCAACAGATATCTCCATAACACAAGGAAGCAGCAACAGGTATGTTTCCATTAGACAAGGTAACTGGAAGTAGCCAAAAAAGGTTTATATCTACAAAATAAAGAAGAAGGAAGAAAGCCTAGAAGGAATGAAAGGACTCTGAGGAAGGAGTGCCTCAGGAATCACTATAGTAACCAATTCAAAAGGGAATATTGACCAATCAGAGGGGGTATCAGAACACAAGAATTGAAGCCTTTATAAACCATGGAAACAGGAAGTCTGTGGGACTCCTTCCCTCTCCCCATGTAGGAGTCTATATTGCTCTTCAATAAATCTCCACCTTTGCTATACTACCCTCTGTCCATGGATTCTTTCCTGGACTCTGGCGGACAAAGAATCTAGATTCCAGTCCAAAAATTCAGTATCACTTTGCAAAAAACAAGAAAGAAACAGGTAAATATTTCTGAACCTAGACCTTATGTAGAATGATGTCCAAACATACTCGTGACCAGATTGAATGAGGCTTTCTTCAGGCATAGCATATGAGTCTGGCAGTAAAAAATGAGTAGGTGTTTGTTATGTAGAGGAGGAATTACAGGCTGAAGGAATCATCTATATAAATGCATGCAAGTGTGAAATTTTTTCCTGAATTGAGAAAGCATCTTGCACAAAAAATATTTATGTTTGTCATATTTTATATGTATTTTTGTCATTAATATAAATCTGGAAGTCTGCCATTCCCAATGTAAGAAGATAAATAACCAGACTAAGAATCTCCAAACCATAACTTTTTTTCAGAGCTTTAAACAAACCTAAATAAAATAATCTGGGCAAATAAAAGCAGCAACATTTTACATACTCCTGTTTTGAATTGCTCATATATCTGACTTTCATCAAAACCAGCAAGTGACTTGAAGTACAGTAAAATGGCTAATAATTACTAAGCAATGCTGAGGCAACAAATAAACCTGAAAATCTCCATAAATACAATGATGCTGATGAGGATGCCACACCTCACTTGTTTTGCTTTTATCCTAGTAGGAGCTTAGGGGTCTAGGCAGTTCTACTCTCTTGGAACCTTTCATTTCCAGCCCATTAGATAACAGAGCACACACGTGGAAAGGGTATAGCTCTACATGAGAGACTTGCCTGCCAGTGATAGATCACTTCTGTATCCCTGCTATGGAGGGGAACCAGAACAAAAACCCCACTTAATGCCTGGGGGCTGAGAGTTATTGTTTTATTATAAGCCCAGGAAAATGAAATAGTTTTGTAACTATGCTACCGTTTTTCCCTCCATAACCATCAGTTCTAATGGAGTCTTTACAAATAAAATATCATAAGAATAGAATAAATAAATTAACAAATAAGTAAATAATTTGGGATTATCAATAATCTCACCCTGAGTGACATTATTATCAATATTCCAGTGTCTTCATTCCATAATTTTTCTAAGTATGTATTCTTCTAGTAAAGATAAAATTGTATGAAAAGTTTTGAGTAGATTTTTATTACTTAGGTTATAATGTGCATGCCCCATTATTCTACTATTATATTTGAGGCCCAGTGCATTAAATTTATGCACAGGAGGATGTCTCTCAGCCCGGCCTGCACTCTCTCCAATTTGGACATCCCTCTTGCAATCAGGGACCGCTGGCTCCTAACTGCTCACATGCCTGCCTGCCTGATAGCCCCTAACTGCCTCTGCCTTGGCCCTCACCACTTTGGCTTTGTCCAGAAGGACATCCAAAAGGTTCTATCTAGTCTAATTAGCATAGTACCCTTTTATTAGTATAGATGGTATACATTTGAATATATTAAATATATATAACTGAATGACTTCATATTATGCTAGCATATGTATAAACCATAATTTGGTTTACTATTCTTATCATTGAATATTTGTCTCCAAATTTTATTTATAATACAGTGATGCTCTTTATAAAAATCTTTATATAAATTTCAGATTATATCTTTGGAATAAATTCAAAAAGGTGAAATTCTCCTGTCAAATTACATGAATATTTTTAAGGCAGAGTAATGTTATTTTAATATTACCTTCTAAAATTCTTCAAATTAAAATCCTACCAGCAGTATAGGAGAGAGTACAGCATCCAAACCTATAGTTGATTCTGATTCAGCAACCTGATCCTTAAAACTGAAAACATCCAGCCTATATCACAGAGCATATGAAATCCAAGGCAAGAGGAAAATGAAAACCTAATTCCTTCTCCCTATAAAATGAACATGAATTTGATTTTCCTACTATATGTCCACCTATAATTTGATTGCTCTTCACCAGACCACCTGAGTAACTGAGATTGTAAACCATCACTTCCTATAATGTAATCCAATAATAAAAAATATATAAGACTTACAGTTAAGACCAACTTTATGTCATTATTGTATTCTCTTCCTCCCACTCTGTATATATACACAAAAGTGTATATATATTTGGTGAGGTTGGAGAGGGAGAATATAAATTCTTACTCTTCTATCAAGAATCCACTCAGCTCCAACAAATTCCTCTGGTTTTCATCACTTGGTTATAGTAAACATTTTGTTTTGCAAAGCTTCCTTCATAAATATGACTAGACATGCCAGTAGCTATTATTTCACTCAATCTAGATAGACCTCTTAAAGATCTGCCGATGTTTCCAAGTAATCATAATGTTTGTGTGTTTTCCTGATGGGGGGTATAGTTTTTCTGCCCTTGATGATGATTGCAAGTTAGTGAACAATTAATAATGTATGTGCATCTGTTTTAGTAAGTATAGTCAGATTGGGTTTAGGCACATACTGAATTAATTCATCTGTGATAAAGGCTCTTTCCTGAGTTGCAAAAAAAAAAAATCCAGAAAAAAATGGCATTTATCAGAATTTTTAATCATTCTTGATATACTAGTTTTTTTTTAAGAGAAATATACCATGAACTTTGATTTATTTTTTTTGAAAAACCCAAATTTTATGCCCTAAAGTTATCAGTACTTGACTTTATAAATGCTATTGACAATTAACATATGAAATATAATGAAATGGCTGAACCTACATAGAAATAGCTATTTCCTTTTCATTTTTTTTCTGGAGAGTCCAGGCATTAATAAGCTGCTTTTCAGCTGCTTTGAAAATGTTTTTACAGCTTAATATCTGTAGCTTGTACTTGATTCCTTTGTCAAGCACATGCTCTAGCACACAGTTATGTTGCTATGTATTTAGAGCAAAGTGGAAGGAAATCCCAGTGTGATGCTGGTGGGACATGCTCACAAATGGCTCAAATAGGCTAAAGGTAAAGGTTGTAAATCATGATCCGAATGAGATTGATGATGTTTGTGGAATATTCTCCCAGGATGTTAAAGAGGTGTTTGTTCCTGAGACTTAAGAATTGTTTTTGTGGAAGGCTTTTATCATCGAGGTTGATGATGTGTCTGAAACCAAAGGATAGAGAGGCAGGAGAAAGCGAGAGCAAGAGTGATAGCAAGAGAGCGAGAGTGAGAGCGAATCAGAGAGAAAGAGAAACAGATGTCGGCAATAGCACCGTGACTTGTATTTCTTTGCATGACAAAAAGTTTCATCATCCTTTCCACTGACAGTTGTAATTTGTTAACATTTTCTTCATGGTGCTTGTTATACAAACCAGGAATTTATTGGTTTGTGATTTGCATCTTCACTTACAAAGTATATGGAGTCCATACTATTTAAGTACCCTATAAGCATTAGACCTACTTTAAATACAGTAGGAGACCATTTTTAAGCACAGATCCTTGGCGTATAATGAATTAGTTCTTTTGGAAGAGGTTGGCTTTTCTTTTATGAGGTGTTAAATAAGAATGGCCTCACCAATGCAAAAACATTGACTAAATTGGCACACAGCAAACACAGCCCCATAATTGAGTGTTTCATTTAGCAGTGTATCACACTTGCACATGGACTAGTATATGGGATTTTTAAAAAGGGATTTGGGGAGAACACATGAAATTTCTAACTAAATTTATGAGTCTAAAAGCTCTTATTAAAAAAGAGACTTATTAAATGAAAAAGATGACAAACTTAAAGTTATGGTAAAATCCATAAGAATTTTGTTTATTTTTATTTTTTTCCTGATTTGTTGGAAGAATTTTTGTTAAGCAGCTATTTATAGCATAAAGTAGCACTTTAAAGATAGTATATTGTACTCTAAATCTACTTTCAATTACTCCCCTAAATCCACTTATAAAACAATAAAATATGTTATGGAATTATACTAAACACTATATGGGTTCCTGAACCGTGAAGCATATACGTACTTCACAAAGAGTAAGCAGCATGCTGAACTACTCATGTACATTATTTTAACTTAAAACAGCCCGAATTTTTATCTAAGTTTGGTGAGGCTCCAAAATGCTTTATTTCTGTGTCAATTTAAGTAAGAATTTAGACAATAATTTACAAATCAATGTCTAGACTTTGTGGGTTGTCAGCAGAAGTATTCATCTTTATTGTTGAAAGTACAATAGATTTCCTTCTTTATCCCCCATTGATCCCTTCCACCTCCTCCCACCCTCTCTCAAGGCCTTCATGATTCTTGAAGATCTCATTCCATGCCATGTAATAAAATATCAGCAATGTCTGCCTTTACTGGAGCATTTTGTGATCAAGTATGCTGTGTGTGTGTGTGTGTGTGTGTGTGTGTGTGTGTGTGTGTGTGTGTTTTGTTTATTTGTTTGTTTGTTTGTTTGTTTTTTCTGACTAGCAAAATGTGGTGAAATAAAAGGAGCTTGACAATTTTACTCACTTATCTTCCAGGGCCCCCTTAATAATAAATGTTGAATATCTGTGAATTGCTATAAAAGAAAGATACATCCACAGAGAATTTTCAACTTAACCCAAAGAGAGAAGTGTCACAAAAGAAAAGACTTAACTCTGAATTTTAAAACTCCAGTTCCATATTTTAACTCTGCATGCCTTAAAGTATAATGTAATGTCTGTCTATGTATCTCATGTTTTCTACAAAAAAGGAATTTGAGAAGATGATCATTCAGAGCTAAAAGTCTATATAAGGATTACATATAAAGTTTTTATCTATTTATCTCTCTAGCAGTATACCAGAGCCACTTATCCTGATAAGGACCTAATTTAATAAGAATTAAAAGCACAATCCTGAAACTGTAATAGCTACCAGCTTAGGCATCAATAGCTGACTTACATTTAAATGAACTGGCATAATTATTTTTTAGTAAGTGGAATACTTATGATACTTATAAATAATAAATAATTTTAAGCGCAAATCTTTTAAAAGAGATAAATAAATAAATAAATAAATAAATAAATAAATAAATAAATAAATAAATGGCGAGATCAGGCCAGCAGGGGAGGGCAGTTAGGAGCAATCAAGCGGGCAAGGAAGGGCAGTTGGGAGTGAGATCAGGCTGTCAGGTGAGGGCAGTGGGGGAAAGATTAGGCAAGCATGGGAGGGCTGCTGGAGGTGAGATCAGGCTGACGAGGGCACTTGGAGAAGAGATCAGGCTAGCAGCCAGACTAGCAGGGGAGGGCTTTTGGGGGCACTATCAGAGTGGAATGTGAGGGCAGTTTGGGACAATCAGGCAGGCAGGCAGAGGTAGTTAGCGGAACTAAAGCAGGCAGGCATGTGCGTGTTTAGGAGCCAGCAGTCCCAAATTGCGAGAGGGATGTCTGACTGCCATTTAGGCCCTATTCCTGTGGGTTTGGGCCTAAACCAGCATCAGACATCTCCCAAGGGGTCCCTGATTGGAGAGGGTGCAGGCTAGGCTGAGGGAACCCCACCCGCAGTGCAGGAATTTTGTGTACCTGGCCGCTAGTTATAAACCATAAAGTAATATTATGAATTACTTTTAAATAATAACAAAAACTTGCTTATTTGCAATTTACTTCTCTAAAATGTGGCACTTTTGTCAAGTAACCATGAGCTAACAAAATAAAATTTTTAAGTGATCTTATTTTATAGGAGCACAAAAATTTTACCTCTAAGAAAAATAAGCCACTATCAATTGTGTGATTTTTCTTCAATTAAGTGCCAATTTAATTATTTTCTTTAGCAAACAGGCATTTTAATAAAAACAATTATGTTTTATCATAGTCATAATATTTTTTAGTTTATAGAGTGTGCATATTTCTAAAGTAAATTTAGTAGATATCTTCCATTTTATCAGTTTCCAATTTTGAATTAAGTTGAGGTTTTATATATATATATATATTTTTTTTTTTTAAAGCCAGTATATACATGTCAGTGGGTAATAACTCACTTTTTTTTGCCTTCTCTAAAGATAATTATTATTACCAACCAGTTTCCTAGGAAGAAACATTCTCTCTGTCAATTCATCTTCTCCATCTGCTGTCACATACTGCAAAATTATAATAATCCATAATTTGTGATAGATTCTTGCCAAACGTTGTTAAAACAATTTGGAAAGTGCCAGACAAGGACACTTGCCAACTTACACACACTACAGATGCTTTTGTTCTTCATACTTTTCTCCAGAAAATTTGACTATGAAAGTTATTTTTGATAGATTTCTAATTTTAAAGTAATTATGGAAATAAATTTATTTTATCTATCTAGAACAAATGATGCATTTCCCCAAAAAAGTGGTGACACAACTGATATGGCACTAATTTCACAACAGTAAAAAATGTCACAAACTAAGAATTTAATGAAGAGTAATTGGGCTATGAGCTCATTAACCAATACTACTTCTTTTTTTACATTAGAATCTCCAAAACATAGTGTAGTTACTGGTATATAGTACAAATATTGTGCTTGACTATAAGTTCTAGAAAGAAAATGCAGCTATTCAAATGTGTTAGAATGAAGAAAGGTAATTGTCTTTACCAAGGTTATAGTTCAAATAACTTAAGGCAAAAATACATACAGAAAATGCTATTTACCTGTCCATTTAGATTACCTAAACTAATCCTGAGGATAAATATTTTGACTGCTGTTGCAGCCAGATAACTTTCATGTTTTACTTCTTAAATGAAATTAATGAATGAATTTATGTCTCAATATATGCCATTTCTGTGCTCACCTTCAAAGCCAAACTTCTCAGATTTGTCTCTACTCACCACTTCCATCTCCTAACATGGTCAACACTGTCTTAACCATTTCCAATAAGGCTTTTGCTTCCCAAGATTCTAATTGTGGCCAGCACAGATTGTGTCATACCAAGCCAATCTAACTCAATCTCTCACCTTATTTGGCATGATTTACCACCCAGTCCTTCTCAAAATATTTCTTTTTTTAGTTTTATATGATCCCTCAATCTCCTGATTTATCTTTTAATACCATAGCCTCTTATTAACAGAGTTTGTGTTTGTTTTTTGTATGTCTTTTTTTTTGGGGGGGGGGGGAGGAGGGAGTTGGTGGTGTGGGGGTTGCTGGTTCTTCCTTTTAATCAAATTTTGGATGCCCAAGGTCTTTATTTTTAGCTTCATTTTCTTGGCCTGCCAAATTTTCTCCCTAGGTTATCTCATATACTTTGATGATGTTATATATTTTCTTTGCATTGGCAACTCAAATATATCTGCCTAGTTTGGCCTTCTTCTTTCACCTCCTAACTCATGTATTTAGTTTCCTTTTGATATTTTTACTGTGGTATATTTAAATATCTTAAACTGAAGGAAATTTAAACAGAAGAGTTTGTTACGTTCTGCCCAGATATCTATTTTTTCTGTTTACAATTTCCCCCCAGCTTCACCAATAGCAGAGACATCAGCTGAATTCTCCCATGGAAAGTAAACAAAACCCTAAGAGTTTATCTTGACTCCTCTCTTTCACTCATTCCCATCTTATACATTAAGAAGTCCCTCAAAATGCATTGATCCATTCATGACCCTAAATGATCTGGTCTTCACTCAGTGTTATCTGCCCCTATTCTTTTCCTTCATTCCTTGCTCTGGGCACATTGCCCTTTTGGTCTCTGGAATATACCCTATTCTTTCCAGTCTCCAAACATTTCTATCTATGCTTTTTTGTGATATGCTCTTCACAAAGTTTTACAAACCCTCCTGACTGCCTAGTGTAAAGAACTCTCCTCCATACTAGTACTTACAATTCTATTCAAGTAAATAAAACAATTTCACCTTTTTTATATTGTTTATTGCACATGAATCGCTTATATGAATCACTTATTTGATTAAGCTTTCTCTATGTATGAGTTTATTGTCTACCCTTCTTACTCCTAATATATAAGTTCTCTGAGGGCAGGAATTTTATCTTGAATAATGTCAGTGGCTGGAACAAAGAATGAACGCTTTGGTATTCTTAAAATATTTGTTGATTACTTTAAAACAATGTTAGAATGAGCAGGTCCTGAATTTGAGTGTCTTGCATACAGTAGGTCATAAATAAATATATTTTGCTATTTGTATATAAATAAAATATACATAAAAATATACAAAATATTGATATACTTTATTTCAATTTTTACTGTCTTCTTAAGGTTCCCTTCAGGTCCTAAGTATAGCATTTATCACAGAAGCCTACATGCAGTGTGAATTATAAAAAAACATACATATTTCTGTATATGCTTTTAAAAAAGAGGTTAATTTATCTTATTTGTATATTTACTATCATCAAACACAAAAGCTATTAAAATGTTATGAAATATATTGTATTTATAACATAGTTAAAACTGAAATTGAATTCATGCTGTAGAAGATAATATTTACAACATTTTAACACATCCTAACTTTTATTATTTACATAAATACTGATTGAGATTACATTAAAATAAAACTTATTTTTACTGGGAGACATTACTGTCTCTTTTTTAAAACTAAACATTACCATAATTAAGAGGCAGGGATAGAAATACTACTCTAATTGCAATTTTTAAAATATCTCTTTGGACATTAATTACAGTTGAACATAGGCCATGGCTTTTAAACAAGCTAGAATTAATCTCTACAGCAGCAAAGGAAAATTAGAAATGACATGAGAAAGAATCTAGTTTGCATGCCCACAGTAATTGCTACTTAGGATTCATATGCATTAAAGTAGTCAGAATAAGGGTCTGAAAGCATTTAGTACACAATGATTTCATAATCTTGTATTTTTCCTTACTGAAAAATACACTCATCAACTTGTTGTTCTAATTTTATAGCTTATGACCAGTTTAAATCATGAATGTATTCATATACAAATTTATAGAGAATCCTAATTCATAAACTTAATCACTCTACTCACATAGAGGCATTAGTTGTCTTTTGATTGTAAGCTACTTTTTATAAGATATTTTTGTAATAAGAGGTCATATGGAATTTTTTTTTACTAAAGTAAAAAAGAGATATATAAGATCTTACTTGGCAGGTTGTTCATTAGAAAGAATTATTAAGATTGTTTATAGCAATCATATACATAACTGTTAGGGCTCTGGGTAATAAAAGTTATTGATATTGCTTTAATTGATATGAGTTGAATATCTAATGGGAAAACAAGATAATCATAAACACCTATATTACTAAAAAATATAATCAAATGTAATTCACCACATATAATGATAAAATAATTATATCTGACCCATATGTTTTCTCCATTATGGACACTTTCCAGGTGCTTTAAACATATTAAGCAATTGAATTCTTATTACTCCATAAAATAGATATTGCTATTTAAAAAAAAATATATATATATATATTATTGATTTCAGAGAGGAAGTGAGAGGGAGAGAGAGAGATAGAAACATCAATGATAAGAGAGAATCATTGATCAGCTGCCACCTGCACACCCACACTGGGAATTGAGCCCACACCCTAGGCATGTGCTCTGACCAGGAGTCAAACCATGACCTCCTGGTTCATTAGTCAATGCTCAAGCACTTGGCAATGCTGGCTGGGAGTATTGTTATTATTTTAATAAGCTTTACACAGATTAGGCAACTTTACTCAGACTGTTGAAGTAGTTTGCCCAAGGTCACACAGTTTATTGACTGTTATTTTGTGCTTACTTTTTACCGGTTTGAAATATTTGCATATTTTAACCCATTCAACCTGTATAAAAACTGTATCAGTTAGTTACAATTATCATTTGAATATATATGTCAATATACTTAAGCACAGAAAAGTTTTAAAAATTTTCCAACATAGGAGTATGATAATTAGTGGTACTAATAATCAGTGTTCAAATGGCATTTAAAAAATAGTAGTCTGAATTAGGTTACTCAAAACCTCAAGAAAGAATAAAAGTAGGAAAATCAGAAGAGTCAACAAAATAACTGTGAGGTAGGAACTAGCTGTGGAGAAGGAGAAAACAAGGGTCAGATGCCAAGAAAGCCAAGAGAGGAAGGGGCTTCCAAGAAAGGATAGAGGTCAATCATACCAAATGCTACTGAGAAGTTATGAAAGACTAAAGAATAAGGGAGGAACCAAGATGGTGGCATAGGGAAACACCTATCTTGCTGTCCCACACAATAATTTCATAACTACAACTTAATGACAGAACAAACATCATCCAGAATCACCAGAAAGCTTGCTGAGTGAAAATTCCACAAATAAAAGTAAAGATAGGACACTGTGACTCAGAGGAGCAGCAGAAGGCAGCATTGAAGATAGGTACAGAGTAAGAGGTTTGGAGCCATGTGCAGAGAGGGCGGGTGGCTGCCAAACCGGCTGGTTTTCTCGAATGGGGAGGGAGACGAAAGCATCCCACTGCACTTATTCCCCAGTTCCAGGAGAGGTCCAGGGGCCCACACTCATACAGGGTGAAAGTGGACAGTAAGGAAGCACGCTAAAACTCGGGCGCTGCAGAGATCTTCGAGCTTGTGGAGAGGACACACAAACTTGGTAGCTGCAGAAGTGCGCAAGCATGGAGGGAGGACTGGTGACTTGCTATCTTCTTCAGGAAACTACCAGACTAAATTGTTTTGCAACTCTGGGTGAGACTTTGGGTGTGCAGACTTATTTGGGGGGAGGCTGAATTATCCGGCACTGGGTAGAGCTCGGTGGCAGGTTTCTCTTAGTAGTGCTTGCAGCCATTACCACCCAACACAAAGACCCAGGTGCCACATAGGGCGGAGCTGACAGAAATCAAGGTAGCCTACTCAGCCCAGAGACTCCACCCATCTAACCTGAGCACAGCTGATACTCACAGCCAATTGGCCTGGAAGTCAAAACCTCCTAGTGCTAACAACAATAATTTAGGCTTAACTTCAACAAGAAGGGCTGCACCAAGAGTATCCACCTCAGGTAATGGGAGGCTGAGCCACTGTCCCTTAGAGGACATCTACTACACAAAGCTAATGCACCAACTCAGGAAAGTAGCCACAATGCAGAGACATGGGAAGAGATCAGATTTGAAAGAAATGGAGGGGAAAAATGACTGGACATAGAGTTCAAAACCACAGTTACAAGGTTTTTCTAGAGGCTCCTAGAAAAGGCCACTGAACTTAATGAGACCTACGAGGAAATGAACAAGACCTATGAGGAAACAAATGATACCTATGAGGATATGATTGAGACCCTGGAGGATATGAAAAAGGACCAACTAGAAATTAATCATACACTGACTGAAATAATATTAAAAAAAACAACATTATACAAAGACCTAAAAGCAGTCTAGAGGACTGCAAGAACCAAGTGAAGGATTTGAAATACAAAGAGGCAAAATCCAAAAGAATCCAAAAAATTGAAGATAGTATAAGGGGCCTCTGGGACAACCTCAAGCATACCAACATCTGAATTATAGGGGTGCCAGAAAAAGAGAGAGAGCAAGATAATGAAAACCTATTTGAAGAAAAAGTGACCAAAAACTTCCCCCACCTGGAGAAGGAAATTGACTTAAAAGTCCAAGAAGCACACAGAACCCCAAACTACAGAAACCCAAAGAGGACCACACTAAGACACATCATAATTAAAATGCCAAGAGCAAAAGACAAAGAGAGAATATTAAAAGCAGCAAGAGAAAAAACAGTTGGTTACCTATAAGGGAGCATCCATAGGAATGTTAGCAGATTTCTCAACAGAAACTATGCAGGCCAGATGGGAGTGGCAAGAAATATTCAAAGTGATTAACGGCAAGAATCTGCAACCAACATTACTCTACCCAGCAAAGCTATCATTCAGAATTGAAGGTCAGATAAAGTGCTTCGCAGATAAGAAAAAGCTAAAGGAGTTAATCATTGCCAAACCAATATTATATGAAATGCTGAAAGATATTCTTTGAGAAAGAAGAAAAACGTAAAAACACAAATTATGAACAACAAATACACATCTATCAACAAATGAATATAAAAATCAAGTGAATTAAAATCTGATGAACAGGATAAACTGGTGAATATAACAGAATCATGGGCATAGAGAGGGAATGGACTGACAATTCTTGGGGAGAAAAGGGGTTTGGGAGGTGCAACAAGAGATTGGACAAAAATCATGCACCTATGGGCGAGGGCAGTAGGGGGTAGGTGAGGGTAGAGGCTGGGGTGGGTACTGGGTGGAGGGGAGCTATAGGGGGAAAAGAGGAGGACAATGTAATTAATAAAGTGAACAATAAAGATTAAAATATTTTTTTAAAAATAATAAGAAAGGATTGACTGCAGGTGGATAGAGTGCACTGCCAAAAAAAGACTGATTATTTTGGGTGAAGGGGCAAAAATGAGGAGAGCATAAATAAAGTATTAAGGATGATTCTTTAATAGGAGTAGAGAAATAGTACAAAATAGAAATAGTACAAAAAGCCTGAGGGAGATGTCGGCTCTACGCAGAATTTTTAAGATTGTAAACATTAACATACATTTATACGTTAATGGGAAAAATCAAAGAGAATACATAATTGACCTTGTGAGAGGTAAAGGGAAATTTCAAAATCAAATCTGTACTCATGTAAGAAAACCAGTTTGTTAGTTAACTTTATGCGTCAATTTGACTGTGCCATGGTGTGCCCAGCTATCTAGCCAAACATTATTTGCATGGCTTTGACTGTGATTAACATTTAAATCAATAAACTGAATTAAGCAAACTGTTCTCTAATGTAGGTAGGCTTCATTCAATCATTTGAAGGCCTAGAAAGAAAAGGCTGATGAAGTAGGAGAGTATTTCTCCTGCATGAGTGTCTTAGAATTGAAATATCAACTTTTCTCTGTCTTCAGATTCAAACTGAAACATCAGGTCTTCTATGCTTTTCCTTGGTCTCTAGGCTGTCAATCTTCTAACTGGAACCGTGTCATCAGTTCCTCTGGTTCTCAGACTTTTAGAATAGGAATGGCACTACATCACTGGCTCTTTGGGACTTGTCAGCCTCCCTAATTACATGGGCCAATACTTTATTTTATAAACACACACACACACACACACACACACACACACACACACACACACTCTTGGTTCTGTTTCTCTGGAGAGCCTTATCTAAAACAACTAGGATCCAGAGGACAAGTGTTCAAATTCTCCTATGGGAGGTATTAGGCTTTGACTACTTGAGCTTAGCTGACCATTACAAAAGATCAGATTAAAAACCGGCAAGAGACCTGGTCAGTTTTTTCAGTGGTTAGAGTATCTGCCTACATACTGGAGGGTTACTGGTTCTATTCCTGGTGAAGGGCACGTACCTTAGTTGTAGGTTGACCAGCCTTAGTAGGGGCACATGCCAGAGGCAACCAGTGGATGTATCTCTTTCACATCTATGTTTCTCTGTCATTCTCCTGACCTCCTTCTTCATGTTTACTCCCTCTAGAAATTTATGAAAAAAATACCTTCAAGTAAGGATTTAACACACACAAACACACACACACACACTGGCAAAAATGATTACTCTTTTTGTTGCTCTCACTTTGAAGAATTTCTGAACTAACAGAGAAGTGTTCCAAAAGACATCCTCAAAAACAAATATATAGGAGAGTGGACTTAGCCTTCAGTGCTTCCATTTGAGCCTCTTTGAAGGAAGGGACCAAGCAGTTGCCCAGAAATTATGAGCAGGGTCGATGTCAGCACTCAGAAATTCATCCTAATAGGATGTCTGAGAAAACTATTGCTCTATGGCAGGTTTATTTTTTTCTCCTTTTATATTTTTCTTTTTTTTCTCCTATTTTTTCTAGATTGTATTTTCAAATTTCTCTATAGTAGGTAATATTTGTAGGATTACAAAACAAATTACAGCCATTTATTAAACTTAAATCCAACTGAAACACCAATCGTATACTGTCATTCACCTGCCTATACTTGTTGACTAATTTAACCTTCAGAATAAAGTTCTGAATATGGAATTCTAAGACTCAATAGGTAGGAATACATATTTTTCTTTTTAAATTAATTTGATTAGTTTCTTTTTCTTTTATTCAGTCTATTTTTTTTTCAAAAAAGATTCCCAAGATGGTGTTATTCTAAATCTTGAGCAGCAGTAGAATATTTCTTTGTTGATTATTTATAGTTTCTTTCTGTGTAATTTCTTCAGTGGTTGATACACTATCATAGCTGTTCTGTGAGCATGTTTGACTTCTGTTTTTTGTTTTAGTTTTTATCAATGGAGAAAGAGTGACTAAAGGCAGCTACCTTCCTATGATGAATAGAACTCTTGGGAGAAGATGAATGGAAGAAGTCATTTTAGAAACTTTTATGGATATGTTGCAATTTAATTCAACCTTACTGGAATCTGCATTTTTTAATTTACATAAATATCTAATTCTGTATTTTTCATATTTAACTGAGCACTTTGTTTTTAACCTCCACTGTCATTGCTATGTTTTATGTAATTACCAATAAGTGTACCGGATTATTTGCATAAAAAGGTCCTGTAGAGAGGGTGACATTTGGAACTGAAAAGATTTCATTATAATATTTATTTGTTATTTAGTAATTATCTGTGTTTATATTTTAAAATAGAATATAGGTGCCACAGCTGCATAGGAACACTCCATTAGCAGATAAAATACAGGTTAGGTAGCTTTAGATATTTAATTTAATAGATAATGTTCACCTAATTAAAAAAATAATATTCATTGACAAAGAAACTGATTTAGTGATATTATTCAACAGGTTCAATTAACTTTATAAAGATGAATCATCTTGATCCATTTCTATAAAATGAGTAAATATGCTACCAGGAATAGTTTTTCTCCATGCACTGAGAAATAGTGCCAAAGTTGTAACCTCATACTAACCATAAATAATGCTTAAATGATGCTGTAATTTTTGCAATCTGGGGCTATTCACAGATGAATTATTCTGCTAAAACTGATATCTCTACTAGCATAGTTGTGCCTCATTATCTCATTCCAAGATGAATGAAGGGGAGGAAAAATGTTAAGCTGATTCATATTGTTGCCACAGTTAAACTGTTTTCTAGTCAACTGCAATGTTGTTTGGTAAACAGATATTTGCAACAACCTCAAATTTGTTTTAAATGCAAGAATTTCCATAAAAAAGAATAGCATTTTTTCTTTGAGATATATTTTATTACACTGTTAAATCATCTTCAAGAAGAAATTATATTGTTATATCAAATAATAAAAAAAATTGGAAGCATACTACATGTGTTTATGTCTGCTTTGGGGTAAAAATAAAACTTTTTTTAAAGTTCATCCAACATGCACATTCTAGATTTAAAGTAAAAGCTTTATTCCCCACATTAGAAATACAACAGGAATACATTATTTAATTAAAAAAAAACTTTGAAAGATTCATCTAACTGAAAGTGATCACAGGTCATGATGATATGTTAATATCATGTTCTTCTCTGGGACATAAAATCATTCTCTGACTCCTTGATATTTAATTCTTAGGCACTGCCTAGACCATTATAAAAAGATACAGGCAGGATGCTCAACTGGTCCACAATCAATACACACTGACTACACATTTGCCTAATACATAGCTCCTATTTAGATCTCTTTAGGAAACTTCATTTGCTATTAAACAAGTATATTTTGCTTAATTTTAGAAACTGATACTGGAAACACAAGACATGAATGACTAACCCAGAAATCGTGTTACTATGGATCATTATCTTCTTCTTGGTCTACTGGCAGTCTCTTAAATGTCCTCCCACATCTATTCTATGTCACTTCTAATCTGTTCTCAAAGAGCAGTCAGAGTAATCTTTTAAACAACTGAAATCCGATTTTGTTCTGCTTAAAACTTTTTGTTTGTTTCTCACTGTCCTTCGCAGAAAGGCCAGACTACATGCTAGGCTAGCAAGGCATTGCTCCTTTTCACCCGCTCCCAGCTCATCACCCTTCTTTTCTTCCAAGTTAACTTTTGTGCTTTGGCCTTCCTTAACTTCCAACAAAGCACAATGATTCTTCCTCAAGGTCTGTAAACTGTTATTCATTTTTCTTATCTCAGTCTAAATGGGGCATTCTCAGTGAAGCCTTCCATATTTCTCCTCAGTAGCTTAAATGGCCTTGTCATACACAAACTCAATACCTTGCACACTGCCACCTCTTCACTGATGACCACTGGAATGTATAATATCCATCTTCCACCTCCTGCAAACCACATTCATCCAAAGGGGTGTGCCCATAATTCACTTTATTATTCTAGACATGTATGTGACACATTAAAGGCATGAAATAAATATTTAAAAATAAATTCCATAATTTTATTTATTTTTTTATTTTTTTAAAAATATATATTTTATTGATTTTTTACAGAGCGGAAGGGAGAGTGATAGAAAGTCAGAAACATCCATGAGAGAGAGACATCGATCAGCTGCCTATTGCACGCCCCCTACTGGGGATGTGCCCACAGCCAAGGTACATGCCCTTGCCAGAATCGAACCCGGGACCCTCCAGTCTGCAGTCCGACGCTCTATCCACTGAGCCAAACCGGTCTCGGCTAAATTTCATAATTTTAAATAGATTTTAATTTTACTTGTATATCTTTGCTTATTAAATTGTCTCATGCATTTGTTTATATTCTCCAATATGTACTGCGTACACAGATACCTTTTAGATGGCATTTGGTTTATGATTTTACCTCTCACACTCCACATTGACTCTGAAGCTCAGGAGAACGCAACTTTTCACCTTGTATCTCCGGTTTTCTATTCTCCCAAGAATTGGATTTTTGGAGAGAAGGAACTATATGCAATTTGTCTTTACGCCCCCCTGATATAGCTCACAAAATAGAAAAACAAGAAACACTTAAATTATAATAGGAAATGTTGTAGAAGAAAATTCTAGCATGGTCTAATGGCCTCAAAAAATTTAATTACCATCCAATTTGACTAAATACCCTGTTATGTAGAAGTAAGTATGTGATTTACCAAATAATTGAGCATTGAGTGCAGTTTGCTCAAAAGGAAAACTGCTCTTCTCTGGCCCATTTTAGAAAAATGAATATCCTGAATTTAGTTCATCATAAGAGAAAAAATATCCTAAAAAGGTACATTGAGACTGACCTGGGGCTTAATCACAATGAACAACAGCCAATAATTATTGGAATCAAGAGTCTAGGTCAGTGGTCGGCAAACTCATTAGTCTATCGAGCGGCAAACCACTGCTCACGAGCCACATGTGGCTTGCGAGCCACGGTTTGCTGACCACTGGTCTAGGATAATCGTTTGGGATGTCAAAAACAAAAATATCAAAATACCAAGCATTAAAGTAGATCACCAGGACCTTTGCTGTTTCGTGTGTTTTTAAAAAACTTTACATTTTTAGAGCAGATTTAAGTTTACAACAAAGTTGAGAGGAATGTAAAAAGATTTCTCATGTTCTCCTGCCCTCACTTCTGCAAAGCCTCCTCCATTCTTAACATTGGTCACTGGAATGGTACATTTGGTGCCAACCGTGAACCTACACATCATAATCATCTAAAGTCCATAGTTTACTCCTGGTGTTGTACATACCATCTAATAAAAGAGTAGTATGTAGTTTGACTGTACCTCCTATATACCCGCAAGCCATGCCCCCCAGCCAATCAGGAACAATTATGCAAATTAATCCTAACCAAGATGACTGCGGCCACAAAGAGAGCAGGAGGGAGGCTTGGGTTTCCCCAGCGATGGAGGAAGCCAGGCTTTCCACACACCCTGGCTGGTCCAGGCCTCCACTCAATGCTACAAAATTTCAATGACAGAAGATAAATAAATCTCAACAAAAATGGCAACAGCCACAGAACTGGAGAGAGCAGGAGGCTAGGGTTGCCCATGGCAATGAAGGAAGCCAAACTTCTGCAGTGTGGCTGGCTTATGCCTCCACTTCAGGCTAAAAAGTTTCAATTATAGAAAATAAACAGAATGGCTGCCACCAGGGAGTGAGCATGAAGCTTGGCTCCATTCCAGGCTACAAAGTTTCAATTGTAGAAGATAAATAAATACCAGAGACCAGGGCTTCTGCTTAGGTTGCTGGGGGTGTGGCTAGCCTGCAAACCACCACAGGCCCCTTTCTCAAGCCACCCCATGTTCCAAAGGAACCCCCACCCTGATCCAGGTCACTCTTCAGGGCAAACCAGCTGTCCCCAGTCCATGCACCAGGTCACTATCCTATCTAATAAAAGAGTACTATGCAGATTGACCATCATTCCAACACACAAGATGGCTGCCCCCATGTGGTCAAAGATCCTGCCCCCATGTTGACACAAGATGGCTAGCAAGGGAGGGCAGTTGGGAGGAATCAGGCCTGCGAGAGAGGGCAGTTAGAGGTGATCAAACCTACAGGGAGTGCAGTTAGGGGTGACCAGCCTGACAGAGGAAGGAAGTTGGGGACAACCAAGCCTGCAGGGAAAGGCAGTTGGGGGAGACAAGGCCTGCAGGGGAGGGTAGTTAGGGGCAAAAAGGCTATCAGGGGAGCAGTTAGCCAGTTAGGGGCAAACAGGCTGTCAGGGGAGTGTTTAGGGGGTGATCAGACTGGCAGGTAGAAGCAGTCAGAGGCAATCAGGAAAGTTTGCAGTTGGGATCCAGTAGTCCTGGATTGTGAGAGGAATGTTTGACTGCCCATTTAGGCCTGATTCCACTGGATTGGAGAGAGTGCAGGCTGGGCTGAGGGACACCTCCCCCACTGTGCATGAATTTCATGCACCAGGCCTCTAGTATTTTATAATGACATAAAACCATCGTTATCATATTGTACAGAGTGTTTTCACTGCTCTAAAAATCCTATGTGCTACCTATTCATCTTTCTCTGCTCTTATTCTTGGCAACTACTGATATTTTTATTTTATTTGTTTTCTTTTATCATCTCCATACTTTCATCATTTCTGCAGTGTTATATAGTTGGTATCATACAATATGTAGCATTTTCAGACTGACTTCTTTCATTTAATAATATGCATTTAAGATTCTTACATGTCTTTTCATAGCTTAATAAATAACTTTTAATGGTGAATAATATTCCATTGTCCGGATGTACCACAGTTTATGTATCCACTTACCCACTGATGTCCTTCCCAATCTAAAAAATTATGTGTAAAGCTGGTATATAAATTCTTGTGCAAGCTTTTGTGTGAACATTAAGTTTTCAACTCTTTTGGGTTAAAAACCAAGGAGCACATCTGATGGATCACAGTCTCACAGCTTTCAACATTTAAACCAACAAGATAATGTTCTGAACAGATATTTAGCACAGCAGAAGATATTACTTGTGATTACTCAGAAAATTCAAGGCTTATATGTTTTAAAAGTTTCCTTTTTATTTTTTAAAAAGTAAGTTTTTAAGATTTAATAAAATACATTATGCAAGATATGTATGAATCTTATAAATATTAATATGCAGCTAAATTGAGTTGATTATAATATTCCAATATATATCATAGAGAGAGATCCAGATATGAGGTCCTTAGTAACTCCTTTTAAGAGGACTGTTCAGAGGTAGACATTTAATTTTATTCTTAAATGAAACATTGATTTAAAAAAATTCTAATGTATTCCTTTTATTGTAGAATAAAATTAATTGATTATTCATCTATTTTTAACTAGAAATTTATATTTTGATAAGAAAAATAATGACCACTCTTTTGTTCATTGATAGACATATTCTTTTATAAACAAACAACTAATCTGAGAAAAGGTAATATAGATACAAAAGTCCTTCCTTTTCCAAGTATATTTTATTTGAAAAAAATATAGACATATTTGTTACAAATCTAGTACTTCAATCTTGCACTACCCTGGCAATTCTTTTTTATTATTCATTACTAAGCTGAGATAGAACTGTAAGAAATGCATGCTTCTAGTTAGCCTTTAAAGACAAACATGTCTACTTAATAAATATGAGGTCCATCTTTGGATCAATGAACTAGGAGCCAGGATTCCTACAATTAATTCATGAATCTTTGACTGATTTTTCCATAGATCTGGGAAGAGGCACTTAAGCCTTTATATCTTCACTTTACAATGTGAATAATAACAGAGCATATGCATTACTGGACTCTGTAAGTTTAATTCTTTGCAAAAGCATTTTAAAATACTTTGATAAGAAGTACTATATTAAAGCCAATTACCGTTATTCGTTTAGATGATTGTAAAACACTGTGAACAAAGGAAAGTGTGAGCTCATTGTATGCTAGAGAAAGGATGTAGAAAATTATTAGTGTTGTTAGATTTCTCAAAGTAAAAATATTCTGTTCTACAGTATGTCCCTGATAGATATGATAGTTCCTAATTAATATGCTTATATAACCATCACTATATTGATTTAACAGGCAATTTGATTTTCTGAGTGAAACAATAAAAAATTACATTCCTTTTCTTAGTATTTGATATCTTACAAAAATCATTTTCAAATACCCTTCATCTTGTGGTTTCTAAACTCCAGAGAGGCAACAGGTTTATAAATTTTATAATTTAGTATAATTTTAGCATCAGTCTTCCCATTGGTTCAATAAATAAATAGTGTCATATGCATTTTAAGAAAATGTTCAACTATTGATTGTAAAGTTTTGTCTAGTAAGACAATGTTCATTATTATGTCTTTCCTAATGAAATTTTTCAAATATAACTTTTGAGCTCCACTTCCTCTCTCCCGGCCATTCATTTAACTGAGGATATTTTTATACTTTGTAAATAAAGTCCTTATGCAAAATCAAGCTTAACTTTCCTATGACTTATTGAGAACATGTATCCCCACTTCCAAAGACTACAAGCCATCACTGATGTGCTGGCATTCTTTCCCTTAAAAGAAACCAGAAACCTCTTGCTTTAGCCAAGTACAATCACTGATCAGAGGGTTCTCTTAAATTGACTTGTCATCAGAGAAAACCTCATTTTCTTTCTTCCGTCCTCTTTCCTCAATGAAGAGGTCACTGATGGAAACAAATGGAGTTCAGAATTTCTCCTTGGTCTTTTCAAGAAGCTACATTCAACACAAGTTCTCAAAACATTGAATTTCACAAAAGACCAGGTGCCTTAAACTAGAAAACCAAGAAACTGCAGAAAACTATTATTATTTTTCAAAGAAACAATGTCTTCAAATGTGAGAAAATTATAAGATTTATAATAATGATTCATTGAAAGTTTACTACTCAGTGGTTTTATTTTCCTTCTAGAATGGTCATTAGTTGCAATCTGTAGTGTTCAGGTTAGGTGATATAGATGAGGTCTGATTGTATTGGGTAGCATACATAGAGCCAGAACAGATTTGGAGTTGCTTGAGAAATCTAAAACAAAACAAAACAAACAAACAAACAAAAAACAAAACAAAAGACAACAACACCAAAAACAAAACTTTGATTGCTTGAGAGAAGATGAGAATAAATGATTTTAGAAGAATAGATTTAAAATTTAAGGACAAATTTTATTAAGTAGTCCCCTATGAAAAAACAAGAAATGATCAACTCCATATGCTTTGATATAAAACCACTTCTTCCTGTACTTCCCACTACGTATAGGACTTCTTCCCTAATGGCCAAAATTTTCACCTGTCTTGTTCACTGCTATAAGCACCTAGCACATAGTCCAACACAAAGGGCACATTCCAATATTACATAATGAGTGGATTAAAGAGTGATTCTTGCTAATATCCAATATCTGAATGAGTGAAATGTCTCCTTAACTAAGTTCATTTTTGCTACTTACTACCGTGGTTCACATAGCATCTGAATAACTGTCGGTGATGCTCTAGATCTTTCTTGGAGGTAGTTTAACTAGATGATTCCTAGAAGTTTGCTCGTTATTTTACAAATGACTGTTTTAAAGTCCTACACCAAGGATTTCTCTATCATCTAGATTTTTTCCTCTCAATATTTTTTTCTCTTTAAATCTTTGCTCTTGCCAAAAAAATTTAACATTTAGAATTTCTGATTAAATTTTCACATCTAATGGTTCTTTGTATCTTTTGTGACATTCTATTTGCTATTTTACATAGCTGAAATCCCCACTTACTTGAAAACTACCAAGGACAACTAAAAATTATTGTTCCACTAATGTCTATTCTCTTCTAACATACAAGTCTATAACTTGTATATAGACATATGCTCATTTATTTGATCAATATTTTAATTTAATTAGAGCCCATATCTGGGAAGAAATAAAAAGAGCAGAGTGAAGAAAATTGATAGAAAATAATGAAGAATAAGCTATAAAGCATGCATTGTTATACTTTCATGAATTAGATTCCCACTTTAAACAACTATTGACATTTTCATATAAACTTCTTTCATTTGTCTTATCAACTTAGCAGTTGAAAATTGATTCTTTGCTTGCTTGCAAAGACAGAGGGAAAGCAAAATGACAGCTAACACCCTTTTCTTATCAGAAGTGGGTGGGATAGGATAACTATCAAGTCATAAATATTCAGTATTGTTATCAAAGAAAATAAGAAGAGAAATATTTTTAAGTCCCAGGTTATAGTACATGGATGATGATAATTTTCTGGACCTTAGTTTTCCCATTTACATTAGTGATAAAAATGATGTCAGCACTATTATAACAAAAAAATTCAGCATATATGAATTCTTGAATTCTATCCTGCTATCTACCTCTTCTCAGATTCTATGAGGTACCTGCCAGGGGATAAAATAACAGTGTTTTTCTGGCCTGTATTACTAAATTCCTGTGTAGCTTGACTATTAACAGTCCTAGGTTAGAAATGTTTATTTAAATTAGAGTAACTATCGAAATAAAGAGCACAGCTTATTTATTTAAATTAGAGTAACTATAGAAATCAAGAGCACAGATTTCAGTCTCATACGACTGAAATCCAGGATCTGTCACTCTTCACCTGATTAACCTTAGTCCTATTAATTTCAGAATCCATTTCCTCTTCAGTAGAGTGAGGACACAATATGTTTCACTGAACTGTTGAAACATCTATAATAATAATATCATAATATGACAAACAAAACCACAAAAACACAAATGGCCAAACAGTGGGACAACCATCTGGATGACCACACTATGATACCCATTGCCAACAGGCCAGCTAAGGTGGGTATGATGTGACTGGTCAGGGGCCCAGCCATCGCCCTATGATCACCCTGCAGACAGAGGCCCCAGCCACCAGCCAGCCAGGCAATTGATCAATCAGGGGGCTCCATGATCACCCCAAAGAAGGAGGCACAGGCAACAGACCAGGGGGCTGCAGTGGGTGGGCAGGGCCTCCCTCTGTGGGGGCAATCCATCATGGGGCTCCTGGACTATAAAAAGGCACAGTTCCTCCTCTCTTCCCCCCAGTGAATGAATTTCATGCACTGGGCCTCTAGTTCAATATAATAGCATGTATAAAATATTTATCAAAGTAAAAAACACATGTACACAATGAAATGATAAATCAGGTATTTTATTCCTTGACCTTTCCCCCCCACCACCTGGGAAAAAATCAAGTGAGTAAATGAGACTATTTCATGTGGAAGTGATTCACAAGTGAACAGAGAGTTTAGCAAACCCAATTTTACAGGATGGGGCGAAAGTAAGTTTATAGTTGTGTATGGAAAATAATACAATAGTTAATAAATAAAAATGCAAGGATAAACTCTGAGTTTTGTGTACTCACAACTGCAAATCTACTTTTATCCCACAATATATATGTATTTCTTCACTCCTCACCCCCAAACCTCCATCTAATTAAAGATTGGCTTGGTTGGGTAACACTAAAGATTTCTTTTCAACTATTTCATTTTAAAAGTGGAGATAAGCACACATATTCCCATGTTCTACTTAAAATAATGTACATTTTTGGTTTGTTTGTTTTTTGCCCTAAGAACAATTTTGTTCTTATTGTTGTTATATGTTATTGATGTAAATATTTGTGAATTTATCAGATGTTCTTTCTTACCCTTTTATTTTTTTATAAAATACTAGGGGCCCAGTGCATGAAATTCGTGCACTGGGGGTGAGTGGTCCCTCAACCCAACCTGCCCCCTCTCACATATTGGGAACCCTCAGGGGATGTCCAACTGATGGCTCACCCCCAGCCTGTCCCAAGCCTAAAGCCTCTGGCGAGGCTGCCGATGCCACCACCTCTGCTATTGCAGCAGCTTCCCCTCAAAGCACCCAGGGCTGGGCGCTCACCGTTTCATCTCCACTCCTGGGCCCCATCCCCGCTCCTGATTGGCTGGTAGCATAGCCAATCAGAAGCAAAGGTACAGTCAAATTTGCATGTTTCTCTTTTATTATATAGGATTCCAAACAAATAAGAAAACTTAATATAAAGATTAGGCCTCCCTCTAAATCAGAAAAAGCTCTACATATGGTTGGGCCAAATTTTTCTATCCTTGTCAAACTGAAATTAAATCATTCCTACTTTCCAAAAAGGTTAATCAGTTAACATGTGGAAGTGAGTTCTTCTCCTGGAAAGCCAATGGAAACCAACACATAATATCTATAATTGCCTTAGCTACCACCAAAGTAATAATGTTTGGGGCAGTCTTTTCATAGTAGCTGTGAAAACTACTATGAAGATGGATTATAATACTAGGAAGTAGAATATAAGGAGAACAGCATTTGATTTGCAGCCACATGGACTTGAGTTTGAATTATAGGTCTGTCTCCTACTTGTAATTTTAAGTAATCTTAAACAAGTTATGCAAATTGTCAAATTCTTAATTTATACTTTTGTAATACCTTCACTAGATGGTTTCTATGATTTAATAATATCTATACAATACACGCATCCATACTTGGTTAGTATTTGATTTTTCTTACTTTTCAGCTTTATCTTAAGCTATGATAATTATTACTTATGGGTACTATGTCTTCTATGTGAATGCTTTCAAAGACAAAGTAGTAAACTTGACAATTTAGTGACCTTTAGGAATAACAACCCTGTACCTTCTAAGTAGCCAAAATGACATACATTATTTAGAACCAAACCGGCTTTTGTGAGTTCAGAGCAGGAATCTGATTTTCAAAGGTACATTTCTCAAATATACTCTAATTATTTTGAGCAGTACTAAGAAGAGAAATAAAGAATATAATACAACTTATCTTCTATTTATAGTTTTGCTTTAGCCTTGTCAATTTAGGTAAGAAAAAATTTAATTTAAAAAGGCTCTAATATAATTTGAGTCTCTGCATAGGCTGATTAATGATAAATTCTGCCAAGACTTTGTAATCATTATATTTTCATATGTGTTCTCAGTCTTCTGAGGCTCATTAAATGTCACGTTTGAGATTCCAATGCTAGACATTGTCCCCATTGATATTTGAGCCAACCTGTACTTTCTGATTTCAGTAATCATATTCCAAAATTTATTCAATAAATATTTGTTGTGTGTCTAACAGGTGTAATAAAGTCTACTGTTATCTGTAATCAAATAACAGTTGAATGGATAGAAAATGACACTGATCTTCCCAATCAACATTTAGTAAAAACAAAGCAATAATTTATTTTGATTTAAAATATCTCTTTAACATTGTAAGTTCCTCCTGATAATTTCTGGGATAATTATTAGAAAAATGACTAGTTCTTTTGAATACTACATGATATATTTATTTGCAGTATCAAGGACTGGCAAACTCATCTACATTGTAGGTGTATAAAATCTATGAAACCAGGTTCAAAATGTTAGCATTTCATAAAACTTTGTAGATTTGGCTAAGTATTTCACTGCTTAATTTCATACTTGTATTTACATATGTTTAATGCATATGTGTTTGATTCAATTATACTTAAATCATTAAATGTTGCTTTTAAAATTATTTATTTTGTTCTTAGGTAATGTCTTTCTTTTTAGGATCTCAAGGCACTCTATAAATGTTAATGGACATTTTCACAATACCCCTATGAAGAAGATGGCAATGAGTCCTATGAATTTCACTGATGTCATTTTTCAGGGGACCAAGAAAATGTTAAAGCATAAAACTTTATAGTCTTAGTAGTGCTAAGCCTAAGAGGAATGTGTAACATATGAAGTAAGCAGATTTCACTTTGCTTATTCTTTTGTTTATAATCAAAATAATTTTCTAAACATGGCACAAAATTGGTTAGAGAAGTTACAATGTATTTACCTTGATGTAAGATAATCTATTTTCTATCTTTATTTTTCTTTCCCTCACTGACAATATTCACGACCTCTAATCTTTCTCCTCTACCAATTTTCTACAAGTTAAGAAGTAGAGGATAATATTGCTCATTTATAAGTATCTCCCAGAAATAATCTTCCTTTAAAACCTTGGAGCAAGGGATTGGAAATTGAGCTAACTAGGTTTTTAGTGACTCAGGTGTTAAATGTAACTGAAAATCAACATTATGAAAAAGAAAAAAAAAAGATTTTTTATACTTTGTATTCTTAACCCAAACCTACCATATGTTAGGAATTTCTAAAAAATTACTTATGAATTTTACTAAATTTATTAGACCAAGCAATACTCCAGACACTTCAACATGTCTTTGATATGTATATATGGTAAAGTGACAATTAATCTTTTTTGTACTTACAGAAATTGAATGGTTACTTAACACTGTGTGTAAGGTGAAAAACTTTTATTAAGTTAGTAGAATCTACAATTTGTACTTGAAAACAAATTAAAGATGAATAACTTTTTTAAATTAGTAGAATCTACAATTTGCACTTTAAATAAATTAAAGATTGGTTGCTAACCAATACACAGGATCCTCTTGAAAATTAGAACTTATATAATTTATTATATTTAAATTTGACTGAAGGAAAAAATACACTTGAGTAGAAAAAAAAATGAATCACATGAGATTCAGTTTTCATTGTCAAGTAAAAAAAAAAAAAGTGATGTCCAATCACTGAATTAGTGCTAACAAATGTTCTATAGTTTCTAGGAGAGAAGAATGACACAAATAACCATTCATAAAATAGAAAGCAATTGTTCTATTGCAATAAAATATTTCAAAAATAGAAATGCTGCATTAGAATTAATGGTAATATTCGACAGAAACTAAATTTTCTGGTCCTCAACAATTATGTTAACAACAAATTGATAAGGGATATTGGAGGGTATTCAGTAATCATCTCTGTATTCTGCTGTGATTTTTATCTCAATCACAAATTATCACTTAACTTGTTTAAAAATATTGAAATTGATCCTACAAAAAATGATTTACTTTTTCCATTTCTGTTCTACAGCTAATAATCCTTGATAGCTGCAAAAATATATTTGACCAGATTTCTTCTCTCATTTATCTACATTCTTTCTTGTATATGCATGTATGAGTCTTATAATAAATACATTTTACATACAAAATAAATTGAAACTGCCAAACACCGGTTTGGCTCAGTGGATAGAGCGTCAGCCTGTGGACTGAAGAGTCCTGTGTTCGATTCTGGTCAAGGGCATTTACCTTGGCTGCAGGCACATCCCCAGTGTGCTAGAGGCAGCTGATTGATGTTTCTCTCTCATCGATGTTTCTGACTTTGTATCCCTCTCCCTTCCTCTCTTTGGAAAAGCAATAAAAAATATATTTTTAAAAATAAAATAAAATAAAATAAAACTAAACTTGAAACTAGTACAGAGAAGGAAAAATACTAAGAGAACTAATCTAATACTCATTAACTTTTCTGTGAGATAATTATTTTTATAATATTTTATTTTTTAAATAAATGAGGAAACTAAGGCTTAGGAGATTAAAACTTGACCATGGTTATACATCTTGAAAGTGCTAAAACCTGGATTCAAATTTCAAATTGTCCATCATGATAGTGTATTATATTAAATACATATCACTAAATCCCAACTTACCATTGCTAATAAATGTGCAGACTATAAAATTTATATTTTTATTGTATTAGTTGAAATAAAAAAATTAACTTCTGCCTGGCTGGTATGGCTCATTGGTTGGGCATTGACTTATGAAGCAGGAGGTCACAGAGGGATTGATTCCTGATCTGGGCAAATGCTTAGGCTGCAGGCTCAATCCACCAGTGTGGGGCATATAGTAAGCAGCCAATCAATGGTTTTCTCTCATCATTGATGTTTCTATCTCTCTCTCCTGCTCTTACTCTTTGAAGTAAATTAAAATATATTAAATTTAAAAATTAATTAACTTATCAAGTTAAATTAATTATTGCATGAAAGAAATAAAGATGGTTAATTATAACATTAAACTAAGAAAGATCAGAATTTTTTTCCAGCAAAAAAAATTACTTTAAAAGTATATTCTTCAAAATATAATTGAGCAAATATCAAAATATCATTAAGGTTATTAGAGGTCATTGTTATGATGAAAAAGATAAAAACTAATTTTGTTAAATGGAATCAATAAGGTCTTTAAACACAATTATATTTAAGCCATAATAGGATCACCTAACTGTTTTATGAGGCAATAATCTAGTTCCCGTGTGGATAAGCTATAAGGCTGAAGGCTAGTTAGAGTTTTACAATAAGAGAACTGGATTACTGCCTCGTAAAATCATTCAGCACTTTTCTCATTGTGATTATTCTACAAGTCTTTAAGAATTCACTTTTAAATAAATGTCAGAACACAAGTAAGTTCTTATATGGAAAGAAAATTATGACAAAGAAAGTAATGGAAGTAGAAAGCACCCTTTGGAATTAATAATCATTGTTAGGCCTAAAGGAAGTGTGTGTGTGTGTGTGTGTGTGTGAGAGAGAGAGAGAGAGAGAGAGAGAGAGAGAGAGAGAGAGAGAGAGAGAGAGAGAGAGAGAGAGACAACTGCTCCCAATTTTCGAGATTCTTCAATTTTTAAAAATCCTTTTACTTTCTAATTTTTCTAGTCATGAGTCTCCACAAATGGGGTGATAAAGTGCTTTTTTTGTTGATAAATGGAATCATCTTTTTCATGGATCTTATTTTCATAAAATTGCCATTAGAAAAGAATATGTACTTCTAATTCCATTAAATTTCTATTCAATGTATTGTTTAAACAGGAATATGTTAGTTAATTCTCTCCCGTTCTTTCACCTTGCTAATGTTTACCATTTAATAATTATCTTTGGTTAATGTTACTACAATACATTTTAGTGCACAGAAATATGATTTAGGCTTAAGAAAAATTGAATATTCATTATTTGAGATAGGCTAAGTGTCTTCACTTTACTTCTCTGGTAACTGAAATTTTCTGTGTCTATAAATAAAAATACCATAAAACTATGGATCTATGCCTTTTCCCACAATTATTCACTTAACTCATACTCAAAAAATATACTGCCTTTACCTTGAAGTGCCCCAAAAGTCTATCAAATATGATAATTGGCTCAAAATACAAGGCCCTATCGGCTTTGGTCCAATTGTGACTCCTTTTGATCCAGAGACCTATGAACTAAAATAGATGAATATACAAGATGCCTTGTATATATTCAACATACAACAATGAAATGGACAGGCTATATATTAAAAAGGAGAAGAAAATGGAGGACAGTACACAAAAGTAACTGTGTAAATTTTTAGAAATATTGCTGAGAAAACATTGCCAGATGCTCCCCTTTTGGGGTAGGGAATATTCTTTTAGAAGTCCAGTTCTCCCCACTGGATATAGATCTCCATTCTGGCCTTTGTGGGATGTTCCTGATCATCATCTGTCGGCCATATCTAGAAAGGACAATAAAGTTTTCCTAGTCTTCCTTCTGCCTGCTCCAAGTTTGGGGTAGTGGGTATGTCTCTTTCAATCTTTAAATGTAAAAGTCTCTTTTAATACAGAATTGTAATAGAGCTCTGTTAATCTTTTATATTTTTTAAATATATATTTTATTTAAATCAACTTTATATGCCTTAGTCCTTATTCCACCCCATCATTCTATTTTAAAATACCCTTTAAAATTCAGTTAATCACAACAAGCTTATACTACAATCAATCTGCCATGAAAACAATTTGTCCAACACTACAAGTTTATGAGGTTAATTTTCTGCCTTCCAGATTATCACAGGTGATAGTTTTGCCACATGATTCACAATTGTAAAACAAAGCTCACCAGCTTTCCACCCTCCCATAGCAATTTCATCACTGTCACACTTGCCAATGGCATGCATTTTTAGTTATCATATTAGCAACTCAACCTTGTGACTAATTTTCAGTTGCAATAATGCTGCAAAAATAAAACTCCAAAATATTAGGATCTCTCAACAACTATATTTTATGTTTCTAGATAATGGGTCTGATAGTCAACTGGGGCATGATATTATCAGTCAGAGAAAAAAATCCTAAGCAAAATCATTTAAGTAATTAGTCAAAAGCTTCTCACATGGCTAAGGACTTATACTCTCCCTACTTTCATGAAATACAAGGTCATAAGGTAAAGTGTAAAAATGTGTAAACCTACATAAGAAGGGAAAGAAGAATTATAACAAAAATATGTATTTTAGAAGGAATTGACAAATCTACAATCATAGTGGAAGACTAACAAAAATCTGAGAAGGAATTCATACCATTTGCAACAGTATGGATGGAACTGGAGAGCAAAATGCTAAGTGAAATAAGCTAGTCAGAGAAAGATAATTATCACATGATCTCACTCATTTGTGGAATATAAAGAATATCATAACCTGGTGGACAAAAACAGATTTAGAGACAAAGAAGCATTGAACAAACTCAAACTTCAGCGGGAAGGCAGAGGGGGATAGGGGTGGGGGTGGGGGAATAAGAGATCAACCAAAGGACTTGTATGCATGCATATATGCATAACTAATGGATACAGACACTAGGGTGGTGAGGGCATGTGTCAGGGGGTTGGGGAGGCCTCATAAGGTCAATAGGGGGAAAAGTAGACATATGCATTGCTATGTGTGATACTTTCAACAATTTTTAAAAATTAATTTAAAATAAAAGAAAATAAAATAAATAAATAAATAAAAACTTGGGATGAAAAATATTAAGAATACCAAAAATTTTAAAAAGATAGCCGAGACCAGTTTGGCTCAGTGGCTAGAGAGTCGGACTGCAGACTAAAGGGTCCCGGGTTCGATTCCGGCAAGGGCATGTACCTTGGCTGCTGGCACTACCCCGGTAGGGGGCATGCAAGAGGCAGCTGATCGATGTCTCTCATCGATGTTTCTGACTTTCTATCCCTCTCCCTTCGGCTCTGTAAAAAATCAATAAAATGTTAAAAATATATATATATATATAATTAACTTGGCTTATGTCATATAGCTAAGTGTTCATATAGTTTTTTTTTTTTCTGACCACAAATGAAGTGGGGGAGAATCTTTCCTCAGTAAATTCTAAAACCTAGAAATCACAGAGGCCACTTTCTTTGAACAATATGAATATAATAGATGTTGACAAATAGAGAAAGCATGTGAAATAATAGCTGAATACAATTGGAAACCAAAACTAACTACCTAAATAACTCTTAGATCAAAGTAAAATATAAAAAGAAATTATACTCTATTTAAAAATGAATAAAAATGAGAAGACTTGTATCAAAACCCATCATTGCAATCAGAAGATTTTTCAGAGGCAATTGTGTAATTATAAATGCATTGCTGAAGAAACAGGTAAGACTAAAATATTAAAATAAGCTTTCAGTTACAAAAGCTATAACAGGAATAGCAAAATTAACCCAAACAAGTAGAAATAGGGAATTAATAAAGACATAAGGTAGAATTTAATGAAACAGAAAACAGAAGTGGATTTAATCATAAAATTAAAGCTATATTATATATAATTTTTAAAAAATCCTAATTAAATGGAAGTTTAATAGAAAAATATAAATTCACTAACATACATTCATCTGAAACCCTCATTAAAAGAATAGAAGAAACACACAAATATTTCCAATGTATGCCTCAAAGATAGCATAATACTGTCAAAATGGATTTAAAAATTATTACACACAAACAAAATATACATAGAGCCTATTAGTTTGCCTAACACAAGAATAACTGAACCAGGTAAACTTAGTCCTCTAGTTCTCTCTGTCACCACTTCCCTCTCACTGAAACCCAATTCCTGAGCTAATGGTAGATACCCCTAGGAGATCAGTACTGTCTTTCATTCTAAGTCCAAACTCAATCTCACACCTATTTTTTATTTTAATCTTTATTGTTGAAAGTATTACAGATGTCCCTCTTTTTCCCCCATTGTCCCCCTCCACCTCACACCTCCTCCTCAAGCCCTTCACCCATTCTTAACAAAAAGTTCAGGTAGTTACCACAATTAGAATTCACAAAGAGGGTGAAGTATAATGGACATTTCTGCCTTCCTTAAATATTTAATTTTAACCATTTGTGTTGCTCACTTTTTCTCCAAAACATCATACATATCCCTGTTAATATACCTTTGCTCCATTTTTCCACCTTAAAAGTGTGCTTTTTCTAGATTATGTTAGTTCAAATATTCACCATCTTTCAAGGTCAAGTTCGTGTCTTATTTCTTTCATGAAGCTTTTCAGGCAATGATACAGACCTCGACAATAACTAGTTACATTCTGTATGTTGTTGTTGTTTTTAATTCTCACCCAAAGATATATTTATGGATTTTAGAAAGAGTGGAATGGGGAAGAGTGAGACAGAGAAATAGACAGAGACAGTGAAAAACATTGATATGAGAGAGAAATGTTAGTCGGTTGCCCCCCTCTCCCACCCACCACATGTCCCAACCATAAATGCTCCCTTTAGCATTACTAAAGCTGGTTATTATTTTGTAAGCTAACAAAAAGTTTTTATTTTCTCTTTTTAAATTGTTTTTTAAGGAGTAATACACTGAAACAGGATTTCAAACACTAGGTATGAGAATTACAAAAGTACAGATGGCATTTTATTTAAAAAATATCACTTTTAGACATGCCAAAATTCATGCTATATAGACTCCAATAGGATTTAACATTCAAATAAAATTTAAAAATGTTACTCTACAAATTTTGTAATTAAATGGCTTCAGCTGCTTGCCAGTGAGCAATATGCTCCTACTTCTCCTGTTCTAGACCATGAAGGCTACAAATGTGCTCTGTTGGTAATTATCTGATTACTCTAAATAATTCTCCCTATAAAATACATTATTGAGTACACTATAAAGACATCGTACTTGTATCTATTCCAATGGTTAACAGAAATAAGGTTTATTTCAAGAAGACTGTCAAAATTTTGGAGGAAAAACTTAAGTTTAATCATCTGCATAGTTCACATATTTGAAATCTTCATTAATGGATTTAAGGGTTGCTTAATAAAATGCTAATAATTCACTAGTAAAGTTAAGCATTGATAATGTACTGTCCTGACTTTGATACTATTATGTTTAATAGCACAATAGAAGATTTTCAATAATGAATGAATAGAGGGGAAAGATTTATTCAGCTCATGAATGAAGGAATAGCAAGATGGTAATGCTGATTCAGAATATATGAGAAACAGAATACAGCTAATGAGAAAAGTCATGATGAAATAAAATTTTTCAATTAAAAATAAACCTGGTTAATATCCTACATAGCAGTACAAGAGTAAAATTAGTATATATTTCTGTATATGGCAAAATCATTTGCATTTCTGCAGGACAGTCTACAAGTCAATATAAAAATAGAAAAATATAGTTCCTACTTAAAATAACATCAAACACAGGCAGATTCTCCTTAGAAATGAAATAAAAATATGCATTGGGAAGCCCTGATAGACAATGGTGTTGTATGGCACTGAAATATATACAATCATGCTTATGCCTTATTTTAAAGTTTTGGATAATTTTTCTTAACACTAAGAAGCATCACTTTTGTGGATTACTTCTCTCTCTCTCTCTCTCTCTCTCTCTCTCTCTCTCTCTCTCTCTCTCTCTCTCTCTCTGACTCATACACACATACACATACAATGACAGTTCTTATTTTCATCATCTTATAAGAATTATTCCGCATATGGAGGAGTAATATACAAGAAGCTATGTGGAGATGAAGTTGTTTGACTGGTCTCGGCAACTAGTTCTAAATGTCTCAACAAAATCACAATTTACTACATGCTTTTGATCTTCTGGATTACTTGTAAATAATACAAAGGAAATCTTATAAATTACAGGGTAGGCCATCCTGCTTTATGAGGCATGCGTTTTTTTTCTGGATCATCTTTAAAATAATTTAATAAAGATGTTCTTATTAAATATGATATGCTTGAATTTTTAGGGAATATATCTTTCAAGATATAAACCTAAAATAGAAGAGGCCATTTTATGCCTTCATTATTAACATGTCTACATAAACAAGTTCACCCATTAAATTTTTTTATTGATTTGGCACTTCTAATCCAAATATCCCTGACTGGGCCTGAGTAAATTTTACCACGAAGTTTACCACTGACTTCTGGTTTTCATGTTTCTATAGTTGCTTCAAGCAGATAGCTTATTCCATTAACAAGTAGCATCATTTCAGATAATTCAGGCTAGCATTGGCTAAGGCTCCTTCTAGAAAGATAAAGGGGTCCTGAAATCCAGCCCAAACTCGTCTGAGATCCATGGAGCTTCATACCTAGGCATGGAGTGCCCTGCTAAAAATTCCCCCAAAGGCAACTTTTGGAAGAACTACAACTGTCATTAATCTGTGATCCAACTAATCAAGCAAAAGCAGTCTCATTCTATCTGTTCATCAGATGGCAACTCTGACTGAAGAGGTTTCTTGATTTCATGTGTGTCTATGTAGGCACACATACAAATATGTATGACAAACAGCTATTTTCAGAATGGCTAGATAAAATAACAAAGGATAGCATAGGGTTGTGAACAGGAGTCTCAGAATTAGAAATTCACAACAGTCAAAATAATGGAATTCATAGCTAACATTTATTAAGACCATAATATATCTCAGGAACTGAAATGCTCTCTTCATATGGATCATTTCAATATTCTGTTGAATAACAGATTCTACATATGCCATTACTGCCTTTGACTTCACATAATTGAATAAAATTATCAGAATTTCAAAAATTATACTATATGAAATCTGAAAGCAAACAGAACCCAGACTTTAAATATCCTTTCCTCATAACATATCACAAAGGTTTTTATTTTTAATTTCAATGAAAGAATCTCCACACAGAATTTGTTAAGAATATATCCCAGCTGCTGCTCTTTCTTTTCAGTGTGACCCCAAACAAGAAATGTTTCACATGGTTTTAGGTTTCTGAGTGGAAGTTTAGCACAGCTGTGATATCAAATGAAGAACCACCTGGTCTAATCATCATAACAATATGTCCTCTGTCCTGCACAGCTAACAGATGGATTGGGTATCAGCCTGATGTCATAATCTGTTAAGTTTGTAATATGGAGCATTACCCACCCATTTGGGATTCATCGCATCTATTCTGAATTCATGCCGTACCCTAAGTGGATAGATGACACTGTCATTATATGCCACTATCACTACTAATACGAGATCTTAGTTTGTATCACTTAAGGGTAATTGCATGGTGCTCTAATTCTTTTGGTGAACTGTCACTCCACCACTGAAATACTTATGTGGAATTTTCACTAATACTATGACATTAGTAAAGCAGATTGCTAGTCTTCAACATTTTTTTCTTAATTCAAGTTCTAAATATCTACTTTCTCAAATATGTGCTCCTGAGTTTCACTTTGGAACATGAAATGATGTTAGAAGATAATACTTAGAAATGTTTAATCTTTATTTATCATTATTATTTATTCCTCTTCATTCATATTTAAAATATTAAAATGTCTTCCAAAAAGAATAATCTTATGTACTTTTTAAAATTGAATTTATTAGAATAACATTACTTAATAAAATTGTATATGTTTCAGGTGTACAATTCTATAATATATCATCTGTATATTGTACTGTATGTTCACCATCCCAAGTCAAGTCTCCTTCCATCATCATTTATCCCTTCTTACCTTTTTCTACCTCTCCCTACCCCCTTTCCCTATAGTAAGGTAATCACTATACTGTTGTCTGTGTCTATGAGTTTGTTGTTTTTGCTTAATTGCTTCACCCTTTTCACCCAATTCCCTAACCCATGTCTTTTCTGATAGCTGTTAGTCTGTTTGCTGAATCTATGAGTCTGTTTCTATGTACTTTCATAGGATGATATTTTCATTCAACCTGTTTGCACCTGTCTTCTGTTGGAAACCAAGAGTATAATAAAGAATTATAAATGATCTCTTCTTTCTAGGATGCCACAATCTACTGAAGGAAAATCAATAAATACATTCACTGCCCACCACCCACCAGTGGTAGCACAGAGAAGCAGAGTAGTGGGTACTTTGCTGCTCCACCCAAACCCCTCAAGTTTAACACAGTCAATTTATAGTTGTTGGAATATCTTGCTACTGAAAAAGCATTCACAATTGCCTATATCACTGGGAATTGCCCTCAGATGCTCAGAACTATTTCAAAAACCCAAGGTTCTATGGGATTTAAGGGGCCATCCCGTATTCATAACTCCTGACTGGTTGGCTGAGAACTGTGTTTCAACTGTTTTTGACAAACAGTTTCTCTTCCCACCCAATTTTGCTTTCCTCATTTCATTTCAGGTGTATCTCACAGGGTGTAGTTGAAAGAGATTACCTTCACATGAGACTTTTTCATACATCTAGTTCCTAAAGAATAAAATATCTACCAAAATGTCAAAAGAAAAGAAGTGGCACCTGAGAAAAAAGGGACAAAGGAAAGAACATTTGCCAAAAGAACACATTTCAAAAGCACAGTTACTAGTATGTTCAAGTACCTGGAGAAGTCAAGGATGTTAGCCTGGATGATGTGGCATTGGAAGCTAGAAAAGATACACTACAGGAAACATCATACAGGATTTTGCTCATGTTTGTATTTAAATGGGAAGAAACAGTCAAATGTCTGATGTCAACAAATAGAAGCCCATTATTTTTACCCAACAAAAAGTATAGAGGAGTATGACTGCTGGGATTGATTCCAGAATTTTCCTCCATCAGAGGCCAGACCCTGCCTTCTCTTGGGTTTTCTCTTGATCATAAAATGTCTGTGGAGGTTCCACATAACTGTTCAACAGAAGAAGCAGGAAGAGAAAAAATGGTAGCACTGCTATCTATCCCTTTTTCTTTTTATGTCATGTCATCTTCCCTTCATGACAAAAGCTAAAACTTTCTGAACACCCACCCAGTACTGTTCTGCCATGTGTTGTTAGCTCTTATAGTACTAACTAGAGAACTGATGCACAAAATTCGTTCATGGGGAGTGAGGGATGTCCCTCAGCCCAGCCTGCACCCTCTCCAATCTGGAACCCCTCGAGGGATGTCCGACTGCCCATTTAGGCCCAATCCTAAACAGGCAGACGGACATCCCTTCTCACAATCCAGGATTGCTAGCTCCAAACTACTCACCTGCCTGCCTCCCTGATTGCCCCTACCCACTTCTGCCTGTCAGCCTGATCACCCACTAACCACTACCCTGCCAGCCTAATTGATGTCTAACTGCTCCCCTACCAGCCTATTTGCCCCCAACTTTCCTCCTCTGCCAACCTGGTCATCCCTAACTGCCCTCCCCTGCAGACTTGATTGCCCACAACTGCCCTCCCTTGCAGGCCTAGAACCTCCCAACAGCTCTCCCCTGCTGACCATCTTGTGGTAGCCATGTTGTGTCCACATGGGGGCAGGGTCTTTGACAACATGGGGGCAGCCCTCTTGTGTGTTGGAGTGATGGTCAATCTGCATATTACTCTTTTATTAGATAAGATGGTGGAATCAAGCATGGTAGAATGGAGGTTGGAGGTAGATAGGAATAGAAGTTGAGTAAGCCAAACTATGTTGCCCAAAATGTTATTAAAGGGTTTAAGAAAAGGTAAGAGGCAGGATAATATTCATACTAAGAGGGAAAACTGTAAATATAGAAGTATGAATTGGATATTGTAGTAATGCAAATAAGATTTGATGAAGGCCTGACATTAAGAATCAATGCAATCATAAAAGAGATGGGAAAAATTGAAATAAGTAAGAGATATAGGCATACCTCAGACATATGGTGAGTTTGATTTCAGACCATCATGATAAAGCATTTAATACAGTAAAGCAAGTCATATTTTTGGTGCTTGTGGAGGGTCTTGCCTTCAATATGCAAAAAAATTACACACTGCCAATGAAGCATAATGAAGCCAAATGCAATAAAACCAGGTATGCCAGCATGTGGGAAAATATGTTCAGGATTTGAAAATTAATATGACCCAGTTGTTATGGAACATATGCCTATGTTTAAAAGGCTTAAAAATGTTGATTCATTGATTTTCATGTGCATCCTTTGATTATCACTGAGATGGAATAGGCATTATTATCCTCATTTTAGAGATTTAGAAACCAATGTTCAGAGAGATCAATGGATTTCCTAAAAATCTCATGGTTAGTAATTTTCAGAACTGGATCTCAAATCCAAGTTTTATGATGATTATGTTAATCATGCTTGTTCTCTGAATTTTGAGGTTTAGTAGAGTTCTAATGAAAACTTTTCTTATCTAAATTGTGAGGTACTAGAATTAGACAGTAATGATAGATGTGCTTCTGTGACTTTGTAAATCCATAAATCTCCATGAATATAAAATGGACATTCATAGATAGCAGCTATGAGCAGCAAAAGAGAATAAAGATGAGAAAAGCAAAAAAATCATCTAGATTAGAATACACAGAATGAGTAGAAGTTTCTTCAGGTCAAAGTTTAACTTTTCAATAATTGTTATACTCTATCAGTTTGATTTCATGACCACTGTTCAGATACTTGTTTCTTTTATTTATTCATTTATTAACAAATATTAAACTCCTAATATATGTTAGGAAATATTTTATATGCTATGTTTAAAAATGTATAAACACAACTCTAGAAACTGATAGTTTAGTTGAACAAAAGCTCTTATTTGAGATTATTTTTAAATTCTGCAATACCCCTTAAGATAATTGAATTTTTAAAAATTAGATAAAAAGCTTCAGAGGAAGGACAATTTTCATCTCAAGGATGTAAAGGAATCAATAATATTTTTTGCAAACACATGAATTACACTGCACATAGATACAGAAGAAAAAACATATTTTGTGTCTAGATGTAATTGCCAAAAAAAACTCAATGAAAATTTTGTCTCCAGAGGGAGAGGTTAGAACTCACCAGTGTTTTGTGTTTCCTGGAATTGGTTATTATGGGTAGGGGAAGAATAGCTCTTTAATATATCCACTGAGACACTTAGGGTCAAGAGTTGAAATGCCGAATTATTTGTTAATAGCCAACTAATCATAATATATTAAATAATAATTGTGGGAAAGAGGACAAGCCATTTACAATGTATGTATTGCTCAACTTTGGGTAACAAGTGAAAAGATAATGAAAGGGAAAAGAGTTGATAGAATTCACCAGCTGCTCTAATAGAACATAAAAGTATGGAAATATACCTGAATTCTACATAGAAGAGAACGAAAATGCCTAAAAAGTAGATAAAAGGAGGAGGGTGAATAATAGAATGCATGACTTTTAGCAAGTGGATGGAAGCAAATCAAAAGTTCTAGTAAAATTATTAGAATTTTGTTTTACAAAGGAATACATTAAATCTCTGTAAATATCTGAACTCATCATATTTGATTATGAATCTATACCTATGTTTACACTTTTTCATATGACATTTGCTTTGTTGGACTCATCAGGGAGACACACAAACATCTTATTTATAAATTAAATAAAAATCTAAAAATATTTTGATATTTTTCTTAATAAGTTCAAGGACATATAATGAATTAAAAATCCTCTTCCTTTCTATAGTCAGATATATAAATACTGTATAGATTTTCTTTGCCCTTATTTATAAAGCAATCTCTAGGGAATTCTATAGAAACATTACAGATCAATAACTAAAGTTCAATTTTTTTATATATTAAAGGATTTGCTATATATCTAACACTTTTATTTTAACTGTCCTTCATTATGTTACTTACTGTAGAGGAAAATCTTTTCAAGTGATTTTTTCTTTAGATACAAAGCAAAAAAATTTAAATTAACTTTTTGAGAGGTTTACACTTGATACTTCTTTAACAGGCTAATAACATTTTAACTCTCAGTTGCAATGCTGGCTAACTTTAACTTCAGCATCCAATTAAACTTTTTGTTACTGAAAAACAATGCAGAATGTTATTATGTAAAATCTTTTTAAACTACTAGAAAACATAAAATAAATGCAAAAAAATTATTCAAAATATAATTTAACTTGAACAGTACCTATTATAAAATGAATTACAAATGCTTTATAAATGAAAAGGATGTATGTTCTAACTACAGTTTTATCTAAAAAAGATATTATACAGCACATGCATTAATTGGATTTCTTCAGGCGATTTCACAATATGTTATATACTTGTTGTGTAATAAGTAATATCTAGAAATTAAGCAAAAGCTGGAAAAAAAGAACGATGTTGATTTTATTTTTTCTATTATATTTTAAACTGTATTTATTTTATATGACACATATTTTGCAGGTACTTTTCAGACACCCAACAAATAAAAACAAAATGCTTAGTGTCCACATTTCCCCTCAAATATTTTGTTTCTTCCATATACAACTAATTTTTAATCCCTAAACGTTAAGAGCTCTTTAAGGTAATTTTGTTTTATATAAGCTGTTTCTTTTTTTCTGATACTCCTTTTTGTACCCTTTATTCATAGTGTAGCTCTTAAATTTCAATGCAAGCATTATTTCCTTTAAGAAGTCTTTTCTTTCTTATTTATCCTAGCAAAAGTTAGCTCCTTATCCTCCATTTTCTATTTCTATCTCAGGAGATATTTTACCTCTACTAGTATTTCATTGAAATATCCTATCTAATAAAAGAGCAATATGCAAATTGACCGTACCTTCACTACACCAAATAAGCCACCTCCACAGGCCAATCAGGAGCTATATACAAATTAATACACAACCAAGATGGCTGCTGCTCATGGCAGGCCAGGCCGGGCTGGGGGTGTGGCTAGGCAGCAATCAATTGGCTGAAATCCCAGGGCAATTGCTTCCCTGGGTGCCCCAGGCCTCAGGCAAGCCCGGTGAGCTGGGGACGTGGCCAGGCAGTGTTCTGCCTGGATGCCAGTGCAATGGCTTTTCTGGGTGCCCCAGGCTGGGGATGAAAGGGCCTTGCTAAGAAGCCTTTTTGCCCCTGGCCTTGGACAGGGCAGGTGGGCTGTGGACATGGCCAGGCAGACATCTGCCCGAATTTCAGTTCAATTGTTTCCCTGAGTGTCTCAGGCCTCAGGCAGGCCATGCCGGGCTGGGGGCGTGGCCAGGCAGCAATCGGCCTGGATAGCAGGGAGATTGCTTTGCTGGGTGCTGCTGGCCTCAGGCAGTCCAGGCGGGCTAGCTGGGGTTCCCTGGCTGAGGTCCTCTGCCCAAGAATGGAAAGTCTTGGCCAGAGGCTTTCGGCCTTGGGCAGGCTGGAGGTGAGCCGTCAGTAGGACATCCCCTGAGGGCTCCCAGTATGTGAGAGGGGGCAGGTTGGGCTGAGGGACTACCCACTCCCAGTGCACAAATTTCATGCACTGGTCTCCTAGTCCTATATAATAAAAGCCTAATATGTTAAGTGTCTGGTCATCTTGTCATCTGTTCAACCAATCAAAGCATAACATGCTAGTGATATGCTAAGGCCACTCAACTGCTCACTATACTGTATACTGTCCACCAGAGGGCAGACAGTTGACTGGTTGAACAGTCCCTATGATGTGCACTGAACACCAGGGTGCAGATGCTCCGATCAGTAGGTTAGTTTGTTGCTGGGGTCTGGCTGATCAGAACTAAGCAAGATGGACCAAACATGCCTAGAGGCCTCCCCTGGTCCCTATTCAGCTGGCCAACCTTCCATGTTCCTCCTTGGCCCCACTCGTGCACTGGTGGGGTCCCTTGGCCTGGCCTGAGCCCTCTCCCAATCTAGGACCCAGGACCCCTCAGGGGACATCAAAGAACAGGTTTCAACTTGATCTTGCAGGCCAGGCTGAGGGACCCTACTGGTGCACAAACTTGTGCACTGGGCCCCTAGTAGTATATAATGATCTCCTCATTTGTTCAAGACTGCAGTCAAATTTTAAGGTTTCATCATATAGTTTTATATCTCTGATCAAGCAAATCATGGTTTATGATAATTGCTGTTTCTATGGAAAGTGGTGTATTTTACAATGATAAATTATAGCTAGCAATAGCTATTTCTATATGGAATAACTATTGATTTTACATAATTCCTTTTTAACTACATAACTTTCTGAATTATCTGACAACCATTTTCGAGTGATTTCTATGTGTTTTCTCAAATGAATTAAATGATTATAAAAAATATATCACCATCTCTGTTCTAATATTTTTAACTCTTTTTACATTCCCTTATATTACTGCATTGGTGAGCATGCTTATGACTTTAGAGTTGTTCCTATGTCAGGTCTGTTTTTCTCATTTTGATTTACTGAGAGTATTTCTGTCATCTTACTAGTAGAGAATGGCTACTGACTTAAAATATATATTATGTGCTGAATATTATCACATGCTCTTTCATCATGTAAAAGTCAAGCGACCAGAATGATGGAATGACCAGAAAGGCCAATTGCTATGACACACACTGCGGCAGCCAACCAGCCTAATTGGGGCTCCAATTGGCCCCTCCCAAATGCCCATAGCCCCTCCCCAAAACCAGCCCCACCTCTGATCAACGCCCTCACCCCAATTGGGGGTGTGACTGGCTGGCCAACCTCCCAGGTCCCCTTCCCCCTGCCATCCCGGCCCTGATTGGCCCCCATTGGGGCTCGCAGCCAGACCCCATCCATGCATGAATTCGTGCACCAGGCCTCTACATCAAGATAATATGGCTTCCTCTTTGAACTTATTACTAAAGAACACTTTATGTATTTATTTTATTTATGGTAATGTAAAATGAATTTGAAGGAGTTGCTTTATTTTTATTTAGAACAATTTAATGTTATAGAAATAATAATTTTAAAATATTGGATATAAACTTCATTTCCCCAATAATCTTGTTCTTCAACAACTATTAAATTTACAAAGGCTTATTTCCCAAGAAAAGGGGATAAGTCAAAGATCATAAATGGAAAATCCCCCACAATACAGCATACAGGTAAAGAAGAGTGTCTGAGGTGAAGAGGAGATGGAGGAAAGAAACATATAGAGTACTGATCATGTAGCATGTTTTTGTCTCTCCACCTTCCATGCTTGCCTTTGAAAGGGAAACATTGAGGTAAGTCACCCCTGAGCATGTCTATAGGAAATTCTCAGTGGACCTTGTTTCTCTTGTCTAATAAATAAAAATGTTCTAATTAACATAGTTTCCTTAAAAGATACTTCAGAAATTAGTGAGTTAGCTACAGGTGGGTAAAATAAATGGCATTCTCATAGTATGAATCTCCAACTTGATTCTGATGACACAACATACTAGATACAAATAATAGTCTCTGAAGTTGCTGAGCAAATCTGCAAACTAGATGAAACTGGGAAAAAGGAGACATATGTAATACTTTCAATAATAAAGAATTAAAATAAGAAAGTAAGGAAATCATGACCAAAATCTGTGACTGTAGTAAGGGCCATCAGAGTCTTCAAATACCAGGCAGCATCAGCACTTCATTTTCAAGTACATGTACTAGACTCCCATGGACCTATATAATTGTATAAATGAAAATAAAGATATACATACCTTATACATAACTGTATATATATATTTCCACCATAGTCTACTAAAGATGAAAGATTATAGCTTTTACATTTTTAAATCCCATTTCCTACCCATCCTACATCTTTCAAATTTCTTTGAATGACTTGAATTTTATGTAGAGTCATCATCATCATCATGATATTTTTATCTTTTTCTATAAGTATTTTTTATATTTTTACTTGATTTTATAATCATTCTGACTTACATGTAGGCATTAAGTTTAAGTATTGCTAACTACATTTATCATAGACATTTATTTTAAGTAGTTTTGCCTTATACTTGACTTCAGACAACTAAATATTTTCACCAAAATTCTTATTAAAAATAAATTGGGGTAGGTATAAATTTCATGAGTCCTATGTTTCTTTTAAAATGTTATTCTATTGGCCTTTGGCCCAGTGATGAATTTTTTGGCAGTATCATTTTCTCCTAAAACAGAGGCATTTTTGTATATTGCCTTTGAACATTTTTGTGTGTGAAAATAACATGATGTCACCATGTTATTTGTAGATTGTCTGTTTTCAAAATACTGTATTTTTTTAATTTTAAAAATTTCACTAGACTATGCTTAGGTATAGGTCTTTTTACTTTTTCTCATAATTCTTTTTAAAATATATATCTTATTGATTTTTTACAGAGAGGAAAGGAGAGGAATAGAAAATCAGAAACATCGATCAGTTGCCTCTTGCACATCCCCTACTGGGGATGTGCCCACTACCAAGGTACATGCCCTTGATCAGAATCGAACCCAGGACCTCTCAGTTCGCAGGCCAACACTCTATCCACTGAGCCAACGGTTTCAGCTTTCTCATAATTCTTTTAAAGGATGTAAACTAGTTATTTTTGTTATTACTTTAATTCATATTTCTTTTTGTTATATTGATTGTATTTCTTGTTATTAAACTGAGTAATATTCATCCTCTATATGTATTATTGTTTCCTAGAAATCTCATTATATTCTTGGAATTCTTGAATTGGTCTTTGTGTCTTTGATTTTTTTTTTTTTGCCATCTGAATTTTATATTTATCATTTTCTGTGCATTCTGTGAGGATTATTGAGTTGATCTAATTCATTGATTCAGTTGTCTGAAATATCCAGTTGTTCCTTTACTGCTTCTACTTAATTTTTTATATACATACATATGTTCTGTTTTTACTCTTACTCATATATTTCTGGATTATAGATTATGCTTGTTGCACAAATACCATACTCTCTAAAATCTTACTGAGGTAATGTTTACATTTTCTCTATTTTTCAAAGTCTGGTTTATGAAATTATGAGTGACAGAGAATAATCCAGAATAGCTATCTTCTTTTATTCCAGACTGCTCTTTCTCTGTGTTTCACATGGAAATTCCCCATTGGTTGGTTGTGAAATCCTAGCATGTTACTATTCATTAGAATCCATTCTATACATATGCTGAATAAAAGGTTGTAGATAATTTCTTCAATTTGATTCAACCTCCCTATATCATACAGATATATCACAAAATATCTGGCCAATTGATTATGAACTTCTTTGGTTCTTAGATAGTCAAATATGTAAAAATTTACTTGTTTTTTTTTCAGTAGATTATGAAAAACATGAGATTTAAACACAAGTAGAATGTTTTAATCTTAATCTATAATCTGAAGCACATTTTGAAAATACCTTATTATTAAATGGTCAAACAGAATTCAGTGATATTAAGCAACTTGTCCAAAATCATGATCCATTAGACATTGTTTTTTATTTAATTTTTAAAATTTCTTAAAATATTATTCTCATCAACTTCTCACTCCACACCTTAAGAAGAAACAGCCTCACTAACAATTTATTATAAAATATTTGATCATACATCAATTCCAATCTTAAAAAAAGAGAGAATATATAAATATATATGATTACATTGGTGAGGAAAAGAGGTATGAAAAAAAGTTTTTTTTAAAAGTCAGTAAAGTAGGGTTCTTTGGAAGTCAGAAGAATAAGTAAAGAAACTGTATCCAGAGAAAAGTCAAGAAAAATGAGAAGAGAAAGCAGGCCAAACCAATTTTATACTGTTTAGGTAGCAAATTACTAAGTTGTTCTAACTTTATTGAAGGTTAGCATCTTTAGCTATTTAAGTTATGAATCCCCAAGCCAATACAAGTCAGGCTCCTCTAAGCTCTCCTTTCTTCTGGGCCTCGACCTTGGTATATAAGAACTTGGTATGCAACTCTCAGAACAAATTATTTTTGTCTACCCCTCCCCTTCCACTGAGATAGGCACAAACACTAGCATAGTTTCTATTAGCTCAAGGCTATGTTCCTAGAATGAACTTAACCCTTTTTAAAATATCTGAGACAGCTCATCATTGCCAATAGAACGTATTTGTTCCAACCAAAACCTGACAATAGGTTCCTGAAGCTCCTCTTAGAGAAGTTCCTTTAGAAAGTCTGTAATGATATTAGTAAATGCTCTCTCTGCCCCTTGGAGAGTTAAATCTTCTACCACCTAAAACCATCGCCTTAAGGACCTGGGAGCTATCTTTATGAAATACAGGGGGATAGAGTTTGTTCTCTTACATCTCAGTAAGGGCCTGACTTTGTTGGACACCTTGGTCTAATTTGCAAAGATACCTGCTGTCCTGAAGATAGTCCACAAGGAACAAACTCAGACAACCTAATCATGTTGACCAATCCTCTTCTCAAGTTAGTTCCAAGAATCTGCTCAAATTATTGGAACATAGCATTTTATTTTAATTAAGATTGTTAGCTGAAAAAGTGCTCACTGATGATTGGGAGGTATTTCCCTAGAGAGATAGAGAATAAAGACAAAACAGAAAAAATCAGTGACTTTAAACATAGAATGACTTTAAACACAGAGTCTCAATTTCTAGTCATTTGAAATTATAAATTTTATTTATATTTAAGCCAATTTGAGTAGGTTTTCTGTTAAGAGTCTTGTGTAATACAGCATGCTTTTGTAAATTATATAATTAAAACTTTATAACAAACTTTAAAAATAGATATTGTTATCCACCTTTACAAAAAGAAATAAGGCCCCCAAAATGAAGTGATTTCCCGAAAATTATCTTAACTGGAAAGTAATTGAAAAAGGACTCAAATTCCCACATTCTTAATTAAAATTTCACTGCCATCCAATCAGTTATATAAACTTGACTTTTAAGAAAAGTTTTTCTGTGAATGTCTAATTATTTTTTCCTATTTAAGATGAATTATGAGAACAAATCTCTGTTATAGTCACAGCACATGTGTTTGCATCAAATTTAATCATATGCCTATTTACGTGGATGAGGCATCTAGATTTCAGAATTTGCAAAGTAATAAAATTACCTATGTACACTACTCTTTATGTGATTACATAATATTGATTTTCTCCTCATAAAATTATTTGAGGGGTCATATATAGTATTACATTTATACTAATGAATACATTTTAATGTGCATTTTGTTGTCACTTGACATATGTTTCTAATTTATATAGGCCCTATGTGCTTATGTCTGTTATTGTTTAAAGTAAAGAAGGCAAGAATTTTTATACTTAAAATTGAGTGCTTCAAATTACCTTGTAAAATAGTTGTAAATGAATGCTAAAAAATGAACAGACAGATCAATGTGTACTAAAAGGTTGTTCTGTAGCTTGGATTCCACTATGAAAACCTTTTTACTTTATCCAAATTATGTTCATTTTATATATAATTACATATACTATTTTTGATATAATGGCATGTAATGTTGATGTTTGTAAATGTTAACACCAGAAATATTTGCCCCACTTCCAGTATTTAGGGTGGTGGTGGAACCAGTAAATCTATTTATTCAGCAAACCCTTAGAGAAACTTTTAAAGCAGAAGTTAGTTTTGAAAACCATCAAGCTTAACCCCATTACTGTGTTCTCAAAATTAATGTCACCTGCTTAGCATTAGACAACTCAGCTTTAGCAAAGGTAGGTCTATGATCCCACTCTTTAGCAAAACTAGGTCTATGATCCCACTCTCATTTTTTAACTCATTCCATTGAATCTGCTCTACAAAGAATCATCAAAATAATGTTTGAAAATTCTTCTTGGGCATATTTTTTGGTTTACAAGTATTTAAATTGTGTATTTGCTTTGTATTTCTCAAAATTATATGCTACTATAATTGCACATTAGATTGGAACCAAATACTAATTTGTAACTTTCTCCCCCAAATAAACCACAATAGCATATATATTTTTACATAGATTCACATATGGATATATATAAATCTCAAATCAAACTATTTAGATAATAAGGATACAAGTTGTTAAGTATTGTCAGAGTGTGGCAGTTATGGATGAAGAAAAATGAAAAGATTTCATTTTTCATATGAAAAATAACAAATTTAAAGCTTAGTTTGGCAATATAGTTATTTCAATTATCCTATGGCCTTTGTCTCCTCCCTCTTCCTAATTTTCTGTACATATAGTTTGCATGCAATATCTCCAAAGTCCATCTCTTACCCAGTCCCATTACAATTTATTAAATCAGGTCCCATCATTTTGTACTTGAGTTACTGAAAACACCTATAAAACAATATTTTTTACTGCAATCTTTCCACCCTCCAATGTGTGCACAATTCAGTAACTAGGATGATCTGGATAAAAGTTAAATCTGATCTGGTCAATTTGACAAGTTCCTAGAGTCCTTAAGAAAAATACAAATTCCTTAATATGTATAAAAGGCCCTCTTAAGGTCTCGCTTTCTTATCTCATAACTACCCACTTTCTGCTTTATCGACTCTCCAGATTTTTTTAAAAAATATATTTTATTGATTTTTTACAGAGAGGAAAAGAGAGGGGTAGAGAGTTAGAAACATTGATGAGAGAGAACATCGATCAGCTACCTCTTGCACACCTCCTACTGGGTATGTGCCCACAGTGAAGGTACATGCCCTTGACTAGAATCAAACCTGGGACCTTTCAATCCACAGGCCAATGTTCTATCCTGAGCCAAACTGATCATGGTGACTCTCCAGATATTTTTTTCATTCTCTAGACTTCTCATCCCTCTGAATATCCCCACAAGATTCTTCCACAATTTAAAATATTCCATTCCCTACTTGATCCCACATGTAATATTTTCTTCAATGCACAGTTTTGACCAGATATTTTAACAGAGGGTGTCCATCCTGTTTTCAAATAGCACCCAGCTAACACTTCAATAAAGAAATTATTGCAGCATATAGTAATCATCTATATATGAGCCATCCTTTTCTCACTATACAATGTTTGGGAGATTGTTTATTTATTCATCACTACATCCTACCATAGTCTGACATCATACATGTCAAACTCATATGTTGGTTGAATGATTGTTTATCTGACACCTCTCTTTAGTAGAGAAGTGGCAGAAATTCCTTTTTTAATATAATTTTTAAGTATCAAAATGAAAAGGAAAGTAAATCAAATAAACAGAGAAATATAAACCAAATAAACAACAATAAAAACAACAAAATAAAACTCCAGAAAGTGGCCATAAGGAAGTTAATATATGAATTACTTGAAAGATGAATTTAAAATAATAATCATGATAAAATAGTTAATGATCTAAGGAGACCAATGCAAAAACAAAGTAAGAATTTCAACAAAGATAGGGAAAAAAATTTAAAGAATCAAACAAAAATCTTGGAGGTAAAGAATACAATAATTGAACTAAAAAAATCAATAGAGTGGTTCAACAATAGTGTGGATAAATCAGAAAATAAAATCAGTAAACATAAAAACAGTTCACTTAAAATTTCCAGAACAAAGTTAAAAAGACTGAAACATAATTTAAAAAGTTGAATCGACTTATAAAAGCTCATCAGAATGAATAATAATAGATTACAGAGTCCAAGAAAAATAAGAAAATGAGAAAGAACCACAAAGTTTATTTAAAAGATAGTGGTTGAAAATTCCCCTAATCAGCAGAAGGAAATGTACACAAGATCAAAGGATCACAAATAAGAGGAACTCAAAAAATGCCCACTGAGTATATTATGATTGCACCGTCCAAAGACAAAGATAGAATTTTGAAAGCAGCAAGGGAAAAGCACTTTGTTACAGCAAAGAGAATCCTCATAAAACTATCAAAGGCTTTTTCAGAAACCTTGCAAGCCAGAAGAGAGTAGGATGATATAGGAAAAGAGCTAAAAAAATTAACTATTTAATTAATTAACTAATTAAAACAAACTGTCAAACAAGATTGTTATACCCAGCAAAACTGTCCAGCAAAAAAATGTAGGAGAGATCAAGACTTTTCCAAAGAAAACTGAAGGGTATTTTTACTACTAAACCTGCTTTTAAAAATTGTAAAGGGGACTTTTTTGAGTTGAAATAAATGGATACCAAACAGCAACATGATAAATACAAAAGTATAAAACTCACTGGCAAATACATATATAGAATACTGTGTTAACATTAGAGGATATATAAATCACTTGTGTTTTAACTATAAAGTTTAAAAGATAGAGTATGAAAAATAGCTATAACTATAAGAATATGTTAACGTATACATAATATAAATAGATGTGAATTGTAACATCAAGTACAAGTGTGTCAGGAAATAAAAGGTAGAGTAATTCGTATGTGCTTGAAGTAAAATTAATGAAGCACAAAAGAAGACAGCAAAAGTCAAGAAAAACAAAAGAACTAAAAGGAAGAGAAAATAATTAATAAAATGGAAATAATAAATTCTTCCCAGTCTGTAATTACTTTAAGTAAATGGATTAATTTCATCCATGAAATGGCATATAATGGCTCTGTGGATTAAAAAATCATAATTGCAGAAATAAAACAAGATCTAACTATGTGCTGTCTACAATGGTACAATAGATACATATATACATACTACAGGTCCAGTGCACAATTCACACACCTTGAAAAGAACTGTTAGCTCCAAGGCACCTGTGGGCACAGGGTGAGTTTCTGCTCATTTTCTGTGCCACTTCCTGGCCCCTCCCACCATGGCCCTAGTCCGCTGTGTGCTGGCGCCCTTGTTGATGGTGCCAGCCCCACTCGCACCTGCTGATGACACAGAGTGATTGGGCTGGCACCAGCATTGGGTGCAAATGGGGCCAGCACCGTTAGTGGGAACAAGCAGTGGCTGTTGCCTGATCACCCCTCAGGAGCAGGTGGAGGTAGAGAAGCCTAGAGAGGCAGTTGGGGCCAGCAGCCACCACTTTCATCCACTGATGGCAACAAGCAATTGGGGCCTGCACTGGGTTCAGGCAGTGGGTGTGAACGGCAGCTCCAGTGCTGGCAGTGGGTACAAGTGGGGTCAGTGCCAGCAGTAGGTACAAGTACCAGAAGGGGCTGTGGCACATGGGAACAAAGAATTTTCAGTAATCATAAGAGGCTTGCTCTGATGAAGGTGACTGGTACCCCACCTTGGTATGGTGCCCCCACTGACCTGCTCCACCATCCATCCACAGCCAATGCCCACCATATTCTGCACTCTGCCACCTGTCACTGATGCCACCATGTTCCACGCATGCCCTTTGGTAGTCAGTCCACGTCATAGCAAGCAGTTGTTCAGTTGTTTGCTTGTTTCAGTTTATTTGCAAATTAGAGATATATATTTTTAGAGGACCAGTCCATGAATTTGTGCATGGGTGGGGTCCAGCAGAAGAGGTTGTGGGCAATTTGCTGGTAGGTGCTATCCTTAATTTGGGTTAGGGGTCCAATTAAGGGCCAGGCCAGCTATGGAGCAGAGGCAGTGGGTGGTGGGATGGATGGCCCCACAACTATTGGGGTGGGGCAGCCAAGGAGAGGGGCTGCAGGAGGTTGACTGGCCAGCCCCACCCTTTATTGGAGTGGGGAGGTGTTATCACGGGTGGAACAGCCAGAGGGAGCGGCTGGGGGCCTATCGTAGTAGGGTGGGCTGATGGGGGTGGGACTGGCCAGGGGGAAAAATTGGGGGCATTTGGCCAGTGGCCCACACTTGATCAGACTGGGAGTCTGATCAGGGGCAGGCCAGCATGGGGGAAGGGCCATGAGGTTGGCCTGCGAGCCCCACTCCCTGATTGGGCCAGTTCTCTGGCCACAGTAGGCATCATAGCAACTGGTCATTATGGTCGTTAAGACTGTTACAGTTGCTGGCTTTATATATACTAGAGGCCTGGTGCACAAAATTCATGTGCAGGAGTGTGTGTCCCTCAGTCTAGCTTGCACCCTCTCCAATCAGGGCCCCCTCAAAGGATATCTGACAGCCCAGTAGGATCGGGCCTAAATGGGCAGTTGGACATCCTCTCACAATCCAGGACTGTTGATTCACAAATGCTCACCTGCCTGCCTTCCTGATTGCCCCTAACTGCTTCTGTCTGCCAGCCTGATCACCCCCAAACACTCCTTTGCCAGCCAGATTGATGCCTAGCTGCTCCCCTGACAGCCTGTTTGCTCCTAACTGCCCTCTCCTGCAGACCTGGTCACCCATAGATACCATCCCCTGCAGGCCTGGGTCCCCTAACTGCCATTTTCTGCAGGCCTGGTCGCTCCCAACTTCCCTCCTCTGCCAGCCTGGTCACCCTTAACTGCCTTCCTATGCAATCTTGATTGCCCCAAATTGCCTTCCATTGCAGGCCTGATACCTCCCAAATGCCCTCCCCTCCTGGCCATTTTGTGGTGGCCATCTTGTGTACACATGGGGGCAGCCATCTTTGACCATATGGGGACAGCCATCTTGTGTGTTGGAGTGATGGTAAATTTGCATATTATTCTTTTATTAGACAGGATTAGATAGGATAGAGGCCTGGTGCACAGGTGGCCAGCTGGTTTGCCTTGAAGGTCTTCCCAGATCAGGGTGGGAGTTCCCTTGGGTGTGGGGTGGCCTGGGCAAGGGGCCTGTGGTGCTTTGCAGGCTGGCTATGCCCCCAACGACCCAAGCAGAGGCCCTGGTATCTGGAATTTATTTATCTTCTATAATTGAAACTTTATAGCCTTAAGCAGAGGCCAAAACAGGCCAGGGCTGCAGAAACTTGGCTTCCTCAATTGCTGGGGGAAACTCAAGACTCCTGCTCTCTCCAGCTTCTTGGCTACCACCATTTTTGTTGGAATTTATTTATTTTCTACAATCAAAATTTTGTAGCCTTAAGTGGACGGCAAGGTAGTTCAGGGCAGGCAGAAAGCATGGCTTCTTCCATGGCCAGGGAAACCCAAGCCACCTGCTTTCTCTGTGTCCGCAGACATCTTGGTTGGGTTAATTTGCATACTCACTCCTGATTGGCTGGTGGGCCTAGCTTGTGGGTATAGGGAGGGTATGATCAATTTGCATATTACTCTTTTTTAATATTTTATTTATTTTTATTTTTTCTTATAATTTTTTTAATTTATTTTTTTATGTATGTGTACTTATTCTCCTATTACCCCCATCCCCCACTCATGATCCACCATCCTGTTGTCTGTGTCCAATGATTATGCTTATAGGCATGCACACAAGTCCCTTTGTTGATCCTTCCCCCTTGCTCTCACCAACCTCCACCTTCCCTGAGGTTTGACGTCCTTATCGACGTTTCTCAGTCTCTGGATCTGTGCTTGTTCATCAGTCTATGCCATTCATTATATTCCACAAATGAGTGAGATCATGTGATATTTTGCTTAGCATAATGCTTCCATTTCAATCCATGTTGTTGCAAATTGTATGAGCTCTTTCTTTTTTACTGCAGCATAGTATTCCATTTTATAGATGTAAGACCATGTTTTAATCTACTCATCTGCTCATGGGCACTTAGGCTGTTTCCAAATCTTAGCTATGATAAATTGTGCTACTATGAACTAAGGGGTGGATATATCCTTTCTAATTTGTTTTTCTAGTTTCTTGAGATATATTCTTAGAAATGGGATCACTGGGTCAAATGAGAGTACCATTTTTAGTTTTTTAAGGAAACTCCATACTGTTTCCCACAGTGGCTGCACCAAGCTGCATTCCCACCAGTGGTACAAAAAAGTTCCATTTCTCCACATCCTAGCCAGCACTTGTCATTTGTTGATTTGTTGATGTTCACCATTCTGACAATCGTGAGATGGTACTGCATTGTTGTTTTGATTTGCATCTCTCTGATGATTAGTGACTTTGAGCATGTTTTCATATGTCTCCTGGCCTTCCTTCTGTCTTCTTTTGAAAAGTGTCTATTTAGATCCATTGCCCATTTTTTTTAATTGGGTTGTTTATTTATTTATTTATTTTGTTAAGTTGCATGAGTTCTCTGTAAATGTTGGAGATTAAATCCTTATCATTGGTCATATTGGCAAATATGTTCTCCCATGAAGCGGGATTTCTTGTTTTCTTGATAATTTCCTTGGCTGTACAAAAGCTTTTTATTTTGATGTAGTCCCATTTGTTTATTTTCTCTTTAGTTCAAATTGCCCTAGGAGCAGTATCAGTGAAGAAGTTCCTTCGACATATGTCGGAGATTTTGCTGCCTGTAGATTCCTCTGGTATTTTTATGTCTTCCCACCTTATGTTTAAGTCCTTTATCCATTTTGAGTTTATTTTTGTGTATGGTGTAAGTTGATAATCTAGTTTCATTTTTTTTGCATGTGTCTGTCCAATTTTCCCAACAACATTTGTTGAAGAGAGTATCTTGACTCCATTGTATGTTCATGCCTCCTTTGTCAAATACTAATTGGGCATAGTGGTTTGGGTCGATTTCTGGGTTCTCTATTCTATTCCATTGATCTATATGTTCGTTCTTATGCCAGTAGCAGACTGTTTTAAGAACAGTGGCTTTGTAATACATCTTGATATCTGGTATTGAGATCTTACCTTCTTTGTTCTTCTTTCTCAGGAATTCTGTAGCTATTCAGGGTCTTTTTTTTATTACAGATGAATTTTTGGAAAGTCTGTTGTAAGTCTGTCAAATATGCCATTGGCATTTTAATGGGGAATGCATTGAATTTATAGATTGCTTTAGGTAGTATGGATATTTTGATGATGTTGATTCTACCAATCCATGAACATGGAATGTTTTTCCATCTATTTATGTCTTTGTCTATCTCTTATTTCAATGTTGTGCAGTTTTCCACATATAGGTTTTTTACCTCCTTAGTTAAGTTTATTTCTTGGTATCTTAATTTTTTTTTTTTGGTGCGATTGTAAATGGGATTGCTTTTTTAGTCTCCCTTTCTGTAAGTTCATTATTGGTATACAGAAATGCCATAGATTTCTTGGCATTAATTTTGTATCCTGCTACATTCTGAATTCATTTATTAAGTCTAATAATTCTTTGATGGAGTCTTTAGGGTTTTCTATGTACAGTATCATGTCATTTGCAAATAAAGACAGTTTTACTTCTTCTTTTCCAATTTGGATACCTTTTTTTTCTTGTCTAATCACATTGACTAATACTTCCAGCACTCTTTAACAGGAATGGTGAGAGTGGGCATCCCTGTTTTGTTGCTATTCTTAGGGGAAATTGTTTTAGTTTTTGTCTATTGAGTATGATGTTGACTGTACATTTGTCATATATGGTTTTTATTATGTTGAGGTAAGATCCTTATATTCCCACCTCGCTGAGAGTTTTTATCAAGAAAAGGTATTGGATTTTGTCAAATGCTTTTTCCACATAAATTGATATGACTATGTTTTTATCTCTCGATTTGTTTATGTGATGTATCACAATTATTGATTTGTGAATATTATACCATCCTTGCATCCATGGGATAAATCCTACTTGGTCATAATGTATGATCTTTCTGATGTACTGCTGGATTTGATTTGCTAGAATTTTGTTGATGATTTTGGCATCTGTGTTCATAAGAGATATTGGCCTATAATTCGCTTTCATTGTTTTTGTCTTTATCTGGTTTTGGTATTAGGGTAATGCTGGGTTCATAGAATGAGCTTAGAAGTTTTCCTTCCACTTGAATATTTTGGAATAGTCTTAGGAAGATAGGTTTTAGTTCTTCCTTGAATGTTTTGTAAAACTCCCCTGTAAAGCCATCTGTCCCCGGACTTTTGTTTGCTGGAAGCTTCTTGACGACTTCTTCAATTTCTTCCATAGTTATTGCCCTATTGATATGTTTAGATTCCTCCTGATTGAATTTTGGAAGGTTATATTTTTCTAAGAATATGTCCATTTCCTCTAGCTTGCCCACTTTGTTTGAATAGAGCTGCTCATAGTATTTTTGAAGAATCTTTGGATTTCTGTGAGGTCTGTTGTATTTCACCTTTCATTTCTGATTTTGTTTATTTGTGTCCTCTCTCTTTGCTTCTTGGAGAGCCTTGCTAGAGCTTCATCAATCTTGTTTATCCTTTGGAAGAACCAGCTCTTGGTTTTGTTGATGTTTTGTATTTTTTGGGGGTTGTCTATGTCATTCATTTCTGGTCTGATCTTTATTATTTCCTTACTTCTGCTCACTGTGGACTTTTCTTGTTACTCTCTTTCTAATTCTTCAAGTTGTTGGATTAGATAATTTATTGCCAATTTTTTCTTGTTTTTTTGAGGTAGGCCTATAGAGCTATAAAATTCCCTCTCAGGACTGCTTTCATTGTATCCCATAGGATTTGCAATGTTGTGTTTTTATTGTCATTGGTCTCCAGGATGTTTTTAATTTCTTCTTTGATCTAATTGATAATCTAATCTTTGTTTAGTAGCATGCTATTCAGCTTCCAAGTGTTTGAATTTTTTAGAATGTTTTTATTTTAGTTTATTTCTAGTGTTATACTTTTGTGGTCTAAGAAAATGCTTGATATTATTGCAATCTTTTTGAATTTGAGAAGATTTTGTTTGTGACCCAATATGTGGTCTATTTTTTGAAAATGTCCCATGTACACTTGAGAAGAATGTATATTCCATGTCTTTGGGGTGAAGTGCTCTGAAGATGTCAATTAGGTCCATCTGATCTGGTGTGTCTTTTAGGATTGATGTTCCTTTGCTAATTTTTTTATCTAAAGGATTTATCCAGTGATGTCAGTGGTGTATTAAAGTCCCCTACTATGACTATATTGTTGTCAATCTGTCCCTTGATATCTTCCAGGAGATTTTTTATGTATTTGGGTGTACTTGCATTGGGTGCATATATGTTTACCAGTATTATACCTTCTTGTTGAATTGTACCCTTTAGTATTATGTAGTGGCCTTCCTTATCTCTTATTATGGCCTTTACTTTCAGGTCTATTTTATCCGATATAAGTATTGCAACCCCAGCTTTTTTCTTATTTTCCTTTGCTTGAAAAATATTTTTCTATCCCTTCACTCTTAGTCTGTGTGAATAATTTGTTTTGAGATTGGTCTTTTATAGACAGCAAATATATAGGTCATGTTTTCCTATCTATTCAGCTACCCTATGTCTTTTGATTGGTGCATTTAATCCATTTACAGTTAATGTTCTTATTGACAAGTACATGTCTGTTGTCATATTTTTCATTAGTGTTTCTGATTCTTCTTGCCTTTCTTTTTCTTGTTTTTACAGCAGTTCCTTTAGCAATTCGTGCATTGCTGGCTTGGTAGTGATAAACTCTCTTAGTCCTCTTTTGTCTGTGAATTTCCTGATTCCACCTTTAATTTCAAATGATAGCCTTCCTGGGTATAGTATTCTTGGATTCAGTTCCATGCTTTGCATCACTTTGTATATTTCATTCCATTCCTTTATGGCCTGGTGTGTTTCTGTTGAGAAGCCAGTTGATATTATAATAGGGGAATCCCTTTTAAGTAACTTTCTGTCTCTCTCTGGCAGCCTTTAAAATTCTTACTTTGCCATTGGTATTCACCAATTTAATTATAATGTGTCTTGGTGTTGGTCTTTTGGGGTTCAATTTTTTTGGGACTATATACTTTTTGGACTTCCATAGGTTTTTGTTTGTTTGTTTGTTTTGTTTTTGTCAATATCAGGGAAGTTTTCTGTCATTATTTCTTTGAACAGGTTTTCTATTCCATGCTTCTCTTCCTCTCCTTCTGGAATCCCAATTAAGTGGATGTTGTTTTGTTTTGTGTTGTCCCAAAGCTCCCTTAGTCTCTCCTCTTGTTTTTTAAGCCTTCTTTCCAAATGCTGCTATGTTTGTGTGCTTTTTCCTACCTTGTCTTCCAATTTGCTGATGCAGTCCTCAGCCTCTTCTAGTCTACTTTTTAGGCCTTCCATTGTGTTCTTTATTGCAGCTATGTCATTCTTCATCTTCTCTTGATTTCCTTTCATGTTGGAGACATTCTAATTCAGCTCTTTATAGTTCTCATTGAGTTATGTGTATTTGTCATCCAGCCATTTGAACATCCTTATAATCATTTCTCTGAATTCTATCTCTGACAAGATGCTGGCCTCAAACTCATCTAACTCCCTCTCTGGTGTTTCCTCTTTTTTTTCCTTTGGGGGTTGCTTTTATGTCATCCCATGTTTTCCTGTAATGTTTTTATTGTAGATCCAATTGTTTTGCTACCCAGGTTCTTTTGGGGATGGTGCTACAGGTGTAATCTTTCATTTCTCCTGTGCTTGTTAATCTAGTATAGCTTTCTACTTGAGCTATTTGGGTTCTCTTGATGTGGGCCTGTGAGCTTGAGTGGCACAACTGTGGTATATAGAATTCAGCTGCCTTGGGGGGAAGTGTCCCAATTTTTGGTGTGTTGAATCTTCAACTGAAATCACGCATGCCCTTCTGGGACTTTAAGTGGCACCAAGAAACCATCTGTTGGGGTGATGAGGCTCAGGGAGCCTGTTCTCTGGAAAGGCATGACTGAGGTGCACAAAATTCTGTAGTTGTGAGGTGGGCAGACCCAGCTTTTGCTGTTACACCACTCCTGGGCAGCTCACCCTCACCCTGAAGGTGGAGATCCCAGGATCCCCAGGCCTGCAGCTGGAGTAGTAGGACTTTGGCTGGAGTGGTCACTAGATTGTGGTGCAATTCCATGGCCCATCTGATTGTTGGTGTTGATGGTTTCCTCCCAAAATGAGCCTTTCTCCCCTTCAGATGGCATGGGCTCTGTGCTATGATAGTGCCTTCTGGGGGTGTCTGCCATGGTGATAGGCTCTCCTTATCAAGGAGAGCCTGTCTCTCAGCATATTACTCTTTTATTAGATAGGATTTATTTATTTATTTATTTATTTAGTTAGTTAGTTAGTTAGCTATACATATATATCTTATATACAACTATATATATTTTACATCAGAGTATCTAAATATATCCTATATAATAGAGTTAAGATGCAAATTAACCCTCACACCCTCACAAGATGCTTGCCTACAACCAGGTTGGCAAGGGAGTTAGTGAGGAATGACCAAATGGCTGAACAAGCAGGCTGCATCAGAAAACCAGGCCAGTGGGAGGGGGAGGGGCTATGGTGGTGGGTGAGCTGATGGGGGACAACAGACCAGCAGAGGGGACAGTTGGGGGCAACTAGGTGGGAAGAGGGGGCAGTAAGTTGTGACCAGGCTGGAAGGAGGGGGTGTTAGGAGCAACCAGGTCAGCGGAGGGGGCAATTGGGGTTGACCTAGGCAGGTGAGCAATTAAGAACCAGCAGTCCAGGATTGTGAGAGGGATGACCCAGATTGGAGAGAGTGCAGGCTGGGTGGAAAACCCCTTCCCCGTTGCCCTCCCCACTGCTGCACAAATTTTGTGCATCTGATCTTAGTAAAATATATAAATCAGTATTGATAGAACTATATCAAGAATCTTTTCCACAACAATGGAATTAAATAAAAGTCAATAGTAAAAGAAAATATAGAAAATGCACAAATATGTGGAAATTTAACAACCTTTGAACAACCAATGCTCAATGAACAAATCAAAAGCAAAATTGAAAAATACTTTGACAAATGAAAGTAAAACACCATAAACTAAAGCTTGTCAATGCAGCAAAAGTAGTTCTAAGATGGACATTTATAGAAGCAAATACTTATATTAATAAAGATGAAAAACCTCAAATTATCTTTCTTATTTACACCTCTAGGATCTAAGTGGAAAAAGAATTTAAAAAAGACTAAAATTAGCAAAGATAATAAAGCTAGAGCATAAATAAACCAATAGATAAAAAACAATGAAAATTAACTTTGTTTTTCAAAAAATATGGAAAATTGACAATTTAGCTAATTCACCAAAAAAATGTAAGACACAGATTTAAATATGAAAGAAGAAACACTACAATTGATGCTACAGAAATAAAAATGACAATGAGAGACTGTTATGAACAATTATACCCCAACAACTTCAATTACCTAGAAGAAATGGATTAAAACCTAGTCTACCTAAACTGAATCATAAAGAAATAAAATTTGAAGCAGTTCTATAACTTGTAATGAGGTTAAATCACTAATTGAATCTCCTAAAAGAGAAAAATCTCAGGAACTGATGATTGCCCTTGTACTAGTAAATACTACCAACCATTTAAAGAAATATTATTACCAATTCTCCTCAAACTCTTCCAAAAACCTGAAGAGAAGGAAACACTTCCAAATGACTTTTATAAGACCACCAATATTCTGATACCAAAACCAAAGACGTTGAAAGAAAACTACTGGCCAATATCCAGATTGATATAGACTCACCTCTGCTCTTTTCAATATACATTAATAAACTTTTCTAAGTTATAACAATTCTGTTTCTGAGAAGTGAAAAATCAGGAATCAGGACTAGAACAAGAGAAGATATTGAGCTTAGTTGCTTTGTAAGGACTATTTAGAGGAGGCTATTTAGATATTCAAAAAAGGTAAAGATATTTAACTTCTGTTTAAAGATTTAACTTATGAGGTAGGTGGCAAAATAGATGAACAAGCTCCATAGAGCTTCCTATAAAGAGCACACAAAGACTGGTGAGGCACAAGGAAAAAAACAGCTGAAATATCAAAGTCTCTGATAGTTATTCTATGCCACTAAACTGCATGGGTCTAGTAGTTCATCATCAAATACAAAACAATGTTTTCTGATGTGCAAACTTATATATATATATATATATATATATATATATATATATATATATATATACAATTAGATACAGAGAATAAATTGATTATCACCAGATGGCAAGAGGTGATCAATTCATAATGAATGTCAACTGTAATTAAAAATTAAAAGACAGTAGCAAAGAACAAAGTAAGAAAGAAAACCATCTTATACTACATTGAAAAGTAGCAAAAACTGAGTTATGGATAAGAGTGGTAAAAGGAAGATATATTGGTTAGAGCTTAAAATAAAATAGAAAATGCGTATATACATATTGATTTATTTTAAGGAATTAGCTCACATGATTACTGCACTGTCAAGTCCAAAATATATATGCTTGGAAATTCACCCAAGTGTGAAAGTTACAGTCTTGACTCTAAAGTCTGTAGGGCAGGCCAACAGGCTCAGAACTCAGGCAAGATTTCTACATTACAGCATTGCAGCAGAATTCTTGCCTCCCCGGAAATCCTCTGTTTTTGCTCTTATTGACCAAATCTCACCCTCATTCTGAAGGATAATCTCCTTTAACTTAAAGTCAACTGATTCTAAATATTAATCATATTTATAAAGATCTTCACAGCTACATCTGGACTAAGGCTTGACCAAACAACTGTGCACCATGGCCTACCCAAGTTGACACATGAAATTAATAATCACAGACAGCTTTTGAGAAACAGAGGGGCAGCGATGTTCAGAGGCAATACTAAAGAGCTTAGTGAAAGGGAATATTAATGCTTAGTATTCACTCTTATGCTACACAATGCTATCCTGTAAATTTTATCACCTCAACCCTTTGTGTGCAACATACACATATTTTGTGTTCGAAGATTAATTTGGGAATAAATTAAGTGATCCTATCTATTGTTCACATCAAAGAGAGAGAGAGAGAGAGATAGAGAGAGAGAGAGAGAGAGAGAGAGAGAGAGAGAGAGAGAGAATGACGGGACATTCTTTGATTTGTTGATGTATAACTGCATTATTTCACCAGAGGGGGAAGTCAGAGCCAGAAGAAATCTGGGAAAATAGGAGACAACCATCTCCATGAGGACACCCAGAGATATGAGTTAAAACTAATATTTTTGCATCCCACAGGTCAGTGTACATCATCTGATATAACAGTTCAATAAAGCCAAGTTGAAGATTATGGGCCTGAAGTCAAAAGTTATTCAGATATATCTTCTGGGGAGTCTATGGGGTCTTCCAAAACAACCAGACACTTCGTATAATACAAGACTTGAGATTTGTTTTTGGTTAAGAAAAACTTTATTACCTGGAAATTATCTTCCTCCATTAAAGTGTGAATAGAGATAAGAAAATTTTTATACCAGGGCTTCTCTTTTGTATACATTGCATGGAAGGATGAAATCTGTCTCATTAGGGGAAGAATGAATAGATCCCCTTCTTGAGGTGAAATTAAAAAATAAAAAATAAAAAACTCAAGTGAGGAATCAAACCCTATAATAGAAACTCTTAATTTTAGTTTTCATTCCCATTTGGGAGTGAAACTTAGCAAAAATTTCCAGGAAAAAAATTCCCTGCTCTGCCTCTAGCAAAACAGGAATTGACATTTCTCTATACAGTTTAGTGGGCCAATGCCAAAGTCAATCTTATTGTTTTCATCAAAACTTTCTGAGGTCTGTCTTCTGCAGTACTTGTAATCTATAATCCAACATAGTGTTTTAAGTAGATCTGTGTATAAATATTTGAAGACAAGTTACTTGATTAATTCTTTCTATTTAAAACAAAAATCTCAAAATATTTTTAAAAACACACATACTTTTCATTTCTCTAAAGCAGAGATTTTTAACCAATGTGCCACATAATTTTTAAAACATGCAACACCTGACAATTTAGTCAGGGACACTGAGCTCTTTTCCCCTAAATTGTCAAATAAAAAATGACAAAACCCAACACCATAACCATCCAGTGTGAATGAATCAAGATTATATGTTTACTGGTTTTTTGACATATTGGTGAATATATATATATATATATATATATATATATATATACTAATATATATATAATATATATATTATAAATATATAATATATATATTTGGTGTGCCACAGAATTTTAGTAATTAGTTTATCTGTGCCATGAGACAAAAAAGCTTGGAAATCACTGGTCTCAAGCCTTGAACATACCATTTTGATAAGTGATTACTACAAGGTGGCTGAGGGGGGCTCGCATTGCTATCTGATAGGCATCTTGGCAAAACAGAGATAAAGAGATGTGGCAGCAATATAATGCCAAGCAAAACACAACTTCCAGAGCTAAAAAACTTTTTAAAAGAAAAGATTCATTGGGACATTAAGAATCAGGTTCTAGGGCATGAAATCTAAACCATTAGCAGCAGTATTAGGTGGAAAAGGTATTATATTCACATCCTAGAGTTAAGGAGTATTTTTACATATTACTAGAGGCCCAGATTTTAAATCGTGTAAGACCCAAACCCGCTGTGCTGGCGGGACCCCAGACCTGCTGTGAACGAGTAACGTGCCATCATGAGCCACCATATTGTGAGCCATAAACTCTTCAATGCCACATGAGCCACAAGTTCCACCTTGTCATACCAGCGGCGAGTGCTGCCTCACCGCTGCAAGCAGCTTGTGGGCCCAGATGGGGGCACTGAGAGGTGCTCTATGCACCTCCTGGTGACTGGTCATTTGGTTGTTCTGGCGATCTGGTATTATAACCACTGGCCTTTTATAATATAGACTAGAGGCCTGGTGTACATAATTTGTGCATGGGGGGTGTCCCACAGGGTGGGATTGGCCTAAATAGACAGTTGGAGATTCCTCTCACAATCAGGGACTGCTGGCTCCCAACCACTCATCTGCCTGACTAATTGTCCCTAACCACTTCTGCCTGCCAGCCTGATCACCCTCTAACCACTCCCCTGCCAGCCTGATTGATGCCTAACTGCTCCCCTGTCAACCTGATTGCCCCTAACTGTCCTCCCCTGCCGGCTTGGTCTCCCCTAACTGTCCTCTCCTGCTGGCCTGGTTGCCCCTAGCTGCCCTCCCTTTGCAGCTTGATCATCCATAACTGCCCTCCCCTGCCAACCTTGAAGCCCCCAACTGTCCTCCCCTGCAGACCTATCACCCCCAATAACCCTTCCCTTTCTTTCCTGCCTGGTTTCCCGTAACTGCCCTTCCTTGCTGGCCTGATCACCCAAAACTTCCCTCCCCTGCCAACCATCTTGTAGTGGCCATCTTGTGTCCACATAGGGGCAGCCATCTTTATTCACATGAGGGTGGCCATCTTGTGTGTTGGAGTGATGGTCAATTTGCATATTACCTCTTTATTAGATAGGATCTCTTGGAAAGAAGGATGTAAATTTGTTTGAAAGAATATATGCTGGTTACATTCAAGGGGTGCAGGATAAATTAAATCAGAGTGGTTCTTAGATAGAAGCACAGCCTGTAATTAAGGAATATTTGCTACTTTTGATTGGTTACAGACAATAATCCTAAAACTTCATAGATATGGCCTATCTAGTTCATGGCCCATCTAGTTGGCTAGTAGATGCCTGGGTACTCATTCAAAGCTCCTATCTACATTCTGGAATGTGAGCAGTCTTGTTAGCTGGCCAACAGTTAACAACAGGCTAGCTACTCTTTTGTTCTCATTCTTCAGCCCAACATAATTTAATTCAGAGCATTTCTAAGTTGTTTTTTTGTTTGTTTGTTTGTTTGTTTGTTTGTCAAGAGAATATATTACATGTTGACTTGTGTTTCAGATACATTTTTGTAATAAAACTGATATTCTGTTTTTTCCTTACTTTCTCTGCCTACACTTTCAAATCACTTTGTTTCGACACACTAGGCTATTTCCCCCAGACTCAGTTTCTTCTATAAAATTGGGATGTATTTTACCATACAAATATTTATTGAGTATGAACTAGGCATTGCACTAGGTATTAATATACAGATGTAAATTAAATATATTATGTCTTCCCCAAAATAGAAGAAATGTGTAAACTTTATAAATAAAGAAAAAGTACTATCTACACATCATTTTGCAGTTAAGGAAAAAGTGACAGTTTCAACAAAAAAGGAAACTGCCAGATTTTGTAAAGGTTCAGAATAAATAGAATATGGAATTTACAAGTAGAGATGTCTAGAAGCCATTGAAAATATGTCTGCAGCTCAATAAGATATTTAAGTAGCTAAACACAGTTGGGGATCAAATGAGATTATGAATGTGAGAGTATTTTGGAGACTATAACATCATGCAAATGTGAGTTCTATATTTGTTCTGCCAGGCAAGCAATACAAATGTGAATTATTATTACATATGTGAAGTTGTCACTAAATTCACATTTTTACATTGATTTTAAAGTACTTGATCTTTAATGGTAGTAGAATATTCTGATTTAGGAAGTCAAATATAAGTTTCTCTAAGGCAAAGCATTTTCTGTAAGCATAATTTACACATAATACAGATGTGCTATAAATGCTGTTGTCTTATTAAGAAATGGAAGAGAGTTTTACGCAATGATAAAAGAAAATAATTAAAACAAAGTTTTTGCAAATGTGACCAAATATGTACCACTGAGATCTCTAGGTCTGTGTCACACCATCCAAAATATGGAATTTATAAGGGATCCCAAATTCTAATGCTTATATCATTATCATAATCTTATATTAATATTTATAAAGCATTTATTATACACAAGGCTCTTTTCTGTAGCCTTGATAGGGATAACCTAATTGATTCCTGTCCAAATCCCTTGAGGTTGATGTGCTGTAGGTGGTAGATTACGGACTCAAAAGGGCTGGATTAGAAATTGCTCTACAGTTTATTAGATGTGATGATTGGAGCAATTAGCTTCTCTGTGCCACAATATCTTCACCAGTATAATGTACAATAATGGTATATTTCTCCTAGAGGTTTCTAAATGTTAAATGAATTACTTTATGTAAGGAGCATTGAACAGTGACTACAATATAATTTTTATAAATACTATCTATTAGACTACATTATTTTTCTATTCCCATTGGCCATACATGAAATTTTTACTAGTATATCTAAGTTAACATGTACAAATTAAGAGATTTACTTAACCAGATTTAAGGGAATTTTTTTTTTTGCTTTCATTTTCTTCATTTGAGTGATATTATGTCTTTAAAATACTTCCATCCAGACACTCATTTTTGAAAGTATATATGTTCACTTTTTAAACTGGTTAATAGATTTAGGATAAATATGATTTGGAAATAATGAGTTATTTGTAGCCAAAGAATTATAAAGCAATGAATGGAATGATTTCTTGAGTCTTGCTCCCAGGAAAAATATAAGAAAAGAATTAGAAACTCTCTGTCTCTCAAGACATCCAGAATATATACTGGATTAGCTAATCCCTGGTGGCAATTCCTAACTCTAAGATTCTATGATTTAAGTAATTCATAATGAACACAACATATCTGTGGGTTCATGTAAAAACATCATATATTTATATGAAAAACTATCATACCTTGCATTGCATCTGATTTAATCAGCATTCATTAGATTTTGGTATGAATTTCTTACCCAAGGTTTAATATTACTTTTACTTACCATATACTTTCTCATGTGGAAATGATTCAAGTTGCTACTGAATATGTACTTAAGATATTATACTCCTATTTAATTAGTTATCTTAATTGAGATATTAAAAAGTCAAAACACTGGCAAAATATCATGTTTTATAGCATTTAAAAATTAGAAGTACTACATACAAATGTGTAGTATAAGCAAACTTCTATTAGAAATGACCTACCACAAGCCTCACAAATCATACAGAATCTCCTCTCTCTATTTTTATAGTCTATAATGATATTAAGACTTCACTAATGAATTTAAATTTTAAATTGAGCTGTATTAAAATTTCTTTGAATCTGCTTTAGTTCTTATCACCTTTGGCAGCAGGTTCCCTAGTCCTCACTATCATACCAGAATCCTCTTGTATTTTGTCTATTTTATAGATGAGATGAGTTTATGGTGATCCCTTTCTCTTGGGCTCAAAATATTAAGTTTAAATCTAAACATGGTTTGCAAATAACCAGGGGTTCTTTTCAAAGACTATTTAATACAGTGAACTACAGCTTTAGCAGTTGCATATCCATGCAGGAAAGAGATTAGTTTGCTCATATAAACCACAGTGACATATTTTTTATAGTCTCCTGAATGACTAACCTAAAGTCATTAGGTTAGCCTAAAGACAATTTTTTATTTTATTTAAAAAAGTATCACCTTACTTTTCTCTTTAGGATTCAAAAAGCATTTTATAATAAATATGAAAGAAAATATAATTTATGGGCTATAAATCTGTGTGGTTTTGTGAAGGAGAGTGAAGACTAATGATATGAGGAATTAGGTAATGATAAATTTCAAAATAAGCTCCTAAATCCTTGTTAAATTTAAGATTTAAAAAATTCTCCCTATCACTTAATTAAAATAAACAAACTGGTCCCCATTGTTGGCCATTCCATTTCTTTCATGCCACCCCTATTTCTCCCCTTTTAGTCACTGCCTCATAAAAAACATGTAAAACTATGCTAAGACACCAGAAATAGTTCCACTTGTACAAGAAGGATCAAGGAATGATATCAGTGAATGTAATCCTATCAAATAAAAGAGAAACATGCAAATTTACTATACCTTCTCTACGTTACCAGCCAATAGGCATGAGTATGCAAATTAACCCAACCAAGATGGCAGGCAGGACTCCACTGCCGGAAGTCTGGCCATGGCAGCGCTAGGGCTACAGGGGTCCAGATTGCAGCCCCAGATCCAGCAGGGGATCTGGATCCCTGCCGGCTCACAAAACCCAGCCATGGCAAATCTGGGGCTTGAGGGGCAGGGAATTGAAGACAAAAACCTGCAGGCCTGGCACCCAGCAGCCCCAAGGCCTGAGGCAGAGACACTTGGGTTGCTGAGGGGTGTGGGTTGTGGCTGCAGAGACACAAACCCACAAGAAACATGTGGAAAGGAAGATAAACTATCATAACTTTATCTGCCTTTCCACAAGATGAGAAAACTGTACCTAAATTATTTAGTGCTGTGGCCAACACCTTTCTATAAACACAGGGTAATGTTATGACCACTCCCAGGAAGGTCTGGTCAGAATATGGTCTCCAGGGAATAAAGCCACTGTGGCAAATCATCTAAAAGAGGAAACATGCTTTTGTTGGGTTTATTCTGAAGGTCAGAGAACATGCCACCCAACATATGCTGTGTTGTTATATTGAGCTGTAGATGCTTTAAAAACAGCAAATGCATGCGGAGGATTTCACTGAAGTCTCCTGATCTCCCTAAAATCAGATCCCCCCAAAGGAGCTTAAATGTTGTAGGTCCTCTTGATGGGAGAAGTGTCATCAGGCAGAGAAGACTGACTCCTGTCACAGGACAGGAGAGTAGAAGTTGACATCACCCCCAAACTTTGTTACAAACTATTTCCCCCTATCCCATTCATCTTTCCTAAATATAATTTCCTCTCCTCTAAGAGGCCTATATCTCCCCACCCCTTTCCCTAGGAAGAAGGTATTTAAATCTGCATTCTAAGCAAACTTGGGGAGTTACTCATTTTTCCTTGGAATCTCCCACATATACACAAGGTACACATGTTAATGAACTATTGCTTTTCTCTTGGTGATCTGTTTTTCATTACAAGGGCCTCCACTAAGAACTAAGAAAGGTAGAGGAAAGCTATTTTTCCTCTTCCATAATTCTATCTCAGAAAATCAAGTCCCCAGCTGAACAATGAGGTTGGCTCAAGTACCAAGCAGTCTCAGCTGACAGGAGGGAAGCTTCTAGGGAGAAATAAGTGATATTGGCATCAAAGTGGGATGAAGGGCACACGCATGGTTGCTGGTGGGAGTTTAAAGCGGATCAACATTTTTGGAGGATGATTTGGAAAATTTGATAGAAATGTTCAAGGTACATCCAAGAGTCTTCTTCTAGGAATCACATCTGCTTAGATAAAGCACAAGCGCATAAGCCCTGGTCAGAACCTAGGATGCTACTGCAGGCTCCCCTTCCATAATAGGAAAATCCAGGAAAAACCTGCATTTTTTAGGATAAGGTGGCATCTATACTAATAAAAGGGTAATATGCTAATTAGACTGAACATCTTCTGGAAGATCTTCCAGCTGTCCTTCTGGACATCCTTCCAGACAAAGCTATGTTGGCAGGGCCAAGTCAGAGGAGGTTAGAGGCAATCAGTAGGCATGGGAGAGCAGTTAGGGGGACCAGGCCAGCAAGGGAGAGCAGTTAGGGCAAATAGGCTGTCAGGGGAGAGCAGTTTGGGGGATCAGGATGGCAGGCAGGTGAGTGGTTAGGAGTCAGAGGTCCCAGATAGAAGAGAGTGTAAGCCAAGCTGAGGCAACCCCTTTCCCATGCACGAATTTCATGCACTGGGCCTCTGGTATTTAAATAAATGAGATTATATTTAACATATATTGAGCATTATTTTTCAAAAAATTCTGCTATAAACATACTATATATATATATATATATATATATATATATATATATATATATATATAGCATGTGTGTGTGTGTGTGTGTGTGTGTGTGTGTGTGTGTATCCCAAAAAATATAAGCTCCCCTATACAGTTAAAATCTGACATTTTTTATTCCTATCATAAACCTATTCAGAAATTCCCTATTATCTTATTGTACTATCAAAGAAGCAGATTGATCCATATACATTTGCAAAAAGTTTGATTAACTAAATAAATTTGATATAAATTTATTTTTATCTTTTATGTAATCTCTCTCCAATAAGCAGGGAAATAGATATACAAGATGAAGATGATCACATTGCTTTTCCAATTATTTGGAATTCCAGAGCCAAAAAAGAGTATTAACAACCCAGCTTTGACTCCGCAAATCTTCATTACTATGTTTCTATTTGTCTATGCAATGTGCCATTGTATGAAACCTACAAATTCTTGGAAAGATTGAAACATTAGTCAATACTTTAAAAGCTCTTTATAAAGACAAAATGTGTGATGTGATGAGTTCTTCTAATTGATTCACTTGTAAAAATAATAATTTATTATGATAAGAGTTTATGTTATTATGATATATGGATTGTGAATATAAATAAATTTATGATTTTTATTCTAAAAAGCAAAGGATGTTGGTTCATCTCAGTCTATCTATTTGAGCACTGAAATATATCATCAGATATGGCAAACTATTCTATTCACAGTGTGATATTTCATCTTTATTTATATAATGGTTCATTATTGAAGTTGAATTTCATTCAATCAGTCAACATTTATGTATTACATACCTAAGTGTAAAACACTCTTTTTCTAAAAGAAATATGATAATGTACAAGGCAAACAGAGTTCCTGACCTAGACTTATTCTGGATGGGAATCTGAAGCTACTCTTAATGATTAAGTTTCTTCTGCCTTGCCTTTACCCACATGATAAAGTCCAAAAGTTAGAATCTGGCATCGTGTATTTCATTCCAAATATAAATTCTGTTAGATCATCTAGTCCAATCTGCATTCACAGCTAGATCTTTGAAGGATCTGTAAATTTCCCCCTTCCTTAAGTACCATTTCAGGTAAATGGCTCCTGTCTAATTTGTTTCACTACTTCTATCAACTCCTTGGTTACTTCTCTAAGAAGAGGAAAATTTTATGTGCTTCCATAGCATTTTCTATGTATTCCAATTGTGATTCTTTTCACATTGCATATTCTTTTCATTGGTGTATAAACTTGAAAACAAAGACTACATTCTCTTTACTTTAATTTTCCTAACAAATACCTCACAATACATGGTACATGTAAGACAATAAAAATGTTTAATGAGTAAGTTAATTAATTAATAAGCTAAATTCACATTTAGCAAAGGTCTCATGGAATTTACTGATAAGAAACTATTATTGAAATTATCATAAAATATATAGGAAAATAATAACAAACTGCTTATCCTTCTCAAAGATATTAAGTATATTCTAAAATTTTATTCCATCCCCCACATAGATGGATTAAATGAGCTGAAACCTCCAGGTGCTGCCATATTCTGTACCCCTCAATGGAAGATTTAGACAATAATTCTGATCAGAATCAGCCCTATGATAACTAGCATTGGTTACACAACTAATGGGTATCCTCCATTACTATAAAGAGTTAAGAGTCCCTGCTATTTGTTAACAGTCAGTGACTATCATTTGTATTCATCCAGAGGCACTAGACATTGAAATACCACTTTGCCAAACCTAATGATGAAGGATGTTGCTAAAAGTCCCCAAATTAAAAATATGAAAGAGGCCAGAAATGGAGGTTTTTTAAAAATACAGCATTTTACTCCCTAATAGGAGCTAACATCTTTTAAATGAAGTATTTTCCTGGAAAAAAATAAGTAATTTTCAAAGTTGTTTACAATTTTTCAAAAAATATGGTCAAATAGTCCAAATAATGTGAAAATTTGCAAGTTAATCAAAGGATAACTTTCTGAAGAAAAGAATTGGAGTCAAGTATACTATGGGAATTTGTTTTTCAATATTTAAAAGAACAAGTAATATCCCATAAAATTTAAAGTGTCCCTGGTCATAAAAAGTGGAAAGTTTAATATTGAAATGGGTATACTACTAAATATTTATGAATCTAGATATAATTATATAATTCAATCTTATTTATCATAGGGAAAAATTTAAACTAATATAACACATCAAATAATAGGAATTAGTTTAAAAATTATGGCATTCAAGAGAAGGGTAAACACAAAGTTATGCTGTAAAACTATTTAATAACATGATGAAATGTTTATAAAATTTGTTTTGAAAAGTTATAAAACATCATAAAAAGTATGATGACATTTATGATAAAATAAAATTTGAGTGTACTTACATATACTATCTAATCAAAGAGTAATATGAAAATTGACCATACTTCCACTACACACACAAGCCACGTCCACAGCCACACCCTCCTGCCAATCAGGAGGAAGTATGCAAATTAACCCCAACCAAGATGGCTTTGGCCACAGAGAAAGCAGGAATTAGGCCTGGGTTTCCCCAGCGATGGAAGAAGCCAAACTTTCTGCACACCCTGGCTGCCCAGGCCTTCACTCAATGCTACAAAGTTTCAATTATAGAAGATAAATAAACCCCCCAAAAATGGTGGCAACCATGGAGCTGGACAGAGAAGGAGGCTAGAGTTGTCCCCAATGATGGAGGAAGCCAAGCTTTCAGCAGTCCTGGCCTACCTTGGTTTCCACTTAAGGCTACAAAGTTTCAATTATAGAAGATAAATAAATCCCAACAGAAATGACTCCTACTAGGAAGCGAGTAGAAGGCTTGGTTCCATTCCAGGCTACAAAGTTTCAATTGTAGAAGATAAATAAATCCCAGATACCAGGGCCTTCATTTGGGTCTCTGGGGGTGTGTGGCTGGCCTGCAAACCAACACAGGCACCTCATCCAGGCCACCTCATGCCCCCAGGGAACCCACACCCTTATTCGGGACACCCTTCAGGGAAAACCAGCTGACCCCCATCCATGCACCAGACCTCTATCCTATCTAATAAAAGAGTAATGTGCAGATTGACCATAACTCCAACACACAAGAGGGCTGCCCCCTTGTGGTCAAAGATTCTGCCCCCATGTGGACACAAGATAGCCACCACAAGAAGGCCAGCATGGCACAGCAGTTGGGAGGGACCAGGCCTGCAAGGGAGGGCAGTTGGGGCAATCAAGCCTGCAGGGGAGGGAAGTTAGGGGTGACCAGGCTGGCAGAGGAGGGAAGTTGGGAGCAACCGGGCCTGCAAAGGAGGGCAGTTAGGGGTGACCAATCTGCAGGGGAGGGCAGTTAGGCTGGTATGGGAGCAGTTAGGTCTAAATCTTGCTGGCAGGGGAGTGGTTAAGTGGTTATCAGGCTGGCAGGCAGAAGCAGTTAGGCACAATTGGGAAGGCTGGCAGGTGAGTGTCAGAAACCAATCCTTTCTCATTAATAAAAAGATGTGGACAGGAAATTCAGAAAGCTGGTAAACAAGCTTAATTGCTCTGAAAGATCAGAGCTAAAAACGTTGTTAACTGAAACACCTCTGTTTTTTGTGTATTTCTGTTATTGGAATTTCCTGCCTAAAGGCTATGGGCGGATCCCATAGCCTTAATAAAAGGTATAGCCAGGTCAGAGCACGGGGTAGTCCTTCCACTAGAGATGGGCTACCACCTGGCCCCCATTTCCCAAAATTGATGCTTTTCTAAGTCTCTCTTCATTTGTGTGCGGCCTTTTCCAGAACCTGAACCCTGAACAGGGGATCCTGAATCACATGGGACATGAAAAGAATTCCTGCAGGCAAGAGCAGTTGGGAGCCAGCAGTCCTAGATTGTGAGAGGGATGTTTGACTGCCGTTTAGGCCCAATCCTACTGGGATCAGGCTTAAACGGGCAGACAGGCATCCTTCAAAAGGTCCTAGATTGGAAAGGGTGCAGGCTGGGCTGAGGGACACCTCCTGCTCCCTGTGCATGAATTTTGTGCCCCAGGCCTCTAGTTTGTAATAATTGACATGCAGAAAAATAACTAAAGTTTTATTATGAAATGTTTAATATTTTATATCTTGGAAATTAAAACAATATCATACTAAAAGCCTATCTAAGAAAAACAGACACAATTTTTAATGTGTTTAGCACAATGCCTCACATAGAGTGAACTGAATCTAAATGTAGTTTTATTATAAACAACAAAATGTTGTTTATAAGCATTGATTTTCATCTGTATACTTTATTCTAACTTTTCTAGAATTAATTAATATTTATTTATTCTAGAAAAAGCATTAAATAATATTGTGACCATTATGAACAGATTACAGAAAAACACATACCTTACCAAAAAATGGTACAAATCTGAAAAAAAGAAACATATTTAGGAAGCAATTATCCTATACCTTATTTTCTCTCCTACAGAAGTCAACTTTTTCTAGGAATTACTCCCTAAATTACCTTTTTTCCCCCTTTTCTTCATCCTTTTAGATACCATTTAAAAGAAAATGGATCAGGGAGAACCAAGATGGCGGAATAGGTAAAACACCTATCTTGCCATCATACACAGCAATTTTAAAACTACAACTTAACGAATGAACAAAAACCTTCCAGAATCACCGGAAAGCTGGCCGAGTGAAAATTCCACAAATAAAAGTGAAGATAAGACACTGTGACTCGGAGGAGCGGCTGAGGACAGTGTTGAAGATATGCACAGAGATAGGTTTGGAGGAGCTGCGCACACCAGTGGACAGGGCGGGAGGCTGAAAACCGGCCAGTTTTCTCGAACGGGGGAGAAAAAGACGTCACACTGGACTGATTCTCCAGCTCTGGGCGAAGTCCAGGGAACCCACTATCATGCAGGGTAAAAACTGGACAGTGGGAGGGCACAACGAAGCTCGGGTGCTGCAGGGTTCCCCCGGCTTGTGGAGAAGGCAAGCTTGTGCGAGTGCATGTGAACTTGGGAACAGCGCAGTTGCATGACTGTGACCGTGTAGAGAGCGCTCGCGACTTGCTCTCTCATTTGGGAAACCATCAGACTGCTTTGTTTTACGACCCTCGGTGAGACCTTGGGTGTGCAGACTCATTTGGGGAGAGTCTGAATTCCCCGGCAGCCAGTGGAGCTCGGCAGCGGCTCTCTCTCAGAGGTACTGGCAGCCATTGCCCCTGGCACAGAGTCCCTGGGGTTGAATAGGGCAGAACTAACGCTGTCTACTTGGCCCAGAGACTCTGCCCATCCAACCTGAGAAAAGCTGAACTTCACAGACAATTGGCCTGGAGGTCAACCCCTCCAAGTGCTAACAATGATTAACCTGAGCTTAACTTCAGCAAGACTGTGCAACCCATATCCACCTCAGGTAACTGGCGAGGCTGGGCCACTATCCCTTGTAGGACATCTACCACAAAAAGCTAATTGACCAACTCAGGGAAGCAGCCACCATGCAGAGACATGGAAAGAAATCAGATGTGAAAGAAATGGAGGGAAAAAAAATGACTGGACATGGAATTCACAACCACGGTTATAGGGCTTCTCAAGAAGCTCCTAGAAAAGGTTGAGACCTATAAGGAAATAAGCAAGACCTACAAGGAAATGAATGAGACTCTCAAGGAAATGAACGAGTCCTACAAGGAAATGAACGAGACCCTCAAGGATATGAAGGAGACTCTCAAGGATATGAAAAAGGACCAACCAGAAATTAAGCATACACTGACTGAAATTTAAAAAAAGTCATATGAAAACCTAAAAGTACTCTAGAGTACCCCAAGAACCAAGTTAAAGATTTGAAATACAAAGAGGTAAAATCCATTCGGATGAAAAAGCAAGAAACCAAAAGAATCCAAAAAATTGAAGATAGTGTAAGGGGCCTCTGGGACAACCTCAAGCATACCAACATCCGAATTATAGGGGTGCCAGAAAAAGAGAGAGAGCAAGACAATGAAAACCTATTTGAAGAAATAGTGACCAAAAACTTCCCATTCCTGGTGAAAAAAATAGACTTAGGAGTCTAAGAAGCGCACTGAACCCCAATATATAGGAACCCTAAGAAGTCCACACCAAGGCACATCATAATTAAAATGCCAAGAGCAAAAGATAAAGAGAGAATATTAAAAGTAGCAAGAGAAAAACAGTTAGTTACCTATAAGGGAGCACCCATATGATTGTCATCGGATTTCTCAACAGAAAGGAAGCAGGCCAGATGGGAGTGGCAAGAAATATTCAAAGTGATGGATAGCAAGAATCTACAACCAAGATTACTCTATCCAGCAAAGCTATCATTCAGAATTGAAGGTCAGATAAAGTGCTTCACAGATAAGAAAAAGCTAAAGGAGTTCATCACCACCAAACCAATATTATATGAAATGCTTAAAGATATTTTTTAAGAAGAGGAAGAAGAAAAAGATAAAAGTGTAAGTTATGAACAACAAATACACATCTATCAACAAATGAATCTAAAAAGCAAGTGAATTAATAAGCTGATGAACAGGATAAACTGGTGAATGTAACAGAATCACGGACATAGAGCGGGAATGGACTGACAATTCTTGGGGAGAAAAGGGGTGTGGGAAGTACAGCAAGAGACCGGACAAAAATCATGCAACTATGGGAGAGGACAGTGGAGGGGGTTGAGGGTGGAGGGTGGGATGGGTACCAGGTGGAGGAGAGCTATAGGGGGAAAAAGGGAACAATGTAATTAATAAACTGAACAATAAAGATAATTTAAAAAAATAAAGTACATAGTTGAAATACAAAAAAAAAAAATTAAAAGAAAAAAAAATAAAAGAAAATGGATCATGTAAAAAGAAATAGTTCCACCAATATAATTAAACAGGACTTTAAACCTTATAAATTACCATCATATAAGTCCCTTTAAAATGTTGGTTAGGACCTGGCTGGCATGGATCAGTGGTTGAGCATAGGCCTATGAACCAACTAGTCACAGTCCAGGTCCTAGTTAGGGCACATACCCAGAGTGTGGGCTAGATCCCCAGTGTGAGGTGCACAGGAGGGAACCAATCAATGATTCTCTCTCGTCATTGGTGTTTCCACCCCTGTCTCCTTCTTCACTCCTTTCTGAAATCAATAAAAATATTTTAAAAAATAAAATAAAATGTTGGATTAGGTACTTGCCAAATGACCAACCATATAGGCAAAATCATGGCATATGTTGAACCTTGTAGTGCATGTCTCATAGTCTTAAGACTATGTCAGACCTATAGCTATCCCCTTATGGTGGCCATTTTTTTCTGACAATTTTTGTCCTCTCCTTATTACTGTCAATGTTATTTTATTAACATCTGCAATTCAAATACAATAATCTCATTCAAGGCATTAATTTGCTGCAAATTGGATTACATTTCAAGAGGTAAATTCCACCTATGAAGCCCATATCCATTTGTTAATTTGGGTGCCTGGGACATTTCAGTAACTTGTAAAACTAAAAGTACTTGTACCAACCTGGAAGGCATAGGAATCTGTTTCTCCCTCTGGAAAACACTTTTGAAATTACTCAGTTCCCCAAGTAGTACTTTTGGGATATACACATATTGGGAGAAAAGAAGTCTATTGACTGTCATTTTTCAATTTTATTTTTCTTTTCCATTTTGTTTCTAAATTCTATTTCATTGCTAAGATATTTCTTTTGTGTTTGTGTAACTTGAAGAAGGAAAGAGTAGATATTTTTTTTGTAAGTCAATTCTGAGTGCTGTGGATATTCTTTAACCTCATTATTTTACCAGATTGTAACAATTCATATTTGTCCATCATGAAACAGAACATTAAGCATCAGTTGGGAGTAGTGTAGAAACATACTTTTAGGAGAACTATTATGAGAAAACTTCTAATTTTTCATGAATTGTTTTTCTGGAAAAAGAAGCGAGTACTAATTACCTTAGACTTAGTAGCATTGGGATAATTTCTCAGTAAAAGGAATTGTGCAAACTGAAATATTCCTTGCTAAAAAGGAAATCAGAATCCATATCCCAGACAGTTGAAAGTCAGAATTCATTTTCAACATGTAGCTACCAGCCTATAAATTTTCATTTACAGAATGTGGAATAAAATAGTTAGGTAGAAAGATTTGGTAAAATAAGGAAAGAAGCTCAAGTAAATCACAGAACAACAAGGTTAGAATATAACAACTTGGCTTTTTATATGACAATATTACAGAAGATGTTAAATATGGGAAATGTTTATTAACTCTTAGTCATTACCTTTTCATTGTAGCTGCATTTCCCCACCCATCCTTTTTTTTCACTTAAGAGAAATGAAAAATATGATTTTTATTTCAATAGGGCTAATATTAAAAAATAACAGGACAAGTCACATTAGCAATGTTTAGGTACCACAACCCAATTCTGAATGTCTCCACAATGGAGCATTCTACTAATGGCCATTCTGCAAGGTGTTCTGGATGGATCTCCGTGGTTTGGATTCAGTATCACTGAGCGTAGTGATAAACACAGGTTATACCACTCAAAATGTAGAAAGGCCATTAGTGACAGCGCAGCTATAGTGGAAGACAAATGGAACAAAAAAGCTATAAACCTATTTAGAATGGAAACCTAATTTATCTACATACACATCACTCAGCCGCGCTTGCCATGGGCAATGGACACATTTTTCATCTGCTCCTAGCCAAAGTCTTTTACTAGCCGAAGTCTTTCACCCACTTAGTTGGCTTCCTTCGTTTCAATATTAAAAGTCTCATTTTTAAACTGCGGTTTGATTTTTTTTTTCTGTAGTAACTGACTCTTCACTTTAAAAGCATCCCAAGTACTGAGATTCAGATGAGTGCTCCAATGCTGATAATTTTTGCCTTTGCCTCCCAATTTCAGTTTCAGAATAACTGTCTTCTTTTAAAAAAAAAATATATATATATATATATATATATATATATATATATATATTGATTTAAGAGAGAAAAGGAGAGGAAGAGAGAGAGAGAATCATCGATGACGAGAGAGAATCTATGATTGGCTGCCTCTTGCAGGCCCCACACTGGGGATCTATCCTGCAACCCGGGCATGTTCCCTGACTGGAATGGAACCCTGACCTCCTGGTTCATAGATCAACATCCAACCACTGAGCCACACCAGCCAGGCCAGAGTAACTGTCTTTAACACACATGCAAATGGAACTTGTCTCCTTATAATCTGATCTATGAAAAGAATAGGAAAAGAAATGTTGAGAGAAAGTTGAATTGACTGGCAACATCATTTTCTCTGTAGCCATTACAAATCATTTCGAAATGTGTCATTTGAAAGTTTATAAATGACTGTGGCAGTTTCATATCAACACTCTAAAATCAACTAGCCATCACACTTAATGGTTTATATTTCTGATCATTTAATTATGAATGCATATTTCTGGGTGTTTACACAGCAAAAATGAAACCCATACATTTCTTTCTAGCCAATCTCTCCCTGCTCAAATCCTGCACCTGTCTCTCCACCATATTTTAACAACATATTTTCAGTACTCTGTTTTTGCCAGTTTATTTTTAATGACACAATCTCTTAAAACATCTGGCATTATTTTTAGCTCACCTATTATAATAAAATTATGAGGTGAAAACTGCTATTTTCTTGTTCTTTATTCAACTTATATGTTCATGGGTTATTGCTTAGAATTAGACTCACAGGCAAAAGAGGAATTTTCCACTTGCAAAGAGAAAGAGTTTTGTTGGTGCTGGGAGAGAAACAATAATATAAAATGACTCTGAGTCCTAGAAAATTTCTAAATTTTGAGCTTTTAAATGTGCTCTTTAACAGACTAAGATGTTCAGCCAAAAGTTTGTTCATCTGTCTTCTGCAGAGAAAAACAACAACAACAAAAATTGCGCTAGGAATATCTCTTAGTGTTTTTTCATGTGCAAACCTGTTTTATAGGAGTGTACCACATATGTTTCAATGCTTATGTTGTCATTGTTTCTTCTTTTTTTTCTTTTTCCAACTGGGCATACATTATGCACCCAACATACCTATAAAAGGTTGACTGAAAAATCACATTTTATAGTCTGCCAAAGGAATGTTTGTATTAAATTGCTTCAGATGGAGAAAGTTTCATTGTGATCAGAACCCAGGAGATATAAAAGGGCCATAAAGTTTGGGTCATAATGTGAGTTTATAAGCCTGGCTTCTACTTAATTTAAATTATAGTGGCAATGCAAAAAAATTGTGGTTTACCAATAGTACTAGGCCTCAGGCCAAACACTTTCGTTCCACTAGCTGCCTCCATATCCTTCCTCTGTTGGAAAGAGGTAACTGCCTAGCACAGATATTTCTTATAACTCGTCATTTGAGGAAAATAAAACTTAGCAATCACACATGGGCACATGTATTACTGTAGTTTGTAATTATGAAGCAGCAAGTATGGTGTAGTGTAGACTCCTTTTCATGAACTTTTTCTGTTGTTGTTTATTCATGTTTTGTTTCTTTTGCTTTGCTTTTTAGTTTATGGATCAATGCCAACCTTCAAATATCTGCTTAGAGTCGGTACATGAGCTTTAAAGAGAATGAATGTAGCATCCCCACTTACAATTAAGGTTTGCCTTAGAATTTAGTCCAATTTGACTGAATATATTTTGTGATTTATAGTTTCTCCTAGTAGAAACTATAAGTCAAAATTACATTTACATTGAGATGAATCATGTTCTTGTTTTCTACACTATCTATTTGACTTTTAAAGCATAAAGCTTTCTATACAGAAGATGTTGGTACAAAACATAAACTCAGCTGCCTAATCTTTGACTATATCTTTTTGGTGGAATTTTTAAGAAATGAAAATGACAAAAAGTGCTTTGATAAAATTTAATGAGTTTTAACATTCATCCCAGAGTCTAATAACACAGCACACTAGCAAACTATACAAAGAAAATAATAGGGAAAATCATCTCATTTTATTATTATTGCTTCCTCCCCCCAAAATACCCATTGAATTATAGTTTATACTTTTAAAATAATAATCTGAGGTTATATATCATTATATAAATAATGTCAGAATTACACAGAAAAATATGTTATAGATGCAAATACCTGGAAAGGAAACAGTTTAAACATCACCATAACATCTCTCCTTATATTTTAATTATTCTATAAATGGAAAGATTTTTGTTTTGAATTTAGTTCAGTAAAATGTTTCCCAAGTAAGTCTCTTCTAGTTAAAATACATGGTAGACAACAAAGAATAATCTATAGATGCCACAGCAGGCAAAATATATATTCCAATGATATATTTAGGTAATAAAACTTAAATTATAGTAAAGATATTGGCTTATTAGCTGTATAGTCATCACTCACATAATGCCTACTTCCTGTTCTTAATTTGATTCTTGAAATATGTTGCAACTTGGAAGGAAGCTGAGAGGTTACCAATTCAACCTGTCATTCAGTAAAGAACTATTTTTTTTTACAATGGTAATTTGAATTTCTAATATCTTATTACTTTTCTATAAGTAAATTCACTTCCTGGAAAAATGTCCAGTCTGCTTTTTAAGAGTTCCAATTAATGTGTTCTTTTTATTGGTACAGAAGTGGCCTCTCCCCGACTTGATCATCTGTCTCCTGCATATCCTGCACTGGGGATCGAGCTAGCAACCCAGCCATGTGCCCTGAACATGAATGGAACTATGATCTCCTGATTCATAGGCAACCACTGAACCATATAGGCCAGGCTATTTTTATTTTTAATTTTATTTTATAAAATTGTATTGCAAGTCGTGCGTCTGTGCTGTTGCAAGGGAGCAAGTCGCCAAGGAGCAGTTTATGAGCGCAAACTGCTTTTCCAAGCAACCTGGTTTCTCCTCAGACTAGGAGACCTCTGCTGTGCCCGGCTTCCAGGGTGCGTACCCCGGACCTCAGACATTGCCTGGCACTGGGGAATCCATGCAGTGGGACGTCTCTGCCCTCCCTGTTGGAGAAATCCAGCCAGGGGTTGCTGCTGCCAGTCCTATAGCTCCCACTTGGACACGGCTCCTAACCTCTGTTTCCACGCGTATCTTCAAGCCTGTGCTCTGCCGCTCTTCTGAGTCTCAGTGTCCCACCTTTACTTTTATTTGGGGAGTTTTCACTTAGCCAGCTGTCCGGTGATTCTGGGTGATGTTTGTTTTGTTGTTTTGTTGTAGTTTTTGAATTGTTGCGCGGGACAGAACAATAGGTGTTTACCTATGCCGCCATCTTGGTTGCTCCCTCTAGATCTCAATTTCAATGCAATCTCTACTCCTCTGGCCCAGTGTCATCAGGAAAATTTGAAATGTGTAATTCTTCTATCCATGTCTAGTTATATTATTTGTTGGACCCAATAAAATATAAAAATTTAGAAGCCCTTGTTCAAAAAACATGAAAAAATTGCCACTAAAAGAATTTTTCCCTTTACTCTATAGACTCCCTTTCTCTCTCTCTCTCTCTCCCTCTTTCTCTCTCTCTCTCTCTCTCTCTCTCTCTCTCTATATATATATATATATATATATATATATATATGTTTCATCATGTTTATTTGCTACTTACTAGTATTTTACTTTTACAAATATTAACATTTAAATGATAACTAAATGGATTTTACCATTCTTCTTTACGTTGTACTATGTCAGCTTTAAGTGAAAATATGGAAGCATTTAAGTCATATACAAAATTAACTAAAATTATATGTTTTATATTTCATACCTTGTACAAGCTGAGATATTTTGTTCCTAACAAAACAATGAAAAAACTACACAAAACTATCTCATTTTTAATTCAATTGTTATACACACACATTCTACTTATATTCTCTCCCTCCATCTTACTGGTAAGTAAGAAAGAACTGATGAAAAAAGAAACTATGGTTGCCCTATCTTTCTCTTTCCTTCTGGATCAACATATACAAGTATCTAGTTGGCTAATTCAGGGAAGTAATATGAGAAAAAGGATATGATTTGTTTTCAATTATTATTTATGCTCTTATAAAATCACTGCCTTTTTTTCTGTGTTTGAAGCAAGTTCTGGTTTGAACAGAAAACATGACCATGCAGGACTCTAGATACACTCACTTAGTCATGACATACCAGTTATATTGTGCTCTTTTTGAGCTTGTTAAACTCTTAGGCATAATGAAACCACTGGAATTCTGTGCTCATGGGGTGTCACTATAATTATATGCCAATGAGGAAACAAAGAATGACAACCAACAAAACATTTTGCATTACTCATATACTCACATGTATACTCCATCATTCCAATGCACTTCACATACAAAATAAACATGTGTAAATAAAATCATTAAGAATCTTCAGACAGTAAGAGCATAGCATTATGGGGTGTTCTAAGAACATGGCCCTGTGGGACTGAATTTGGCCCTGCCATTATCATGGTGCTTAACTGTTGGTTTTCTTTCCCACCACCAGTGAATTCTAACTTTTGCTTAGAACTACCATTCTAGTGCCTTTGTAAATATTCATTATTTTTGACTGAAAAAAATAAATTCTATCTAATAAAAGAGTAATAAGTAAGTTGTCACTCCAACATACAAGATGGCTGCCACAAGATGGCCTGCAAGGGAGGGCAGCTGGGAGTGGATCAAGCCTTCAGGGGAAGGCATTTAGGGGTGAGCAGGTGGGCAGAGAAGAAAAGTTGGGGGCAAACAGATGGCAGGTAAGGGCAATAAAGCTGGCAGGGGAGCAGTTAGACATCAATCAGGTTGGCAGGCAGGAGCAGTTAAGTACAATCAGGAAGCCAGGCAGATGAGCAGTTGGGAACCAGCAGTCCTGGATTGTGAAAGGGATGTCTGATTGCCTATTTAGGCCCGATCCTACTGGGACCAGGCCTAAACAGGCAGTTAGACATCCCTCTAGTGGTCCCAGGTTGGAGAAGGGGCAGGCTGGGCTGAGGGACACACACACCCTCATGCACGAATTTCATGCACCAAGCCTCTAATTAATTAATAAATCCATAGCATTTAACCTAATCATTTTCTTCATTATCAAACAGAAATTTTATAAGTAAATAAGAAGATAAAATAATTAAGTGAGGCATTATCAAATACATGGGAAATATCCAAATTACATATTATGTCCAATATGGCATAAAATCTAAAATATCAGCCAAAGAAAATAAAGTGAATTAATAGGGAGCAGAAATTCTTAAATCATTTCCTTGAGTCTGAATGCAGGTGTGAAGTGATATATATGCCAGTTGGATTACCACGTTGATACAAGGCAATTTTCATCAGGGTAGGAGTTGTCTCTCTTTAGTTCTTTATTCCCAGTACATCTCTAAATATAGTGATCCATAATTATGTGCTGAATGAAATACATAATAAATAAATGAGAATTTGTGACATGATGGTCAAGTAAAATTAATGAAATTAAATTCATTCATATCAATAGGATTTTGTGAGAAAGGATTCTAATCTAGATGTTAATCATAAAATTAAATGATGACAGTAAGAATTTCTCAGTTCATAGTATCTTTTCCTTCCCTGGGTGTACAAACTCATTAGGAAGTCACTCACTTTCTTTATTGCCCAGAAAATTTTCTCTAAGGGTCCGAGAAGGATTGGCAGAAAGAAGAATAAAAAAGGAAGGTATAATCAACCTCTTAAATCTGTGAATAAGTTTAGAATTATTTTCTTTTTAACTAGTCATCAATTATTTTAAGGCAAGTAGTCTTGTTAATATTTACCTGTGTCATACAAACAAAGTAATCAACTGTCCATGACCTATTGCCCTGCTATGTTTTAAGAGAAAAGGTTTGTCTAGATAGTAATAGATTCTTTGCCTGTGACTCATACATTACACAGAGACTTCGGGCTTCCTGGAATTTCTTTTAAAATTTTCAGATCTCTTGGCAATAATCCCCTTTTTATAAGAAAAGTTCTAATTTTAAGAAAAAATAAACATTGCAAAAATTAATAAAAATATATTTATAGTGCTTGGCACCATCAAATGTTCATGCCAAAATAAAATTTCCTACTTTTGATATGTGAAGTGGAGTCATAATTTTGCAAACGTGGGTCATCTGTAACAAGCTATCCATATTGAACACTAACATTAGTAGGTTCTACCTTCCTTATCAAAACTCATAATCTATGTTACATTTTTTTTCATTTTGAAGTTAGGAATACACAGTTACATAGAAATACTAATAATACACACTCCATCTCTTCATTTTTTAAATAATTACAGTAATGAGAGCTGGATAGTTGTCTTTCCAAACCTTGCTATCACAAAGATCACAACAGTCTACATCCTGGACTCTTCAGCTTTCTCTTTCTACTTAATATAATGGAAATTCCCTTGAGTCACTGCATATAGCTCCAACTCATTATTTTAATAGCTGACTATGTTGACATATGTTCTAACTTTTTAACCATTCTCCCATCAATAGACACTCAAAATGCTTCCAGTTTGGGAGCCACTAGAAACAAACAAACAAAAATATTCTTCCATATTGGTGATTATATTAAAAATTCCTAAATGACTTTCTCCTTGCTCCTGTCACCCCCCACTTACCCTGAGGTTTGACATTCTGATGGACATTTCTCAGTCTCTGGATCCATTCTTGTTCATCTGTCTATGCCATTCATTACATTCCACAAATGAGTGTGATCATGTGATATTTATCTTTCTCTGCCTGGCTAATTGCACTTAGCATAATGCTCTCCAGCTCCATCCATGTTGTTGCAAATGGTAGGAGCTCCTTCTTTTTTTACCATTGTGTAGATGTACCACGGTGGTTTTTTTTAATCCACTCATCTGCTGATGGGCACTTATAAAAAGAATCCCAAGTCTAATTTACAGAAAAGATTCTTTTATTAACTTTGGTCGAGAATATGTTTGTATATTTTCAGAAAACAACTCCAATACCATATGGATTCCTGCAACAGAGAAGAACTGACAGGTCTGTTACAACCACGAAGATAGTCCAGAGATTCAGGAAGCTGATGACACCTTGCCATGCTGGCAGTCAACAGCTATGCATTGCTGTAAGTTGCCCAGTACCAAACCAGAGAGTGTGGGACCTGAATTGCCACTATTTGTCCACCATCCAGATACCATTGCTGACATGTACACATAAGGAACTATTTGACATTGAAACTGGGACTCAGAACAGTTGGACATTGAAACTGAGACTCAAACATTTTTTGTTCTTATACATTTATTTCCAGTATGCAGATGCAAGATCTTTTTAAAGAAAATAAATGGGGAAAAATAGATACAGAAGCAAAGAAGCATTGAACAGACTGGAAGAAAACAATATCATTCAAAATTATTATATTATTATTATGGTTCCTCTGTAAGGGAAAAATTAATATTAATTCTAATAATATAAAGCTTAGTCCAATCTATTCTTTTCATATATATATATATATATATATATATATATATATATATAATTTGAGAGAGAGAGAAAGGGAGAGGGATAGAGAGATAGAAACATCAATAAAAATGGCTCTTGCACCTCCCTTTTCTAGGGATTGAGCCCACAACCTGGGTATGTGCCTTGACTGAAAATCCAACTGGCATCCTCATGGTTCATGGGTGAATGCTCAACCACTGAGACACAAAAATTGGGATCTAGTCCATTCTTACTTAATATAGATGATTATTGAAGCTCTAATCAACATGTTTTTCACACTGGACCAAATGAGGTAGGCAATCCTATATAATAAAAGAGTAATATGAAAATTGATCCTAACAGCAGAACAAAAGGGAATAACTGGTTATTATGACCACGAGGGGGCAGATGCTCAATGCAGGAGCTGCCCGTGGTGGTCAGTATGCTTTCACAGGGGGAGTGCTACTCAGCCAGAAACTGGTTCATGCCTGGCCAGCACAACAGTGGTGGCAGGAGCCTCTCCATGGAAGAGCAGGCCGAAGCCGTTAGTAAGACATCCCCCAAGGGCTCCTGGACTGCCAGGGATATCTTACTGATGGCTTAGGCCCACTCCCTCGGGGAATGGGCCTAAACCATCAGTGAGACATCCCATGAGGAGTCCCACACTGCAAGAGGGTACATGCCAGGTGCAGGAACACCCCCAAGTGCACAAATTTTCATGCACTGGATCTCCAGTTTAGATTATAAATGGATAGATGTAAAATCAGGAGCAGTTTCCCATTTGTTTGAGAAATTAGTTTCACAGAATGAAGTTTTCTCAAAGCTCAATTTTCCTCCAATTTCTATATTTACCATGTCACTTGGTTTATTATATTTTATGTTCTTAATATCTTATAAGTGCTTTTCTCTAGCACAGTCTGATTCTCTCTCACTGAGACACTGCTAATAATGTCCTAATTTAACTCACTGACTCAAATGTCTCAAATTTGTATTTTGAATCTTGTTATGTCTTTTTATTTAAAAGAGTCATCAGAAAATCATTCATACAAAACCTGTTGAGTGTATTTTTATAAAAATGTAGATCTGGAACTACTCCACACAAGTAATGAACCATAATTATCTGAGAGGATGCCCACAAAACTGCATGCTTAAGAATTTTTCCAGGTATTAATGTACTGTAGCTTTTTTTACCCAGTTATCTATGGATGGGCACTTGGGCTGTTTCCAGATCTTAGCTGTGGAATACTATGCAACTGGAAAAATAAAGAAAATTGTTGCCCTTTGCAGCTGCATGGATGGACATGGAGATTATTATGCTAAGCAAAGTAAGCCAGTTAGAGAAAGACAAATATCACATGATTTCACGTATATGTGGAATCTAATTAACAAAATAAACTTACAAACAAAATAGGTCCATTGGCATGGATGCATGGTGCAGATTTACAGAGAAGATCAGATAAGATAAATTTGAATGAAAGTATTGCTCTCCTGAAGAAGATAAGTTGCAAAAAGCAGGAGTCATAGCCATTACTGAGAACAAGCCACAGACTGGGATAACATATCTATAGAACATAAACAATACAAAGTATAACAATCTGAAATATTTATTATAACTCCTACAAGTCAATAAAAAAATAAAACTAGAAACAGTTAAAAATATGGGCAGTCATTTCACAGAAAAGAAAACTCAAATAGCAAATGTGTAGAAAGATGCTCAAATTCATTAGAAATCAGAGAAATCCAAACTAAGAACATAATGAGATGCTATCCTACATTCTTAGGTTGGCATCGTGTCTGAAATACTGACTGTAAGAGAGGATGCACATCAATATAGACTCATAGGCATTCTTGGTGGGAGTATGAATGAATAAAATCCTCTTGGAAAGTATTTGGCAGCACCTGTAGAGCTGTGGGTTCTTAAAGTCTATGATCCAGAGATACTACTTCTAGGTGTGTGGCTTGCACACTAGGTGTACGGCTTGAACCAAGAAAAATGTACACAAATGTTCAAAGCAGCATTATTCATCATAGGGAAAAAACTGAAAAAGACAATTATCCATTGGTGGAAAAAATTAATAAATAAATATTAGAAGGATATGGCATATTAGAAGGATAGTACATTTCATAGCAGTAACAGTGAATGATCCTTTGCTGCATGTTAAACCTGATGATTCCTAGAAAAAGAATATTGAGTTTTCTTGTTTGTGAACTTTTTACCAAAAAAAAATGGTATCATGTCGTATGCCATGTTGTGGTACTTGCTTGAGAATGAGAACTTTATTTAGGGCTGAATAAATTTTACTATTAGTGAGTGGGTGATTCCATTTACCACACCCATGTGTTTGAATGGCTTCTGCCCAAGATTTCTAGCTGTTTTTGATTATATACATATCAGTTATAAATATATTTTAGAGGCCAGGCAATGCAAACACTAAATTAAAATAATAGTATTTCTCTAGAGGACAGGTTGGAATAGGAAAGATTACAGAAGTGGCAATGCCTTGAATGTTGAGTAGTATTTCATGGGGATTTGTCACATTTTATATTTTACATATAAATTTATGTGTTCATTTATCAAACATTACCTTCAAGAATATAGTCAATGATGACATAAAAGGAGGGAGGACAAGAATGAAGAGGTGGAAGAGGAGAGGGGGAGATAGAGGAAGGAAGAGTGGTAAAGGAGAGAAAGGAGACGTAAAAAGCAGGAACTATACAATCAGACATCAATTCAGATTCTTATTCTAACAATTAATGAATGTTTGAAATTTGACAAATTCTTTAACGTCCCTGAGAGTTAGTAATACCAACAATAAAAATTCACTTAAGGGGTTGAAGTGAATACTAAATGAGATTAATTCATATAACATGTTCAGTTATTTCTACTACACACTTCTGTTTAATCCTTCCTCACACACCTTTCTGTACTTAGAAGAAACAGAAAACTGAAGGATGCAGGAGAAGGGAAAAGGAGATGGTGGAACTAATCACTGCTCTTCTCCTGTCCATCATTTCTTCAAGAAGGACAGTACCCACAACTGCAAAGTAAGTGATGTCTGCTACAGAGACCTTTGGACCCCATCCTCTCAGACATCCAATGATCTTAGGTTCCAGAAAACAATACTCCTAACTTCTTCGTCATGGGCCTGAATAAAAACCCAGTGTTTTCAAAGACTCAATATATATAATTTTTAAAGATGTGACTATGGTTTTATGTTCACTTGGGGGGGAGGGTTATATTCTCAAAGAGGAATTTTTTTAACTAAAATGAATCTTTAAGTGGTGAAATGTGAACACAGGTACACCCAAACCCCACTTGTCCTTATCTAGTCTGCCACTGGAGATAGAAACAGAACTGATCACCTTGGCAGCTGCCAAGAACTCATACCTCTAACAAGACAAGCCTTAAAGGCTCCATAAATACAAACATTCACCAAATCAGAAAGTCCAAACATCATGGTGGCAGAAACCTCCCCTGGTGAGTCTAGTTCAGAGGTTTCTAACTGGGGTGGGAGTGGGGGTGGTTATTGGCTCCAGGGGACATTAGGCAATTTTGGAGAAACTTGCAGTGTGACAAAAGAGGCACAGTGACTTCTGGCAGCTAGTGGGTGGAGGAGACATGTATCCTAGTAACCTACAATGCACAGGACAGATGGAACAACAAATAATTATACAGCTTTAATATGTCAACAGTGCTGGTGATGAAAAATCTGGGTTAGCTCTATATGAGTCACATTGACCTGCCTTTTGTCTAACCAGGGAGCCCCAAGTTAGCTGTGTATTGCAAAGGAAATGTATGCCATGAGTCTCATAATAGTTTATGCAAGGGTTATTAAGTTAAAGATCTATGGATTGGTTTAAGGCAGTTCATAAAATCCATGAAATTATATGCAAATTTTGTTCACATGTAGATTTTAGACAAGGGACTAAATTTAAAAACTTTTTGGAAGCTGGTCTATAAGATTCATATATCTATACTAATAAAAGGGTAATATGCTAATTAGACTTGATAGACCAGATGTCTTCTGGATGTCCTTCCAGACAAAGCCACGGTGGCAGGGGCTAAAGGTAAAGGAATTTAGGGTCAATTGGGCAGGCAGGAAGAATGGTTATGGGTGATCAGGTTGCCAAGGGAAAACAGGGGTGATCAGGCCAGTAACGGGAGAGTAGTTAGGGGAAATCAGGGGAGAGCGGTTAGCGGGAATCAAGCCAGCAGGGGAAAGTGGTTAAGGGCATAAGTCAGGCAGGCAGGGGCAGTTAGGGGCGATCAGGAAGGCAGGTGGTTAGAAGCCAGTGGTCCCAGATTGTGAAAGGATGTCTGACTGCTGGTTTAGGCCCAATCCCATAATAGCAGTAAGATATCCTCTGAGGGATCCTGGATTGAAGAGAATGCAGACCAGGCTGAGGAACCCTTCTCCCATGCACAAATTTTGTGCACCAAGCCTTTAGTTTTTTAATATTTCAAAAAAAATCCTCTTATCTGAAATTCTTAGCAAATTAATGAGTATATTTAAAAATAGTGAAATTTCATTTTGGATATAAAGTAAAGAATAGAGTGTTTAAACTCAGACCTGGATTTTCAATGTAGGCATATGACATTTGAGTGTATTTCCAAATTTATATATTTAAGAAATCATTATTTAGATTTAATTAATGCTAATTAATTTACCTAGTCACAGCAAGTACTAAGTAAACAGTAGCTATTATTTTATTGTTAAAAATAATTTGGCTTTAAAACTTTGCCTGTAGAAGATTGTATATAGAATAAAACATAACCATACAGTGATATTTTAGGGATTATTTATTCACTGAGTTAACAGAAAGAGGAAAAAAAGAAAAAAATTTGTATAGAGATTGATGAGGTATTTTAATACCTTCTCTCTCTCTCTCTCTCTCTCTCTCTCTCTCTCTCTCTTTCTCTCTTTCTCTTTCACACACACACACACACACACACACACACACACACACACACACAAATACACACACACACACACATATGGAGACTCAAATCCAGATGTTCAGATTATAAATCCTAAATTCTTTCCATTTACCTTCTAGAAAGAGTAGTCTCTTTGTTATTCAGATACATAGCAGAGATATTTTGAAGGAAGGAACAATAACCCAGAGGATGCATTGTTTTATTAGAAATGTACCTAGGCAAACACTGGAGCTAGAAATTTTAATAGAGGGCCTTGAAGAAAGGAGCAGTCCTAAATAGAAGAAACATTTTTTGAAAGTGAAAAGAATCAACTTTGAAGGGGTTCAGAACTACACTCCCCAAAAATCCACATTGGCACATGGATTTTATTGAGCTGGAGGAAATCAAAACCCAGCACACTAAAGAAAACTTCTACCTCAACCTATAACTACCTGAAAGAATTTAGATAGGGGTCCTGACCCTGATAAAAAGATATTATCAGAAATAACTTTTACTATTTTATCTGTTTATTTGAATGACCTATATTATGGTAGAACAAACATCTAATTACTAAACCTCTGCTCTCAGATGAATCACCCTGCCCCACAGAAGCCCCTATGCCATTCCTTAGCCTAGGAGAGCATGCCAGCTTCAACTGTCCGAAATGTCCTAAGCTTCCTAATCTTATGGATGCTCCCCACCCTTGCATACAATTAAACTAGAGGCTTGGTACATAAAATTTGTGCGTGGGTAGGGTCCGTAGGCCTGTCTGGAGGTCAGGGCTGGTCTGTGGGGTGACTGGTAGGGCAATCAGGGGGCCCCTGCTGCCATCCGTCTTGCCTAACCTGGGGCCTGAGGTTCTGGGGCAACTCCTGCATTAAGCATCCCCCCCCCCGCGATGGTCACTGAGCATCATAGTGACCAGTTATTCCACAGGTTTGGTCGATTTTCATATTAGGCTTTTATTATATAGGATTTGCTTTTTTTCCTATAGTCTGTCTTACATTAATTTGATTATAAGACCAAACCTAGAAAAGTCAAAGAAAACATTTCATCCCTAACAATATCAACAAGTTTCAACATCTTTCAAGTCACGCCTGGCTATTCAATCTTGGAAGTCACCTTTGCTCACTTCTCACTCTCTTCTAGCCCTGAGGATCTCCTAATTGCCTCTGTGTCCATCTTTCATTTCCCCTTGTTTCTGCTTAGTCAGAGCTACCAAAGTCAAAATGAAGACTAAGCTGGGACACAGTGAGTATGACATGGGGAGTAAAGAGGGAACTGGGAGAAGACTTCATGTCTCTATCCTATGTGTGGGTTGCCCAACCCAGTTTTGTTAAGTATCTGAGGTTTACTGACTGGAATCAAGAAGCCACTTAAAAAAAAGTCTTGTCATAATCTAGAATGTTGAGAAAAGGCTTATTAAAGTTTTCCTTCTCTTCCTTCCTTCCTTCCTTCCTTCCTTCCTTCAATCCTTCTTTCCTTCCTTCCTTTGTTTCTTCTTTCCTTCCTTCATTTGTTTCTTCTTCCATTCCTTCTGGTCTGCCTTCATATACTCAATCACTTTTTTAATTCAACAAATATTGATGGAGTGCTTGCAACATAAGCCAGCTATTCTGCTTACCAAGAATACACAAGAAACAAACTTGACAACATCCCAGCGTACTTAAGAGTGCTGTCTATTGGAGAAGACAAATATTAAGCCGATAACCCCGACTTTATTATTACACATTTAATTACTTTATTTTGTAACATGGTCTATATAGTAGAAGTACAAGGCTCTATGAGAATACGTAAAAGAGATACAATAAACTCTAGATCATCTGTTTTGACAGACTTTTTGAAGGAATTTGGCAAAAGAAGGAGCAGAAGAATGTTCCTGGAAGAAAGAACTATATCTTCAAAGACAAAGTGAGAGGGAAAAAGAGGGATAAAGAAAGATAACTCGTTACCAAGTTACACTATGTGGAAACATTTATACAACCCCAGATGTTTTAAAGACTTCAAAGAGTTTCTCAGCTTTCACTCTGATAACATGCAAAATAAAAAATGAGTCCTTCGACTCTCCATTATCAATAATTTTGTTATTATGCGAACCAACGTCAGGGTTAAAAGCAAGACCACAAGTTAAAAAAGAGAAAGTTCAAGGAGGAAATAAAAACTTTCCGTGGTGAATTGAACACTTAAGCCTATTTAAAATGATGTTTCTGTTTTTACCAGTGGGTCTTATTCACCTGGTTGTGCGGGCCCACCTGGCTGGGCAAGGTGGCTGCTGCTCCTGATGGAGGGGAAGAATTAGCACTGCAGTTTGATCTCCAGGATCTGGAGGTGACCAAAGGGTCACAGGAACAGAAGCTGGGCCATTACAGAAACGGGTAATCCTCAAATGGGAAAATCCACTCTCAGGTCATTGGGAGCCAAATGGAGGTCTGCTAGGCTCAGGGAATCACCAGCTGGGTTTCCATTTGAAATGTGTAATCATCAGATGCACTCAAAGCCAGACCCACATGGAAACCTTGTGGTTCGCCATATGTTTGGGACATTTTTGGTGTTTGCTAAATGCCCCAGGACTGTGAAGCAGAAGATCCACCAGAGAGAACACGGGCAGTCAGAACAGAGAGCGCAAGGAGCTTGGAAGAGAGCCCCTTTGTTTGTGGATAAGTGATCAAAGCTGGGAGCTTTTCAACAGTGAGCTACTGTGCTGAACACGTGAAAACTAAACCCTTTCAAGTGAGCCCATTCAGGTTTCACAGAACATCTTTAAGAATTAGCTTATTCTTGAAAAATTGTGTGGCGTTGTTTTATATTTTATCTTTCCTAGTTAGTTTCACACACACACACACACATACACACACACACACACACACACACACACGACCTCTGTGTAATCATGACGAAAAAATGACACAAACATTTTGGATTTCAGAGGGCTGATTACAAGCATTTCTGAAATCTGAGATATTTCCTTTTTTTTGTCCCTAAAAAGACTTTCAGGGAAACGGAAGACTGTATATGTTTCCTGGACACAAGGAAAGTCTGATGAAAGCCATTTTTCATTTTATTGCCACTCTGTGAATGAATATTCACGCTATTCAAACTACCGCAGCAATCTGGTTCTCAAGTTAAACTACCAACCACTGGTCCACTGGGGTGAAAAAAAAAAACTATTTTGATGCACTGTGACATTTTTAACTTGTAAAACATTGCAAATGTAGGTGGTAGTTCTCACAGTCTGGTGTATTTTTGGAGTTTCATAATCCTTCTAGCCAGAGTGCAGGGGCTGCTTTTTTTCAACATTTTGGCATCCCGTGGCCTTTTCTCCATAATTGGACATGTTTAAAAAATAAGTCTTTTTTTTTCTCACTGTTCTTATAGTCCTGTTGAAAGGCAATGGAATGGGAAATTAAACACCCACATTTACACACTTGATCCTGCCCTGTTCTCTTCCTTTCTCTCTTTGCCTCTCCTCATTCTTCCCTCCTCTTTATCTCTTACTTTCTCTCATCCTTTCTACTTCCTCACATAGATTTCTGAGACTAAACTTGATTTTCAAAATTCTGAAGTTCTTTTTTAAAATAAAACTTTTTGTTCTTTTCTCTGAGTTATGCTAGTCAATGGTTATTCAAATAGTATTTTATTTATATTTGATTGTGAATTATGGTTCAAATCATGTAAGCAGTGAGTTAAATTTTGGATAATTATGATTATCAAAATAATGCTAAGATAATAAGTATTTGAAAATGTGAGAACCTAAGTTTTTGTTTTGTTTTATTTATAGAATTCAAAGTTACATGATATATTTTCTCCAAATTGAACCACAGTGCCAAGGAATTGATAAGTTCCCTACTTGATGAAAGGATGAGTAAAGGTGTAGTCAGAGAATTCTAAGTGTACTATGAGGCTATGTGTTCCAGAGAAATCTACTACAACCATTGAGAAATGAATAACCAGTATGCACTTCAGTAGTTTCAGAAAATGACCAAACTCCTTCTATTTGGTGATATGTCCATTTGTTAGATTTTTTTTTTCTTTTACTAAAACCAGTCTCACTTTTCTACCAGTAACCTCTATTTGTCCCAGTTCTGCCTTCTATAGCAAGACAGTGTTGCAAAGCCCAGGTAGATCCTGTCTTTCCCTGAATATAGATCCCCATTTCTTAATTTCAGAACTGGAAGTGTTTCACTTCAATATTTCCTCATCTATCATGACCATCTATTATTGGGGTAGCCCTCTTTTGAGAGTGTTCTAGTTTATCAATATTCTGCATGTTGCCCTGTTACCATAAGAACCAGTTGCTCCGGGCACATCTATTATTTTTTATCCAACCCAACTGATTCTTTTAAGTATTGATCAACATTTATTAATTGAAACAGAGAGATACTGATTATAGGTTAATGTAAATTATATATACACTAGAGGCCCAGTGCATGAAATTTGTGCACGGGGGGGGGGGCAGAAGATGTCCCTTAGCCCAGCCTGCACCCTCTCCAATCTGGGACTCCTTGAGGGATGTCCCTAAACGGGCAGTTGGACATCCTTCTCACAATCCAGGATGGCTGGCTCCAAACTGCTCACCTGCCTGCCTCCCTGATTGCCCCTAACCGCTTCTGCCTACCAGCCTGATCACCTGCTAACCACTACTCTGCCAGCCTAATGGATGTCTAACTGCTCCCCAACTTCCCTCCTCTGCCAGCCTGGTCACCCCTAACTGCCCTCCCCTACAGGCTTGATTTCCCCCAACTGCCCTCCCTTGCAGGTCTGGTCCCTCCCAACTGCCCTCCCCTGCTGGCCTGATGGCCCACAACTGCCCTCCCTTGCAGGGCCTGAAATCTCCCAATGGTCCTCCCCTGCTGGCCATCTTGTGGTGGCTATCTTGTGTCCACATGGGGACAGGATCTTTGACCACATGGGGGCAGGCCTCTTGTGTGTTGAAGTGATGGTCAATCTGCAAATTACTCTTTTATTAGATAGGATAGAGGCCTAGTGCATGGGTGGGTGCCAGCTGGTTTGCCCTGAAGAGTGTCCCAGATCAGGGTGGGGATTCCATTGGGGTGAAGGGTGGCCTGTGGAGGTTTGCAGGCTGGCCACACACCCCAACAACCTAAGCAGAGGCCCTGGTATCTGGGATTAATTTATATCTACAATTGAAACTTTGTAGCCTGGAGCAAAGCCAAACCTTCTGCTCACTCTGTAGTGGCAGCCATTTCTGTTTGAAACATTGTAGCCTAAAGTGGAGGCCTAGGCCAGTAACGGCAGACTGAAAGCTAGGGTTCTTCCATTGCCAGGCAAATCCAAGCCTCTGTTCTCTCCAGCTCAGTGCTGCTGCCATTTCTGTATCTTTTATAATTGAAACTTTGTAACATTGAGTGGAGGCCTGGCGGGCAGAAACCTTGGCTCCCTCTGTTGCTGGGGAAACCCAACCCTTCCTCCTGCTCTCAATGGTGGCAGCCATCTTGGTTTGGGTTTATTTGCATAATCTGCTCCTGATTGGCTTGTGGGTGTGGCTGTGGGTGTGGCTTGTGGGTGTGGTGAAGGTAGGGTCAAATTTGCATATTACTCTTTTATTAGATAGGATTTCTTGATATTTGAAAATAACATATGTTAGTTGTCCTTTTCTATGAGCTCTCCCCAAAATAATCTCTACTCACCCATGAGCAATGTTTACTTTTCTAAAGGTTTATTTGTTGGAATAAAAGAAAGAATATAAGCTGAACACATCACAGCTTGTTTCTTGCAATTTCTCAATTAGACAAGGCTTCTCTGGGTCTTGCTGACATCAGTTTTCCTCTCTCTCCCCTAAATCGTTCAACATTCCTAGGGATTGCCTCTTTTCCTCAACCTCTGATTTTTCATTCATATCTCCTACTCCCCAAGTCCCTCCCTAGTTCTTCAGTCACTGCAATTTAGTTCTGTCTTGCTTCAATCTCCAACACTCTACACCCTCTGCCCACTACTGTTTTTAAGCATGCCAGAGACCATTAGGATGAAGATGGCAATCTTGTGTGTGAATGCTCAACAAACAAAAGCCCCTATAATTAGTACAACTCACCAGTCTTAGAAAGCAATGGGAGGTTATAAATAACTTTTTTTCCCCTGTCACATGTTTATATTCAAATAAGAGATTTCTTACGTGCTCTAGTGCTGGGTCATTTTCTTTTTTGACATCTATGTTAGCAGTTGCTGGTGTGAACCCAAGTTAACTAGAACCATATTTCTGTCTATTTCCAAAGAATAGATTTTTAACACCTCTCATAGACTGGCTGTCCAGGAAGTTACCAGTCTGGTGTTTCTTGGTATCAGCAATGACAACAAACACCCAGGTAATGTAATCTGGCAATAAAGACTACAAAGGGATTTTGTACTCTGCAATTGGCATGATATTTCCAATAACTAAATAGTTGTTGGATTAGTTTTACTTCTTTATAGCTCTCCCAATATTTTAATGTCAATTACTGACACCATTATGTACTCATGAAACTGATTTTTAAGTACCTGATTATTTACATCTAAACTCACTCTGTTTTCATTTTTTTGATATTTTAAGTCTAACCTAGAGGGATTACATTTCATTGCAACTAAGAAGCACTGAACATATTTTTTCTCTTCCTTGGATTTGGTTGGCTCATCACAATCTCAGGAGATCCAATGTCCTTATAGAGAAGCCTGATTTCTTTGTAATGTCACCAGAAATGAGCAAAGGATTATCTGCCATGACAATTATTACCCCTGTTCAGTGTCACTTCCATCCACCACTAGAGAATCTAGCTCTTCAAAAGTGCTGAGGATGACTTTTGTTGATAATAGCTAAGGTATAAAACATTCATTTTTTTATTTTTAAACCTGAATATTTATGTCTTGAGACATTCTCAGAAATTCATACACAGCATCACATTTCTTTTTAGTAGAGGAGCTATTCTATAACTTAAAATTATCAAGAAAAAGAAGATGAAAACAATACGCAAAGCAAAGCTTATATGTCCAGGATAGTTTTGATCACGTTTCAGATATGTTCTAAATAAGTGATATACAAGCATGACAACCTTGGAAATGATACAGGTAACTTTGGATCAAAATTTTCACATATATATCATAACACTAAAGAAGATTGGGACAAGAAATGGTTTATTTAAAACCAAACAAACCTTCAGCTAACTATCCATCCCTGCCCCTACCCTACTCCTGAAAAAGCAGGATGTCTTTTCCAAAACATCTCTCAATGTCATCAAGTAAGAGATGGAATTATTTGAAGATGGAGAAGTCAGAACACTATTTGCAGAGAGCTTATAAATATCGTTTTACATTCTCCAGGCAAGTACCGACTTAGAAATAATTTATTGACAGTGTGAAAAACTTATACAAATGTATACTTTGGACTCAATGATCATACCATGGATGCATATTATGTTTTGAAAGAGTCTTTAAACATAAGTTTAAATAATAACATTTTCAATTTTTATGGTTACATTGTGTCTGTTTATGAGGTGTTAGTTTATTTAATAACTGGAGGCCCAGTGCATGAAATTCATGCACAGGAGGGGGGCGTCCCTCAGCCCAACCTGCACCCTCTCACAATCCAGGACTTCTCAAGGAATGTCTGACTGATGGTTTAGTAATTTGGCATGAATTTTACATAGTACTAAAAAAAAAAGTGAAATGTTTACCTTAAAATACTGAAAAACATTTATACATTCTCAACATAAAAAATGAGCATTAAAATATAAACTAAAACAATAGCTATTAAATGATGCATTCTTCTTTAAAACAATTTTACAAATGATTAATAGAAACTAACATATCTATAATAATAAAAGCATAATATGCTAAACTGGCAATCGGACATGCCTCTTGCAATCGGGATCACTGGCTCCTAACCACAAGCCTGCCTTCCTGCTTGATTATCCCTAACCACTTGCCTGCCTGCTTGACCGCCCCAACCACTCTACTTGCCTGCCTTATCGCCCCTAACCACCTCTACCTCAGTCTCCACTGCCATAGCTTCACTTGGAAGGTCATTTAGCTGTCTAGTCTAATTAGCATATTATGCTTTTATTGTTATAGATACTTTAGTTTTTATTAATCATCTGTAAAATTGTTTTTAAAAAGAATGCATCATTTAATAGCTATTGTTTTAGTTTATATTTTAATGCTCACTTTTTATGTTAAGAATGTATAAATGTTTTTCAATATTTAAAGGTAAACATTGAACTTTTTTTTAGTACTGTGTAAATGCATGCCAAATTACTAAATGTTGCTATTTTGCACAGCTCTTGTAATCATTATAACATTGAGTGTTTTTGCTTTTTTGTTAGAAGCTGCTTATTCAGTGAAATATATAATAATTCAAATCATACACCATTTCTATTAAATTCAACATAGAAGCTACAAATTCTTTGAAACATTGCTTATATTTTCTTGATTTTTGCAAATTAGTCATCACCAAACTTAAGTGAAGGTTGATTCCTAACAGTCAGTATATTATTTTCTTAATTTTTACGCACTGCTAATTTTAGATGAAAAATGATGTCTACTTTCACTGGAAATGAAAAAGAAAAAAAGAAATGCCATGTTATGCATTCAATAGGAAAATATGTAAGATGTGGATACTATTTAGTATTGATCACTAAAGACAGTAATATTATTATCTCTCTTGATGCTATGTTGTATCACCCATTAAAATTTTAAATGTATATTGTTTTTACCCAAAATTATCTTGCTGTGTCATTCTGTCAGTAATAGTAAAACGTGTTTTCTGGAGCATAGGTCTGAGACATAGGTCTACATTGTATCATTTGAAACAACTTATTAACCCACACTATAGGACAATCTTTAGCCATAGTTCCATAATAATATGGTAGTATGATTCAAGAAAAGAAACAACTTAAGCTGAAACCGGTTTGGCACAGTGGATAGAGTGTCAGCCTGTGGACTGAAAGGTCCCAGGTTCAATTCCCATCAAGAGCATGTACGCTTCGGGCACATCCCCAAGTGGGGTGTGTGCAAGAGGCAGCTAATTGATGTTTCTCTCTCATTGATGTTTCTGACTTTCTATCCCTCTCCTTTCTTCTCTGTAAAAAATCAATAAAATTTATTTAAAAAAAAAAAACTTGGATAAGAGGATTTTTCAAACACCTGGATGGCTCAATTTATATTGCATATCAGCCATACTCTCCAATCTTCCTCTGTGGGCATTTGACTTCATAAGCTTTTCTTCACATATAATATTCTATTCTCTTTCCATTTTATCTAACCTCTCCAGAGAGATAAGCAAGTTATGGTGTCCATTATTCTTTTCTAGCACTCTGAAATAGTTACAGGATCAGGAATATGTTCTATTCTGAAAATAAGATGTATTGTACAGTGTCCAATTTGAGGGCTATTCTTCCAGAAAAAGATGAAAGCAAAAAAGAAATTTTATCTCCTGGGTAATGATAACATCATTTCTAACCTAACAAGAAAAGCTCTCTTTCCTTGTGGCTCTCCATGTAGTTTTTCAGAGATCTCCTTTTTATCTTTGGATTTTCCCTATGAGCATCCATTAATGCAGAAATTTATCATTTGATCATATTTATGGTAAAGTATCTTCTAGACATAATCGTCTTTTCATCAGATCACACTCCCAACTCAAACACTTCGCTCGCCATTTCAAAAATAAACAAGTAGCCCAGCCAAGTGGCCCAGTGACTGAATACCGACCTATGAACCAGGAGGCAAGGGTCCCATTTCCAGTCAGGGCACATGTCCAGGCTGTGGACTCAGTCCCCAGTGTGGGGCATGCAGGAGGCAGGCAATCAATGATTCTCTCTCATCATTGATGTTTCTGTCTCTCACTCCCTCTTCTATTCCTCTCTAATATTAAAAAATTATATATGAAAAATAAGTAAATTAATCCTTTCAGAAAAAGTCACATTTTTAAAAACATCTGACCTGGGATAAATAACAGAGAAAATATCCTCAATACATCTTTGACATACTAATAATTTTCCAAGTTTGAAATGAAAATCATTTGTATAGATTTCTACAAGCTTTGTTCTTTTTGAATTGTTTAATGGGCCACTAAAATAATGGCCATGGCATCTGGGGGACTTCTCTTCTGGTAGAAATGTTCGTTGACTATGTTTAGACTTCTGGAATGCCTCAGGGAAATAAACACTTTCAAAACAGCCTCTTTTTAATATCTGTTTTGAGGGAAAGAGGGACATTGGTGATACTGAGACGAGGAGATTTTTATTTCCATAATTTAGTTTGAGTGTCTCAAAGCACAGTTAGTTTATTTGTCTTCTTACATCCCAGACCACAGGTGTTTCCCATTAAGACAAGCAAGCTGGCTTTAACGGAATCCCGCAGAGCAGTGGGCATGGGATGCCTTCTGTGAACTGCCAATAATTATTTGTCCTGGCTTTGTTTCTGGAGCTTCTACTTAAATTGGTTCAAAAGCTGGTAATCTGTTTTATCCCAAAAGATTAACCCTTTAAAAAAATGAGTGTGCTTCCATGTAATTGGACTGAATAAAAGGGCTCTTTAATATCATTATTAAATTAGAGAATAATTTTTAAAGTGTGATAAAAGGAGGCTTCGTATGAGCACTCAATATGTAGCACTGCTAATAAAATAGCTTCGTCAATTCTCTCAGTCTTTGCAGCAGACAATGGGATGAGCAATACATCTAAACTGCTAGTACCTAAATGCTTATATTATAAAACATGCTGACTTCTGAGTCTGCTCTGAATTTAAACTTAAGACATCATTTACAAACTTATTCTAATTTGCAATCCTCTGTAAAACCAAGAGGCACTTTTTAAAACTTGCTTCTCAGCAATTGACTCATCCTAAAGTGGACATAGTCTCTTCTCAAAGGATGAACAGATGGACACACTTCAACACCCATAATGGACATGGTCAGTCAATGCCAGGTAGACTTTACTGTAGCCCACATTTTCCTCCTTTCATTTAAATTCCATTGCTCAGCTTTTTCTACAGTGGACTTAGTTGAGTCCATCTCTTTAAATATAACTGATCTTGAAAGAAAATCAATGTTTATTTATTGTCTCAGGAAAAAAAAAAATCCTGCATATACTCATGGCTGGCTTGTTACAGTAGAGTCACTATTGTAAGATAGTCATTTGAAGTATTGCTCTTGGAGGAATCGCAGGAAGATTTATCAGAATGAGATACTTTTTATGATAAAATTAAAACTATATTGAATTGTTTGAACATTATTCTTTATGCCCTACTAATAAATTTGCACTAACATATAATACCAATATAAATTCCTTAAAATTGCATTCAAGGGTGCAAGTTTAGCTTGAAAGCACATTTTTTAGTTCAGTTCTTATTTTTATAAGAACTGAAAAGGTAAAAACTAATTTAGAATCTAAATTACTGATAAAAAGAAAGTTTGTTATGTTTAATTCATTTGCTCTTTTATTTTGTAATACACAGTCTACATATATGCCTAGGAAACCATTGGACCCCAGGACTGATAGAAAGGTGGAAAGTACATAATGATTTTAATTTAGTTTACTTTTTAGATCAATCAATATGTAAAACTTCCAGGAGACTAAACATTATCAAGAATTATCTCAGAACTGCAAAGGCTCTGAATAACTATAGAGAATGAGAGTATTATTAAAAACAACATGGAGAGGCAGATATCCAAAATTTTAAAACAAGAGAAAAATGGAAGGTCCTTGAAATTATGAGCAACTATTACGAGAAACTTATATTTCTGTGGAAAAACAATGTGATGTAGTTATTAACCAAATGGTTTTCATATACTGAGACTATAAAGAGGTCACTAATAAAAATTAGGAACATCAGAGGAGTGAGGGTTAGATATTAGTAGGTAGTCCAGTGCATACTGAAGAGTACATATTTGGCTTCCAGCAAGAAATCTATTGTTATTTCTCACATTAATCTTAGAGATAAGATGGAAAGATTTGGGGCTGTATGTCAACTGTCACTAAAGACTTTAACATGCAACTACACTTTCGTCCTTTCTTTATCATAGATGTGCAATATAAGACTTCAGATACTACTTACATCATCTATTTCTCCTTTCAGCAGGGCTGTAATGAGGAGCTCTGTGGGGGTTCACACCATTTTCACTCATATGCACCTCCCCTTGAGTCCACCACATGCACTCCCACCTCCCACTGTTGAATTTTTCTGTGGACTCCACCTTGCAGGATGTCTTAAAACTTCATTTGGCACCTCACAGGCACAACCCAGCAATTCAAGGAATTAACACTGTATGAGTCAAAACATTGACCACAGGGCTCTGGGAACCAATTGAGAAATATTCACAGTTGGTCCTAAGATGCATTTCATCCAGCTTCTCACATTCTTACACAGAATCAGAAATTGTTCACCCACAGTATATTCATCCTCATAATATATCCTTATATTGGATCCACCTCCTTTCCCTTTTGTGATTATTTCTTCTCCCATCACTTTTATAGGCCTCACAGTTTTTTCTTTTGCATTCTAGTTCTATCATTTAAGTTGTACTTAACATTTGGGTCTTTCCTCTCAGTCTATAAACATGTTCAAACTTCTCTCAACAACAACAAAAAAAGCAAAATATAAAGTAATATGTTTTGATGGCTCCTTTCTCTATAATTAGTTTCCTTTCTTTCCCATCAAGAATCTCAAAGGAGTGATCTACATTTAAGTTCTCAAGCCTTCACCATCAACCTACCCATCAACCAACAACAATTCTCCAAAACTCTTCCTGCTGATTACATCAGGTCATCTAATTAATAATAATTTTTTTAAATTGACACTTGTCAGTTATTTTACTTGACCTTTTTGCTTCTTTGATAGGGTTGAGCAATCTTTTTTTATTAGAAACTAGTGCACAGATTCATGCACATTGAAAGGAAATTAATTAGAAGGTGTCTGGTGGGGTGGGACTGGCTTAGACTGGCCAGACATGCCCTGGAGCCAGCCTTCCATGGCCCCTCCCAGGCTGCCACATCTGGGGCTGTGGCACCACAGCTTGAAGGGCATCTGTGGAGTGAGCAGAGTCTCTCTGGCAGGTGGCATCACTTGGCCTGGCCTGCAGGAATCCAGCCAAAACTGGCTCTCTGACATCCCCCAAAGGGTCCTGGATTGTAAGAGGGCAGTTCTCGGGTGACACATCCCAGAATCAGGTTCCCTCCTCTCTGGTTCCAGGGTGCATCACCTGAGAACTACTGGTGCCAAGTCACTGAAGCTCAACAGCTCTTATGTTGATTATCTGTCCCCTGGTGGTGCACATCATAGCTATTGGTTGGAGTGTCTGCCCCCTAGTAGTCATTGTGCATCATAGCTACTGGTTGAAGGTAGGATAGTCCCTTAGCCTTTTATATATATAGATTTTTAATGTTGATATGATTGTAGGTATGCCCTCCTCCTTTGCTCACCTGCATCCATCCTGCCACACCCTCCTTTGGTCTTCACCAAACCATTGCCTATGTCCATGGAGTATACATATATATTCCTTAGCTAATCCCTTCACCTTCTTTATCCAGTAACCCCCAGAGGAAAACATAAAACATTGCATGTAAAAGAAACACAGTAAATCTTTCTTCACACATACTATGAAAAATAAATATAGCTAGTTGATAAAGTAGCTTCTCTACTTAAAGGAGGTCTCTAGTGGAATGCCATGAGACTAGTTACCCATTCCTGAGTTTGTTTAACATATTAATGTTAATATGTTACTAATATTCATTAGCAGCTATGAATACCAATAGCTGCTAACATAGCTTGTCGGGGCCCCAATTTCCAGGAAATTGCTTAAAAGCACTCCTACAGGTAGACTGATGATCCTTATTATAGGGGAAAACAAACTCTAATCTTATCACCCACTGCTTCCCCTTACATGCAAACACCTCACCATTGCTAGACTGTACACTTTGCTTACCTCTGTTTTATCATCTTCTTTGTCTTTAGAGTCGTTCCTCATTCCTATTTATGAAAATGATACTGATTGGTACAATATTCACTCATAAAGCCTTGGTAAAATAGATTGTGCATGAGCTTTGGACAACATTGCTTTAATTACACATTTATCACTTAAAAACTAAGCAATTATTGGCAAGCTATTTAACTCTCTGGATCTTATTTTTTCATGTTTACAAAACAGAAATAATAACCAATTCTTTTAAAAGTTTTTTATATTACCGAAACCAGTTTGGCTCAGTGGATAGAGCGTCGGCCTGTGGACTGAAAGGTCCCAGGTTCAATTCTGGTCAAGGGCATGTACAGTGGCTGTGGGCACATCTCTAGCAGGGGTTGTGCAAGAGGCGGCTGATCGATGTTTCTCTCTCATCGATGTTTCTGACTTTCTATCCGTCTCCCTTCCTCTCTGTGAAAAAGCAATAAAAATATATTTTTTAAAAAGTTTTTTATATTAAATGAGATAAAACATTTCAAAAGCATGATAAAAATCTGTTCCCTACCTTTTCTCTTATGAACTTTCACCATGCCTATAATTTTTATTATAAAATATATTCCTGTATGTTTTACAATAATTCTTGTGTACACAAATCCTTTATTAGTGAGTAATTTGGGAAATAATGAGAGAGGAGATATAGTTTATGTCTTTATTTTCTTATAGTATTTCACACAGCACATTTATTCATAGAAACTATATATATTATAAATGTGTATTATATAAATAAGTACATATATATGCACACACATAAAGTGTGGTTAAAGACAAAGTAATTTTTATCAAATTTATAAATAATAAAAAGTTGAAATAGAGGGCTGTTAAGTGGTAAGACAGGATCAAGATACTAAATATCTCAATAAGTTGAAAATAGAGTTTGAAATTTCTGGAAACAAATTAGTCCTAAATTTTTAACAATACTGGCAGCAAATTAGAAGGAGAAATATCTTAAAGTGTATTTCTATGTTTATCTCAGAATTGACCAATTATGCATAAAATTTTTCAACTAAGTAATATGAACTAGCTTAAATTAATTAAGCTATCTTAGGTATACAATAAAATTACAGACTCGGTATACAAAAAAATAAAGCTCTAAACAGAACTGGAAACTTTCCAAGCAAGAGCAGCCAGAGTCCTGAGGACTCCTTAAAAGGACATCTTCAATCGCTCAACTAAATGAACTGGAATTTTTATGTTGAAGAACCCAAGGTAGACCATGACATCTGACTTGCCTGGAAGTATTTAAATGGTTGTATTTAGTTTTAAATCTTGTTTTAAACAGTCTTCACACAATTGTTGGATGTTATCTAATTGAACTTCTCACTCTAAAGAATCTACCTATTGTCCTAGCCAGTTTGGCTCAGTGGCTAGAGCGTGGGTCTGCGGACTGAAGGGTTCTGGGTTTGATTCCATTTAAATATAAATTTAAAAGATTAAATTTAGTCTCTGAGATTCCCAATGACAGAATTATACCAGTGAAGAGAAGATGCAGAGAGGCAGATACTGACTTAATATGAAAAACTATAAAATTTTCAGAGATGACAATAAATATAACAGACTGCTCAGAAAAAGATTGAGTTCCTATCAACTGGGAGGTTTAGATTAGGTAAGTATCTGATAAAGATGTGGAAAGGTAGATTCTTTATTTTATTTTTAAAAATGTATCTTTATTATTGCCCTAACCGGTTTGGCTCAGTGGATTGAACGTTGGCCTGTGGACTGAAAGGTCCCAGGTTTGATTCTGGACAAGAGCATGTACCTTGGTTGTGGGCACATCCCCAGTAGGAGGTGTGCAGAAGGCAGCTGATTGATGTTTCTCTCTCATCGATGTTTCTAACTCTCTATCCCTCTCCCTTCCTCTCTGTAAAAAAATCAATATATATATTGATTTCAGAAAAGAAGTAAGAGGGATACAGAGAGAAAAAGAACAATGATGAGAGAAAATCATTGATTGGCTGCCTCCTGTATGCCCCCTACTAGGGGGTATTGAGTCTGCAACCCAGGCATGTGCCCTTGGCAGGAATCAAACCCAGAACCCTTTAGTCCGCAGACCCACGCTCTAGCCACTGAGCCAAACTGGCTAGGACAATAGGTAGATTCTTTAGAGTGAGAAGTTCAATTAGATAATATCCAACAATTGTGTGAAGACTGTTTAAAACAATATTTAAAACTAAAAAAAATATATTAAATACTCATCTAAGTTAAAAATTTCAAAGGTAAGTATATTAGCCATGTATTAATGTTCCTGAATGCACATGACGCTAACAAGTTAATATAATGACAAGAAAAGAAGAAAAAAGAATAACAAATTTCTACAAGCAAACATTTAAAAAATATTTGTAATTTTGGAAAACAAACCAAAATCCACATTTATGAAACACTCAAAAGACTGGTTCGATATTTGTTACAGTGCTTATAGTTCCATTAACCTAATTAACTCTGAAATCTAGTAATTAACTGACCCGTGAAGTCACAAGCCAATGAATGCATGAACTTTTCAAGATTGAAGAAAAAAAGTCACTGATTTATGTTCAATGATTCCATCCTTAGGAAGTGCATTCAGACCTTGAATTCTGCATGAAGTTATGTGAATTACACAATTAGGCAATATGCGTTTAGCTACAGTCAACAGAGTTCTGATTTGCCTGCCAATTAGGGCTGCATGTTGACTACCACTTAAGTGAAATATGATGTGGAGGGTAAAAGACTACCTCATCAAGTCTACATTCGTCTTTTTTCTAACAGATTCAAGGCTGTGTTCCGTGGGCAATTAAATCACAAAATGCTAGACACAGTGTGACCTCCATGGCAAGTATCAGTGTATATATTCACTTCCTAGTTGACAAGCAGTGCAGTTATTTTATAGAACTTCAAGTGGTACTCATTCCAAGTTTCCTACAGAAATATGCAAGATAAAAAGTCCAAATAGTTCTGGGTTTGATTAAAAAGAAAGAAAAGGTGGGGCTTGAAATGCTTGATTGAGGAACAGGTGAGGTTAAAAATGACTGAAGAGTTACTGAACTCATTGTGACATGTTTTAAATAATTGCAGGAAAATACAAGGGCACGTGCAGTGCAGTTCAATCTTTCCCACTCGTTAATAGAGGGGATACAGAGGTCAGTGCTGTGCAAAGAGAGTTGACTAATCCCTCCGATTCATGGTGTATCCAGTCCCTCTTTTATTTAATTTTGTGGAGGAAAGCTGGTCTGAATTAGGCCTTAGGTAATTACTGTAGGGACCTGACACAAACCTTAACAAGTCCCATAATGTCCTATCTATATATCAAGCCAATGATTACATACTAACTTGTGTGGTTGGGCTGTAGATATTTTGCTGTTCACTCAGAAACTTCTTTGAATTATTTTACATTTCACACAATGCCAGAGAAAATAGCTGTGCAAATTAGAGAAATAAAGAGAATACCACCCAAGGGGTGGGTAAAAGCTGATTCTTAATGCTAAGTGAAATGTGAGCAATTCCATCTTTAAAGCCTGAAATTGTGCTTGAAGTTACAATTATACTCTTCCTGGTAGCCTAAGACAGTGATCAGCAAACTCATTAATCAACAGAGCCAAATATCAACAGTACAACGAATGAAAATTCTTTTGCTACCCAAAATAGACTCGCTCAGGCTGTGGTATTTTGTGGAAGAGCCACATTCAATAGGCCAAAGAGCCGCATGTGGCTCACGAGCCGTGGTTTGCCAACCACTGTTCTAAGGTATTAGAGAGAGAGATGCAACAGGTTTCTTAAAAAAGAGCAGAGCTGAAGACAGCCATAATTATAGGTAAGACCCAGATTGGCAATCTATTCTAAGAAAGGCAGCAAGGTATAAAGGAGTAGATGCCGTTATTCTGGGCAGGGATAAAAAGAAAGAAGAAATGGGTAGTTATCAGAACAACTTCAATTCATGCTGTAGTATTTAAAACAAATATAAGAACAAGACAATGTGGTACTTAATCCTTCTCCTCAATTATACTGAAAGTCTCTAAATAAAATACACATATAACTTTCTTATATGCTATCCTTGATGTAATGCCGAGCCCAGGACATGTTGTTAAGAAGGCCGTCACTATCGAATATTTCTTTATATCAGTAGCAATTTCTGCCTTCTGACTTGGAGAAGACATTTCCTTTTTCCATTTGCTTACTCATCACTAGAAGGTTAAAGTGATACTAGTTTTGCTTCTTTTGATCAAATTCTTCCCACAACTGCTACTGAAATTTTATATACAGATTTTATTAAAATATATGAAAATAGAATCTGTGTTATACATGACCTGGAGATGACCTTAAGCATAACGAAATCAAAACCATTTTCCTTCTTTTTTTGTTACCAGGTTTTCATCCCTTGCTTAACTAGTCATTGCAAAATGTGCTTCTTCCCTCCCTCAGAACACATCATTGTGTCAAAAATGATGAAAATAGTGTAATGCTAACAGAATACAGAAGCTCGCTAATAGTATTTATTTATTGCTCAACATATGTTTCTCTTACTTTTGTTTTGTAAATCTCGTAGACTTAAAATAAACTACTAGACCTGGATGAGAGGTTGCAGTTCTACCTCTATAAATAATGCAGCTTACAAATGCAGATGTTTCTTGCAGTCCAATGTTTCCAGGAGCAATTTTTTTGCAGCTCTTTTGGGAGAAAGAGATTTTATATATTTCCTTTACATTTTTTTAATCTCTGTAATTTAAACTTTAAAAAATTATGTATAAATTGTGCCTTATATTTCTGATTTACTAAAGAAATACACTAAATACTGTGTTTTAAGAGACAAACATTGAAATCAGGGTAAGGATGTGCTTGCAATTTACTTTGAGCTTGCAAATATACATATTTAAAAATAGCCTTTGGGGGTATTGCAATCGCTTTTATGATATTTTTACCCTAAAAAATTGTTTATAGATTTAATCTGTGCAATACAATCAAAACCATACATCAACATAGAGTCTTTATAAATGCATTCTTTGGACACTGATTATAGAAAATTTTACTAAAAAGCTTGACAACATTTTTAAAAACTTAGATCAGAGTAGAAAGCAACCTTGAAAAATTTACCCTGAATTTTCCAAAATATCAATGCAGCATAGAAAAAGATTTGGTCTTCAAACCTTGTCTGTTAATGTCTTTGTACATAGTTGTTCTTTTGTTTGTTTTGGGGCCAAAAAAAAACCCCAAAAAAACTCACTGCTATTGTTGAAAGGAACCTTGAAAGAAATTTAGTTACAAGAAGCCCCAAGGTCACTTGAAGCAGGACTATGATAAACTTTAATAGTTAGTGAATAAAAAAGAAACACACATAAAATTTTACTGAGAGTCAACCTAATTAGGAACGAAACTGAGGCATTCAGGGATTTGTTCCTTCGAGAAAGTAAACTAAAAAAAATGTTTTTAGTTTGCAAGCTAGTTACAATAGAATTACAGAGAAAAGAAAGAAAGAGAAGACAAAAGAAGGAAGGGAGGGAGAGAAGAGAGGGAGAGAGAAAGGGAGAAGGAGAAGGAGAGAAATAATAAATAAGGAGGGAAGGAAAATAATGAGAAGGATAATGGGGATAAAGAAAGCAAAATCCTATACAATAAAGAACAAATATGCAAATGGTTGTCATGCCCTTGAGCCCTCATGCCAGGGCCAGGGAACCATAGGACAGGTGGGGAACCTGAGGCCACACCTACCTACCTCAGCGTAGGGGTGAGGAGACCTGAGGCCATGCCCTCTGCCCCAGTGTTAGAGCTGGGGGACTTGAGACCAAGCCAAGGGACCTGAGAGCAGACTGGAGGACCTGAGGCTATGCACCTCGCCCTGGGGGACCTGAGGATGCACCGGGGCACCTAAGCCTGTGCCTCCCACCCAGGGGGGCTTGACAGGGGATCTGAGGCTGTTCCCCCTGACCAGTGGGGCTTGACAGTGGTGGTGGCAGCCAGGTCTGGATCTCGATCGATTTTGAGGTGCAGGTGGGTGGGAACTTGACTCTGGGTCCCACAGCACACCCCAGACTCTAACAGGAGGGAGATTTTCATATACATTTTACTAATTTTCTTTCATCTTAGACACTTCTATTATAAAAAAAGGGGAAAATAGCAATATTACAATATTTATTCTAATTAATTCCCTTTTAATGTGCACAAATTTTGTGCACTGGACCACTAGTTAGTGAAATAAAACACTAACTGTTGTTTGGGTATTTGTTCACTGAAAATACTTCATATGACATCACACATAGTGACAGATATGGAAACACGTTCTTTTTTTATTCTTATTGGTAACTAGAGCCCCAGTGCATGAAATTTGTGCACTGGGGGAGAGGGGTGTCCCCTCAGCCCAGCCTGCAACCTCTCCAATCTGGGACCCCTTGGGAGATGTCTGACTGCTGATTTAGGCCTAAACCAGCAGTCAGACATCCTTCTCATAAACCAGGATTGCTGACTCCTAACTGCTCACATGCTTGCCTACCTGATTGCCCCTAACCACTTCTGCCTGCCAGCCTGATCACCCCTTAACTTATCCCCTGCTGGCCCGATTGCTCCCAACTGCCCTCCCTTTCTGGCCCAATCACCCCCAAATGTCCTCCTCTGCCAGCCTGATCTCACCCCCCAACTACCTTCCCCTTCTGGCCTGATAGGCCTCAACTTCCCTTCCCTGCCAACCTGGTTGCCTCTAACTGCCCTCCCTTGCCAGCCTGATTACCTCTAACTTCCCTCCCCTCCAGCCCCAGTCACCCCCAATTGCCCTCCCCCCTGCTGGCCATATTGTGGCAGCCATCTTGTGGCAGCCCTCTTGTGGTAGCCATCTTGTAATAATGCTAGTGTGAGATGCCACCTAGGCTTTTATTATTATGGATTATTTTTTTAAAGAAAAAGACAATATTTTTATAGAGGAATACCTCTGTAGATAAGACAAGAAATAAAGAAAAAATGAATAAAGAATTAAAATTTTATGTCAACAAACTTAAAGAATTCTGAAATTTATGGTTTAAATGTGTTTTTTATTCATAGAATAGCATGTCATGTATGGTGACTTCTGAGCGTTCACTACTGCTAGCTTCTCAGTTAGCTCTTCAATTGGCTGAAGAGAATGAGGGTGGCAGAGGGCCAGTGGTTAGTGGTCAGCAAGTTCAGGGTCTGTTGCAGAAAGTCACTTTGCCATCCTTCCAAAGATTGCTGCCTTTGGTACTGACTGAGGTGAGCTAGAAGGCCCTGTCAGTTCTGCCTGTTCACTTCCAGGTGGTAGAGTCTTTCTTAGCCTGTTCTGTACCTGTCCCAAACCACTTCCTCCTCATTCCCTTACAGGTGAGAATCTAATATTTACCATCGTCCACACCCCATTTCAGCCTCTACTTCCAGGAGGCAGCTGATCATGCTTCTCTTTCATCGATATTTTTTAACTCTCTATCCCTCTTCCTTTCTCTCTGTAAAAAAATCAATGAAAATATATTAAAAAAATTTTTTTTCTCTGTATGACCCACACCCACCATTTAATCCTTACCATCCTATCAGGTTCAATGTTTATATCCAAATTATAGATGAAGAAATCATAGCAGAGAGAAGATCAAACTGTGAAGTCTATCTACAACGGATGAAGCTGAGAATCAGATCCTGGTAGTCTAAATCAAGAAACCATGTTATTATTTTTGCAATAGGTACAATTCTTCAAAAATAGGTTAAAAAGAAACCTGTGTACATGTTCCTAAATAACTAGATAAAATGTGAAAAATGTCATAACTCAGACATATTAATGTATAATTTCATGTAGTGAAATATTTGGGTAAGCAATATAATATTTCAACATTTATAAGGATGTTTTAATTTTTAATTTTATTCATTTCATAGAGGAAAATAGATGGAGAGAGATAGAAACATCAATGATGAGATAAAAGCATTGATTGGCTGCCTTCTGCATGCACCCTACTGGGGACCAAGACCACAACCCAGAAATGAGCCCTTGGCCAGAATCAAACCAGGGACCCTTCAGTCTGCAGGTGAATGCTCTATCTAATGAGCTAAACAGCCAGGCACAGGGATGTTTTAAATTGAAGAATTCAGCAAATATTTAATATATACAAGTGATGTAATAAAGCACTGTGATAAGTGTTGAGGAAATCAATGGGAAAAGAAAATGACTACTACCTTCAAGAAGCAGAGTTTTCATAACAAAAGGACTATAAACCAACAATTTTAGTTCAGTATATTAGGTGCTAAAATAAAGGTACAAAATATAAAAGAAAGAAGCAATAGCTCTCTCTCTCTGAATAAGTCAGAGAAGACTAAATTATCACAGGATGGAGGCCTAAATTCAGACTTGAAAGTCAGGGCTCATTCCTGACAAAGGTAACAGCCCAGAAAAAGTGCAAAAGCATGAGCAGGTGTGGTGTGAGGCAGGTAAGCTACCCTGAGTGCAGGATATTCTCTGACAACTGGGCCATATCTTTTTGGTGGCACTTTCCTTGATGGCCTGACCACCTAAACTATATTTCACAACCATCTACTTTTCATTCTGGTTCTACATGCTCTTTCTTGAAGAGACTAGGACTGGTGGGTCCCTCAGCCCAACCTGCACCCTCTCCAATCTGGGAGCTCTGAGGGGAGCCCTCTCTAATCCAGGAGTTTCTGTTTGTCTTTGCAATTATATGAGCAAATTGTCTGAGACCCCAACCCAGTTTGGTTTGTTGCTCACAGAATAACAGGCATTTTTTTTTTTTTTTGCTTTGCTTCATTGGTGGAAATTTCCTGGAAGTTTTAGGATATCTTCCCTTTAATTTTTCCTAGACACTCAGATTTTACTAATGTCTCTCACCTTTGCTTTCCCTCCATCCCCCACCACAACAGTAACTTGCTCCAGGCTCACTTTGCTCTGGTGTCTAGGAGATCTGTCTGCCACCAGAACTACGATTCCCAGCATTCTTGGTGCTCCTCTCTCTCTGGGTTTTCCTTTCCTGCACTGTCTCTGTCCTACGGCCTCTCTCTCTGCCAAGTCCTCCAAATCACCAGCGCTCTTTCTCTGTTCTACGTTTGGCAGCTTGGGGAGCTGGCTCTCCTGCTCTTTTCTCTGCCTGGTGCCTATGTATGCAAATTAACCGGCCTTTTGTTGGATTAATTTGCATGTTCACTCCTGATTGGCTGGTGAATGTAGCAGAGGTACGGTCAGTTTACATGTTTCTTTTTTATTATATAGGACTAGAGGCCTAGTGCACAAAATTCGTGCACAGGGGTGTCAGGTGTCCCTCAGCCCAGCCTGCCCCATCTCCAATCTGGGATCCCTCAAAGGATGTCTGACTGCTTGTTTTGGCCCGATCCAGTAAGATTGGGCCTAAATGGCCAGTCAGACATCCTTCTCACATGCAGGACTGCTGGTTCCAAATTGCTCACCTGCCTGCCTCTCTGATTGCCCCTAACTGCGTCTGCCTGCCAACCTGATCACCCCCTAACCACTACCTTGCCAGCCTAATTGATGTCTAATTGATGTCTAACTGCTCCCCGGCTAGCCTGTTTGTCCCCAACTTCCCTCCTCTGCCAGCCTGGTCACCCTAAACTGCCCTCCCTTGCAGGCCTGGTCCCTCCCAACTGCCCTCTTCTGCTGGCCTGATCGCCCACCACTGCTCTCCCTTGCAGGCCTGGAACCTCCCAACAGCCCTCCCCTGCTGGCCATCTTGTGGTCACCATTTTTTGTCCACATGGGAGCAGGATCTTTGACTACAAGGGGGAAGCACTCTTGTGTGTTGGAGTTATGGTCAATCTGTGAATCACTCTTTTATTAGATAGAATAGAGGCCTGGTGCATGGGTGGGGACCAGCTGGTTTGCCCTGAAGAGTGTCCCAGATCAGGGTGGTGATTTCCTTGGGGGTTGGGGTGACCTGGGTTAGGGGCCTATGATGGTTTGCAGGCCAGCAAGCCCCCAGTGACTCAAGTGGAGGCCCTGGGATCTGGGATTAATTTAGGTTCTACAGTTGAATTTTTTTTTGCCTGGAGTGGAGCCAAGCCTTCTGCTCGCTCCATGGCGACAGCCATTTTTGTTTGGATTTATTTAAATTCTATCATTGAAACTTTGTTGCCTAGAGTGGAAGCCTAGGTACTAGGGCTGTAGAAGCTTGGCTTTGTCCATTGCCCAGGCAACCCTACCCTCTGGTCTCTCCAGCCCACCTTTCTGTATTATATCTTCTATAATTGAAACTTTGTAGCATTGAATGGAGGCCTAGGCCAGCAAGAAAAAGGCCTCTATTGCCAAGGAAACCCAAGGCTCCCTCCTGCTTTCAAGTGGCCACAGCCATCTTGGTTGGGGTTTATTTGCTTCTGATTGGCTGGTGGATGTGGATTGTGAGCATGGCTTGTGTGTATATCGGAGATATGGTCAATTTGCATATTACTCTTTTATTAGATAAGATAGTAGAAAGATAATGCTGGTTGATTCCATACCACATTCAAGCTTTAACTGCAAACTGTAAGAAGAAAACAACCTTGATCTCATCCCACTCTTCCCCCCTCACAAGCATCCAGACATGCTAGACCCCTGCTCTATGCCCCCACAGCACTCACACAATTTCTCCACTGAGAACACTTGTGGTTCTTTATTGTTTCTGCGAAACTCAAAGTCTTCCTCACTGGACTACAAATCTTCTTTGCAGGAACCATCTCTAGCTTGCTCTCTTTTGAAGGAATCAGCAGTGTTTAGAAGCTAACAGGTTCTTAATAAGTATATGTTAAATGAATGAATACATGTGTATTTAATGAATAAATGAGAGAAAAAAATGTCGAGATGTTCTAAGTTTTATTCCAGCAGGTTAGAGTGTAGGAGGAACAGACAAGGAAAGAAATCAGTTAGCAGCTTTGCACAGAAACAAAATATTGGCTGCGCTCCTGGATGATGTTGAAACTTGGAATCAACTTTCAGGCAGCTATTTCAGCGTTTATCTAGAAGGAATAGCTGACCACCAGAGGCCACTTCATCCTGTATGAACTTTCCAGACTATTGCCCATCAATTATTTCTTCCTTACTGACTACACTCACCCCAGCACTTTCCCCCATTTACCTTTTCTTGTCCTTCTCATCTATAGTCAATGTAAATTCTTTCAAAACAACTTTCATCTATCTTCCCCATTGTAACCCCAGAATGACGGACATGTTTGTCTTCTCCATCAATCTTTGGTGCTGCTGGTTTAGACTGAATACTCCAGGGCCTGGTCCTTTCTCAATAAGTCCTTTTTTTTTCCCCAGGAAAAATTTCAGTCTCCTAGTTTTTGTTTGTTTGTTTAATAGAAAGATGGCAATATTTGCTATCATTTTTTAAATAAAATTAACAAATATTTATAGAGCACTTATTAGTTTCTAGGCACTGCATTAGGCCCTGGAAGACAAAGTGAATGAGGCAGTTCCTGACTTAAGAAATGAATAAGCTAATAGATTAGTCTAAACACAGGTATAAAAAAGTATTGCTTAAATACCTACTAGTAAAAATTAAGAACTCAGGATCTCTAGATTATTTAAACCTAGAGGTCAGAGAACTAGATAAAAATGTCATGAAATCAGCTGGATGAAATAGGTTGTATAGTATATAAATCTTTCCAACATACCAATTTAAACTTTTATGTTTTAAAAAAAATATGTGGAAATTTTCACAGGGTATAGTGAAAAGGGAGGGAATTCAGAGTGGGTTCAACTTGATTTAAAATTCTAGTCTGTTACTCAGTAAGTCTATGACCTTGAGAATGTTAACTTAAATATATTAGTGTCAATTTCCTCATTTGTTTTACTAATCAGGTTAATAATTCCCATTACCAGAGTTCCTTGTACTACCTGAAGTTTCATATGTAAAACACTTAGCATATCTCCTGGGACACAGTAGTCATTTAGCTGATGTTAGTTTCCTTGCTAATCCTTAGCCTAACCTAACTTTAGAAACCATCAGGGTTGAGCACAAGTTCCTCACTCCCAATTATCTTCTCTCTTGTCATGCAAAATTAAAATTAGACCTCTGATGACACCTAGAGTTTCAGGAGATCTTGAAGATGAGTACCCTAATGAGATTTGTGAAATATTTCTTAATATTCTAGCTAGATGATATGTGTTTATTTGTATCATGATATAAATACACGAGTTATGTTTTTCAATAGAAAGAATTTGTATTATTATTGTTACTATTTTGCTCTTTTATTTATTGTTAACACTATTATAGATATTCTCCCTTTTCCCCACTTTGGCCCACATCCACCCAGCCCCCACCCACTTCACCTGCCTTTGGCCATCACCACATTGATGTCTGTGCCCAGTGGCTATGCATATATATTCTTTGGGTAATTTTTCACCTTCTTTCATCCAGACCCCTCTATTCCTCTCCTGTCTGGCCTCCTTCAGTCTGTTTCATGTATCCATGCTTCTAGTTTAGAGCTGGGAGTAGATCTGCATTAGAACCAAGGCTATCTGCCACCTACACCTGGCAGCTACACTGCCTCCCCACCGAGGTTGCACTCAATGAGGAGAAATTAGTCCCCGCTTCAAAGCCAAACTCTCAGTCTTCGCCAGAGTCTCCAACTCTACTTACTTTTGTAGCAGGGCTTGCTGTAGGTTTAGATTGGGTACAGCCAGCCATCTCCTCTGCAGGAGCAAGTTCAGTTGCCCTGGGCTCTCCTGGGATGGATCAAAGTAGTCTCCTGTTAAGGATGACACCAAACCAACCTGTGGGGGCCAGGGAGAGTAAGCACTTCCACCCAGGTAATAGCTTCCCAGGGTCTCATACTTTGAATGTCCCACTTTGAGCTACTCTACTTCCTCCCATGGAAGTACCCCCAGCAGGAGCATCTGGAACCTGGTGAAGCTGATCCAAACACTCTCCTGTTGGGGATGGTGCCCACAACCTGTAGCGGGGGGGGGGAACCTGCCCTTTCTCTCCTTCCCTGGGCAGCATGAGCTGAACTTGCCAGGGAACTTGGATCCTTCTCTCAGCTATGCAGCCACAGAGCCCTGCACTCGCCTGTTTGGCTCTCAGACAAAAGCCTTCCGGGGAGACAGTTCCTTGGCACCCCTATGCTGCCATACCAGCAGGAGGAGGCTGTGGTAGCCCTATGTGACACTCTGATCTCTCCATGCAACTGGTCTCAGCCGGGCAGGGCTGAGATTCCCAGTTCCACTCAGGCTCCCAACCCAGCAGGATGGGCTGAAGTTTCAGCTCCCCTGCCATCACATCCAGTAGTATGGGCTGAAAAATCCCATCCTGCATTCCCCTGTGCTGCCCAACCCAGCAAGACAGGACAGGCCACACAGTTCAACAGGTGAGGGGAGGGGTGCATGACCAGGCACTGGAGGTGGGAGAGACCGTTCCTCCCCACTAGGCACATAGTTTAAGTCACTGACTGGGTCTTTTCCCAAAGCATTTCCAGAGAACAGAGGGTCCATTAAAGTTACTGCTGGATGTAGCCAGCAGACCTCACCACAGGACCCAAGTACAACAGCATGGCCTCTCCAACAAGAGACCAGAGCAAACTCTTCAGGCTGGTGCTGCAACAACTGGAATGCTCCTTCCCTGGGATAGTGTGGTCTGTCTCCCAGAGGACAGAATCCCCACTGATTCTCACCATCAGTTGATACTTGGCTCCTCTTTCCATCTTTGTTGCTCTGAGTTGGGAATCCCTGCTAGGGTCTGCTCCTAGGGGTAGAGAGTTTTGAAGCAGGGGATATCCCTCCCATTTAGTTGCCCCTGAATGAGGGGCCTCTCTGCCCTTCTTCCTAGACACTTCATGGCTTTTTCTGCACTCCTGGGTTATAATAATTCAGATCAGCTATACTTCAATTTGTTTTTCAAGTTGGTTGTTCTGTAATTTAGCTGTAAATCCAGTTTGAAGCTGGGAGCAAGTAGGTGCAGCTTCCAACTATCCTGCAGCCATCTTGGAATCCTCTATTTTTTTTCTTTATTAAAGCTGAACAAAGATGAAAGCTGATAGTGTAGTCTCAGAAAATCAATTAAAATTTATACATTCGTATTCCACATATTTTCCTGTATCTATGTCTGGCAGAGTTTTCAGAATTCTCATTTAGTCTACTGGTTCCCCAGTTCCCTAATGTTCACAGTGAGACCTGGCAGCAAGACCCAAAAATAAACAATCAATGAGGGCATTGCAGATAGTGCAAGAGTTCTGTTGAAATGCATGACTTATGAGATGCATTAAGTAATTTCTTTTTCAACTACTTATACTTTTAAGATTTACTCATTAGGCCCCGTTCTTCTCCTGCCTATGGGTAAAATTTAGGTAAACTCCCATGGGTTTCTAGTTATTTTTGGTTAGTGAAAACAATCACTGTACAATAATTCATTGTATCTAAAGTTATGATAATAAAAATGTTTTATGTTATTCAAAGAGAGGTCCTTTTCTCTTTGCCATCTTGGACCTGACTCATGGTAAGCCCTTGCACTAAAGAGTGTAATTGGCATTTTTTTTCCCTCATCCCTAACTTTTTTCCCTTCTTCCTCCATTTTACTCACTGATATTGCCTGAATCCTATGGGAAGAAGGAGAGAAAGGGAAAAATAATTTCTATTTTGTCAAATCTGCCATGATCTATGATTGGAATCATGCCCTCTGGGGCAGTCAGATGTTTAAATTGACCTTTTTACCTAATGAGGAATAGTCACAAATTAGCTGAAATATTCCCATCCTTAACAAATTTTTACCTATAGTTCCCTAAAAGTCAAAGATATCACTTCCTGCTTCTTATTTTAGATCTTTCCTTAGTCCTTTACATCACTTCAGGATGTTGGAATCATAGGCAGCGCCCTGAATAGTGACTTAAGATGGTCCTATGTTGGCTTTCTGTCACATCTGTGCTGATAATCTTACATAGCCAGTATCTGGTTCATGGGAAAGCTTTCAGTTCATTTCCTCCCTGGGGCATGCATGTTACTCAGTTAAGGCATCACGGCCATGTTCTGTCCTTCTTTTGATGCTTTAGGCATTCCTAGTTGGCAGTCAATTATGTCTCTCAAGCTCTGGGTTACACATTTCAAACTCTAAGTGGTTCAGCTGAATATTCTTTCCTGATGCTTGAAATAGGGGTCAGACACCCCACACTCCCAAAAACCTCCCACAAGGACATGGAATTCAAGTTAACAGCATAGCCTTTTCCAAAATCACCCACCTTATCTCTACTTTTGATAACTTTCATACTTGCAAAGTAGCTGAGACTGTTTAGATTTTCAGAATTGGACTCCATAATTTCTTTTGCAAATCCTTCATGGAGGTCTCATAACTCAGCTTGTAATGTGGCACTGATAGTCTTGAGTCCTAGCTGAAACTAATACTGAAATATTTCTATTTTATTACCCTGTCACATGAGTTTTTCATAACGTTACATTTATTTAATAAAACGGACTTCTCTTTATTTAAAAAAATATGTGTTTCTTTCTTTTTGTACGGTGTGAAAAAGTTCTTTTTAAATGAAATCCTAGTGATAGTGTACTCTGGTTCTTTTTATAATGTGCTTCTTTGATAAAATAAAGACTCCACTGACTATGTTGGGCCCTTATTTGATTTTTAATTTACAGGTTGATTTATAAATGCTTTGAAAGTATTAATTTAATTTATTACTATCATTTTTTAAAATAAGGAAATTAAAATCTTGGAGTAGCAAAGTGAAAATCCCAAGCAACTTTAACAAGTAAGTGATATATTCAGCATTAGTACAAGAAACAGTTTTCCTGCCTCCCAAACCAGTGTTCATTGCACTACTAACATCAATTTAAAGAGTTAGATACATTGTTTTAAAAATAAAAGTCTAAAATAAAAAGATGAAAGGGGCAAATTACAAAAGATAAAACATAAAAAACGCCTATGATGATGCTACAAACAAAAACTAACTCATACGGTGCTTGTAATGTGTCAAACACTGAGCACTTGCTTTAGATAAATTCGTTTTTGTTTTCACAGAGACATACTGTTATTTTCTCCAGCATACAAACAAGAAAATGAGGCACAGGTTTTGTAGCTTACCGATGTCCAGAAAGCTTGTACAGTGGTACACTTAAGCACTGTAATTTACAACGGATTTCCAATAATAACCAGCTAACTTAATCCAGAAGTCATTTCAATTTATTAAAGTAAAACTACATAAAGTTAACATAAAAAATCATTAGGTAATAGAAAGATGGAATTAAAAAAGATAAAGACTAATATCTAATTGTTCTTTTAAGGCACTTATGCAATGCAATTACAGGAAAAAAGTATAGAGGAATCATATAAATATCAAGAGGCTATAAATTTGTATTTCCATATTTTCTTCTTATTTCTAACCCTTAAATTAAAAAAATGCCATGCAGTAAAAATAAATAATTACGATGTAGAACCTTAGAATCAAATATTTCAATTAAAGATTTCATATTTCAGGAGTTCGTTACAACCTGTTTACAATTTGTGTTGAGCTTCCAAGTTCTATAAATACAAGCTTTTAAATATTTTTTTTAATCTGTTGGTAAATAGAAGGCAGTCACATAATAAGGTTCATGATTTATGCTGTGCATGGTTTTTCTCCCTCCACCTTTTTTTTTTAATAAGTAGCATAACAACTTGATCTTAAACATTGACACTGTGCAGGCTTTTTGTTGGACTGTTCTTTTCCAATTTAAACAAAACATGAAACAGAGAAGATATTTATCTTTGAAGAGTACGTTCACCATTGGGACAGTGCCTTATTCTCTGCTACTCTCCAGGAGTCCTAAATGCAGAAAAAAATATATAGCAGCGCTGAACAGCATATTTCAGTGAAAAGAATTAATTACCTGAGGAGTCAAAGACTGCTTAGAGCAGAATGGAGATTTGTGGGAGGCTGCCCTATAGAGTCACAACAGTGAGAAACAGACACCATGTTGAGATGCTTTCCCCAGATTGTATTTTATCTAACCTTTGGCTGAGGCCATATTCTAGCAATGTTGCCCTATTCTCCCTAAAATATTCTAGAAGCATGTTATTGTCACTGTTGTTGATTTTAACTTGCCCCCAGCTAAACAATTTTTGGGACAGAAGAAAACAAAAATATCCCAATGATATTCCTGTCTCTGGCTTCTCCATTTTAGATGAGAATTTAATTCTTTCATCAATTTACATTAAATTTCATGAGAGTAAGAAATACTTTTTGAAACAAAATGACAATGAAATGCCTTTCAAAATACTGTTTTGGCTTAGAAGTGTCATTCTTCAGGCTTAATGTCTGCAGCCCTAGGGCTGAAAAGTTGCACTAGTATTACAGCTGTTCCATATAATATTCAAATTATATTTGCTATTGATTTAGGAGATTCGAGCTGCTTAGATTTTGTTACCTTTCATTTATATTCTTAGTATTAAAGGTACAGAGCATTAGGGTAGTATAGTAATGCAGTTATGGGGGAAATTAATTCTGCAGACAGTAGGATTTTTTTGTTTTGTTTTTTTGTTTGTTTTGTTTTTTTTTTTCTCTTTGCTATGACTTAGAAAAATTCATGGGTTCACCCAGCTGGTGTGGCTTAGTGATTGAGTGTCCACATTTGAACCAAGAGGTCAGGGTTCAATTCCCAATCAGGGCACATTCCTTGGTTGTTGACTGGATCCTGGAAGGGGAAGTGCAGGAGGCAGCCAATCAATGATTTTCTTTCATCATTGATGTTTCCCTCTCTCACCCCTTCTCTCTTCCTCTCTCTGAAATCAATAAAAATTCATGGGTTCACCTTTCACTGGTAAATAAGGAATGCCATTTGTAAACCTGAAAGAAGAATGAATCATGAAATTATGCAAGCAGTTCATTCATATGCAGCAGACCTTGGACAAAACAGAGAATCAATTCGTCCCTGTTGACTCAGAGCCTTTTTTGTAAAGGGCTTAACCTTGTGTTACTTAATAAAATTTAACCCCCACATGGGTCAGTATACTATGCAGTGAAGCCTGAAGGGACCATTTGTGAAGCAAAGCAGTTTAAAGGAGCAAATATAGGAGCTCAGAATAAAAAGACCTAAACTGCAGTTGGCATAGTGCATGACCCTGGGCAAGTTGCTTAACCTTCTTGGACTTGAGTTGCTACACCTCAGAGCAGAAATAATACTTTAATGTAAGCATAAAAAGGGCCCACTCCTTTTTATTTCACAAAATTGGAGTAGGGAATTAATGAGATAATATGTGTAAAGCAATTTGATCTCCATAAAATACATATTATAAAGCATTATTACTAATAATTATTCCAGTTGACCTATACTTAAAGGATGGAGATCAGTTTGACACTTTGAGTAGCATAAAGATTACTTTGGGATCAAATTTGTTTGTTTGTTTGTTTATCTGCATTCCTTAACGAGCCAAAAGTAAGGTCCCTAGCACAAGAGAATCAATCGGGGACCTGGGACTCAACCTTGGAACCATTTTCATTCAAGAAGTTCCTATTGTGCTGACAGGTTTGCCTCAGTGGATAGAGAGTCAGCCTGAGTACTGACGGGTTCCTGGTTGGATTCTGGTCAAGGGCATGTACCTTGGTTGCGGGTACATCCCCAGTAGGGGCTGTTCAGTAGGCAGCTGATAGATGTTTCTCTCTCCTTGGTGTTTCTAACTCTTTCTCCCTTCCTCTTTGTAAAAAATCAATAAAATATATATAAAAAAAGAAGTTCCTATTATGTTGAAAAAATTAACAACGTTTTTGCCCTAAGGATGGATTTCTACCCCAGCCTCCTACTTCCCCATGCCTGCAATCCCTACTTCCCTATGCTTGGAATCCTACTTTCCCATGCCTGAAATCCTTACTTCCCCATACCCATAATCCCTATTTCCCCTTGTAATCTTTGTTTTGCCCTATAAAAGAGCTGGTTTTTGGGGGGCTACAGAGCAGATTTTTTTTTTTTTTTGGATGACCTGTCACTCTCCCATATTGCTGCTACTATTGGAATAAATTATTTTTTTTAAGTTCATTATATTTCGAACCTAAAAAACAAGATTTTGACTTAGACAAAGTAAATGGTTTACCTAAGCAGCTACTGAATAGATAGTAATAATGTAGTCCACTCTGTTCTTTGGGGTAAAATGTTGGAAGTTTCAACACATACTAGTAAACAAGGGAAACTTCAAGGCAATGAATCACTATTTTCTGCATGGTATATAGAAATTAAAAAATGTTTACTTATTCAGAAAATAAAGAATGTTTAGCAAGCATATTCTCACAACCCATGTCAAAAGGCTATTTCATGGTCTTGGTATGAAATGCAAGATTTTTAAAATAAGAATTTACTTAATATGCATATAATTCTCTGTGCTGTCATCAAGCTGGCATTTCACACTGCAACATTGAAAATTATAAGCAGGGACAAAATCAGTAAATTCCCGAATTGGTTTTCTTTTCAGCAGACATCAACTAACATCAACTCTAGTCAAGTGCATTCAATTATTCACAAAATATTTACAGGTAAATCTACCTTTTTTAGGCATTATATATGATTTTAGGCATACAGGAGGAGATATATATGCAAGTTTCTAGAAGAGAGAAATGAGGAAAAGTTCTCACAGGATAGTAACAGTTGTGTCTTGATTAAACACAAGTAGCTGATGTTCATTTTTGACATAAATTCGGGAAAGAATAAATAGTCAGATGTGTACAAAATAAAAAGGCCTTGAGGGGAAAGGCAGAACATGAAGCTTAAGTAATAGTATGGGCAGAGGATATCAGTCAAGGCAATGCTGTTAAGGGGTTTGAATACTGTCTGGCAGACCAGTGATTCCTCACTGCACATATCCTCACCAGAGTCAGCCACAGGTATTGATTCAAAGACAATGGGTAAAATCGTTAAATGTACTAGGCAAATATAAAAAGGCAACAGAATCCAACTGAGGATTGTAAGCAGAAATATCACTTGTCTAATGTGTTTTACCCTATACATACTATAATTAGATGTACAAAAAGAATGCTGTTTGCATAGTTATATCCCTCCAGAAGCAGAGGATATCCCCTTTACAAGTGTTATTTTGATCAATATCTAGTCCTTCACAAAGTCTCTATATGATTTGAAAAGGCAGAGCAGGACTGACTCCACTTTGTACCAAGTCCTCTATCTTGTGTAACCGTGTCCCCTCTTACAGCTGCCATTTTGGACTGTATGACTTGGCAGCCACCATGTTGGCTGCATGATGTGTAAACTTACCTGGGGGCTGCCATCTTGAAATCACAAAGACCAACCCCTCCCTTTAAATTAGCCAATCACGAAAGACCGTGCACCTGAGCTCCAATCAAGAGCAAAGTACAGGTCACGTGAATCAGGGATTATTTGTGTCACTAGCCCCGGCCCTCACCCAACCAATTGGAATATGCCCCACCTCCCTAGCCCTATAAAATCATTGTGCTTTTGAAACTCGCCCTCTTTTGCATCCTGCCACTGCCTTGGTGGAGACAGAGAGCCAAGTTAGCTTGTAGTAAAGTCCCTTTGCTTTTGCATCGGACTTGGCTCCCTGGTAGTCTTTGGGGATCTTGAAATCTGGGCATAACTGACTGTCTTATTTTCTCCAATAAAAATTTGCTGTATCTGTATTATTTGAAACAATTATAATAAGTATACAGCAAAATCTCTAAATTTTTGACAAGACATCCTAAAATTTCAAAGTTATTTTTTAACCATCAGTCTCTGGTTTGTGCATTACAGCAGAAGTCATTAATCAGTATTCATTCCTTAGCACATTTTTTTGGGGGGGGGGAGATATAGAGGGAAAAAAAATAAGGAACGAAAAATCAAAAATCATATTTCTACTCCAAGCAAAGCAAGTCACTAGCCATATTACCTTGGGACTGTTAATTGGGATAATAGTACTTAGCTGGCCTAATTTTTACCAGTATCACATGAGACAATAAATATGAAAGGCCTTTGTCAGCCTTTATTAGAGAGGAACAAAGAGATTTACTGATTTACCAGAAAATGACTTAGACAAACTCCCCAGTTTGACTGGAGAGAATCCATAAAGATCTAAATGTTCAGAAAACTGTTAGGGAGGTCAGGCCCTAGGAAAAGTACCAAACTGGGTATTTAAAGTGAACTACCTTTGTATAATGTCCTTCAGAAGCTCAGCTGAAAATGGCTATTTGAACAATGAGATGAACCTTCATGAAAGTTAGGAAAATTTTTTGTTTACATATAAATTCATATTAGATGAAGGGTACTCAGTTGAGGTTTATAAAATATATTTAATAACTAAGGACATGCCAAAACCGGTTTGCCTCAGTGGATAGAGCATCGGCCTATGGACTAAAGAGTCCCAGGTTCAATTCCAGTCAAGGGCATTTACCTTGGTTGCAGGCACATCCCCAATAGGTGGTGTGCAAGAGGAAGCTGATCAATGTTTCTCCCTCATTGATGTTTCTGACTTTCTATCCCTCTCCCTTCCTCTCTACAAAAAAATCAATAAAATATATATAAAATAATAAATAAATAAATAAATAAATAGGACTATTGGAGGTGATAACAGTATAAGCCACAGAAATCAAACACTTCAATTGTTATTTACGTGAGCTTCCTTTATTTATTTTTGTATTCCTAAAATTGTACAGTGCTTTTCTCATGGTATTTATGTAATTGATTTCAAAACTGGTTGATAGTTAAATCAACTTTGTGATATAGGCATAAAGTATTGCAAATACTAAGTGAACTAAATAGAAGAACCCAACTATTCCAACATTATATCTGAGTACATTAACTTACTATGCAGTAAAAAGTGTGGTGTAAAGTTTTTGTAGGATTTTTAAGTAAACAAAAATAACATTAATCTTAATGTCCCTGTTTAAAATTGACATAAAAGGAGGTAAGGGGAACTTAAGTATCTAAATAATCATCAGTTTAGAATATTTCATACCTTGGAAAACTGATGTCTGGCATCTATCTGGAAGAAATGAGTCCATTAGATATATATGATAAAAGATGAAAAAAAGTTGAGTCAACAATTTCCACATTAACCTTTCTAAAGAGCGTTCTGAAAAAAAATTTCAATAATTACATACCCTATTGTTGAGAAAATGCCTACAATGACAATGGTCCTATATAATAAAAGGCTAATATGCAAATTGTCCCCTGGACCTGGAGTTTGATCAGGGGGCAGGACAAGCAGCTAACCACCTGCAGCCCTTCCTCTAGGCTAGCCTGGCCTAATCGGCCCCAATTGGTGCAGGCAGCTGGACCCCACCTGTGCAGGAATTCCTGCACTGGGCCTCTAGTTTTTTATAAAGTTTCTGACCAACAGACCAAAGACAACCCACAGAAGAAAGCAATTGTTTCCAAACTGGTTTGTTTCTAAATATATATTTTTAAAAACCTGAGAAGATGGTTTATATGTAAGTTAAAATAAAGTTAAGATTAAAATAATAATAAGGGTTGATTAAAATTAATTTAAAATGAAAAAAACATAATGAATGCCTATTCAATATCAAGAATTCTATCTTCTACAGAAAAAACATGATGAAGAAAAATACATAGCCATTTCTTTCAAGGAACTAAAATCATGTAAATTATGTTCATTATTTTATACCTATTTAAACAAATAGCTATGAGGTAATTTGTATTAAGTATTGTAAGCATGAAAAGTTATTGGGTCTCAGAAAGATACAAATTTAAGCTTTCTTCTTAACCATCTTCTATATTTTGAATTTGTTCCATTTCTAATCTTAAGTCTCCACTTTATACTCTATTACTAAATAATCTTATCTGTTCTAGTAGTTTTAAGTAACATTTATAGTCCAACAATTCCCCAATTTTTCTTTCCAGCCAACACGTCTCCTTTGAGCTTCAAGCTTATATAGCTAACTCTCTATTTAATGTCTTCAAGTGAATGTCTCCTAGGCATATCAAATTAAATGTCCTTATCAACTATGGTTCTTAGTTGCAAGCAACAGAAACTGACTCTGGATGAAAAATCAAAGAAGAATTTTTAAAAAGGTACTGAGAAGCTCACAGAATTGTTGGAAAAGCTACCAAATCAGGTTTAGGACTAAATTTCTGGGGAAAATAATCAGAACCACAAAATAAGACTGCCTTGCTGAGAAAAACCACAGCATCTGCTGCTGTTATTAAACTACGGATGCTACTTCTTACATGACTGCCATAAACTTAAGTTTTCCAAAAGTGGCCTCCAGCTCTGATGATTGAACCCAGGAAGATGATCTTAAAACTATTGTTCCCACCCATTATGAATGAAGCTAAGGGAGTCCATTAACAGAATTTCTTCAAGAGCCAATTGACCTCCTTTATAAACTCATGCAACATCAAGTTGCAAAGAAAGCTAGGAAAGGCAATTTTTGGTTTCTATCTTAGGGAGATAGAATTTATAAAGCAGAAAACATTTCTGAACTTAGCAGTGGTGTTGAAAAGGTATAGAACACACAGATAGAACATATTATATATCACAGTATCCAAACAAAACTCTTTGTTTTCCCTCCCTACAAACCACTACACTTTTAGTCTTTTATATTTTATATAATGTCAACAACATCATCACTGTTGTTCAAATCAGAACTTAAAACTTTTCTTCAAATTGTCTTCTTCATTCCCACATCTAATCCATTACTAAATTCTGTTCATCTAGATATATCTCAACTTCATCAACATCTTTACATATCCATTATTACTATTTGTATAGATCAGGGGTCAGCAAGTTCTTTTGTGAAAGTTCTTATAGAAAATATTTTAGAGTTTGTGGTATACATAGAGTCTGTCACATCTTCTTTTTTTACAGCCTTTAAAAATGTAAAAATCATTTCTAGTTTATGGGTCATGTGAAGCAGACCACAGGTAGGTTTGAATCCACATGCCTTAGTTTACTGAAGTTGGTCTAGCCCATGCTAGCTTACCTTCTACTAATTCCTAGATAGACACTAAAAATTCTATGTAGATTGCTTTCTCTGTTTCGTTATTCATATTCAATTCATTCACAAACAACAACATGAGTGGTGTTTTGAAACTATAAATATGATAGTGTGTGTTTTTTCTTCTTCTTAAAGTTCTTTACTGGTTGCTCATTGCACTGAGCATAAAAGAGAACTGTTAAATGGCCTTCAAGGTCGGTAACCATCTGGGTCTATTGATCTGATTATACTTACTACATACTCACTAGATATCAGGGACATCAGCCCTACTTCACTCCCCTGAATGCCAAACTCTGTCCCAACTCAGGAACTTTGGCTCTTCTCTACCTGAAATCATTATCTTACTTTTCCTTCAACTTTAAGAGCTCAGAGTTACTTCCTTTGGGTCTTTCTTGGCCATCCTCAAGAAAATTAGGCTCTTACCATTTTCTTTCTAAGAACACTCTGTTATTTGCCTGCATACTGTATTTCTATATCCGCAGTTACATAATTGTTTCTTTACCTTTGTATGCCTTCCTCCTCTTTTAGAAGGTAAATTCCAAGAGAACAGGACCATATCTGATTTCTTCATTGCTATAAATTCCATGTCTAGCATCTTACCATATTCTCAAATAATTATTTGTTGAATAAATAAAGGAATATATAAGTTCAGCTGGAGATATTTAAGAAACATTTGTGTAGTTTGTGGAATTTGAAATGTTCCTTGAAGATTGTGAAAAATTTAGAAAGAAAAATTAGTGACGTTTCAGATGGAAACTATAGGACGAATAGAAAAAAGAGTGAACTATACAGTATACAGAGTTACATGTTAAATAAGGGATATATAATGAAATCATCTTAGAAAAATAAGTTGGAAACACATTTTTAAAAAGTCTTGTATGTTGAGATAAGAATATACTTTATAGTCTAATAGAATATTCTCATATAATGTTCCTGAAGGAAAATTGTGGTAGAAAGAATCTAAGGTGTCCCCACGGGTCCCTACCTCCTGGTATTCAGATCCTTGCTTTATCCTCTTCTCTTGAGTGCAGGCAGGGCATGTGATTTTCTTCCAACCAATAAATCATGGCAAGGTGATGAGATGTCACTTCCATAGCTACTTTACATAATTCTGTAATATCAGTCTTGCTAAGGCATATTATCTCTTGCTGGTTTAGGTAAAAAAATAAAAAAATAAAAAAAGGTGCCCATGTTTGGTGACTCATGTGGAAAGTCACCTCTGGAGACTACCAGCAATAAACTGAGACACTCGGTCCTATTTGTGATACTCCCTTACTGCAGCCCTAGCAAACGAATACACAGGAATTATTTTAGGTAGCATCTACTTTTTTTAAAGGAACATCTATTAACATCTGAAAGATCACTAGAAACTTGCAGAACATAGTTTAAGAAACTGCAGTGCACAATGTAGATGATAAATGGTTGAACCAGGGTAGGGCACAATTAAAGCTAGTTAAGCAAAGTTCTCTATATCTTCTCTTTTCCTTGATAATATAATAATTATATCTTACTGAAGATATAATATTTCTTAATAAGAATATTATATTTCTTTCACTACATTTCTCACTGGGTCTTTAATTTATTTCTCTTGAAAGATTTGTCATTATGCATTGCTTAGACCTACATTCAATATGTCAAGACACTCTCAAAAAGTCATTTTATTATCGATTATATTTCATAAATAATAATTCTTAAAAAGCAATTATCAAAAATTAGTTTAAATGTTATAACATGTAAAGCATAGCAAAGTAAAGCCTTTTTAAGCAGTTAGGAATATGGTTTTTTTCACAGTGAAACATGTACATGTATATAAAATCAGGAACAAAGATTTTTATTTAATGCAATGAACTCAAAGGATTGTTTATTGGAGTTGGCAGTATCACTCCATGGTCTTTTGTTTGGAGAAACTTGATTGAAATTATTGCTATGGCTTTTACTGCCCCATCTTTTTTGTTCATATCAAAGTTGTGTATCCTCTTATGTATAATAAATGTCAAACTCTTTCTGGGTAGTTTTTTAGATAATAAATTTGGTTTTTAACTAATTCTAGGAGCTTTGATCATATATTTTTAGCTGGATATGTTTGGAATGGTTTGAGAAACAGTCATTGCTTACTGATGGTTCTTATCTAGTAGTCCCTTCCTCCTTCATGATTTAGTTCTTCCTATGAACCCCCTACATCAAGCCTATTGGGTCCTTTTGTTGACCTCTGGTCATTAATTTTATTTATCTATTAGAATTAATTTATAGTCCATTGCACTGATTCAAGGTATGATGTTTTATCAAGAAAAGATCATTTCTACTTTTTTTTTGCTCTCTTAAAAAAGATTTTTCCTACAAATAAGGTTTCCATGTTCATTACTTCTCTAAAAGAAATCTCACCAGAGTCATCAATAATATCCACATTGCCAAATCCAATAGACTTCTTTCAATACCCTTTGTATTTTATATCTGAGACCTCTGTATTTCTTAGGTTTTTGACAGCTTATCTTCCTTTGGATTACTTAACAATGCTTCCTGAGTTCTGCTATTACCGCTTTAATTAAATGTTCTTAGTGTCCATGACTATTCTTTATAACTATTAATGCACCTTAGATTTTTTGCCCTAATAACCAGTCATATTCTCCATGTTCTCTCCTAGGATGATCTTATTTAACACCATTATTCCAAAACAGGTATCCAATGACAACATTTGTGTCTCCAGTTCAGACTATTTTTCCTCACATGTCCACATCAGCAGAACAGAACTAATCAACTCAGCTTGCCATTCCCACTTGTCATCAAACTTGTTTTTTTTTTCCCTCCTGCAATCATTCTCTTGCCATCTCAATTAATTGTGTCAATATTCTTTAAGACTAGTGAGACATTTTATACCAAATTGTCTGCATCTATTCAATCACCTTAATGATTCTTCTGTCCAGTTTATCACTCTCTACACTACTGGTTCCTGCTCTAATTCAAGCCCTCATCAACACTCACCTGGGTTATTGCAGTCACTTTCTTTTGTATCTACATCCTATCTGGGATCACTTCGATTCATCTTACATACTACTGCCAAATAATCTTTCTATAAGGCAATTTTTATATTATTTCATTGCCTGCACTATGCAGAGAACTATAAACATAGAACACCATTCCTGATCTGGCCCTTGTCTTCTACCCTGTCCTCATCTCCCCGTTTCCTTGCCACCATTATCCCCATGTTTTCTATCCTCCAGCCATACAAACTTCTTTTTTATTTCCATAATGAACCCTTTCATACCCAGGCTTACCCTGCCTCACCTACTAGAATGCCCTTGTCCCAGACACGCCTGAAGCACAGATCATCATTGCTCATGACTCAGCTTTAGCAGTTGCTCTTCTTTGACTGCTTTCTAAAAGCACCAGGTAAGTCTGGTAAATTCTTGTCAGGCCCCTTTAAACACGGAGTGTCTCCCAAGAATGTTTACACACACTTTGAAAAACTAAGGGTAGTGTCTATTAAAATACATTTCAAAATTGAGTTATCAACTCTTAAAGTGGGTATATATTTTGAGAGGAGGGACACCCTGTGTTTGTATTATAACATCATAATCACTCCTCTTCAGAGCATGTCCTGGGTTGTTGTTAGAAATCCAATTCCACCCCCTGCTCCCACACTGATATTCTGAATCAGAGTATCCGGGGCTAAGGTCAGGACCTGGTGCTTTAAGAAGCTCTTTAGATCATTCTCATGCTTACTAAAGTTTGAGCTAGTGGGCTTACTAAAGCACTGCTCTGTAAATGTATTTGTTGCTGAAGATCTTAAAATTAGAGATTTAATTTGGCAGGAGAAAATATGACAGTAAGATGATATAAAAGACACAAGAGAAGCTAGTGGGAAGATTACCAGCTAGCCAAGAAACAAAAAGTTAGGTATAGAAGGAAATAATAGGGCTAATGATGTACATGATATGACTCAGTTCCTTTCTACTTGACAAAATTAGAGTGATTCTTGCTATGTGGACACATTGAGTAGAAAGTATACCAAGCAAGGTGCTGGGAGGCCTCCATTATTCTGGAAAAGAGAAAATTAAACAATTTCAGCCTAAGCTGCTGGAGATAAGACCACTGTCAACAGAGGCACAAAGAGAGCAATTAGCCCAAAGTAGGACTGAAATTGCCTGCCTGACCTTTTCCAAGTTTTGTCCATGTAAGCTCAATGGAGTATAGGAAAAATAAGATATTGACACTCAAAAATCTTTTTATTGAATATATATATATATATATATATATATATATATTAAATGTTTACTATAACTTTGTAAAGACATAGTTGTTAAGAACCTTCCAGTATTGTGAGAGAAACTAGTGACAGGCAAGAAAGGTCAGATAAAAAAGTGGAGTTAAATGGTTCAAAAAATGTCTACAAAACCAATTACTTAAAGGAATTCATGAAAGATAACACCAAATATTTAAAATCTATTTCACTATAGTAAATGTAAAGACTGTACTCACAGAATGATGTCTTACTTTTTATCACTCATGAGAAGCATAGTTTCTGGTACATAATAAGCACTCAGAAAACCTTGTTAAATCAATAGTGAGGACAGTTTTTTTACCAGCATAAATCATACAATTATCAAGTTTTAGCTGCAAATTTGTGTGTGTGTGTGTGTTTATATTTCTTTATTGATTTCAGAGAGGAAGGAAGAGGGAGAGAGAGATAGAAACATCAATGATGAGAGAGAATCATTGATTGGCTGCCTCCTGCATGCCCCCTACTGGGGATCAAGCCGAAACCTGTGCATGTGCCCTTGGCCAGAATTGAATCTGGGACCCTTCAGTCAGCCAATGCTCTATCAACTGAGCCAAACTTGCTAGGGCTGCAAAATTGTTTTAAAGAGCTGATAGTCAGTTAGCTATCTTGAATATTGCTTTTTAAAAACTACACACCATGTCCAGCTTAACTGAATCATTCATTACTACTTTAAAGACTCTCATTCAACACCACTCCTGGCAATGTTCTGTATTTTTTTTAAATACCAAATAGTTAAACTGGAAACCTAATTTTCTTCAGCACTACACAGAAAAACTGTCCTACACTCTGAGTGGTTACAAAAAAACAAACAGCCTTCTGTATACATTCTATTTTATTCAATTATCTAAAACTATCTCTGTAAAAACAATTTGAGTATTGAACACACAATAATGCTGAAGTTTATATTTTTAAATGTGTAAATTTAAAAAATCAGCTCATGTCAATATTGCATCTCCTAATTCAAAGTAATATACTATAGCAGAACAGGCAGACAACATAGAAATTATAATTTTCATTTTCTCCTACAAGGCCCATCCTTGGCCATTTATGTTTTGATCTAATTGCCAAACATCTAATTCTCTCTAGAAATCATTTATTTATAAAGTAACCCTTTTAGACATAAAAGAGCATAGAAGCTCATGTTTTCTCTGCTCCATCACAAATGTCTCTTCTTTGAAAAAAAAATTGTTGTTGAGAGTATTACAGATGTCTCCCATTTTGCCCCCTTTGGCCATCTCCACCTACTTGCTACCACCCCTGGCCATAACCTTGCTATTGTCTGTGCCCATGGGCTATGCATATATATGCATACAAATTCTTTGGTTAATCTCTTTCTTTCTCCTCTTCCCACTTCCCTGATCTGTCAGTTTGTTCCATGCTCCCAAGACTCTGGACTTACTTTGTTTTTCAGTTTATGTTGTTCATTAGATTCCACATATGAGTGAGACAATGTGATACTTGTCTTTCTCTGACTCACTTATTTTAGCATAATAATTTCCATGTCCAACCATGCTGTCTCAAAGGATAAGAGATCCTTCTGTTTTTAACAGTTGCATAGTATTCAATTGTGTAAATGTACCACAGCTTTTTTTTCCTTTTTCTTTTTTAACTTTAAACAAATTTTTATTACACAAAGGTCACATAATTGGATATTTCTCTACTTTGTACACAATTAATCTCACTCTCCACAGAAAGGCTGCTTCTTCACTTCTCATCGGGCGATGGCAAGCACTAAAATCCTGACTGTAACAGAATAGTAGTAAACATGCCTCAGTGATTTACGTTGAAAGCAGTACATTGGTACATGGCTCTTGCACTTATCAGGAATGTACAAATGTATTTTTATTCAAAAATACAAAATAAATTATCTGTAGGCATGGACAATGACAGCAGTAAACCATTGTGTGTTGTCAACAGAAACCAGAACTGATGGTTAGAGCGATTTTCTTGAACATCAGCCAGCCTTTTCTTCAGTCACTTCCTTCAACTGACTTCTCTGAAGTTATAGGTGAGGAGCTGCCCTGAGCTTCCTCAGTTCTCAGGAAGATGGCAGAGCACGGTTCCGGGGCTAGAACATGCCACCTCCCATCCCTCCGCCCATCCCGCCCATGCCCCCCATGCCAGGGTCCTTCTCCTCTTTCGGGATCTCTGTGACCACAACCTCTGCTGTTGTTAACAGAGAGGCCACGCCAGCAGCATCCAGCAAAGCAGTTCTTACCACCTTAGTTGGATCAATGATTCCTTTTTCCACCATATGCACAAAATCTCCTAGCATGGCGTCATAACCAATTTCTGGGGAACTTTGCATAATTTTCTCAACTATCAATGATCCCTCAACACCTGCATTCTTAGCAATGGTCATTGCAGGAATTTTCAGTGCTTTCTTAATAATTCCTATACCGATTCTTTGATCTTCGTTATTTGAAGTTAGTGAGTCCAAGGCTGGAATGCACCGAAGCAGGGCACAGCCCCCGCCCAGGACAATGCCCTCCTCCAAAGCGGCACGGGTGGCATTGAGGGCATCTGTGACTCTGTCTTTCTTCTCATTCACTTCCACATCGCTTGTCCCACCAACCTTCAGCACAGCTACCCCATCGGAGAGTTTGGCCAGGAGTTCATTGAGTTTTTCCTTTTCGTATTCACTAGTTGTGGTATCTAACTGCTCAATGATTTCTTGAATTCGTTTTTCAATCTGAGCCTTGTTACCTTTTCCTTTCAAGAGCATGGCATCGTCTTTGGTCACAATGACCTCTCCAACCTTTCCGAGGTCATGAGCCTGAACGTCTTCTAGGTTGAGAGTCAATCCTTCTTCTCCAAACACAACACCACCAGTAGCAATAGCCATCTCTTTAAGCTGGTTCTTCCTATTGTCCCCAAAACCTGGAGCTTTGACTGCTATGACCTGAAGACCAACTTTTAGCCTATTCAAAACGAGTGTACTGAGAGCTTCTCCATCAACATCCTCAGCGATTATGACCAGGGGCTTGCGGTGAGCATTGGCAATTTCAAGAGCAGGAACAATGGACTGGACACTAGAAATTTTCTTTTCACTCAAGAGAACGTATGCATCTTGGAATTCACATTTCTGACCTTTTGCTGTATTAATAAAGTATGGGGAAATATAACCTTGATCAAACTTCATGCCTTCAATAATTTCTAATTCATCATTCAGTGTTTTTCCATCCTTTACAGTGATGACGCCTTTCCTTCCAACCTTTTTCATTGCGTCAGAAATTATGTTGCCAATTTCTTTGTCTCCATTTGCAGAAATTGTAGCAACCTGAGCTATTTCTTCAGGGGTTGTCACAGGTTTAGACTGCTTCTTAAGTTCAGAAATGACAGCATCAACAGCTAACATCACACCTCTCCTGATTTCCACTGGATTGGCACCTTTACTGATCTCAAAGCCCTCCTTGGCAATGGAGCGTGCCAGCACAGTGGCAGTGGTGGTGTCGTCTCCAGCCTCTTCATTTGTATTATTAGCAACATCTTGGACAAGTTTATCGCCAATGTTTTTATATTTATCTTTTAAGTCGATGGACTTTGCAACGGGGAGTGAGGGACCACAGCTTTTTTTATCCACTCATCTACTGATAGGCACTTGGGCTGTTTTCAAATCTTAGCTATTGTAATTAGCACTGCTATAAATATAGGGGTGCATATATTCTCTCTGGTGGATATTTCCAGATTCTCAGGATATATTCCCAGAAGTGGGATGGCCAAGTCCTTCTTTTGTATTTCTTTCTATCCCTTCAGTCCCTAGTTCACAAGGCTCAGAAGTATTCTATGTTTAGTTTGTATTTTCCATTCTGAGAAGGCTCCCCCCTATTTTGTAAAACTACTGTTTGAAATTCAGTGCTACTTAGATAGTCCCTTATTCTGTAAAGTCAACTATGGCATTTTTTAGACAGCCCCTTATTCTGAAAAAAATAAATAAATAACTTTTTTTTTTCTAGCCTGCTTGAATAATGAGGAAGATAAACTTAGCTGTCTGACCTTGTAGGCCAGAGACTAGATACACCCATGCTCTCATGCCATGCCAGATGTATTTCTTAATTGAACAGAACTGTGTTGTTTTTGAGGCCACAAGCTTCCAGAGAGATAACCACTAAGCACACATAGGGCTGGCTCTTTAATAAAAAGAAAACTTCTGCTTGTTGTGCTGCTCAGAATTTGAAAGACATTTTTCTCTGAGCCCACTGGTATATAATAAAGTGGAATTGCAATCTCTCTAAGTTTTGCTTGTTTTTTCTCTGACCATTTTGCAACAACTAGAAATCTGGTGCATGAAATTCATGCAATGGGGAAGGGGTGTCCTTCAGCCCAGCCTGCACCCTCTCCAATCTGAGACCCCAAGAGGGATCCATCTGCCTGTTTAGGCTAAATGGGCAGTCAGGAATCCCTCTCACAATGCAGGACTGCTAGCTCCCAACCACTTGCCTGCCTGCCTGATTGCACCTAATCACTTCTGCCTGCCAGTCTGATCACTCTCTAACCATTCCTCTGCCAGGCTGATCAAGGCCTAACTGCTCCCCTGCTAGCCCGATTGTCCCCAACTTCCCTCCCCTGCAGGCCCGGTCTCCCCACTTCCCCCCCTCCCCCCTCCCCCCCCCCCCCCCCCCGCCGCCAACTGACCTCCCCTGCTTCTGAGAAACACCATCAGAAGGATGTAAAATTCCAGTATGGTGATAAATTTGTTGATATATTCTAAAACAACATGGCCCATGTCCTAATGGCAATGCAATATTTGCACCCATGGAAGCAAAAGCAAAGGAATTATTTATGGAACAAATATTTTCCATTAAATTTTTATTGTCAGAATCTTCATTTGTCATTAGTCTTTTTAATTATGCTGGGTATTCTGGAAAATGTATATCATTTGGACAGACTTTACCTTTGCCTCAACATTAAATTTCCCATCAGATGGTTTTTCATCAGAGAAATTTAGTAATAGACAAATTTGACATCTAAAAACCATTCCACCACAGCTATGCTCGAGAATTGCATCCTCCTGTACTCTGTTTTCTCTGAGAAGGCAGTTCCTACCAGTGTTGGTATTACTTGTTGACGACTGTTTTTTAGATATATTCTGTCACTGGCACCGCCTTCTTTCAACATCAGACGCACCTTGGTCTTCAGATATTTTCTGTTGATGACACTGGCTTCTTTCAGCTGCAGAGCTATGTTGCATCAATAGTTGCTCTTTAGACATAGTCCCAACTCCTGCTGTCACAGTCAGAAATGCAAGTGAATGAGAGTCCTGGCTGTCAGGCTTCTGAGAGCTGACTGACCAATGGCTGATTCTGGCTGATTCTGTAGGGGTGGGACTTTCTTCTTCCTGCTGTCAGAGTCTGCATAGTGTCCATGGGGACACAGCATCAAGTCCCCCTGCACTGGAAGTCCCAGAGTTAAGTCCCTATCTACTTGCATGTGCCCCCTGGATGCAAAATCCAGCCTCATGGAAGGGCTGAAAGGAGCATATTTTGCAGCACCACTCACCTGCTGCCTTCCCACCCTATTCCTCCCCCATGGGGTTGACAGGACCAAAAACTCCAGTGGGGCTAGGGGACTGGATGCCACCATCTTGTGGCTAAGGGCACTGTCATATTTGTGACAGAGATGGTTAATTTGCATATTACCCTTTTATTAGATTGGATTCTATCAAAAATGTTTTGGAGCTTTCTTATTAGATGTCCATGCTAATGATAGGACAAGTATTTTTATACTTTTTGTTGAGTTAATTTCAGAAGTCTGAGACATATCTTAAGTCAGTAGATATTGGAATTCTTGTATTTACCATGAAAATATTGAGAGTAAAAATAATTAAATGAACCTTCACTGACAACCTTGTTCAAAGATACTAATTGTCCCTCCAAAAATATGTATATATATCTGCCATCATGGCTGATGCCCTGTCTTTGAATCCTACTTTTGCCTATATATTTGTCTCTGAATTCCTCAGTACAGGAGAAAATGTGAATAATATTTCCCATTTGATCATTTTAGATTCATTAAAAGGTGCTTGACACTTGACAGTTAACCAGTAAATATTTGAAGAACAAATTTATTAATTAGATTTAAGATAAAACAAAATTATTATAATTTAAGGATAAATTTACATATATATATTACTAATGGTTTTAAGTCTAAGTGATAATACAACTTACTATGATTGTGTGTGTAGATACATACACGTACTACATTCTTTTGAACAGTCAATGTGTATAAATAAAAGAGGCCTACTCAATAAAAACTGGATTATTTAAAAGATAATTATCTTAATATATCAGATTATGAACAATAATATTTGTTTTTATGACATATTTTTATCATAAGTTCTTAATCAATAACTTATCTTCCAATTATAACACTATGTCCATAGAGAAATTTAACTAGCTCTACAATAATGCACTTGGAGGTATAAACATTATAAAAAAATTGTGGAAACTAGATTAATAGGTTAAGTCTGTGTAAAAGCTAAACATATTTAATTCTCTGAAAGTTGTAGTTCATTCTTTGTGATGAATACAGATCTATAGCAAACACCATGCTATTGTGTTGGGACAGCAAAGAAGAATTTAATGGGAAAAATGATTGTTTAATTTCCAAATTCACATTATAATTCTATTTCTAATAAGTGTGGAGAACAGCTACAGTGTTTGGACAGGTTCAAGCCTCAGACTAATGAGAGGGCATAGTCCTCTCATGGCCACGTGCAAGTCTCAGCTTGGAAGGCAGAGACCTCTCAGCACAATTATAGCCAACAGATATAGTTTTAAGCTTGAACCTATTGTCCAAACATGTGGTCCCACGTGTCTGAGTGATGTGGGCTTGATAGAGTTCAGGTGTATGTAATTGAGTAGGATTGAAATCCATGAGAATGTTGTAAACATCTTGAGCACAGTTTTACTTTGCCTCATGCCATCTGGCTATAAAATAAAGACATGGCTTGTAGTCCATGACACTGTCACTATCTCTCCATGAAAAAGGACAACATCCCACCAAGAACCTAGCTTTCATTCTCTTGTCTGTCTTTTCTCAATCCTTCACCACCCCCATTCAGGCTCACAGAACCTGACTGAGCTGGCATGGCATATAAGGCCATATAAGTAAAATAAGAGGCTCACAGAACCTGACTGAGCTGGCGTGGCATATAAGGCCATATAAGTAAAATAAGAGGAAACAAATGGTGCCTGATAAAGAGAATGGCAGCCTAAAGATGAGGGATGCCATTGACATGATTCAAGCCATCCAATCACCCAGACTCACATCAGAAATCTGATACCGAAGGGAGGCACATTTTCTTGTAACACTGACATCAAGCACACCAAAGCCTTGCAGTAGAAACTCATTGTTTTGTCTGTCCAGTAATGGAATCAGCATCCCAGTCATTATGTGGACTATTTCCCCATCTTAACCTTGGAATATGATTTAGTCTTGCCATTCATGTATAGACCATACCAGGCCCAATTGATGAATCTAGATGTAGACATTTTATTCTAATGGGATCTATCATAATATCTTACATTCCTGACAGTAGTATATTTGTTTCCTGCCCATTGAACAAATTAAAGCCCTTTGCTAGGATTATCATCATTATTATTATTTTAAATTTGGGACTAAAGACAAAGCACATCCTAGGACAGCCCTGTTATATACTATCTTTACTTCTGAATGAATAAGATCACTGAAGCAAATAAAGGCAAAGTGACTTACTGATGGATCACACATCTAGTAGTAAGTGCCAGAGCTGGAATTCAAACATAGTTTGGCTCCAGAATCTGGCACTTAACTACCATATTCTATTATTCCTTGGTGCCTTTTTATCCTCTACACATGTAGTCTATGTATGCAAATAACACTGAAGTTATCCTTTATCTCAGGTTCAAATTATAAACTAGTATACACCTATACAAAATTCACAGGGCACCAAAACTTTTCAAATTAATTTTCCAATCCCCGAGTGTCTCTACATGCAAAGGTTTAATATTACATTAAAGTTCATAGCATTACAAGATGCTTTGGAACAAGACATTTACACAACAGTACACCTTACACTTGAAGTATGATATTGTCTTAACATCTAGGAATTCTTTTGCTCAGTCATTTCCATTCCTCCTATTCCATTCTGCAACTTCAGCCTTAGTTATCATCCTTCTGCTTTTTCTTTACAGCTGTTCTATACCCCCATTAAGCATTAAAAGTTCACCTAAGAGTGAACAGAAATTTTCTCAATTCCTCACTCAACATACCTGAGAAAGAAGTACACCTTTACCATACCTACACAATGATATTGCAGCAACATGACAAAATTGATGTGTGTCTTTCTAAGGACTATTTCCTTGTAATGAATTTTGTTAAAAAGTCTGTACATTTTTACCTCTTACAAGTTTTGACTAGCTTTTCTCAAATTGCCATATGGCTACACAATGCTGGTACAGAGTTTCAGGATTTATTAGGTACCAATCCTGATCTCAGTTTCAGGCAATCAGGAAACACAGCAGTTATAGTTCAGCTATTATGAGGTAGAAAACAAGCAATGAAAGGTGGTCAGCAATTTTTAGGAATGAAGCTGGGGATGTGAAAGAGATGCATAACACAAACAGTGAACTAAATTTCAGAGGATACCAGTTATAAAATACCATTACTGTCATCCCAGTATCCACAGTACGCCTGCCCCATCACATCCTCCCTGCTTAAAAGAGAAAATTTATTCACACAGTCTGTACCATCAACAATGATATACTTAGCCATTGCTTCTCTGGAGAAATAATGAGATAATAAGCAGTGGGTGGAAATTTTGGCAAGAACTAGTAATTGCAGTATTCATAACAGAAGATGGTTCCCATTGCTTCATGTTTAAGTGAAGCTATACTGGAAGTAGATTTATTTCCACTCCTGATTCTGCAAAAAGTTCTGGTTCCTTGTTATAAATTTCTGGGCTTTAGGTGTCACAATTTTGTTTTTCATTTCTAAATCTTTTGCTATATCTTACAAAAATATTTATATAATTACTTGTAGATTTCTTCATTGATCATTAATTCATCATTAATACAAATGGTATTATATTTTAAAGACATATTTTCACTAATTTTATCAATTACTTTTGACTGAATGACAAAAAATAAAATTGCATTATGACATACATATTTACATGATTTAGTTTTCTGACTGCAAGTTACTCTCAGAATATTCATGGAATCTCATTTATGTTTTTTCCATTTCCTTTCTAATTATGCATAAGTGAACTATCATTTTTTAATATCAGAAATCTAGTTAGAATTTGGTCACTAGGAAAAAATACATATTATATATGTTTAATATGTATATACAGACATCATAATTATCTATCAGTACATTTCTCTTCTTCCTCCCTATCTCATAGCCCAAATAGTAAATAATCTACTAAGATCTCTCCAGCCCTCCCTTATACAACATTCCAAGCCTTAGTTGTTGGTTTTATAACTCAATCACAGAGGAAAGAGAGTATAGTAGCAATGTCGATTGGTAATTTGCCTAGTCTCAATGCCATACATAAAAACCAGGCATTTTTCTACATGGACTAGCCTACACAGCTGACATGGGATTAAAGCACTCTTTCTTCTAGTTTTATCATTAGAAAAGACTCTGTGGGAACAAAGGAAGAGTTCCATATTATGCTGGATTGAATTCCTAGAAGTACCTTCTTAGCATAGGAAGCTAACATTTGCTAAGCATTAGCTATGTGCTAGACACTAGGCAAAATTACAACTCTTGAAGAAAGAATAATCATTACCCACATTTGACATGGGGAAAATTATGTAAATTGTACAATGTTACAACAGTACATGGTAAACCTAGTGTAAAAACCATAAAATTTAACATCGTAGAATGTACAGAATAACTAGACTCCTTTTTGTCTAATTTTTTCTTAAGTTAAGTCCTAATGAAATTCATGCCAAATTGCCTTTGGAATGATGCTTTAAAGTGTTAAAAAGACTATATGTACTTCCTACTTAAGGTAGTAGTAGTTGGAGTGGGGTGATAGATAGTATTGTCTATCTGATCCCAAACTCTTTTCCAAATATATATTTTCTCACTTGTAAGCCTTTACTATAGGGGCTACCAAAGCTAGTTTCTCACCCTTCCCCTCATTTTCCCTTGTACCAAAAAGAAGCCAGGTGACATAATTTCATTCATTGATGTGCATAATTAGAAGTTACAATGGGCCTCTGGAAAAACTTCTGCTTTCTCTGATAAAAAATGATACAGAAGTAGAACTCATAGGACAGAAGCTCAGCAAATTCTGTGTACAAAATGCAATGATAAAACTGCACAAATGTGTCAAAAACAATGTGCCCTGAAAATCAACCAAAGACATACAACAAATGGGAAGCTTTAATTCATGAAAAACTACTGATAATTCAGATAAAAACAGTGGGACTCTGTGGTGTTTGAGCCTGAGATTCCTCCTCTCTCACTCCCAGCTCCATCAGCGTAGCAGTTGAACCAGAAGGAGCCAAGCTGTGAGAAACCTCTGCTGCCAGAGGGAAATGACTTGATTTGGAGCTAAACACATCCCCAGGAGTGCTGTCAAAATAACATCAATCTTGGTGGCAATGATTCAACGGAGGCATCACAGGTAGTCAGAAGTTTTTATACTCATGTGTCGGGCAATAGACTAGTATACTAGCCCTAAATATAATACATATTCCCAAAAAATTTAAAAAAAACTATATTGGTTCTTGATATGTATTCATAGATCTTTGTGGGCTAGAAGCTAGAATGTAATAGATATATCCAAAGAATGAGTCAATCATATTGGGCTTTGACAGGCATTCCACATGTACAAGGGTGTATATGTGCATAGTAGACATGAGAAAGTTCCATCAATATTTATTTTTTCTGTGACTGTGAGACCTGATACAGAGAAGAGATATGAGAGGGCCTAGCAAGAAGTAAAAGATAGGACGTATTTGTAAACTGCCTGCACTTCGAATACATTCCATAATTCACACGCAAATCCACTGGCAAATGAAGAAAAATGTATTTAGCTCAAGGTGTTTATGCACAATTTTAGTCAATCACTGTCTGACCACTGAGCTATGTTGGTTTGTCTCTAAGGTGTCAGGCTTTAAATAAAGAAAAACCTGAACAGACATCAATGGCCACATACTGAGAAAGAGAAACACTACAGAATTGGTCCTTGCAAGTCACTAAACAAACAAAACAAACAAACAAAAATAACAATCATCTTTGGGAAGAAGGGGAATCAGAATCTAGATTTGCTACAAAATAGTTTCAAAGTTTGCAGCTAAAAATGGAAAGCATGGAGAGTCAGGAAAGCATGATAAATACATAAGGGGAAAATAGCAGTCAATAAAAATTATCTCTAAGGGGTAGCTGGATGTTGAATTTAGAAGCCTCCAAAGCAGCTATTATAAACATTTTCAAAGAATTAATGAAAACCATAAGGACAATAATGACACATCAATAGTGACTATCAATAAACATACAGAAATTATAAGAACCAACTGGGAAGTCTTTAGTTGAAAACATGATGAATTTAAAAACTACTAGGGATGTTTAAGAGCATAGGTGAGTTGACAAAAGAATCAACAAACTTGAAAACAGAACAACAGAATTAATCTTAAAAAAAGAAAGAAAGAAAATGCAATTGGAGGAAAATCAGAGCTTCAATATCTGTACACTACCATCAAATACCTGTGCAAAAATGATAAGCATAGTAGGAAAAGATAAACAAAAGATCCAGAAAGAATATTTGAAAAAACAATGTCCAAAAACTTAATGTTTATTGAAAACTATTACCTTTTATATTCAAACATTCAACAAACTCCAGGTTGGATAACTTTTCAAAAGATACATACCTTCACTTGAAATCTAACTATTCAAAGGAAAAAACAAAGAGAAAATCTTGGATCATAAGGCAGTTCCATTTTATTTTCTTGAGGTAATTCCGTACTGCCTTCCACAATGTCTGCCCCAACCTGCATTCCCACCAACAGTGCATAAGGGTCTCCTTTTGTTCATATCCCCACTAACACTTGTTGCTGATTTATTGATGTTAGCCATTCCAGCAGGTGTGAGGTAACATACTACCATGGCACTTCTGGGAATTTATCCAAAGAAACCAAAAACACTAAGAATATATGGACCTCTCTGTTAATTGCAGTTATTTATAATAGAAAAGGAGGCAGCCCAGATGTCCATTAGTACATGGGTGGATAAAACAGCTATGATACATTTACACAATGGAGTATGTCTCAATGGTAAAAAGGAAGAAAATTTTACTCTTTGGGACAGCATGGATGAACCTGAGAACATTATGCTGGGTGAAATAGGCCATTTGGAGAAGGACAGGCACCATATGAGTTCACTCATGTGTGTAATTTAACAAATAAACTGAACTGAGAAGCAAAACAGAGACAGACTCATAAATAGAGAGCAAGCAGATAGGTCTTGTTGGGGCGGGGAGTGGGGCAGAATTGAGCAAAAGAAAAAAGAGAAAAAATTCATGGATACTGACAACAGTGTGGTGACTGGGGGGGAATAATAGGGAGGATAAATGGTGATGGAAAGAATAAAGAAAATAAATAATAACTAAAATAATGCTCTGTGTTTAGTACAGAATCTAAAACATAGGATGCACTCAGTATTTGATGAATGAAAAAAAAATAGAGAAAATCTTGAAAGCAGCAAGAGGAAAATGACTGATCACATAGAAAAGAACTGCAATGTAATAAATAGCAGCTAACATCTCATTTAAAAAAATGGAGACCAGAAGGTACTCAAATGACATATTCAATGAGCAAAAGAATAAAACCACACACACACAACTATCACCTAATGATTCCATATCCTGCAAGATTATTCTTTGATAAATCAATGTGAAATAAAGTGCATTAAGCAAAAAAAATTTAAGAGAGAAATAGACTATTTAATTAGCAATAGTTTAGAGACCTCAATAATCATTCTCATTAACTGTTAGAAAAGCTAGAGAAAAAATTACCAAAGATATAGTAGAACAACATTACCAACCATTGAACCTAACTGATATCTACTGAACATTTCACCCAACAATAAAATCCTCATATTTTCAAGTATACCTAAACATTTCCCAAAATAAACAATACATTAAGTTATAAACAAGTCAAAATGAATATAAAACTATTGAAATCATTCACTATAGTGGATGATTAATAAACATATTAGATATTGACAGCAGAAAGAAATGGAGAAATTCCACAGATATTAAGAAACTTATGGACCAATGGGAAAAAAAAATGAGAAGGGACATTTGAAAGATTTAAAACTGAGTGAATATTAAACACACTATATAATGAATAATATACAAATAAATCAGAGCCAGAAACCAAGATGACAGCATAGGTAAACACCTGAACTGCTGCCTCACACAACAACTTCAAAATTACAACTAAAAGACAAAACGGACATCATCCAGAACCACAGGAAGGCTGGCTGAGTGGAAATTCTACAACTAGAATGAAAGAGAAAAACACACTGAAACTCGGGATCTGCGGAAGGCAGAGTTACAGAGGCAAGCACGGAGAGAGCTGGCAAGTGAGTACGCAGCTGGATTTCTCAATTGGGAGGGAGACAAAAGCTTCTGACTGCCATGAACTCCAGTTCTGGGCCAGACTCTCAGGACCCAGAAGAATACTGGGAGAAACTAGACTGTCTGGCATTGGGCAAAACTTGAGGGCAGCTTTTTCTCAGAGATGCTTGCAGCAATTACCATGGGACACTGAACCCAGGGGCCTCTTAGGGCAGGGCTGATGGGAAGCCATTGCTGTTTGCTTCACCCTGAGATCCTGCTTCATGAATCCATTGCTGTTTGCTCTAACCTAAGACTTCACCCCATCCAAGCTGAGCGCAGAGGATTTTGCATATGAATGGCCTGGCCCTTTGAATTCCAAACTTACCTAACAAATTGCAGCTAATTCAATGAAACCCAGAACATCCAAAAGAAGGTCCAACCCTCCTTCCCCCAGCAGCTTGGATTGATTCACAGCTGGGCCTCATCTGAGCCCCTCCAAAACCCAAACAAAGAAGAGGAATCTGCAGATCTCTCCATAGCTCCTGCTGGGTAGCCTCAGGTAGAGGCTAAATTAGCACCTCCTTGGAGATCCAAGAGCCAATGTACCCAGGGGACCATCCAGATAACAACTCCTCAGATCCATAAGGGATATACTCAGAGGGCACAGTCAGTGAGCACCAAAGCTTCACTGAAACAAGTCTTATCTCATAAAGGTATCTCCAGCACAGAAGTTCTCCCATTGCAGATCCTCACAGTCAATTGTCCTGGAGGTCAATTCCTCCTGGTGATACCAACAACAATCAAGGCTTAACTACAGCAAGACTGTGCACACAGCCCACAAAGGGGTGCACCAAGAGTGTCCACCTCAAATAACTGGGGAGTCTGAGCCACTGGGCACTATAGGACACCTAGCACACAAAGCAACTCTATCAACTCAGGGAAGCAGCTAATATGTGGAGACAAAGAAACAGGTCACAAATGAAAAAAATGGAGGAAAGCAAACAACTGGATATAGAGTTCAAAACCATAATTATAAGGTTTTTCAAGAATTTTCTAGAAAAGGCCGATAAATTTAGTGAGACCCTTGAGGATGTGAAAAAGGACCAACTAGAAATTAAGCATACACTGACTGAAATAAAAAATGGCATACAGAGATCCAATATCAGACTAGAGGATCAAAAGAATCAAGTCAAAGATTTGAAATATAAAGAAGCAAAAATATCCAACCAGAAAGGCAAAAAGAAAAAAGAATCCATAAATATGAAGAAAGTGTAAGGAGCCTCTTGGACAACTTCAAGTATGCTAACATCCAAATTATGGGGGTGCTAGAAGAAGAGAGAGAGAGCAAGATACTGAAAATCTATTTGAAAAAATAATAACAGAAAACTTCCTCCACCTGGTGAAAGAAATAGAGTCACAAGTCCAGGAAGAACAGAGAACCCCAAACAAAAGGAACCCAAAGAGGATCACACCAAGACACATCATAATTAAAATGCCAAGAGCAAAAGACAAAGAGAGAATATTAAAAGCAGCAAGAGAAAAATAGTTACCTACAAGGGAGCACCCATATGATTGTCAGCTGATTTCTCAATAGAAACTATGCAGGCCAGATGGGAGTGGCAAGAAATATTCAAAGTGATGAATAGCAAAAACCTACAACCAAGATTAATTTACCGAAGAAAGCTATCACTCAGAATTGAAGGTCAAATAAAGTGATTCACAGATAAAAAAAAAAAAAGCTAAAGAAGTTCATCACTGCCAAACCAATATTATATGAAATGCTGAAAACTATTCTTTAAGAAGAGGAAGAAGAAGAAAAAGGTAATGATAAAAATTATGAACAACAAACACATATCTATTAACAAGTGAATCTAAAAATCAAGTGAATAAAAAATCTGATGAACAGAATAAACTGGTGAATATAATAGAATCAGGGGCAAAAAAAGGGAGTGGACTGACAATTCTTGGGGAAAAGGGGTATGGGTGGTGTGGGAAGAGACTGGACAAAATCAATAATCTGTAGGAACATATAAATTTAGCAACACAATGGCCAAGTGAGACTTATCTCTGAGATAAAAAATTGGTTTAACACCTAAAAATCAATTAATTTAATATACCATATTAATAAAATAAAATTACAATCTTTTCATTAGTTGGGAAAAACACTTTAAATAATATATACCATTCATTCATAATTTAAATTTTCAAAGTAGAAATGAAAGCACATTTTCAAAGTAAAAAATGAAAGAGTATATATCATATTTATGGTGGAAGTAGAAATGGGGCATGCATAAGTAACCAAAAGGAACTTAAAAATATATAAAATAAACAATATTGAAACCAGACAAAAACACAAAGGGCAAGAAAGCCAAGATTAAGTATTTTATAAAAATATGTTTTATTGATTTTTTCAGAGAGAAAGGGAGAAAGATAGAAAGTTAGAAACATCTATGAGAGAGAAACATGGATCAGCTGCCTCCTGCGCACACCATACTGCCCGAAACTAAGGTACATGACCTTTACCGGAATCAAACCTGAGACCTTTCAGTCCACGGGCTGATGCTCTATCCACTAAACCAAACTGGTTTCGACAAGATTAAGTATTTTTGAGTAAAGATTATTGTCTCAAAAATCTTTTATCCTGATGGTCCTTTTTTATGTGTACCTCCAGTTTCTAGCTTTACTAATATTTTCCATCAGTAATAATGAATTGTGTTTAGGTATAAAAATGATTTTATTGATAACTTACATTATGCCATATGCTTTATATTAGTTTTTGATTATTCAAAATAATACAGTTTTACCGAATATTTTATAATCTATTGATGCTCCAAGAGAAATAATGGTAAAATATTTGGCCAAGATAACTGTGCAAAGTATGGCTGTAAAACCAAAGCCCTCCAATTATTATGTGTGGAAAATAGCTCTCTAACTTAACTATATCCAAAGAACTAGATTCAATCTGCCATCCTGGTTTTGAGTCAAGATGTTTTTAACAGCTATATTACACAGCTATACATAGATGCACCTGAAATATAATTACAAATGCTTAACATTATGACCAATGCAAAAACTGACTTTATTATGCCTAAAATTATGTTTAGATAAATAAAAAAAGGTTTAAATCCTCAGTGCTATATTAAATATCAGAAACATGAAATTTATTGAGGTGATATTAAAATACACCTATTTTTAAGTAGGTTAAATAGAGTGATTAGCATATGAAAATGCACTCTAAAATTTCTCAAGTAGCTCTTCAAAGTACAAATTAGGACTTTCAAACACCAGATTTTAAAATGCAATGATGTTTACTATATAATGACTATATATCTGCTTTTATATTAATTGCACAAAATGGTATATCATATTAATTTTATTGTGTTCTTATTTGCATGAAGAAATTACTTATAGTTTTTAAGGGAAACATTCTTGGAATTTTTTATTTATATCTTTAAAAAAGTTTGCTCTTAATGTTTTATTAATATAAGATTTTGCAATTAATTCCCAAAGTAAAAGTAAGTAAATTAAAGTAAGGAAGCACTGAAAAAAAAATTTAAACCCAAATTCACTTGTAATGGGTTTTTCTCTGAATGTGTTATTTGAAATTCCGCAAACAAAATTTTAAATGCCTAATTATGTGTCCTTTATTGAAGTTGTTCTCATTATAATAAATTTAGCCTCTATACTTTCCTTTACCCAGAATTTTTCACCTGTCATAAAAATAAATACCACAATTTAAAAAACCAGACTATTTAGTGAAGGACTCCTGAAACAAGCCCTATAAATCGATGAAAAATAGTGATGAATCATCATTACTGTGGCAAGACTGTGAATGCCCTTACATCCATTTCTTAGTTTAGCTCCAGTGCCTGAGAGAACAAAGCAGAGCTGACTATCCTCCATCTTGTGGAGCTGGGCCCTCAGCCTGATCCTCTCTTACTGGGAGGGACCACAGGAATGCCAAAAATGTGCTAACTTCCCCAACCAATGAAGCTCCAGGAATGCAGCTAAGGTCCAAATAAGGCTATACCACAGGATGCTCCCTGTGCGTCACTGTTAACTAATCAGGGAATATTAGGCGATGGCTTGAACCTCAGAAGGTATTGGTCACTTCCTGACCATTGTGCCATAAAACCCTGAAATAAAACCCTGGCAAAAGTGACCAATCTCTGTAACCCACGTCACTTACCTAAGCCCAAACAAATGACTAGCTCCATATAACCTTTGTTCTCCGGCAGGCTCCTCCTCTCTCTCGTCCTGCCGCTGTGTTGGTAGGGAGGCTGAGGGAGCCAAGCCCTGGCTTGAATAAAGACTCATTGCTTTTGCATTGGATGTGGCTCCCTGGTGATTTCTGGGGATCTTGAAATCTGGGCATAACAGGCCTATCAACAAATCCTAGTTCCTCCATTATTCTTTTTGATTCAATAGCAGGAAGCAATATTTCTCACTCCTCTTTTAGAACTGCATCTGTTGCTTCTTCAAGGCATTTATCATTTGTGTGCTCTACAGTGGGTTCCTTCTAAAGTTTATAATTCAACTCTGATACTTCCTACAATACCTAGCAAAGTATTTTGAGAACATGATCAAAAACATCTTTTGGACTAAAATTAGTAATCTGATACATTCTGCCATGCTCCTAAATAATCTGACAAATTCTTGCAGCTTTTCTCTTGACCCCCTGATCTCAAAAGGAGATGGAATCCCAGATTCATTGTACATCCCAGTATTAAGACATCATCCTGTTTACTTACTAACACAGAATATGCATTATTTGAATGTGCTAACTTTAAGTAGATGTTTCATTGTTTAGCCCTGATAGAAGATGGTTTCACTTTATAAGGTTACAGAGCCAATAAAATCCTAATAAAAATCCAAACCCTTTTTTGTCATTAAAAACTTGTCAATTTTTTAAAATAAAAATTCAAAACATCAAGAAGTGACAAGGCATTTTTTGTTTTTATTATTAATCCTCATCCCAAGATTTTTCTCATTGATTTTTTGAGAGAATGGAAGGGAATCTGGGTGCAAGGGAGAGAAAGAGAGAAATAAACATGATGTGAGAGAGATAAAAGGATTGTTTTTTTCCCAATAGAGGTATCCTTGATTGGAGTTGAACCCAGAACCCTTCAGTCAATGGGTCAATGCTTTATCCACTGAGCCAAACCAGCTGGGAGAGACAAGTCATTCTTGAAGAACAAAGTGAGAAACTTATAAAGTTCCAGTAATTAAGACAGTGTGATATTGGTGAAAGGATTGAATGAAAAAGAATAGAAAGATTGACAGCTGTAAGAGTCACAGATAGAAGTTTGTTTTATTGCAAAGTTGTGTGATCAAATTCATTAATAGTAAAATCTGCCTCTCTGAACAAAGTCATATGTACACAAAATTGAATTGTTGACCATGTACTAGCTTTGGCCAATAAATTATGAGAAATTAGTATAACTTTAGGGCAAATGTTTACTACACCTCTATGCATGCTTCCCTCCTTCTCTCTCCTGTGCCACAAAGACCTGCAATGTTCTAGATAATGTGGACAAAAGGGGCCACATGCTAATCTGAGAAGCACTGAATGACAGTCTTGCAAACTCAGAGACCTAAAGTAACTACAAAGGATGGTCTGTAATTAAACTTGAACTAAACACAGTTATGGTGGGCAGTTACATGCTAGGCCAGTATCTTTACTGACAAGGTTAACATTTACCTTAACTGAGCCTATCTGTCTTTTTGCATCTATTAAAACATACCCTTGAAATATCTGGGTAACTTGTAACTTTCCTTTATCTGGAGCCCTTGGGGCACAACCAAATGTGGTGGGCACCAGGACAGATGGCACAAATTCCTTCATTATTATATTAGTTGTTCCTGCACCCACCTAAGTATGTATCCATCATTTTACTTTTTACCCTATACCAGAGGTTTCCCACTGCTTTGCTTTATCCTACCTCCTTAATTTATCACCAATGAATTTCATGTAACCCAACTTTGATTGCAATGTGTAAATACAAATGTAACCCGCCATTCTCCAGAGCATTATCTCAATTCCTTGAGGTTTTGCTTCCAGGCATACGTCAACAGTTTGGCTCAAATAAACTCACAAAAATTCTTTACAGGTTGCAATGTTTTGTTTTGTTTTCTCATTAACAATAGAGATGGTAGCAAGAAGCCAGAGCCCAGCCATGACAGACAAGTAGTGTAATGAGAAATGAACTTCATGGTTGAAAGTAACTAACACTTGAGGATTATTTACTGCTATAGCAAAACTGGCCTTTCCATATAACAAGAGTTTGCACTATAGGGAAATTATCCATACTCTTTTCCATTAATAGTGCTGGGATAAAAGTAGCTCCGCATGGAAAAATATGTTTTGAAACTTTCCCCTACCCCACATCATAGGCAAAAGTTAATTCTAGTGAGTTACAAGTCTAGCAAAACAAATAGCTTTTTGCAGATAATACACAATTACATATTTATAATGCTAGGATAGTGAAAAGTTTTCTAAACAAAACAGTGTTATCCATAAGACAAAACACTAATTAATTGAACTACATAAAAATAAAATATCTCATCAAAATACACAATTTAATGTCTTAATGTGGAACAAAAGAATATTTGCAACATATATAAGTGACAAAGGGCTTATAGACAGAATTCCACACAATTTTGTTTCAAATGGAAAAGTCCTTAAACAGCCACTTAATCAAGTTGCAAACATTGTAAAAAGGAGCATAAATCCACTACCAATTTGTAAAAAAAACATTATAACATCGTTACAGACCCCCCAAAGCATCTAATATGAAAACAACAGACAATATTAAGTGTGAACAGAGAAGTGAAGCAACTAAAAACTCTCACATACCTTAATAAGGCTATAAATAGCATAAGCAATTTGGAAAAGATTTGGCATTATGGACAAAAGTTAAAGGTACTCATAGTCTATCACCCAGATATGCACTCAGAAGAAAATGTACCTTCCCTGGTCTTGGAGCCATTCAAGAGGCCTCTCAAGAAATCAGCAAACAATCAGCAAACACCCTCCAGCTATTGGCTCCTCCATTATATGCTTCAGCTACAGAGAGTTCTAAAGGCCCACCATTTGAGCCTTCAGCATGCTCCTGACCCACCTTCTAGGTTGCCAAAACCTTCTTACAGCTATATCTCAGTGTAACTTTTCTCTGTGTCAAAGTCTGCCACAACTTTTTTTTTGTCTTTTATAGTTGTTAGTCCCTAAAAAGTACTGCATACCCCAAGTTCAATTTCATCATGTGCTTCTGAAAAAAAATCAACCTATAACAGCTGGTATTAGAAGTGGTCTGAGAATATACCTGACAGATTAGGATTTGAGGCTATTTCATTCACTGCCCGGCTGGCAATGAAAACTCCAACAAGAGTAGTAGGTGGTACACAGACAGCCCCTGGTGTACAGGTGTTGATCACGTTGTAAAAATTTCATTGGCAGCGAATGCAGATGGAGTGCAGGTTACAAGGAACACACCTGTATCAGGCTTTGAAGGTGTTTGGAGAAAACAGAAGCCATTAGGTATTGAGTAACTATTGCTAAGCACCATTAATGCTCTACAAAAATATAACACATAGCTATGGCAACGAACTAGCAATTCAAAGCCAGTTGTGAAACCCAAGGGCCTCTTGGGTTGCGTACATAGAAGCCCTCATCAAATTTCTTGACAGTGGTTGGAGAAAATGAAGGAACAAACCCAGGCATTCACAGAGTAGCTGTATTTTGAAGAGAGTTAAATGCCCATTGAAGTCAATTATGGCCCAACTCTCTTATCTCCCAGCCATTTGGAAGATCCTGATGATCAGCTAAAGAAGGAGGAAAAACTATGAATTTGGATGATGTTATGGGCTGAATTATGCCCTTACCTTCCTGCCAAAAAAAACTTGTATGTTCAAGTAGTAACTCCCAGTAACTCATTTTATTGTATTTGAATGTAGAGTCTTTAAAGAAGTAATTATGTTAATCCAATATGACTGGTGTCCTCATAAAATGAGATTAAGACACACAGGGAGACAGACAGAAGACAGAAGACGGCCATGTACAAGGCAAGGAAAGAGGCCTCAGAAAAAACAAACCCTGCTAATTCCTTGATATTAGACTTCTAGCCTCCAGAATTGTGAGAAAATAAATTTATGTTGTTTGTGATGCTTTGTTATGATAGTCCTAGGAAAGTAACACATATTTTTCTACCAAGAGGTGGTCCCTAGGCCTGACTGGCAATCAGGGCTTATCAGGGATTTCCTTCCCCCAGCTGCTGGCAGCTGCCCCCCCCCCCCCTGCACAGCTTTCACTGCTTGTCATCTGTGAAGTTCTGCCTCCTCTTCCCCAGCCAGCAGTCACATCCTTCTGTGGGTTACAGGTGTGGGGTGTGATCACTTGGCTGGTCTGGTGGTCTGGGCCTTTCTCTATGGGGCAATCAATAGTGAGGCCACTAGATCAAGTGCCCCACAGAGGGAGGCCATGCCACCCAGCTGGGGCTCTGTGATCTCTGGCCATGCAGAGGGTGGCCTGGGCCTACCTCTGCAGAGTGATTGTGGGGGCAAAGGGAGGGCACCCTGACCAATTACATTGCACCTGCCTTGGCTGGCCTGGCGCCAGTGCCTGTCAGATCATGATTGTCAGGACAGTCATTCTGCTGTTTGGTCTTTTGGTCAATTTACATATTATACTTTTATTATTATAAACTATTCTCTGAGTCCCCAAAAGACATAGTCTTGAAGCAGAAAATATACCCAATATACCCACCATGAGCTCACAATTGTAAAACAAGTCCCCAAATATTCAAATGTTTTAAAGCAAATATATACAGATGCATACACATAAACATACGCAAAGAGCAAGTATATTGTATATAATAAAAGGCTAATATGCAAATCGTCCCCTCCTGGGAGTTCAACCAGGAGACTGGGAGTTTGATTGCTCACTATGACATGCAGTGACTATCAGGGGGTGGTGCAGAACATGACTGGGTGCTGAGAGAGAAGGGAAGGAGGAGGTGGGGAGACAAGAAGGCAGGGAACCTGATCAGTCCTGATCGGCAGCCAGGCCTCGGGATCTTACCTGAGCATGAATTTCATGCACTAGGCTTCTAGTATCCACATACTATTAATGAATGCCATTGAAAGGAGTTTTGGGGACAAAATTGGCAAATTTAGGGAGTCTTAGAAATCAGGAGGGTCCATGGGAGAGGAATACATAGATGGAGACTTGAAGATGCCAGGGTGCTTATCCTACTTGTACAGAGGATAAAGAAATGCTATGGGAAGAGAGGGTCCAGGCAGATGGAGATATTTCTGGCCTGAGCAATTAAAAGAGCCATAAACCAGCGACAGTCAGGGGTGTCTCTGGCCTGAGCTGCTGGGAGATCAAAGGCCAACTCCAGCCAGCAAGATAAGGAGGAGAGGCAGAGGGGTCACCACGTGGACTTTGAAACTGATTCTATGCAGTAGAATGACCAATGAGGAAAACATGGGCATCCTAAATGAAGGAAAGGAACCAATAAGAAAAGGTCAGATTCAAACAAAGAACTGCAGCTTACATAAACCAGAGACAAATACAGGAGATGGGATTTAAAAAAAAAATTTTTTTCCCATTGAAGGGGCCCTTCCCATGGGGTCCACTTTGGAGACATCCTTACCCAGATGGAGTTTGTATCTGCTTCCAATAAACTTCTACATTTTTTATTAACGAAGCCTTTTTGTCTGCAGTTTATTCTTCAAACTTCGTGAGGACAAGAACCCACAGGAAGAAAAGTCTTCACCCGAATCCTACCTTTCACCTTGAGAATAATGCATGTCTGTGATGAAATGTCTATGTTCAAAAAGCTACTTCTCATTTTCTAATTTATTTGCCTTATATAATTATCCGTCTTGCAAAATAAGTGCAAGTTGGAAAGATTTTGTTAATTTAAAGAACCTCTACATGCAATACCATAAGATAATCAGAAATCGTAACCCGAAGGAATAATTTGTAACAAGCCACCCTTCTCATCTTAATGCCACCATTTCCCAAACAGTTCCTACTAAAAAAGTAAAAATTTTTATTCAAATGGCAATAATTATTTTAAATAGAAATAGAAAAATATGCTGAACTCTTCAGAAAATGTCTGATTGCTTAAGAACCTTGAAGGCAGCCATCTATACATTAGCATAGATAATAATTGCCTGCTTTGATGCTATGTACGAATTTGACATTCCTGCTACCTGTTTCCATGAGTAAGTATAAAATATTTACCACTTCTGGCATCTGACCAACTAATTGCCTTCAAAAATCCAACCAGAGTCTGCATAAAATAGAAAATTAAAACTGTTAAAAGAGTTTCTTCACATTCTTTAACTTTATATTCTCTTTTAATTCTAAGTAGGCCTTGGGGCTAAACGTCTCAAGGTGCTGAAAAAGTCATTTGGAGATCCTAGAAAAATAACTAAGGTCATGCTAGTGGTTCTTAAACACACTTTATGTGTTTAATTGAAAATCACATTTTCTTTGCCTTCTTTCAGCATAAATTGTACTTAACACTCTGAACATTAGCCCTCGGAATAAAGAAATGAATAATATATAAGTTGCTCTTTATTATGATTTTGAAGTCTGATTTAAAATTAATTTTCCACACTATTATGGAATACCAAATGTCTTATTCACTAGTACCTGTAAGCTGCTTCTCAATTGCAGTGTGCTGTTTTCCACAACCATCTGTTTATATTCGCTCTCTTCCAACTTGAATGAGTATTGATGGAACCTTTTTCTAAAAAAAAAGAAATTAGGGATCTGAAGCTCTCCATGTTTTTCAGAAAGTTCATATAAAATTTACACCATGTAGCTAGGAATTAGAGGAACTCACATCAAGTCATTTGTGATGTGGTTGGGTATGCCAGAAAAGTCTTACTAGATTTAAGCAGTAGGTCTTATTGCACAAATGCTCATCAAGTATTTCATAGAAAGTCTATAAGAATTGTGGACAAATGCAATGAATAGTCTATGGGAGGTAACCCATTCAAAAAAATAATACTTAAAAAAAGAACTTTCATATAAATGGATATCAAATGCCCAAACTCAAATCTTCAGCACATTGTATTTATATTTATCAAGCAAGAAGGACTTCTCAGTGTTCAAAATATGCATTTCTTGAATGCTGGGTGCAACAGTGACAGTGACAGCTTTATAAGTAATAGTAGACAGTTTCCAACTTGTAAAGGCATGTCAAACCAAACAGAATAGGTACATATAGTGAAAAACATTTTGTGTATCTACTCTACACACAGCACTATACTAATTTGGGAAACTGAAGAAGGAAAGAAAGAAGAACCATCAAGAAAATAATTAATAAAGTGCTTATCCTCAAATGTACTTTTATATCTAGAAGGAAGGGTAGCTAGGCTAACATACTGTCAGGAGAAAGAAGATAGAATATAAAAAAATCTGGTAACAAATAATATAAACAATACCTTCATCTCCACCAATGTAAAAAGCAATGTGCTTTGTGTAGAAACTTTCCTTTTGAAAAAGAAATTAATTGGTAATCTAAAGAGAATAACCCATGAATATGTCATCACAGTATTTCTATATCCCCTAAGAAGAATAAAAAGATGGCTTTGGCAAAGTCTACTATGTGAAATAGCAGGCATGGAACTATTTCTCTCTCCTTGCTGAGAAAGTGTAAATAGTGCCTGATCCCCTGCCCGGATGTATTGCCCAATGCGTGGAATAAATTCCAGAAGTGAATATGATCTGTCTTGTGACATCTTAGCCCAACTGACCACCGTGGTTAATATAGGTCGCCAGGCCAGCTCCATAGGCATCCTTTCTTCTTCATCATTTCATGGGTGTCACACTAAAGCTGTTATTCTCAATTCATTTCCAGATAATGGAAACTCATTTTTAAAATAAGGCTGTCTGAGGACATGAGTTCTCTTGCTGGAGGTGCCAAACAAATAAACTGTATTTCTAGAGACATTACTCAATTCGACTAATTTCAGCCTGTAGCTTTTTATTATCTATACAACTTATTTTTTATCATGTCTGTAACATAACTGAGTAAGACTGCATCATATCTCTGACAGCCATCTGTGTAATATTTCCAATTGGCTCGAGATGCCAAAACTGAATCACAATCTTGAACAATCAATAGCATGCTCAAATACATTCTGACTGGCTGAAAGGCAACTGAATTGATTCTGTTCTATATATTTAACCACATTAAACCTTTACTTTAATAGAAGTCAAGAGACAACTTTAATTGCTAAATCCCACAAAAAAAGTATTGGGACAATGCAAGATTGGCAAAAGGCAGAGTTTCTGCCTAGGTAGATCTGGAAAGCAAAATCAAAGTAAAAAGATAGATAGGTAAGGACAAATACATACCTCATTTATTTTGTTGTTGTTGTTAATCCTCACCTGAGGATACTTTTTCCATTGATATTTTTAGATAAGGGGGTTGAGGGGGGAGACAGAGAGTGAAACATTGATGTGAGAGGAACACATCCATTGGTTGCCTCCTGCATGTATCCTGACCTGGGGCAAGGGATCGAGCCTGCAACCTAGGCATGTGCCCTTTGATTGAAATTGAACCCACAACCCTTCAGCCCACAGGTTGACACTTTAACTACTGAGCTAAATCAGCTGAGGCACATATCTCATTTCTTAGCAGAGAGTATACGGTTTCGTTAATTGGCTATTCCCTCAGATATATGCCAAGGGCGGGGGGGGGGGGAGAGAAGTGTCACACATGCACACACATATATATTTCAAGTTATTTCTCCATTACTGAAAAGAGATTACTCTAAAAGGTATCCAAGAGAGCAAAAAAGGAGGAGATACTAATGTCCTTTTTTCCTTTCCCAGACTATCAAGAAAGCCAAAATAAAGAGCTTGATACAACAGACAGGCTTTTAGCTGAATGTGTCAGCATGAAATACAAGCACTGCAGCAAAGGAGAATAGATTATATGTTTTCAAACCAGCACACATTTATATAACCTACCCTGTGGTGACCATGTGGTGAGACACATCAGGTGGGGATAATCAAGCAAGCTTTACCAGTAAACACTTCTATGTAGATTTTTTTCAGTAGAAACCACATTTCCAAGGATAACTTTTATTCAACTCCACAAAGTCCTGTTTTAATAGCTTATTTAAAGCATTTTTAAACAACTCATTACAGACTGTGAAAGCCTCTGCACAGCATTTTGAAGTGGGCTTTGCACTAGTGTACAAGAGATATCTTTTGAAAAAGAAAAGAGGAAAAGCCAGCAGAGCATATGGTGCTTACCATTCAGATATTTCTGGCTTTTTCTACTAAAACTCACCCGAGAACACTGGAGTTTTTAAGAAACAAATAAAAATACTTCAATACCTACAGGGATGCTCTTGTTTCTCACATATTTTAATTAACTTTGAAAGCTATATTATCACATCTTTTAGAAGCAACCTTAAGAGTGAGATAGGAAGGGAATGGATGATGATTGTGAAACTGTTGTTGGGTACAATGCCAGGCCTTCTGCATGTGCTATCCCATTAGAATCTTTCAATAACCCTTCAAGGTAAGTCCTATTATCTCACCTTACAAATGAAGATGCTGGAACATTCTCAGTATCTCACAGCTTTGACAAGTCGCAGGATATGTATGCAGACCCCTAATTCATGTATTCTAAACCACCTGCTAAGCAAAATGTGTCAGAAAAACTATAGTAAACAGAATCAACATGCCTTTGCTTTCTTGAAATGAATACACTGTCAGAACCACCAACCGCATAATCCTTGGTGTCTTTTCTAAGGAATCTTCCTACCTGGTAAGTACCCTAGAGCCCCAAATAAAGCCCCAGTACTATTCTAGGACATGGGCACTAGGGTACTTTTAAGAGGCAATCCCAGAGAAAGGACTAGAAGAATTTCCATAGCCACGGGCATGATAGTAGCCTCCATTCCCCAATGTGTTTACTCTCTGATTACCCTTGAGGATGATGTTCAACTTTTGTGGGGTAGAATAATTAGGAAATGGGTAAAAAGAGTGGATCAGAAGACAAAAACCCTTAGTTAATTACATCTTTAAGGTAGATTCTTCTAAACATTTCCATTTGCTTGGAGAAAAAACTAGAACAAATAAGGAGTTTAGGCAGAATGATAGCAATGAGATTAGTATGGAGAGAGAAAGGAAGACATGCATTGCTTAAATGAACTGGGGTACATATTTTCTTCTATGGATGATCATATACATGATACAATAAACTTTTGAACAGGCAAAAAGGCATAAGAAAGAGGTCTAGGGTCCCTATCAGCATTTATGGATTGTCTAATTGTATCAAGTGTTTTGTATATAATTATCACAATGGTGCTGAAAATAAGGTAGTATCATTCAAATTTGGCATATGAGAAATCTAAGGCTTTAATTGTTTCAATAATAAGCGCTTAGATAACATAGCCTAATGGATAGGCTTTTGAATCCAGACAACTTGGCCTAAAAGCCACTAGGCCTTAATAGCTGGGGAGATGAGAGGAGTGGGTGTGGCTATGTGTGCATGGCTTTTCATAAGCCAAACTGCTGAGATAACTTGCAAATAACTAGGGATATTTGTTGGTGTATGATGGTCAAAGCACTATCATATCCCCTCAGGAATCATGCATGCTTCCCCTCCACTCCCACACCACCTCCCCTATGGCTCCCTACAGTACACACTGTGACTGCCACTCTGGCCCTTGGAGCTGCTCCAGTGGGACTAGGGAGCCCTATGCTCTGGGTAATTAATAATCTCCTCCCTAGCTCCCAGCAGTTCTCCGCTAATGGCAGGTGTGTGAGTGAAGAAAATATCAAATAGTAAGTTCTATGTTCCACTCCCAGGTTGAAGAGCTCTGGAACATGCTCTCTGCAATCACCCAGAAGTCCCAGAAGCATGGAACCTTAGTTGTCCATAGAGGTACCTGCTCAGGAACATATACTGCACTAACTTTGTGCCCTTTTCTTTCCCACATGCCTACCAATGCTCCCAGGAAACACTTCCAAAATCTTATCATACACTCAGTCCTTATCTCAGATTCTGCTACAGGGGAAACTCAACCTAATATAATTGAGGATGCTTCAAAGAGAGGCAGAATGGAACTTTGAAAAAAAAATAAGTGGAGTTACACTCTTCTGTACTCAAGAAGGTAGAAGTGCTTTTTATGGTTAACCATTAAGTATTCACGTTCTGCCTTATTTCAGAAAGGACTTAAAAAGACTGAAAGGTTGATATCAACTATTTGCCTAAAAAGTTTGAAATTCTTATTTTCTTGTTCAATTCTGATAATAGTCCTATCGATAGAATTCTTCATTACAAAACCAATTGGAGAAAAAGAAAGAGGAAAGGATAGTTTAATGCACTAATTTATATAAAGTATTTCCTTCTTTCCTAATCACTTCCCTATAAAAGGCAACTTGTTAAATGAGGGTTTTATTCCTGAATTTGCATTATTATATGGAAATACAAAATCTTTTTTAGCTTAATGTGCTTATAATGCCATCAAAAGGATTTTTTATTCTGGAGAAAGGCGAGAAAAAAAATCTCTTTGGGTTCCAAATACATATTTTTGATGTCTTGGAAATTTAGAGATGAAATGCTAACCCTTTAGCAGAAACAAAGTGGAGAACATTA